>CM065593.1:36049810-36649810 GCA_033119425.1 Bufotes viridis | reverse complement strand
TGCAATTTTTTCCTTTAATATTTCCAAATTGGTTAATGGCTGTATTGAACGCATCATGTTATCATCGGTTCCTGCAATCATTTCCTCCGATTTGTGTTTATCTTGTATGGCGAAACTCCAATTACTTGCCATTAGTCTGTCTAGTGTCAAGGGGTCTGTACACTCCGAGACCGCAACTTGGGAAACACTTACAGAGGTGAGGTTCCTTGAGTGCAGTCTCGCTGACATCATACACAGTTTAGAAGAAGGGAGTCTCCTCGGATGACTAGACACTTCTAGGTATTGTGCAAGAACCTTCAAGCAGAAACAGATGAAGTGACTCGATGTATAGACAGAGCACCGCCCGTTATGGGAACCACACGTCAATCTTACAGGGATCAGAGTATAAATAAATGGGAACCTAATGTTAGATACACAGGGTCAGTGTCGCCTCCACTTACTATATGCACAATACACAATGCTACACACTAGAGGAGAGTAGATAGATAAAATATATATAAAATATACATAGAGAGGTACTGTATATGATATATAGCTAATTAGACAGACAGATAGAAATATAGATAGATGATTAGATATTTGCCAATATCCTTATTTAGTCTCCAACTTATATTATAATTACTCTTTACCATCCTTCCTCATAAACGATTTGGCACTTACCACGCCCCCTTCCCTTTTGCTCTTTTATATATTCATTAATTTTATTTATGGAAGGGTTATGTCTCCTGACATATGTCATGTGACTGCTTTCACGCCCCATGTGACCAATACACCTACAGGCCTCCATGCATCAGGACAAACATCTCCTGCCCGAACTATGATGTCAGGACGCGACTCACGTGACCGGCACGCTAATCATATGACCACCACTCACATGTGACATGCTGTATCTTCGGCAGTAGGTATAAAGAAGGCGCCTCTCTATGTTAAGATATGCTACACCACCGCGAACGCAACACTTACCTGGACTCTAATCTTAGATGTCGGCTGATCCAATTCTCTACGGGCCACTGAGCCCTTCCTAAGTCATTTCATTTATGGGTACACAAGTATATATGTATAAGGATGCATAGCACTGTGATTAGAGATGAGCGAATTTTTCAAAAATTCGATTCGGCTGATTCACTAAATTTTTCTAAAAAGTTCGGTTCGATCAGAATTTATTCGCGGCAAATCGCTTTAAAAAATGGCTACTTCCTGGCTGCTGAGAGCCTTTATAGTGGTGTAGAACACTGTGCCTTGCAGTAACATGCTTAAGGAGTCTGCTCTGGTAGTGAAATAATACTGTGTATGACATGCAGATGACAGGAGTCGCTCTTAGAATCACTGCATACTTCACTTATATGGGCAGTCACGGGGCCAAAACTGACCAAATAACTTAAGTATGAACTCAGCCTCACAGGTCAATGTTAGCGCCAAGAAGAAGCGCACTGCTTTTACACCGTTGTCAGCTGATTCCACATAGATGTCTACACAACCTGTTCTATTAAACGCTTATACAAGTAGAGCCCCCCGACAGAGTGGAGAGGGTGTCAGCCATAAGTTTGTGTTGACGTCACTGATTATTTTTCCCTTCCTCTGATCCGTCAGAACAATAACCCCCAAAAAACTGATCCTGTCTGTTGAGCATCCGCCTTCACTCGGTCAGCATTTGGTCATTAATCCATCAGTATTGCTAATGCCAAAAAAAACAGGACTGGATACAAAACAGAGATGACACATGAATGAGGAGACAACAGAGTGGCCCAATGACAGTGTGGAGGTGGCGGCAGCATCAGAAAGCCACAGAGCAGCACAGTGACAGAGTGTGGAGGTGGCGGCAGCATCAGGAGGCCACAGAGAGGCACATTGACAGAGTGTGGAGGTGGCGGCAGCAGCATCAGGAGGAGGCCACAGGGTGGCACTATCATAGTGTGGTGGTAGCACCAGCAGCATCAGGAGGCTACAGAGTGGAAAGGTGACATAGTGTTGAGGTAGCAACAGCATCAGGAGGCCACAGTTTGGCAAGGTGAGATAGTGTGGAGGTGGCAGCAGCATCAGGAGATCACAGAGTTACCCGGTGACAGAGTGGGGAGGTGTTTGGCAATAACAGTACTGCTAATGATGGTGGGTATAAGAAAGAGAACTTGGCATCAGATGTGTGGTATCAGGCGTGTGGCAGCATCAGAATAGTAGCTGAGGCAGGTAGCCAGAAGAAACCGGTCTCTTTTGTGAAAGTGTTGGTGTGGCACCATGGATGATCTAATCTGATGCATCAGTCATTGGTGTGTCGAAATCCTGGCTGATCCACGCCTGATTCATCTTGTCAAAGGTCAGTCTTTACACATTTTGGGTGGACAGGTGAGTTCTTCTTGGGGTAACCTTGGTCTCCGCCGCACTAAACACCCGCCGTGATGCCACATTACTGGACGGGCAGGACAGCTTTTCCAGGGCAAACTCTGCTAGTTGCGGCCACAAATCCAGTTTTGCTGCCCAGTAGTCCAGCGGATCTTTAATGTGGTGTGGCAGGGTGCTGTCCAAGTATGCCACCACCTGCTGGTTCAGGTCCTGCTCCAGTTCTAGCTGCTGATGCTGCTGTTGAGTAGTTTCTTCACTAGGGGGGTGAAGAAAGCTGCTCATCAGTGACTCTAGACTCAAGTTGCTGCTGATGGAGCTGGAACTGCTCCTACCCCCCCCCCCCCCACACACACACACACCTGTCACAACAGCTATGACAGAGGAATGTGAGCGCTGAGGGTGTCTAGCTGCTGGTGAGTAGTTTCTTCAATATGAGGGTGAAGGAAGCTGCTCATCAGTGAGACAGCGACTCTAGACACAGGCTGCTGCTGATAGAAATGGTACCGCTCCTGCCACCCCACCCCTCCCCAACAGCCATGGTAGTGGAACGTGAGCACAGAGGTCCTCCGCTGTCAGACCTGCGAGAGGATGGATGATGGCGCAGATAGGCAGCCATAGGATGTCTCTATAGTAGTTCAGTTTGTCCTCCCTCTCAGCGGGTGCAAAAAAGGCACCCATTTTGGACCGGTAGCGAGGGTCCAACAAGGTGGAGAGCCAGAAGTCATCCCTCTGCCAAATGGTGACAGTTCGGTTGTCACTACGCAAGCAAGTGAGCATGCATCGGGCCATTTGTGCAAGTGACTCTGAGGGACTCCCTGCCTCCATATCCACTGCATACTGCCACGGTGTGTCTGGGTCCTCTGCCTCATCTTCCTCATCGCCCTGTAGCTCCTCTGGCTGCTCCTGCTCCTCCTCTCCTGTCACCTGTGTAGAAAAACCACCTACACATTGCTTGTGCTCATCGCTACACATTGCTTGTGCTCCAATGTCCCCTCCTCCTCCAGTTCAGCTCCCACAGGGCTCATGTGGCCGTGAGATGTAGGCGCCATGTGTCAAATCCCCGACCAGCCAGATTTACCAGTATCTGTTCCAGGACAGTGGAATGACATTGTTAATCCCGTAGTCCTGGCGATTGACAAATAACGTGGCCTCCTCAAAGGGCCTGAGAAAACGGCAGGTGTCATGCATGAGCTGCCACTGGCTGACATCGCAGTTACACAGGGGAGTACTCCTGTCCGCTTGGATAATTAAGAAATCGTTTATGGTCTTTCTCTGTTCGTATAGTCGGTCCAACATATAAAGGGTGGATTTTCAACTGGTGGAAACAAGGCATATCAGCCTATGTTGTGGGATGCTGTTCTGCCTCTGCAGCTCAAGGACGGTGTGCTTTGCGGTGTACGAGTGGCTGAAGTGCATGCAAGGCTTCCTTGACATTTTTAGGATGTCTTGCAGATGGGTGGAAAACTTTAGGAACCGCTTGACAACCAGACTGAGCATGTGTGCCATGCAGGGCGCATGGCTCAGCCCTCCTTGAAGCGGCGCTGACACCATGTTCTTCCCCTTGTCAGTCATTATGGTTCTGATTCTGATTTGTGATGAAGAAAGCCAGGATTCGATTTCTTGAAGAGGGACACAGAGCAGTTCCTCCCCTGTGTGACTCCGTTCACCCAGGCAAACGGGGTGCAGAACAGCCGGACACCGCCATGCCCTGCACATGTGGTATTCTAGAGGGGCACTGTGAATTGTCCCTGCAGTGGAGGCTAAGGACACAGTGAAGGATCAGGAGGCAGAGGCAGACATTGTTGCAGGACCAACGGCCGACAACATGGAGGCGGAAGCGGCGTGACCTGGCCAAGTTACTGGTGTGGCTGTGCACGAACCACATTCACCCAATAGGCCATAAAGGACATGTATTGTCCCTGACCGTAGTTACAGCTCCACACGTTTGCGCTACTGTGCAGGTCCTGGCACTTCTCTGTCTGACATACTGTTAGATCAAATAAATAAAAAAAGGGAAATTAAAACACCCCAAAAGAGTCTGTAATTTTCTCACTTCACCACACAACGGCTAAAAAGCCCTTTTTCTCCCCACTAATACATGACAAAAAGGGCTTTAGAACATATAACTGCACCGCTGAACGGCAATTATATATTTTTATTTTGCCACTAATACATGCCACAAAAGGCTTTAGAACATGTAAATGCACCACTGAACAGCAAATATATTTTTCTTTTTCCACTTATACACGCCACAAAAGGCTTTAGAAAATATAACTGCACCGCTGAACAGCAAATATATTTTTATTTTGCCACTAATACATGCCACAAAAGGCTTTAGAACATATAACTGCACTCTGAACAGCAAATATATTTTACTTTTGCCAATATTACAAGCCACAAAAGGCTTTAGAACATATAACTGCACCGCTGAACAGCAAATATATTTTACTTTTGCCACTAATAAATGGCAAAAAGGGCTTTAAAACATATAAACATATAACTGCACCACTGAATGGCAAACATATTTTACTTTTGCTACTAATACACGCCACAAAAGTTTTTAGAACATATAACTGCACCGCTGAACGGCAAATATTTATTTCTTTTTCCACTTATAGACGCCACAAAAGGCTTTAGAACATATAACTGCACTGCACAAGCGCAAATAAAATGTAGAAATATTTCCTTGTAATAAACCCTGTAAATGCCTGTATCAAACAGCACTTCTACCCTAATATGAACGGTTTGCTTGAATTACAGAGCTGTATAATGGCAATTTGGGTCCCCAGTCAGTGCAGCAAGGTGTTATAGGATTGTTCCTATTACTGAGGCTGTAACCTCCCCTGAACCCTGAACCCTGTTCAGCATAAATGCTGTGGAATGATTCTTTTCTTTACTTTCCCTACACATTGAATAATCTTTCCCTGCACTTGCAAATCGTTTTTTTTTTTATCACAATTATGTATTTTTTAGCACTGTCCCTAGCGTCTGCTGACATCTCCCCCTGCATTTAGTACACTGGATAATGGCAGAATCCAAGATGGCTGAGGCTATTTTTAGGGCTGTGGCATCACAGGGCTGGCTGCTGATTGGCTACATGCATGTCAGTATGGGTGATCCCGCTTTCCCAGAGTTCCTTGGTCCATGTCCTCACAAGTGCAGCAGCCATTTGAGAAAAAAATGTGATTCGTTACCGCGACGTGTGAGGAAATTCGGATTCGCTGCGAATCGATTAATTATTGAAATCCGGATATAATTCCACTTTGTCAGCTTTGATTCACTTATCTCTAGTGGGCACGCAAGTATATATGTATATCACAATCAAACAAGGATGCATAGCACTGTGATATTTGACATATACTGGGGGGGGGGGGTATTAGGTCTTTCACCTCCATTATCTGTTTATTACCTAATGTTATTATGTAAAGCATTGTTTAGCTTCTCTGAATAAATTATTTTGGAACTAGTGATTTATATATCTAGATGTCCGCTTTTTGTTTATTTATCTGAATGGTTTTAGTGGAATTACCTTATTCATATTTTTATGCATCTATGTCTCGGACCTCTTTTAAAGCTGATTAGGTCCCCTGATAAGCCCCTATACTGAAGGGGTGAAACGCGTTGGGATGAGACACTCTATATACTAGTATTACGCTATACAAGTATATTCAAAACTAACTTTTCCTTCAATACAAGGGTTTCTTATTGAGTATTTCTATATATATTTTTTCCACTTTTTATTTTTTTTTCTCTTATATCTTTGAATCATAGGATCTTTGCATACTCTCCTTTATTATTTTTGGTATTTTCTGTAATTTTTGTCTATAGATTAGTTAATACCAACTTATATTAGTTGGTCTTCCATCCTTTTATCAGGGCGATCCTAGGGTGTACAGGCGGTTCCTGATACAGGATCGCCCTATTGGGTCGGCTATTCCGTTTTTAGGCAGGATACCAAGTATAGGGTGAGACTCAGGGCTAGAACCCCTCATGTCCTTCATCCAGCGCCTATGCTTATTTATCCCCCCTTTTTCTGTTATAATATAATTTGTTTTCTTTACTTTTTTTGTTACATATAGATTATTCTTTAAATATTGATATTAAAGGCTATGTTTTTGATGGTGGTAGTCTCTAATATTACATTTTTTGGTATACCACTTTTGTCAATCGAACCTTCTAACAGGTTATAGTCTGAGCTGTGACATTAGATAGATAGATAGATAGATAGATAGATGGATAGATAGATAATGGATAGAAATAAGATAGATAGACAGAGAGAGAGAGAGATAAATATGAGAGAGATAGAAAGAATAGATATGCAACAATTAGATAAATAGACAAATATGATGAAGATGGTATACAGACAGATAGAGATCGATAGATAAATAGACAGATAGATAGATATGCAATAATTAGATAAATAGGTAGATGAATATAATGTAGATGATAGACAGATGGTGGTAGTCTGTGATATTACATTTTTTGGTATACCACTTTTGTCAATCAAACCTTCTGACAGGTTATAGTCTGAGCTGTGAAATTAGATAGATAGATAGATAGATAGATAGGCAACAATTAGATAAATAGATAAATATGATGAAGATGATATACAGACAGATAGAGATTAATAGATAAATAGATAGATAATGAGATAGATAGATAGATAGATAGATAGCTATGCAATAAATAAATAAGTAGATGAATATAATGTAGATGATAGACAGATAGAGATAGATAGATAGATAGATAGATAGATAGATAGATAGATAGATATGCAATAAATAAATAGGTAGATAAATATAATGTAGAGATAGACAGATAGATAGATAGATAGATAGATAGATAGATAGATAGATAGATAGATAATCAGGGGTCAGTACAGAGATCTCTCCCATCATCTAAAAAAGAAGGTTTGTACACAAACATAGAAAAGGATTCTTCACGGTAAGAGCAGTGAGACTATGGAACTCTCTGCCTGAGGAGGTGGTGATGGTGAGTACAATAAAGGAATTCAAGAGGGGCCTGGATTTATTTCTGGAGTGTAATAATATTACAGGCTATAGCTACTAGAGAGGGGTCGTTGATCCAGGGAGTTATTCTGATTGACTGATTGGAGCCGGAAGGAATTTTTACCCCTAAAATGAGTGGACTTACTTTTTATGCCATGGCAGAAATATCCCACCTAAAAAACTGTAATAACAAGAGGACAAGAAAGCAACTTCCCAACAACCTCCCAACACTTTGGGGGATAGGGAGTATAAAGCCGTAACAAAGGCCCTAAGAACGGCCTCAAATCAGAAACACGTAGACTCAAACAACCTCACTCCGAGGGAATCCTACCACACCATACTACAGAAATACAAAACCATTTTCAGAAAGTAAAAGCAAAGCAAATCTCCTCTGAACTCTTTCAACTTCAAGGCACACTCCAAGAAAAGTGTGATTTCCAAAACCCCCTGAATATACCAATCACACTGCAGGAGATAGCAGAGAGGATCTCATGGATAAAGGGTAAAAAAAAAAGCCAGCGGCCCAGATGACTTCCTCCCAAAAATTATAAAATACAACCTGCCAGGAATCCAGGCCACAATAGCAAAACTTTTCAATGTGCTAAGTGCCTGCTAATTTGCCCACAGTTGGAACCAAGGTCTCATAACCCCATACAAAAGAGCAGGAATAGGTACAACCTAGCCAACTACCAAGGAATATGTGTCAGCAGCAACCTGGGGAAACTGTTCAACCGCCTCCTGAACAAGAGGATCCTCAGCTTCCTCACCCAGCAGAACGTCTTCTGCTCATCAAAAGCCACGTCCACACCACTGCGCCAACGACCACATCTACACCCTGCACAGCCTCAGCAAGAACCATGTGCACAATACAAAATATGGAAAGAATTATGCCTGTGGACTTTAAGAAGGCACACAGATCTACTCCTTCTGGGAAGCTGAATAGGAGGAAAAACGTATCATGTCAGAAGCTGCATGAGGGTAAATGGGAGAAGAAAAGCTTAGCTCCAGCATAGCCGAGGAGTCAGACAGGGCTGCAGCCTCAGTCCAACACTCATCATCATCTACGTCAATAAGCTGATAGCTGTTGTGGAGTCCTCCTTAGCAGGAAGTCTCACTCTCCATGATACTGATGTGAAACTTCTGTGAGCACATGTAGCTTCCTCTCACTTCCTCAGTTTACTCAGTCATGGATCTGTCAGGAACTCAACTTCCTACAGAGGCAGAGTCAGGATAATCAATCCCGACTGATCGATACAGAAATATGCTGATACATTAAAAGGCATTAACATATTAAATAACATTATGCAACAAAAACTATTTGCAAGTACCTTATTCCAGAGTTCTGCACAGACAGACTTGGCTTTTCTAGCTGAGAGGCTTTAGGGGAATCTCTGGGTGGGTACTATTTCTATTATGAAGACCACTCAGTACCACTTAAAAACCAACACTCCTCTTGATTTCTAGGATAATATATGCAAATTGTTATGTCTAACATCAGCTAGCATCACAACTCTTTCTTATCTTTTTTGGTCAGACTAATTTATAGATCTTCAAATTACCTTTCCTGACAAAAACAATACAGTGGTCCCTCAAATTACAATATCAAATTGGTTCCAGGGTGAACGTTGTAAGTTGAAACCATTGTAACTTGAGTCCATAACTCTATGGAAACCCAATAATTGGTTCCAAAGCTCAAAAATGTCATCCCAGAATAAGAAAAAGTGAAGTCTTAAGAAAAATAAGCAGATAATCAAACATATAAATTAAGTCTCTAAAGGGATCGTCTCCCTTCAGCAAGTGGCATTTATCATGTAGAGAAAGTTAATCAAATGCACTAATGTATTGTGATTGTCCATATTGCCCCTTTGCTGTCTGAATTCATTTTTTCATCAATGAAAAAATAAGTCCAGCCAGCAAAGAAGGCAATATGGATAATCACAATACATTAGTAAGTGCATAATATTATCTTTCTCTACATAATTAATTATATTTTCTGAAGTGAGACAACCCCTTTAAGTGAAATAGGAATAGATGCTGGAAGCTGTAAATTACTTTCTATGGTGTGGGCAGGAGCTTCTTCATCGTCTTGCATAGTACATAGATGTACCTGAAAAATAAAATGGAGTTCACCGCTCCACTGGTGTCCAAAGGAGCAGCACGTCCTGGCACAGACAGGGGGGCAGTACAGAACATTTAGTATCTCAGAGGAGCTACTAGCCAACCAATAAAGTGTTTTACCAGTGAAATGGCCATGTTTATCGGTTGGGTCTGAGTCTGAGGCATTGTATGTTTAGTCTAGATTTAACTTATGATGGCACAGAAAAGACCATTGAATGTTGAAAATATTGTATCCTGAGGCCATTGTATCTTGAGGGATCACTGTACTCTGCAAACATACTAGCATCACTAGGTTCTCTCTATAATGGGAAAGAATACCTTCCGGACAGCACATATATTTTGACCAGAAATCCAGAGTAGCATAATAGTCTCTCTCTCTCCCCCATAGATATAATATTAAATTAAAAAAAGCAAAAAGGCAGGCAGCACAGCAGTAAGAAGAGTAAAGACAGAGCGCCAGCGGCTGTAGAGGCGATCCACCAACCATAAATATAACATGACTGAACTCCGCGGCACTTCCAAAACCAAACGTGTGCTTATTCACCAAGTTAATGTCCTGTCCCATGGTGGGGTCATTTCGTTCAGTGCATCTGGCTTCCTCTGCATCCTCACTAGTACCAACCATTTCTGAAATCTCAGGGACTGTAAATCTAACAAGAGGGGGAGCCTGGTCAACATTATTGGTGGAGCAATGGAGCACCAAAAGGAGTAGCCCATGGGATCGATCGATAGATGGATGTTTTTGTGCTAAGTGTCAGTTTACACATATAATAGTTTCTTAGAAACCATATGGTCTATCTTCCAGTATAATCCCCAGTATGTTAGGTGTGGAAATGATATCATGTACAAGCATAGTTATTAGCATCCTTTTATTCGTTGGAACTGACGTCTTGAGATTTCTCAGTAAGATCGTCTCCTCTGACTTCACACAGAACAAGCAGAATCTTCCATTAGTTACAGCTACAGTGAGAAGTTGCAGAACATCCTTAATAGTTTGCGACCTTCCCTGTCATAACGGAAATTATCTTGTCACATGCATACTTACATCATGCACCATGTATGTAATAGATATGATGTGCGCACTTATACTACTGACTACAGGCACACAGAGGTCAGCGTTGACCGATTCAAATCTAATATTGACGGGGAAATCCAGAAGATGACATCACTAGAGGTCTTCTACAATTCCCAGATGCAGAGGTCCATGGTGCTTTGTGTCAGCAAATTATTTTACTGTATATGTTTGATGGTAATCTTTTTTAATGTAGCACCAGCATATTCCACAGCCTTTTACAATCATTGGTTACATGTCTAGAGAAAATAGACATACCTGTAAAGGCTCATGCACACGACCGCCCTGTGTTTTGCGGTCCGCAAATCTCAGATCCCGTGTGAGTTCCACAATTTGCGGAATGGGGTGCCCTTAATAAAAGACCATATTCTTGTCCCTAAAACGCATAAGAATAGGACATGTTCGACTTTTTTTGCGGGGCCACAGAATGATGACTGCATCTTTTGCGGCACCATTGAAGTGAATGGGTCGGCATCTGAGCTGCATTTTTTGCAATGTTTGTGTTCATGAACTCTAAGAGTGAGGTTCCTGCTCCAAAGAACCCACAATTGATGATGAAGTAGTTTTGACGCAAGGTAAAAGTGCTTGTTTTGTGTAATGGTCCAGCCATCTTTTGTAAAAGCAAGGTGGCACACATATAGCTGCATGAACCGTGTACCAGTCAGTGTCTTTGTATGTACAGCGACTGGTCCGCAGGGGCATGTGGTCTGCAGGGGCGTGTGTGTGAGCAAGTGGCCGGATAGGCGTAGTAGTGGTTGTCCTACTCACAGTTCTTATGCTCCCTGGGCTGTCGTGCAGTGATAGCACCTTTTCTTCCATTTGGGGACTTTTCTAGAACAGTTCTTTACTGAAGAATTGTTATGCAATAGACTGGCAGTACACCAAATACACTTTTCACAGATTTTACAGGTCTTGCAGCTGCACAGGTAGTAGGTAGGCCAAGTTGTCTCTTTAAAGGGCATCTGTCATCAGTTTTGTATCTATGAAGCTGGCTGACCTGTTACATGTGCACTTGACAGCTGAAGGCATCTGTGTTAGTCCCATATTTGCCCGCATTGCTGAGAAAGATTAAGTTTTAATATATGCAGCTGAGGCTCTAGGAGCAACAAGGGTGTTGCTGTTACACCTACAGGCACTGCAATAGCCATCTTTGACATACACATCCAGATTTGTGGTGTAAATTTTACATAATCCAATGCAACCACAGGGTGGTCCTGCAGGCAAACTCTTCTGCACCTTTTTTCAACAGATTGCTGTACTTATAGTATATGTCCACAAAATCCACCTTGGGGTGTAGAAATTCCCATGCAGGTTATCAGTCTGCTTAAGTCCATATCCAGGCACCGGAAGCTAACTCCTGGACACATGTGTCATAGAGCTTCTAAGTCCTCTTCAGGACTCCTACTGGTCTTTCTTTACACATCTCCTTTCACCTGGCTTGCTTTTTGTAGTTGTTCGGACCCTGTCCTGAGTGGTAACTGGTCCAGGACAGGTTAAGCTTTCAGCATTACATCCTTGCATCTGTTCTGGTTACTGTCTAGAGCAGGGATCAGCAACCTTCGGCACTCCAGCTGCTGTGAAACTACAACTCCCATCATGAAAACATGCTCGGCTGTTCTCACAACTACTATATAGGTGAATGGAGCATTCTGGGAGTTGTAGTTTTAGAACATCTGGAGTGCCAGAGGTTGCTGATCCCTGGTCTAGAGTAAGACTCTCTGGTTTTGTCTGACTAGAATGATGACTCCTCCTCTCTCTATATAAAGGGTAACAGCAGCCCCATCTAGTGGTGGCTGTGAAGATGGCCCATTAATACCTTGTGGAAAAACATGAAGTATACATTTTAAAGTATATACGTTTTGTTAACCCTTTGTTTTGCGCTATGCAGTGTACTGTGACCCTGGAGTAGGACACTGCATACATACCAGTCCATGAGGTGTGGGCAGGGCCGGGCCGACACAGAGGCTGGGGAGGCTCCAGCCTCAGGGCGCTCCAGCCTCAGGGCGCAGGCAGGGGCCGGCGAGAGGGAGAGGGACTGACAGGGGGGAACCGCTCAGCGCTCCCTCCTGCCATTCCCTGAGCCAGGCCCTGTCAGAGCGCTCCTCTCACCTCCATTATGCTGCTTCAGGCCCCCAGCATCAGGCCCCGCTACCATTGAATGTTGAGAATATTGTATCCTGAGGCCATTGTATCTTGAGGGATCACTGTACTCTGCAAACATACTAGCATCACTAGGTTCTCTCTATAATGGGAAAGAATACCTTCCGGACAGCACATATATTTTGACCAGAAATCCAGAGTAGCATAATAGTCTCTCTCTCCCCATAGATATACATAAATTAAATAAAGCAAAAGGCAGGCAGCACGCAGTAAGAAGAGAAAGACAGAGCGCCAGCGGCTGTAGAGGCGATCCACCAACCATAAATATAACATGACTGAACTCCATGGCACTTCCAAAACCAAACGTGTGCTTATTCACCAAGTTAATGTCCTGTCCCATGGTGGGGGTCATTTCGTTCAGTGCATCTGGCTTCCTCTGCATCCTCACTAGTACCAACCATTTCTGAAATCTCAGGGACTGTAAAATCTAACAAGAGGAGCCTGGTCAACATTATTGGTGTGAGCAATGGAGCACCAAAGGAGTAGCCCATGGATCGATCGATAGATGGATGTTTTTGTGCTAAGTGTCAGTTTACACATATAATAGTTTCTTAGAAACCATATGGTCTATCTTCCAGTATAATCCCCAGTATGTTAGGTGTGGAAATGATATCATGTACAAGCATAGTTATTAGCATCCTTTTATTACATTGGAACTGACGACTCTTGAGATTTCTCAGTAAGATCGTCTCCTCTGACTTCACACAGAACAAGCAGAATCTTCCATTAGTTACAGCTACAGTGAGAAGTTGCAGAACATCCTTAATAGTTTGCGACCTTCCCTGTCATGAACAAGTTATCTTGTCACATGCATACTTACATCATGCACCATGTATGTAATAGATATGATGTCGCACTCTATACTACTGACTACAGGGCACACAGAGGTCAGCGTTGACCGATTCAAATCTAATATTGACGGGAAATCCAGAAGATGACATCACTAGAGGTCTTCTACAATTCCCAGATGCAGAGGTCCATGGTGCTTTGTGTCAGCAAATTATTTTACTGTATATGTTTGATGGTAATCTTTTTAATGTAGCACCAGCATATTCCACAGCCTTTACAATCATTGGTTACATGTCTAGAGAAAATAGACATACCTGTAAGGCTCATGCACACGACCGCCCTGTGTTTTGCGGGTCCGCAAATCTCAGATCCGCGTGTGAGTTCCACAATTTACTGCGGAATGGGGTGCCCTTAATAAAAGACCATATTCTTGTCCCTAAAACGCATAAGAATAGGACATGTTCGACTTTTTTGCGGGGCCACAGAATGATGACTGCATCTTTTGCGGCACCATTGAAGTGAATGGAGTCGGCATCTCGAGCTGCATTTTTGCAATGTTTGTGTTCATGAACTCTAAGAGTGAGGTTCCTGCTCCAAAGAACCCACAATTGATGATGAAGTAGTTTTGGCGCTTAAGGTAAATCTTTGTGTAATGGTCCAGCCATCTTTTGTAAAAAGCAAGGTGGCACACATATAGCTGCATGAACCGTGTACCAGTCAGTGTCTTTGTATGTACAGCGACTGGTCCGCAGGGGCATGTGGTCTGCAGGGGCGTGTGTGTGAGCAAGTGGCCGGATAGGCGTAGTAGTGGTTGTCCTACTCACAGTTCTTATGCTCCCTGGGCTGTCGTGCAGTGATAGCACTCTTTTCTTCCATTTGGGGACTTTTCTAGAAACAGTTCTTTACTGAAGAATTGTTATGCAATAGACCGGCAGTACACCAAATACACTTTTCACAGATTTTACAGGTCTTGCAGCTGCACAGGTAGTAGGTAGGCCAAGTTGTCTCTTTAAAGGGCATCTGTCATCAGTTTTGTATCTATGAAGCTGGCTGACCTGTTACATGTGCACTTGACAGCTGAAGGCGTCTGTGTTAGTCCCATATTTGCCCGCATTGCTGAGAAAGATTAAGTTTTAATATATGCAGCTGAGGCTCTAGGAGCAACAAGGGTGTTGCTGTTACACCTACAGGCACTGCAATAGCCATCTTTGACATACACATCCAGATTTGTGGTGTAAATTTTACATAATCCAATGCAACCACAGGGTGGTCCTGCAGGCAAACTCTTCTGCACCTTTTTTCAACAGATTGCTGTACTTATAGTATATGTGCACAAAATCCACCTTGGGGTGTAGAAATTCCCATGCAGGTTATCAGTCTGCTTAAGTCCATATCCAGGCACCGGAAGCTAACTCCTGGACACATGTGTCATAGAGCTTCTAAGTCCTCTTCAGGACTCCTACTGGTCTTTCTTTACACATCTCCTTTCACCTGGCTTGCTTTTTGTAGTTGTTCGGACCCTGTCCTGAGTGGTAACTGGTCCAGGACAGGTTAAGCTTTCAGCATTACATCCTTGCATCTGTTCTGGTTACTGTCTAGAGCAGGGATCAGCAACCTTCGGCACTCCAGCTGCTGTGAAACTACAACTCCCATCATGAAAACATGCTCGGCTGTTCTCACAACTACCATATAGGTGAATGGAGCATTCTGGGAGTTGTAGTTTTAGAACATCTGGAGTGCGGGAGGTTGCTGATCCCTGGTCTAGAGTAAGACTCTCTGGTTTTGTCTGACTAGAATGTTCTAGCTCCTCCTCTCTCTATATAAAGGGTGACAGCAGCCCCATCTAGTGGTGGCTGTGAAGATGGCCCATTAATACCTTGTGGAAAAACAGGAAATATACATTTTAAAGTATATACTTTCTGGTAACCCTTTGTTTTGCGCTTTGCAGTGTACTGCGACCCTGGAGTAGGACACTGCATACATACAAGTCCATGAGGTGTGGGAGTTACTGGATGAAAGGATCAGATTCTGAGGAATAATGTAGAAGAGGTAGTAGACTTAGAAGAGTTAAATTAGGGAAGATGTGTTTAGGCCTTGTTTAAAACGGTGGATGTTGGTAATTACTCTGATTGTCTAAGGTAACACATTCCAGATAACCGGCTCAGCACACAAGAAGTTTTGAAGACCTATTTGGAAGGTTGAGGTTATGGAGGAAGTTAATGTTATGGCCCATTTACATGGGCAGATTATTTGTCCAATTATCGGGAATGAACATTCATACATCTACGCTTTGCGTGATGATTTCATTTGCCTAGAAGCAAATTTCTCAGCTTACAGCTACTAAGCCTCAGTGCTTTCAGAAAGACATTCTGATGTCTTATGACCCCTTTCATACTGAGCAGGAAATCTGGGAATATGTGTGAAAACTTTTCCTTGCCTCTCCGTCTATCAAAATTGATGGGCCAAAGCAAGCCAGCCTTGAGCTCGAAATCTTTACGGCCTTAAAAAATCATCTGATGAAGCCCATTCCTGGAAGTTTTTTTGGTTTTTTTTACATAGAATATTTTCTAAGATAAATAAACCGGGTCTTGGCTCAGCATGTGAGGTCCAGGGTTACAATCGTTGGTTTTGAAACCAGCAGGAATGTGAGAAAAAATCGAATTGATGTTGTATGGTAGATAAAACATGATATTTCAGTCTAAAACTGGTGGATCATATATAATCATATCATGGCTGAGAAAACAGGGATATAAGATGGACGTCTCCACCAACTGTGTCATGCCAGATAACTACTACTCCTGCTGTGGGATGTGGACAGTGTTAGACATTATTTCCAATATATTGTCTTAGATCTAGTGGCCCTTTACACCGGCCTATAGAGGGGCAATGACTGTGAATGAATGTCCAGATACAGAAAAAGCGGTCTCTTTTATCATACCGTTCACCTGTAACGTTAAAGAACTTGTTAATTTAATTTTTCAGGTTATTGTGGTTATGTGAACACACAGTACAAGTATTTTTTTTGTTTTTGTTTTCTAAATGTGCAGAAAAATACATTTTCCTACTAAGAAATTGCCATGAATGGGTTTTCTGGGACTTAAATATTATTAGCCTTTCCTTGGGATAAAAGATCAGTACCGAATTGGTGGGGCAGAATTTTTTATAGAATTTTTTAGAATTTTTTAAATAAATTTTATAAATATAATTTTATAAATCAAATTTATGAATTTTATAAATGTTAAAATAGCGAATCAATTTTACATTAATCAAATTCTTTGCAAACTTCCCAAAAACTTCAGTTTCTAGTGAATCAAAAGTTTTTAGGATTTATTCCACATGAATCAGAAAATAGTGTCCTCCATTTTACATATAAGAAAGTGTGCCGTACCCCAGACATGGGAGTATCTGCAAGTGTCTTTGCTACAGTATATTCTATATTGTTATGTTATGTAAGTACACCAGCAAGAAGAAGTATGGTTAGTAGGGACAGAGTTAACCAGCCTGCCAGTTCCTACCCTCTTGGTAGGAGTGGGCTGCTCCTCCTTCCTGCCAGGAGGGAGAGTTCTAGTTTAGACAATGTGGAGTGAGGAAGCACAGTCTGGAGCTCCTACTTCAAGGGTCTTAGGGACAAGCAAGTGATCCAATTCTCCTGTGAGACCTCCAGAGAGACTGAAAGAGCACTAGGATAACTGAAAAGATACAATGTTGATAGTCAGCAGAGTAACCAGCAAGCCACAGCTTTAAAGACCTTGCTGCAGGTAAGGGACTATGGTTCAGACACCCATTACTTAGATAACAACCAGGCCAGACCAACTCCAAGCTTCCATTACCCAGTGGACACATAAATACACAAGCTCCAGCTTATAGCTGTTAGCCAGAAGTACAAGAAAGAGTTGTTAGCTGGATAGCATATCTGAAGTGCCTTAATTGCCACTTATGCAGCCACCATACCTCATCATCTTGGGACAGAAATTGCCCTTTGTACAAACTACTGCTGAATGCACCACACGTTATAGTAAAGGTAGAGTAAAATGAGACCTTTATTGTTTTACTTCTGGCCTGATTCTTCGAACCTCCTTTTCACCACAGCAGTCCCCAGGGGGCAGTGGCCTAAGGTAGCAAATAGCATCAGCAAACATTCTTTAAAAATATGCTAAACATAAAAACGTGATTTGTTTGATGACACATTCCCTTTAAAGCCATACTGCTCAATTTATTATTAATGTGAATCAGCCCAATCTTCATCACGCAATTCACAATCACAGTCAGGCTGCCTCGGGGACTCTTGCCACCGTGATGTCATATAAAGTTGCAGGCACTATTTTATGCGGTACAATTCAATTTACTATTAATATGAATCACTACAATCTTTATCACAACATGGTATTTCACAGTATTAATCCTGGTGGTGATAATGTGTTGCATGACATATTGTGTTTGTGTTCAGATTACTTTATCTAACCTGGCTTATTGGTGTGCTTCACAGTTACCGTCTGTATATTGCAGTGGACTCTGTTCAATTGACCTAATACTACCCCTACACAGCTGCACTTCCCTGCCTTCTCCATAATGTTCCATACTGTACAGCTGCCATCGAGAACCCTACCCTTTAACAGTATAATAAACCTGAGGGTGCGCCCAACAAAAGTCATAATTTTATGGCGGCCTTTATAAAAAGCTATTGCTTCCTCACTGTCCTTGACTAAATGCATTTTTTTAAAATTAACAAACCTGTTGCTACCCCCAAAAAGGAATCATTTTTGGATCACAAAGCCATTACTATTACTACTATATATTAGTGGAGTTGCAGCGGGACTACTTTTTATGCAGGAAGAGGAAGAGATTAACAAGAGCTGACTGCAATGCACTCCTGGGAGATGCAGGTGCTTTGTCACAATGTGATGAGTTGCTGCTCTTCTACAGAAAGTGAAGAGACCAGAATTTCAGAGAGGTGAGTAAATAAACTAAAAAGGGTGAAAATTACCTTGCAGAGCAGGGTTTATGAAATAATATAGTTAAAATATTAGTATGCATTACTCCATTACTTACTTAAAGGGCTTCTGTCACCCCCAACTGTGCAATTTTCATTAGCCGACATTAGCTATTTGCTAATGTCAGCTGAGTGCAATCATACTTGTCTTACCTTTGTCTGTGGCTTATTTCTTGTGAAAATCATACTTTTATAATATGCAAATTTCTTCACTACCAGCAAGTTGGCCCTGCCTGCTTCTGAATTCCCGCGCCTGCGCCGTAACGTTCCTCAATCGGCGCAGGCGTACTGAGTGAAGCGATCGAGAGAAGGAGAGCGGTATCAAGATGAGATGGGGCGTGTCTAGAAGCAGAGGATGTGGCAGTTACCAGCAAGTACACGCCCAACTTGCTGGTAGTGAAGAAATTTGTGTAGCATCCCCAAGTCAGGGGAGTGTGAGGGACTGACCTGGGGAATGCCAGTGATGGAGAGGCTGGCACGTGGATCCTCTAGGTACAATAAATCGATATGGAACCGCACTCGCCAGATCATATGGTCCACCGGATAGCAACAGCCAACCTGGAGCCCCAGATCCATACAGGCTCCTATGTAGACGATTCAGGAAGAGATGATGAAGGCAGCATGTCCGGTTGAAAAATCCCTTTATTGGGAACTGCTCACATGAAATACGTGAATATAAAAAGTTGCTACGTTTCAGCTATCACATAGCCTTTGTCAAGCACAATGTGAATTATACATACAAGTGTTTATAAAGTGAAGACTCCACCTCCACATGGAGATGTGTCCAATCATTGTTTCTCATTGTTAATCATACACATACATGGTTAACATTACACATCCAATCCGTGTCCCGCTCAGCAGCTGCTTTATATAAAACTTAAGGTCAATCATACATAGTGTTCTCACCTGATCAAATGTAAATGTAGAGGAAAATACGGTGTCATGATGCACACTCATCCGCGTATCTGGTGATCACCAGTGCGCATGTCAGAAGAAGGGAGAGGAGGATCACGACCACGTGATCACAATGATCACATGATCACACATAGCAACGCGTCCTGCATCCAAGGGCGTGATAGAGAGAGGCAACACCCATACACAACTGGTCAATCACATGATCACGGACATACTCGTCCTTGCGATCATGTGACTTAAACAGCATAGTGCAGTGTTTAAATGCGTTAAATAAATCGCAGGGTTGTCTAAACTCTCAGTCATCTGCCCTTATATATAATATGGGGCCAGACAGCCCCACAATCATGAAAAAACAAGTGTCAGCATATATGGACCTCATCAACATAAGCTGCTGTTCACACTAATGCATCCTAGAATCGCATCGCTGAAAAGGTAAATTAAACCCCATCTCAAATTATCGCATCTAGAGAGTGCATCATGGGACCGCAGCACCCACAACCTAAAGTGCTGATTGTGCGAGTGATAATATATCCCACCTCCAATCCGTACAAAAACATGATAATAATGCATAAAAACACATTACTGAGTACAATTCAGCAGATTACATCATAAATAAATTATATTGACCCCACACTGAATTCAATGTTAAGCCCATATGGTTGAAGGGCTTTCAGCTCAAATATCCATCTGAGTTCTTTCTTTCTTAGGAGACGTTCCCTATCTCCCAGTCAATGATCCGAAAGCGTAGCTGGTTGACCGAGTGCCCACGCTCCACAAAATGTTTGGCCACTGGTTTGTCAATAAGACCCCTCCTTATGTTGCTCTTGTGTGAATTCATTCGCTCACGTGCCTCCATAGTGGTCTCACCAATGTAGATGAGTCCACAGGGGCAGGTGATCATGTAAACAACGTCACGTGATCTGCACGTTAAAAACTCTTTCATTTTGTAGGCTCTGCCACTGTAGGGATGACAAAACGTATCACCCTTGATCATATTTCCACAGTTGCAGCAACCAAGGCAAGGGTAACATCCCATCTTTCTTGGTGCCAAATATGTCTGTCCATCCCCACGGGGCTCAGTGATCACTTTTCACCAGTTTGTCACGTAAATTGGTCCCCCTCTTGTAAGCCATCATTGGGAAACTCTCAAACTCAGGCATCGAGGGCAACCCTTTTTGTAAAATGTGCCACTCTTTGCGTATAATCTGTGAGATTTTCCCACTGAGGGCACCATAGGTGGAAACAAAGGGAATTCTCTGATTTTCTGTCCTCCTTACTTTACCGTGAAGCGTGGATTCCCGGTCAACCAGCGCCACCCTTTGTTTTGTCTTCTCAACTAGTCTATGGGGGTAACCCCTATTGAGGAATTTATGACCCATCTCATCTACTCTTTTCTCAAACTGTTCCTCACCCGATACCACCCTTCTTACCCTTAACAACTGACTCCAGGGAGGGACTCCACCATCCGGCGTGGGTGGTTGCTGTCATATCTCAACAGATTGTTTCTGTCTGTGGGCTTATGATAAATGTCTGTAGAGATAGTTCCATTACTAATGCGTACCATTACATCTAGAAATTGCAATTCAGTAGGAGATACTGTGACTGTAAATTCAAGACCAGCGACCATCTTATTCAAATGTTGATGGAACAGGTGCAGTTCCTCTGAGGAACCACCCCAGACAACAAAAATGTCGTCGATGTAGCGCCACCAGCACCGGGCCCCCCTAATCAAGGACGACCTATAAATGAATCTGTCCTCCACCTCCGCCATAAAGATATTAGCATACGTAGGTGCCACGTTCGAAACGTAGCAACTTTTTATATCCACGTATTTCATGTGAGCAGTTCCCAATAAAGGGATTTTTCAACCGGACATGCTGCCTCCATCATCTCTTCCTGAAACGTGGATCCTCTAGGGCAGTGTTTCCCAACCAGTGTGCCTCCAGCTGTTGCAAAACTATGACTCCCAGCATGCCCGCACAGCAAAGTCTGTCCAGGCATGCTGGGAGTTGTAGTTTTGCAACAGCTGGAGGCACACTGGTTGAGAAACACTGCTTAAGGCACTCTTTGGGTTCTTGAGGGACACAGCCAGGTGTAGTGTGAGGTGCCCTTGGTGTTTGTAGATTAACGTGCCTGTGGCTGGGTGTCCCTGATGTCCGTGACGCCAGTGCCGGTAATGGTGGCACACCGATTTGCTAGGAGGAATAATTGAGGTGCAGGCTTGGATAGTAAACCAGAACTTCACTTTACTGAACAGTAATAAACAGCATACACTCTCTTGACAGTTCCTCAGAAGACGATTGTTTTCAGCAAGCTTTAAGTTACAGTACATTAATGGCAGGCTTATATTTAGCAAGGTGATCACAGAGGGTTAAAGCAGGACTTGCAGTACAGGCGGCTTGCACACATTCCTGACTGATCCTGACTAGGAATATATATTCTTCTCCAAGGCCCCAATGCCCTATCTCTGGCTTTTATCCTTGGGATACAGTTAGCTTTAAGTACCTCCTCTGGTATTTGTAGTACCTCTTGCTGTCTTGGTTACTGCTCTGCCTTCCCTCAGCTCACTCAGGCTGGTGACCAGTGATGTTCCTGCAGGGATCCTTATCCTGTTTGCAGCTTGACTAAGGAGGCAACACTTCTCCACTAGTCCTAGGGTCTGGACTGCTCCTCCTAGGGCATGAATCTTCCTAGGCTGGACCCTCTCAGGCTATAGGGCCTGGGCTGACTTCAACAGGCTCAGGGCCTGAACACTGAACACCTTCACAGGCTCATGGCCTGGACTGGACTGCCTTCAGCAGGCTCAAGGCCTGAACTCCCTAACTCCTCCCTGACTGGGCCTGTATTAACTAGGGCTCCCTGGCTCCCTCTAATGGCTAAAGCTGAGATAACACCCCTAGCAAGCCTGCATAATGGCACATAATAGCAGTAACAGGGTGATGATATATATATATATATATATATATAGGCATTACATTACATTGCATTTACTGAAAATGACAATCACCAATCTCCCCACAAATGAGGGAACGTACGCACTCTAGTGACCCTTCTGTAGTGTCGGGCATCACAACTCTTATACATTACATTTGAATATTATAAAAGTATGATTTTTACAAGAAATAAGACACAGATAAGACAAGTATGATTGCGCTCAGCTGACATAAGCAAATAGCTAATGTCGACTAATGAAAATTGCACTATTGGGGGTGACAGAAGCCCTTTAATTCATGAGAAAGGCAATACAATATGTACATGCTTATCGCTGCCATTTTATTCTGCAAAAGTCAACCCCTCCAAAAGATTTGGGGTTTGCGAAGCAGCATTTGCAAATTCTATGGTCATCTTCTCATTCACCAAGTCCAATAATAAAATAAGATGCTTCCCTTTAACCTCTTAGGGACGCAGGGCGTACATGTACGCCCTAGCGTCCTGGTACTTAGGACTCAGGGCGTACATGTGCGCCCTGAGAAGATCCCGATCACCGCTGCGCACGTGGCGGTGATCGGACTAGGATGCCTGCTGAAATCATTCAGCAGGCATCCTGTGATTTGCTCTCGAGGGGTCCTGTGACCCCCTCGTGTCAGCGATCGCAACAAACCGCAGGTCAATTCAGACCTGTGGTTTGTTGCGCTATATGTAGTCTCTGATCCCGTGGTCTGTGACCGCGAGGATCAGACTAAATCTGCCCCTTATTGTAAATTTTAACCCCCTGCACCCCGCCATCTTAGTGTCCCCCGGGCGGAGCAGGGGGATTGCGGCGGTGCTGCGGGTGGGTGGCGCGGGAGGTGGGCGGTGCGGCAGGCGGGATCGCAATTGCGATCCCCGCCCGCCTCCTTTCAATGCATTTCCCTGGTGTCTAGTGGGTATAGCAGGGGGTCAGCACATTGCTGACCCCCTGCTATAAACTGCTGACATCTGTGCTGCAGATGTCAGCAGTTTAACCCCTTCTATACCGCGGTCCGTACGGACCGCGGTATAAGGTGTTAACATAAAGGAGCTCCCTCCCTCTCCCATCGGGGGCTGCCGTACCTTTGCAGCCCCTCCGATGGGATAGGATGGTAGAGGGTAGAAAAGTAAAAAAATACAGTGCAGTACACTATATAGTGTACTGTACTGTATTATATATACACCAGATCCACTGGATCTACAAGAACCAAGTGGGTCTGGGTCAAAAAATGTCAAAAAAGTGAAAGAAAAAGTAAAAATCAGAAAAATACATATCACTGAATAAAAATTAAAAAAAACAAATAAACTACACATATTAGGTATTGCCGCGTCCGTAAAAATCTCCTCTATAAAAATATCACGTGACCTAACCCCTCACGCAAATACCGTAAAAAAGTCACAAAAAATGGTGTAAAAAGCCATTTTTGTCACCTTACATCACAAAAGTGTAATACCAAGTGATCAAAAAGGCGTATGCCTCCCAAAATAGTACCAATAAAACCGCCATCTCATCCCATAAAAAATGAGTCCTTATATAGGACAATCGCCCAAAAAAATAAAAAAATATGGCTCTCAGACTATGGAGACACTAAAACATAATTTTTTTCTAAAATGCTATTATTGTGTTAAAGTAAAATAAATAAATAAAAAGTATACATATTATGTATCGCCGCGTCCGTAAAAACCTGCTCTATAAAAATATCACATTATCTAACCCCTCAAGTAAATACTGTTAAAAAATAAAATAAAAACAATGTAAAAAAAACATTTGTCACCTCACATCTCAAAAACTGTAATAGCAAGCGATCAAAAGTTATATGCACCCAAAAATAGTGCCAATCCAACCATCATCTCATCCGCAAAAAATGATACCCCACATAGGACAATCACCCCCAAAAAAAAAAAAATAGGGCTCTCAGACTATGGAGACACTAAAACATGATTTGTTTTGTTTTAAAAAATGATAATATTGTGTAAAACTTAAATAAATAAATAAAAAGTATACCTATTTGGTATCGGCACGTCCGTCGCAACCTGCTCTATAAAAATAACACATCACCGAACCCCTCAGGTGAACACACAAAAAAAAAAAATACGGTGTCAAGAGCCATTTTTGTCACCTTACATCACAAAAAGTGTAATAGCAGGCGACCAAAATGTCATATGCACCCCAAGATAGTTCCAATCAAACCGCCATCTCATCCCGCGAAAAATGAGCCCCTACATAAGACAGTGGCCCAAAAAATAAAAAAAATATATGGCTTTCAGAATGTGAAGACACTAAAAAAATCATTTTTTTCAAAAATGCTTTATTATGTAAAACTGAAACAAAACCCCCCAAAAAGTAGCCATATTTGGTATTGCCGCGTCCGTAGCAACCTGCTCTATAGAAATAGCACACAATCTAACCTGTCAGTTCAACGATGTAAATAACAAAAAATAAAAACGGTCCGAAAATAGCTATTTTTTTGCAAATTTTCCATTTTAATCAATTTTTCCAGTAAAAAAAGCAAGGGTTAACAGCCAAAAAAAACTCAATATATATTGCCCCGATTCTCTAGTTTGCAGAAACACCCCATATGTGGTCGTAAACTGCTGTATGGCCAAACGTCAGGGCGTAAAAGGAAGGGAACGCCATATGGTTTTTGGAAGGCAGATTTTGCTGGACTGGTTATTTGACACCATGTCCCATTTGAAGCCCCCCTGATGCACCCCTACAGTAGAAACTCCAAAAAAGTGACCCCATTTTGGAAACTACAGGATAAGGTGGCAGTTTTGTTTGTATTATTTTAGGGTAAATATGATTTTTGGTTGTTCTATATTACACTTTTTTTGAGGCAAGGTAACAGAAAATAGAAATTCCGAAATTTCATCTCCATTTGCCAATAACTCTTGCGGAACACCTAAAGGGTTAACAAAGTTTGTAAAATCAGTTTTGAATACCTTGAGGGGTGTACTTTCTTAGATGGAGTCACTTTTTGGAGATTCTACTCTAGGGGTGCATCTGGGGGCTTCAAATGGGACATGGTGTCAAAAATCCAGTCCAGCAAAATCCGCCTTCCAAAAACCATATGGCGTTCCCTTCCTTCTGTGCCCTGCCGTTTGGCCATACAGCAGTTTACGACCACATATGGGGTGTTTCTGAAAACTACAGAATCGGGGCAATAAAAATTGAGTTTTGTTTGGCTGTTAACCCTTGCTTTGTTACTGGAAAAATGGATTCAAACGGAAAATTTTCCGAAAAATCTAAATTCTGAAATTTTATCTCCATTTGCCATTAACTCTTGTGGAAAACCTAAAGGGTTAATGACGTTTGTAAAATCAGTTTTGAATACCTTGAGGGGTGTAGTTTCTAGAATGGGGTCATTTTGGATGGTTTCTATTATGTAAGCCTCACAAAGTGACTTCAGACCTGAACTAGTCCCTAAAAAGTGGGTTTTGAAAATTTCTGAAAAATTTCAAGATTTGCTTCTAAACTTCTAAGCCTTGTAACGTCCCCAAAAATAAAATGGCATTCCGAAAATGATTGATACATGAAGTAGACATATGGGGAATGTAAATCAATAACTTTTGGGCGGTATTACTATGTATTATAGAAGTAGAGAAATTGAAACTTGGAAAATTGCTAATTTTTCCAAATTTATGAGTAAATTTGATATTTTTTATAAATAAAAATAAAATTTTTCGACTAAATTTTACCAGTGTCATGAAGTACAATATGTGACGAAAAAACAATCTCAAAATGGCCTGGATAAGTAAAAGCGTTTTAAAGTTATCACCACATAAAGTGACACTGGTCAGATTTGCAAAAAATGGCCGGGTCCTTTAGGTGAAATAGGGCTGAGTCCTTAAGGGTTAAATAACCACAACACTATTTTGTATACATTTCCAGTTGCAACACTGTATAATGGGGTTTATTGTTTCTGTCATGTCTAAATACCTAACCAATTAATATAAAATGACCTCATGATAAGACTGAGGCTTTGAGCCCTTGTCATCACTTGTCACACAACCTCTCCATAAAGAATTAATGTAATTCTGAAATGTACTAATAAAATAATCAGCAGAAGGAATGGTTATTCCATAGCACAAGGCCGCGTCGAAAACGGAAATATACAGCAGCTGCAGGAAAATAAATACACACTGTGATGTGTGCAGTTGTTTCGTTGTGTCATATAGAATACAGCTTATTTGCTCCTTGATCATTTACCGATGACATAATTTAATAACAATCCAGATCTTAAAGGAGATGTCTGGTAAGGACTTACTGATAAAACGTAATCTGCTGGGGAGCCCATCGGCAAGTGTGAAAAAAATTACAATAATGCCTCTTTCACACGTCAGTGCATTGCAGAAGTGTGCTGTCCATGTCCGCTCACACATCCATTGTATTCAGACGTCAGTGGTTTTCCACAGACGAGCCATCAGTGGTGATGCCCATGATTACAGATGTCTCCTGCACGTTATAGTCCTGTGATGGCTAACCTCCGGCACTCCAGCTGTGGTAAAACTACGACTCCCAAGATGCACACTTGCTTGGCTGTTCTCAGAACTCCATAGACATGAATGGAGCATGCTGGGAGTCGTGAGTTTCACCACAGCTGGAGTCCTGGAGGTTAGCCATAAAAATACAGACAGAACATGGATGTCATGTGAGTTTGGTTGAGGATGCTCTGAAAACTATTTTCAGCCTACGTGGAATACAGATGACACACAGAGGGCAAAGAAAAGAAACGGACGTCTTCTTGGATGAACCACTGACCATCTTGTCATGGATGTCATCTCGGACATGGACGTGTCAATGAGGCCTAACTGGAGACTGAACAGAGCACTTACCGGGGAACTTCTTTTCAGTAGCAGATGCACCGATTCCTGGGTTTCTCTCCTGCAGGGATGTACCTACCACCGTATAAGTCGTAGCTGCTGCTACAGGGCCTGTAGTGTCATGGGGGCCTGGGCCATAATGGATGTCTGTCAGGCGTCACTGGGCCAGCAGTAAACAGTGAGAAGGCCGCGATGCTCCAGGAGCGCTGCATCCTTCTCAAACAGCTAATCGGTGGGGGTCCCAGGTGTCAGACCCCTACCGATCAGATGCTGATGATCTATCCAGAGGATAGATCATCATCAGTTTAAACAAAGTGCAGAACCCCTTTAAGTATGCATGGGATAGGCATAAGGCCATCCTTCATATAAGATAGGGCCTGGGGCTATCCATAGTATTCAGTATATTGGGCAGACTAGATGGGCCAAATGGTTCTTATCTGCCGACACATTCTATGTTTCTACGCTGGTACAATGGCATGTGCATGGTGCTGGAGTCAGTAACCAGGCTTGACGTAGAAAAGTAAATGTCTTTTACTGAAGTGCAAAATGAGGGTTATAGTACATCCAACAGTCTCAAAACCCAATTCTAACAATTTACAGTGCAGGTTTTCCCATATGGTTCTGTACGGGTAAAAGCCAGGTTTGAGAACGCGGTACTCCTTCTCAACAGAATCTGAGGGTTGATCCTGCTGGACCATGTACTTTAAAAACAACTGTTGTTTTGTTCTAATCAGACAATTTTATTTTTATTTTTGTGAAATAAATGTTTGGTCATATGTGAAAAAAACTAAAAATGTAAAAATTACTATAAATCCATTTGTATTTTTAGTATATTCATTATGTGATATTAATTATGGCATAGAAACTATTTGACATAATAATAAATTCATAGAAATTATTTTACATGACAAAATACCCACATTTAAATAATTTTGCATGTTTAATATATAAACTATGTATACTGTATTATGAAATATTAGATCATTTTTATAATATATTTAAAATATGACTTTATTTTTAAAATAACTAAGAACCGCTTTTACCATGCATGGTTTTAATTTTTTTAAAGTCGCTAAATTAGATCAACAACTTTTTCTTTGTAATGTTAAAAGCACATCTAATAGCATTTCATCTATTACATAACAGATTAGTGTATCTATAGTAACTAATGATTAACAGAAAGGCTCTCGATTAGTTTATGTCTTCAGGGAGGGTTGTAACCTGTATTGCTTCGGAGCAGCAGTTCATATATTGGATTTAGTTCATATATATTCATTTTTAATGCTAATTACATTTAGTAAATGGTCTTGTGGTTAGTAAAATTTGGCTTCAATTGTTTAGAATGACGTATGGTGCGTTCTGTGCAGGTGAGGATCAGCTCGGTTTACTTTAAAGCTGCAATCGATGATGCCTTTTCTGAAAAACGGACATTAAACACTGTCCCCTTCAATAGTATGGGGGCTGTAGGGCCGCAAAAGCGAAGCACATAGAACATGTCCTCTTTTTGACAGCCAGTATTCAAGGTCAAGTTAAAAAACGGGATGTATATACACACACACACGGGGTCATTTATTAAGATCGTGTAACAGGATGCCGAAGGCAAACTCGGTCTCCCATCAGCTGCAGACCTGCTGCTTAGCTTCAGGAGTGAGGATCTGTGCTCAGCCTCGTTTCCAGGGCGGCTTTGCTAGCTGGGATGCTCCCTGCTCCTAGGTCTGCTGATCACTCTGCGCTCGACTCGTCTGTCTGTCATGTGACGCTGGCCACGTCACATGACCCTCACTTAGGTATGCCTTGGTTTCAGCTGCACAACCCAGTTATTAACTGGACTATGGGTGAGTTAGAAAAGTGGGGTCCCAATTGTAACTCCTGTTTGTCTTTCATTCAGGCAGGGGTTTCCACCAATTCAATGACAGTGCCGTCATATATTGGGGAGTTTCAGGAGGTTTTTTCGACATCTGAAGTTGAGAAACTTCCTCCCCATAGATCCTATGACTGCGCTATTGATCTTGTACCAGGGTCTAAATTTCCCAGGGGACGATATTTACAACTTGTCTATTCCTGAGCGTGTTGCTATGAAGGAAAATATCAGTGAGAGTCTCAAAAGGGACATATTCGACCCTCTACGTCCCCCATGGGTGCAGGATTCTTTTTGTTAAAAAGAAGGATGGGGGCTCAGACCCTGTATTGATTATAGAGGTTGAACAAGATCACCATCAGGAATCAGTATTCTATCCCATTAATTCCTGACTTGTTCAACCAGATTTTGGGAGCATCTTGGTTCTCTAAACTTGATTTGAAAGGAGCATATAACCTTATACGTATTAGAGAGGGAGACGAATGGAAAACTGCCTTTAATACTCCTGAGGGGCATTTTGAGTATTTAGTCATGCCATTTGGACTCAGTAATGCTCCGGCAGTTTTTCAGAATTTGATGAATGATATCTTCAGGGAGTTTATTGGCAGATTTGTGATTGTGTATCTTGACGACATTTTGATTTTTTCCCGGATTGGGTTTCTCATGTCTCCCACCTCAGGCAGGTACTCTGGATCCTGCGGGAGAATCAATTGTCGGTCAAGTTGTAAAAATGTGTCTTTGGAGTACAGGAGATCTTGTATCTAGGTTATATCCTTACTCCACACTCATTTAAGATGGATCCTAATAAGGTTCAGGCAATCCGGGACTGGGTGAGACCTTCCTCCTTGAAAGCACTGCAACGCTTTTTGGGATTTTCCAATTATTATCGTAAATGTATTAATTTTTTTCGATAATTGCCAAACCGTTGACTGATTTAACCAAAAAGGCGCAGACCTTATTAATTGGTCGCCTGAGGCCCTCAAAGCCTTTGTGACTCTTAAAAGGTGTTTTCAGAATGCCCCAGTCTTGGTTCAGCCGGATCCTGAGGAACCTTTTATAGTTGAGGTTGATGCTTCTGAGGATGGGGTGGGGGCGATCCTTTCTCAAGGATCTTCTAATTTTACTAATCTAAGACCCTGCGCCTTCTTTTCACGTAAATTCTCCCCTACGGAGAGGAATTATGATATAGGGAACCGTGAGTTACTGGCAATTAAATGGGCATTTGAGGAGTGGAGACATTTTCTTGAAGGTGCTAAACATTGTGTCACAGTGCTTACTGACCATAACAATCTGGTCTTCCTTGAATCCGCTAAACGTCTTAATCCTAGGCAAGCTAGGTGGGCCCTGTTTCTTACTCGTTTTAATTTTTCAATTACCTTTAGGCCAGGGAGTAAGAACATTAAGGCGGATGCCTTGCTCCGAAGTTTTTGTGCCTTCCAGCCTCCTGACGTTTCTCCTGAACCCATCCTACCGCGTAATGTCATTGTGGCCTCAGTTTCTGCAGACCTTTCTTCAGAGATTGCTGCTGCACAACATCTGGCCCCTGCTCGGGCCCCATCAGATAAGTTATTGGTACCTGGGCACCTCCGTCTTCGGCTTTTGGGTGAGTGCCATAACTCTGTGTTGTGTGGTCATCCCGTTAATCGATGCCACTAAGGAAATTGTGTCTAGGTCATTCTGGTGGTCTTCTCTGTCCAGAGATGTTCGTTCTATGTGTCTGCCTGTGAGGTATGTGCCAAATGTAAATCTCCGAGATCACGTCCGGGTGGGAAGTTGCAACCCCTACCCATTCCATGCAAGCCATGGTCACATATTTCTATGGATTTTATTACCGACTTGCCCATCTTTGAGGGGAAGTCTGTGGTTTGGGTAGTGGTGGATCGGTTTAGCAAGATGGTGCACTTTGTTCCTCTGAGTAAGCTTCCTAATGCCAAGGCTTTAGCGTCTTTGTTTATTGAACATATTGTACGTTTACATGGTATCCCCGAAAATATTGTCTCTGACAGAGGCGTCCAATTCGTTTCTAAGTTTTGGAAAGCTTTCTGTCAGAGATGTGACATTTCTCTGTCCCTCTCATCAGCCTTCCATCCTGAGACCAATGGGCAGACAGAGCGGTTGAATCAGTCACTTGAACAGTTTTTGAGATATTATGTGTCCGATAATCAGCATTGGTGGGTGCGATATCTTCCGTTGGCGGAGTTTGCTATTAACAACCGGGTGAACTCTACGGGGGTATCTCCATTTTTCTGTAAGCTTGGTTTACATCCACGTTTTAGTTCAGGTCCTTCTGTTTCCTCATGTAACCCGGAGGCGGATAATTTTACGTCAGAACTGTGCACAGTCTGGGCCCAGGTTAAACTGAACCTGGAAAAGGCTCAGGAGGTTCAGAAACAGCAAGCAGATAGGAAATGTTCCAAGGGGGTAGATTTTAAGGTTAATGATAAGGTATAGTTGTCCACCAAAAATCTTTCTCTCAAAGGGGTCTCCAGAAAGTTTGTGCCCGTTTTGTTGGACCTTATGTGATCATTGAGGTTCTGAATCCTGTTTCTTTTAGGTTAAAGCTGCCCGACTCCTTCGTGTTCATAATGTTTTCCATAAATCATTGCTTAAGAAATATATTCCACCCATTGTTCCATCTCAGTCAGCTACTCCTCCCGTACAAATTGATGATAAAGATGAGTTTGTAGTCTCCAGAATTGTGGATGTTAGAAAGGTCCGAAACTCCTTGCAGTATCTTGTCCACTGGAAGGGCTATGGACCTGAGGAGAGGTCTTTGGTCCCAGCTACTAGATCACGCCCGAGACTTATTAAGAAGTTTCATGATGAGCGTCCTGGGAGATTTGTACCTAAGGGCTTGTGTCCAGTAAAGGGTGGTACTGTAACAGGGTGCCGAAGGCAAACTCTGACTCCCATCAGCCGCAGACCTGCTGCTTAGCTTCGGGAGCAAGGATCTGTGCTGAGCCTCGTTCCCAGGGCGGCTTTGCTAGCTGGGAGGCTCCCTGCTCCTAGGTCTGCCTCGAGTGCCAAGCTGATCACTCGGCGCTCGACTCGTCTGTCTGTCGGTCATGTGATGCTGGCCACATCACATGACCCTCACTTGCCACTATAAATACAGGCAATCTGCTGGCCACAGGTTGCCTGTGATTATTTTACTGTCAAGGACTACTGCTGCTACTATTCCTGTGTGTGTTTGGTTTTGACCCGTATTTGGCTCTCCGTATTTGCTCCTGCCTGCTCCCTTGGATTTGACGTGACTTCTTGGTTTGACCCGGCTTGTATTCCGACTTCTCTGTTTGCCCTTGGATTTGATGTGACGTCCTGGTTTTGAACTTCGGCTTGTTATCTGACTACGTTTTGTGAGACCCCCTACTGTTACTAGGCTACTCGGCTTGAACCCTTGGCTTGTTTTGGTTGTGTTCGCTGTTCCTGCAGTGTCTGTTTACTTCTTCCTTCTGGTCCGCCTGTCGACGTCCTTCCTGTCCTCCGCACTTATCCAGGTCAGGGACCGTCGCCCAGTTGGCCCGTTACCTAGGCGGCAAGTTCAAGTAGGTAGGGACAGAGGCTTGGGTGTCAGACAGTGGGTGCAGCTTTCCCTCCCTTTCCGTGACTGATCGGCTTTTAGACGCCGGTATTAATACCCATTGCTCTGATGCTCCAAGTTATGTGGAGGTGTCGGCTTCTATATAACTTAGACACATCCACATCCGGCCTAAATCACGCCAGCTCCCTTGCTCCCTCACAGTCTGAGTCCTTTAGATGTTTTTGTTTTTGTTGCAAACTTTCATTTGTCTTCTGCCGAGGAGAGGCTTGATTCTGGTCACTCTGCTATAAAGCCTAAATTGGTACCAACTCCAAGCTTCCATTACCCAGTGGACACATAAATACACAAGCTCCAGCTTATAGCTGTTAGCCAGAAGTACAAGAAAGAGTTGTTAGCTGGATAGCATATCTGAAGTGCCTTAATTGCCACTTATGCAGCCACCATACCTCATCATCTTGGGACAGAAATTGCCCTTTGTACAAACTACTGCTGAATGCACCACACGTTATAGTAAAGGTAGAGTAAAATGAGACCTTTATTGTTTTACTTCTGGCCTGATTCTTCGAACCTCCTTTTCACCACAGCAGTCCCCAGGGGCAGTGGCCTAAGGTAGCAAATAGCATCAGCAAACATTCTTTAAAAATATGCTAAACATAAAAACGTGATTTGTTTGATGACACATTCCCTTTAAAGCCATACTGCTCAATTTATTATTAATGTGAATCAGCCTGAATCTTCATCACGCAATTCACAATCACAGTCAGGCTGCCTCGGGGACTCTTGCCACCGTGATGTCATATAAAGTTGCAGGCACTATTTTATGCGGTACAATTCAATTTACTATTAATATGAATCACTACAATCTTTATCACAACATGGTATTTCACAGTATTAATCCTGGTGGTGATAATGTGTTGCATGACATATTGTGTTTGTGTTCAGATTACTTTATCTAACCTGGCTTATTGGTGTGCTTCACAGTTACCGTCTGTATATTGCAGTGGACTCTGTTCAATTGACCTAATACTACCCCTACACAGCTGCACTTCCCTGCCTTCTCCATAATGTTCCATACTGTACAGCTGCCATCGAGAACCCTACCCTTTAACAGTATAATAAACCTGAGGTCGCCCAACAAAAGTCATAATTTTATGGCGGCCTTTATAAAAGCTATTGCTTCCTCACTGTCCTTGACTAAATGCATTTTTTAAAATTAACAAACCTGTTGCTACCCCCAAAAGGAATCATTTTTGGATCACAAAGCCATTACTATTACTACTATATATTAGTGGAGTTGCAGCGGGACTACTTTTTATGCAGGAAGAGGAAGAGATTAACAAGAGCTGACTGCAATGCACTCCTGGGAGATGCAGGTGCTTTGTCACAATGTGATGAGTTGCTGCTCTTCTACAGAAAGTGAAGAGACCAGAATTTCAGAGAGGTGAGTAAATAAACTAAAAAGGGTGAAAATTACCTTGCAGAGCAGGGTTTATGAAATAATATAGTTAAAATATTAGTATGCATTACTCCATTACTTACTTAAAGGGCTTCTGTCACCCCCAACTGTGCAATTTTCATTAGCCGACATTAGCTATTTGCTAATGTCAGCTGAGTCAATCATACTTGTCTTACCTTTGTCTGTGGCTTATTTCTTGTGAAAATCATACTTTTATAATATGCAAATTTCTTCACTACCAGCAAGTTGGCCCTGCCTGCTTCTGAATTCCGCGCCTGCGCCGTGCGTTCCTCAATCGGCGCAGGCGTACTGAGTGAGCGATCGAGAGAAGGAGGCGGTATCAAGATGAGATGGGGCGTGTCTAGAAGCAGAGGATGTGGCAGTTACCAGCAAGTACACGCCCAACTTGCTGGTAGTGAAGAAATTTGTGTAGCATCCCCAAGTCAGGGGAGTGTGAGGGACTGACCTGGGGAATGCCAGTGATGGAGAGGCTGGCACGTGGATCCTCTAGGTACAATAAATCGATATGGAACCGCACTCGCCAGATCATATGGTCCACCGGATAGCAACAGCCAACCTGGAGCCCCAGATCCATACAGGCTCCTATGTAGACGATTCAGGAAGAGATGATGAAGGCAGCATGTCCGGTTGAAAAATCCCTTTATTGGGAACTGCTCACATGAAATACGTGAATATAAAAAGTTGCTACGTTTCAGCTATCACATAGCCTTTGTCAAGCACAATGTGAATTATACATACAAGTGTTTATAAAGTGAAGACTCCACCTCCACATGGAGATGTGTCCAATCATTGTTTCTCATTGTTAATCATACACATACATGGTTAACATTACACATCCAATCCGTGTCCCGCTCAGCAGCTGCTTTATATAAAACTTAAGGTCAATCATACATAGTGTTCTCACCTGATCAAATGTAAATGTAGAGGGAAAATACGGTGTCATGATGCACACTCATCCGCGTATCTGGTGATCACCAGTGCGCATGTCAGAGAAGGGAGAGGGAGGATCACGACCACGTGATCACAATGATCACATGATCACACATAGCAACGCGTCCTGCATCCAAGGGGCGTGATAGAGAGAGGCAACACCCATACACAACTGGTCAATCACATGATCACGGACATACTCGTCCTTGCGATCATGTGACTTAAACAGCATAGTGCAGTGTTTAAATGCGTTAAATAAATCACAGGGTTGTCTAAACTCTCAGTCATCTGCCCTTATATATAATATGGGGCCAGACAGCCCCACAATCATGAAAAAACAAGTGTCAGCATATATGGACCTCATCAACATAAGCTGCTGTTCACACTAATGCATCCTAGAATCGCATCGCTGAAAAGGTAAATTAAACCCCATCTCAAATTATCGCATCTAGAGAGTGCATCATGGGACCGCAGCACCCACCACACCTAAAGTGCTGATTGTGCGAGTGATAATATATCCCACCTCCAATCCGTACAAAAACATGATAATAATGCATAAAAACACATTACTGAGTACAATTCAGCAGATTACATCATAAATAAATTATATTGACCCCACACTGAATTCAATGTTAAGCCCATATGGTTGAAGGGCTTTCAGCTCAAATATCCATCTGAGTTCTTTCTTTCTTAGGAGACGTTCCCTATCTCCCAGTCAATGATCCGAAAGCGTAGCTGGTTGACCGAGTGCCCACGCTCCACAAAATGTTTGGCCACTGGTTTGTCAATAAGACCCCTCCTTATGTTGCTCTTGTGTGAATTCATTCGCTCACGTGCCTCCATAGTGGTCTCACCAATGTAGATGAGTCCACAGGGGCAGGTGATCATGTAAACAACGTCACGTGATCTGCACGTTAAAAACTCTTTCATTTTGTAGGCTCTGCCACTGTAGGGATGACAAAACGTATCACCCTTGATCATATTTCCACAGTTGCAGCAACCAAGGCAAGGGTAACATCCCATCTTTCTTGGTGCCAAATATGTCTGTCCATCCCCACGGGGCTCAGTGATCTCACTTTTCACCAGTTTGTCACGTAAATTGGTCCCCCTCTTGTAAGCCATCATTGGGAAACTCTCAAACTCAGGCATCGAGGGCAACCCTTTTTGTAAAATGTGCCACTCTTTGCGTATAATCTGTGAGATTTTCCCACTGAGGGCACCATAGGTGGAAACAAAGGGAATTCTCTGATTTTCTGTCCTCCTTACTTTACCGTGAAGCGTGGATTCCCGGTCAACCAGCGCCACCCTTTGTTTTGTCTTCTCAACTAGTCTATGTGGGTAACCCCTATTGAGGAATTTATGACCCATCTCATCTACTCTTTTCTCAAACTGTTCCTCACCCGATACCACCCTTCTTACCCTTAACAACTGACTCCAGGGAGGGACTCCACCATCCGGCGTGGGTGGTTGCTGTCATATCTCAACAGATTGTTTCTGTCTGTGGGCTTATGATAAATGTCTGTAGAGATAGTTCCATTACTAATGCGTACCATTACATCTAGAAATTGCAATTCAGTAGGAGATACTGTGACTGTAAATTCAAGACCAGCGACCATCTTATTCAAATGTTGATGGAACAGGTGCAGTTCCTCAGAGGAACCACCCCAGACAACAAAAATGTCGTCGATGTAGCGCCACCAGCACCGGGCCCCCCTAATCAAGGACGACCTATAAATGAATCTGTCCTCCACCTCCGCCATAAAGATATTAGCATACGTAGGTGCCACGTTCGAAACGTAGCAACTTTTTATATCCACGTATTTCATGTGAGCAGTTCCCAATAAAGGGATTTTTCAACCGGACATGCTGCCTCCATCATCTCTTCCTGAAACGTGGATCCTCTAGGGCAGTGTTTCCCAACCAGTGTGCCTCCAGCTGTTGCAAAACTATGACTCCCAGCATGCCCGCACAGCAAAGTCTGTCCAGGCATGCTGGGAGTTGTAGTTTTGCAACAGCTGGAGGCACACTGGTTGAGAAACACTGCTTAAGGCACTCTTTGGGTTCTTGAGGGACACAGCCAGGTGTAGTGTGAGGTGCCCTTGGTGTTTGTAGATTAACGTGCCTGTGGCTGGGTGTCCCTGATGTCCGTGACGCCAGTGCCGGTAATGGTGGCACACCGATTTGCTAGGAGGAATAATTGAGGTGCAGGCTTGGATAGTAAACCAGAACTTCACTTTACTGAACAGTAATAAACAGCATACACTCTCTTGACAGTTCCTCAGAAGACGATTGTTTTCAGCAAGCTTTAAGTTACAGTACATTAATGGCAGGCTTATATTTAGCAAGGTGATCACAGAGGGTTAAAGCAGGACTTGCAGTACAGGCGGCTTGCACACATTCCTGACTGATCCTGACTAGGAATATATATTCTTCTCCAAGGCCCCAATGCCCTATCTCTGGCTTTTATCCTTGGGATACAGTTAGCTTTAAGTACCTCCTCTGGTATTTGTAGTACCTCTTGCTGTCTTGGTTACTGCTCTGCCTTCCCTCAGCTCACTCAGGCTGGTGACCAGTGATGTTCCTGCAGGGATCCTTATCCTGTTTGCAGCTTGACTAAGGAGGCAACACTTCTCCACTAGTCCTAGGGTCTGGACTGCTCCTCCTAGGGCATGAATCTTCCTAGGCTGGACCCTCTCAGGCTATAGGGCCTGGGCTGACTTCAACAGGCTCAGGGCCTGAACACTGAACACCTTCACAGGCTCATGGCCTGGACTGGACTGCCTTCAGCAGGCTCAAGGCCTGAACTCCCTAACTCCTCCCTGACTGGGCCTGTATTAACTAGGGCTCCCTGGCTCCCTCTAATGGCTAAAGCTGAGATAACACCCCTAGCAAGCCTGCATAATGGCACATAATAGCAGTAACAGGGTGATGATATATATATATATATATATATATAGGCATTACATTACATTGCATTTACTGAAAATGACAATCACCAATCTCCCCACAAATGAGGGAACGTACGCACTCTAGTGACCCTTCTGTAGTGTCGGGCATCACAACTCTTATACATTACATTTGAATATTATAAAAGTATGATTTTTACAAGAAATAAGACACAGATAAGACAAGTATGATTGCGCTCAGCTGACATAAGCAAATAGCTAATGTCGACTAATGAAAATTGCACTATTGGGGGTGACAGAAGCCCTTTAATTCATGAGAAAGGCAATACAATATGTACATGCTTATCGCTGCCATTTTATTCTGCAAAAGTCAACCCCTCCAAAAGATTTGGGGTTTGCGAAGCAGCATTTGCAAATTCTATGGTCATCTTCTCATTCACCAAGTCCAATAATAAAATAAGATGCTTCCCTTTAACCTCTTAGGGACGCAGGGCGTACATGTACGCCCTAGCGTCCTGGTACTTAGGACTCAGGGCGTACATGTGCGCCCTGAGAAGATCCCGATCACCGCTGCGCACGTGGCGGTGATCGGACTAGGATGCCTGCTGAAATCATTCAGCAGGCATCCTGTGATTTGCTCTCGAGGGGTCCTGTGACCCCCTCGTGTCAGCGATCGCAACAAACCGCAGGTCAATTCAGACCTGTGGTTTGTTGCGCTATATGTAGTCTCTGATCCCGTGGTCTGTGACCGCGAGGATCAGACTAAATCTGCCCCTTATTGTAAATTTTAACCCCCTGCACCCCGCCATCTTAGTGTCCCCCGGGCGGAGCAGGGGGATTGCGGCGGTGCTGCGGGTGGGTGGCGCGGGAGGTGGGCGGTGCGGCAGGCGGGATCGCAATTGCGATCCCCGCCCGCCTCCTTTCAATGCATTTCCCTGGTGTCTAGTGGGTATAGCAGGGGGTCAGCACATTGCTGACCCCCTGCTATAAACTGCTGACATCTGTGCTGCAGATGTCAGCAGTTTAACCCCTTCTATACCGCGGTCCGTACGGACCGCGGTATAAGGTGTTAACATAAAGGAGCTCCCTCCCTCTCCCATCGGGGGCTGCCGTACCTTTGCAGCCCCTCCGATGGGATAGGATGGTAGAGGGTAGAAAAGTAAAAAAATACAGTGCAGTACACTATATAGTGTACTGTACTGTATTATATATACACCAGATCCACTGGATCTACAAGAACCAAGTGGGTCTGGGTCAAAAAATGTCAAAAAAGTGAAAGAAAAAGTAAAAATCAGAAAAATACATATCACTGAATAAAAATTAAAAAAAACAAATAAACTACACATATTAGGTATTGCCGCGTCCGTAAAAATCTCCTCTATAAAAATATCACGTGACCTAACCCCTCACGCAAATACCGTAAAAAAGTCACAAAAAATGGTGTAAAAAGCCATTTTTGTCACCTTACATCACAAAAGTGTAATACCAAGTGATCAAAAAGGCGTATGCCTCCCAAAATAGTACCAATAAAACCGCCATCTCATCCCATAAAAAATGAGTCCTTATATAGGACAATCGCCCAAAAAAATAAAAAAATATGGCTCTCAGACTATGGAGACACTAAAACATAATTTTTTTCTAAAATGCTATTATTGTGTTAAAGTAAAATAAATAAATAAAAAGTATACATATTATGTATCGCCGCGTCCGTAAAAACCTGCTCTATAAAAATATCACATTATCTAACCCCTCAAGTAAATACTGTTAAAAAATAAAATAAAAACAATGTAAAAAAAAACATTTGTCACCTCACATCTCAAAAACTGTAATAGCAAGCGATCAAAAGTTATATGCACCCAAAAATAGTGCCAATCCAACCATCATCTCATCCTGCAAAAATGATACCCCACATAGGACAATCACCCCCAAAAAAAAAAAATAGGGCTCTCAGACTATGGAGACACTAAAACATGATTTGTTTTGTTTTAAAAAATGATAATATTGTGTAAAACTTAAATAAATAAATAAAAAGTATACCTATTTGGTATCGGCACGTCCGTCGCAACCTGCTCTATAAAAATAACACATCACCGAACCCCTCAGGTGAACACACAAAAAAAAAAATACGGTGTCAAGAGCCATTTTTGTCACCTTACATCACAAAAAGTGTAATAGCAGGCGACCAAAATGTCATATGCACCCCAAGATAGTTCCAATCAAACCGCCATCTCATCCCACGAAAAATGAGCCCCTACATAAGACAGTGGCCCAAAAAATAAAAAAATATATGGCTTTCAGAATGTGAAGACACTAAAAAATCATTTTTTCAAAAATGCTTTATTATGTAAAACTGAAACAAAACCCCCAAAAAGTAGCCATATTTGGTATTGCCGCGTCCGTAGCAACCTGCTCTATAGAAATAGCACACAATCTAACCTGTCAGTTCAACGATGTAAATAACAAAAATAAAAACGGTCCGAAAATAGCTATTTTTTTGCAAATTTTCCATTTTAATCAATTTTCCAGTAAAAAAGCAAGGGTTAACAGCCAAAAAAACTCAATATATATTGCCCCGATTCTCTAGTTTGCAGAAACACCCCATATGTGGTCGTAAACTGCTGTATGGCTAAACGGCAGGGCGTAAAAGGAAGGGAACGCCATATGGTTTTGGAAGGCAGATTTTGCTGGACTGGTTATTTGACACCATGTCCCATTTGAAGCCCCCTGATGCACCCCTACAGTAGAAACTCCAAAAAGTGACCCCATTTTGGAAACTACAGGATAAGGTGGCAGTTTTGTTTGTATTATTTTAGGGTAAATATGATTTTTGGTTGTTCTATATTACACTTTTTTGAGGCAAGGTAACAGAAAATAGAAATTCCGAAATTTCATCTCCATTTGCCAATAACTCTTGTGGAACACCTAAAGGGTTAACAAAGTTTGTAAAATCAGTTTTGAATACCTTGAGGGGTGTACTTTCTTAGATGGAGTCACTTTTTGGAGATTCTACTCTAGGGGTGCATCTGGGGGCTTCAAATGGGACATGGTGTCAAAAATCCAGTCCAGCAAAATCCGCCTTCCAAAAACCATATGGCGTTCCCTTCCTTCTGTGCCCTGCCGTTTGGCCATACAGCAGTTTACGACCACATATGGGGTGTTTCTGAAAACTACAGAATCGGGGCAATAAAAATTGAGTTTTGTTTGGCTGTTAACCCTTGCTTTGTTACTGGAAAAATGGATTCAAACGGAAAATTTTCCGAAAAATCTAAATTCTGAAATTTTATCTCCATTTGCCATTAACTCTTGTGGAAAACCTAAAGGGTTAATGACGTTTGTAAAATCAGTTTTGAATACCTTGAGGGGTGTAGTTTCTAGAATGGGGTCATTTTGGATGGTTTCTATTATGTAAGCCTCACAAAGTGACTTCAGACCTGAACTAGTCCCTAAAAAGTGGGTTTTGAAAATTTCTGAAAAATTTCAAGATTTGCTTCTAAACTTCTAAGCCTTGTAACGTCCCCAAAAATAAAATGGCATTCGAAAATGATTGATACATGAAGTAGACATATGGGGAATGTAAATCAATAACTTTTTGGGCGGTATTACTATGTATTATAGAAGTAGAGAAATTGAAACTTGGAAAATTGCTAATTTTTCCAAATTTATGGTAAATTTGATATTTTTTATAAATAAAAATAAAATTTTTCGACTAAATTTTACCAGTGTCATGAAGTACAATATGTGACGAAAAAACAATCTCAAAATGGCCTGGATAAGTAAAAGCGTTTTAAAGTTATCACCACATAAAGTGACACTGGTCAGATTTGCAAAAAATGGCCGGGTCCTTTAGGTGAAATAGGGCTGAGTCCTTAAGGGGTTAAATAACCACAACACTATTTTGTATACATTTCCAGTTGCAACACTGTATAATGGGGTTTATTGTTTCTGTCATGTCTAAATACCTAACCAATTAATATAAAATGACCTCATGATAAGACTGAGGCTTTGAGCCCTTGTCATCACTTGTCACACAACCTCTCCATAAAGAATTAATGTAATTCTGAAATGTACTAATAAAATAATCAGCAGAAGGAATGGTTATTCCATAGCACAAGGCCGCGTCGAAAACGGAAATATACAGCAGCTGCAGGGAAAATAAATACACACTGTGATGTGTGCAGTTGTTTCGTTGTGTCATATAGAATACAGCTTATTTGCTCCTTGATCATTTACCGATGACATAATTTAATAACAATCCAGATCTTAAAGGAGATGTCTGGTAAGGACTTACTGATAAAACGTAATCTGCTGGGGAGCCCATCGGCAAGTGTGAAAAAAAATTACAATAATGCCTCTTTCACACGTCAGTGCATTGCAGAAGTGTGCTGTCCATGTCCGCTCACACATCCATTGTATTCAGACGTCAGTGGTTTTCCACAGACGAGCCATCAGTGGTGATGCCCATGATTACAGATGTCTCCTGCACGTTATAGTCCTGTGATGGCTAACCTCCGGCACTCCAGCTGTGGTAAAACTACGACTCCCAAGATGCACACTTGCTTGGCTGTTCTCAGAACTCCATAGACATGAATGGAGCATGCTGGGAGTCGTAGTTTCACCACAGCTGGAGTCCTGGAGGTTAGCCATAAAAATACAGACAGAACATGGATGTCATGTGAGTTTGGTTGAGGATGCTCTGAAAACTATTTTCAGCCTACGTGGAATACAGATGACACACAGAGGGCAAAGAAAAGAAACGGACGTCTTCTTGGATGAACCACTGACCATCTTGTCATGGATGTCATCTCGGACATGGACGTGTCAATGAGGCCTAACTGGAGACTGAACAGAGCACTTACCGGGGGAACTTCTTTTCAGTAGCAGATGCACCGATTCCTGGGTTTCTCTCCTGCAGGGATGTACCTACCACCGTATAAGTCGTAGCTGCTGCTACAGGGCCTGTAGTGTCATGGGGGCCTGGGCCATAATGGATGTCTGTCAGGCGTCACTGGGCCAGCAGTAAACAGTGAGAAGGCCGCGATGCTCCAGGAGCGCTGCATCCTTCTCAAACAGCTAATCGGTGGGGGTCCCAGGTGTCAGACCCCTACCGATCAGATGCTGATGATCTATCCAGAGGATAGATCATCATCAGTTTAAACAAAGTGCAGAACCCCTTTAAGTATGCATGGGATAGGCATAAGGCCATCCTTCATATAAGATAGGGCCTGGGGCTATCCATAGTATTCAGTATATTGGGCAGACTAGATGGGCCAAATGGTTCTTATCTGCCGACACATTCTATGTTTCTACGCTGGTACAATGGCATGTGCATGGTGCTGGAGTCAGTAACCAGGCTTGACGTAGAAAAGTAAATGTCTTTTACTGAAGTGCAAAATGAGGGTTATAGTACATCCAACAGTCTCAAAACCCAATTCTAACAATTTACAGTGCAGGTTTTCCCATATGGTTCTGTACGGGTAAAAGCCAGGTTTGAGAACGCGGTACTCCTTCTCAACAGAATCTGAGGGTTGATCCTGCTGGACCATGTACTTTAAAAACAACTGTTGTTTTGTTCTAATCAGACAATTTTATTTTTATTTTTTGTGAAATAAATGTTTGGTCATATGTGAAAAAAAAAATAAAAATGTAAAAAATTACTATAAATCCATTTGTATTTTTAGTATATTCATTATGTGATATTAATTATGGCATAGAAACTATTTGACATAATAATAAATTCATAGAAATTATTTTACATGACAAAATACCCACATTTAAATAATTTTGCATGTTTAATATATAAACTATGTATACTGTATTATGAAATATTAGATCATTTTTATAATATATTTAAAATATGACTTTATTTTTAAAATAACTAAGAACCGCTTTTACCATGCATGGTTTTAATTTTTTTTTAAAGTCGCTAAATTAGATCAACAACTTTTTCTTTGTAATGTTAAAAGCACATCTAATAGCATTTCATCTATTACATAACAGATTAGTGTATCTATAGTAACTAATGATTAACAGAAAGGCTCTCGATTAGTTTATGTCTTCAGGGAGGGTTGTAACCTGTATTGCTTCGGAGCAGCAGTTCATATATTGGATTTAGTTCATATATATTCATTTTTAATGCTAATTACATTTAGTAAATGGTCTTGTGGTTAGTAAAATTTGGCTTCAATTGTTTAGAATGACGTATGGTGCGTTCTGTGCAGGTGAGGATCAGCTCGGTTTACTTTAAAGCTGCAATCGATGATGCCTTTTCTGAAAAACGGACATTAAACACTGTCCCCTTCAATAGTATGGGGGCTGTAGGGCCGCAAAAACGAAGCACATAGAACATGTCCTCTTTTTTGACAGCCAGTATTCAAGGTCAAGTTAAAAAAACGGGATGTATATACACACACACACGGGGTCATTTATTAAGATCGTGTAACAGGATGCCGAAGGCAAACTCGGTCTCCCATCAGCTGCAGACCTGCTGCTTAGCTTCAGGAGTGAGGATCTGTGCTCAGCCTCGTTTCCAGGGCGGCTTTGCTAGCTGGGATGCTCCCTGCTCCTAGGTCTGCTGATCACTCGGCGCTCGACTCGTCTGTCTGTCATGTGACGCTGGCCACGTCACATGACCCTCACTTTAGGTATGCCTTGGTTTCAGCTGCACAACCCAGTTATTAACTGGACTATGGGTGAGTTAGAAAAGTGGGGTCCCAATTGTAACTCCTGTTTGTCTTTCATTCAGGCAGGGGTTTCCACCAATTCAATGACAGTGCCGTCATATATTGGGGAGTTTCAGGAGGTTTTTTCGACATCTGAAGTTGAGAAACTTCCTCCCCATAGATCCTATGACTGCGCTATTGATCTTGTACCAGGGTCTAAATTTCCCAGGGGACGTATTTACAACTTGTCTATTCCTGAGCGTGTTGCTATGAAGGAAAATATCAGGGAGAGTCTCAAAAAGGGACATATTCGACCCTCTACGTCCCCCAGGGGTGCAGGATTCTTTTTTGTTAAAAAGAAGGATGGGGGGCTCAGACCCTGTATTGATTATAGAGGGTTGAACAAGATCACCATCAGGAATCAGTATTATATCCCATTAATTCCTGACTTGTTCAACCAGATTTTGGGAGCATCTTGGTTCTCTAAACTTGATTTGAAAGGAGCATATAACCTTATACGTATTAGAGAGGGAGACGAATGGAAAACTGCCTTTAATTCTCCTGAGGGGCATTTTGAGTATTTAGTCATGCCATTTGGACTCAGTAATGCTCCGGCAGTTTTTCAGAATTTGATGAATGATATCTTCAGGGAGTTTATTGGCAAATTTGTGATTGTGTATCTTGACGACATTTTGATTTTTTCCCCGGATTGGGTTTCTCATGTCTCCCACCTCAGGCAGATACTCGGGATCCTACGGGAGAATCAATTGTCGGTCAAGTTGTAAAAATGTGTCTTTGGAGTACAGGAGATCTTGTTATATCCTTACTCCACACTCATTTAAGATGGATCCTAATAAGGTTCAGGCAATCCGGGACTGGGTGAGACCTTCCTCCTTGAAAGCACTGCAACGCTTTTTGGGATTTTCCAATTATTATCGTAAATGTATTAATTTTTTTTGATAATTGCCAAACCGTTGACTGATTTAACCAAAAAAGGTGCAGACCTTATTAATTGGTCGCCTGAGGCCCTCAAAGCCTTTGAGACTCTTAAAAGGTGTTTTCAGAATGCCCCAGTCTTGGTTCAACCGGATCCTGAGGAACCTTTTATAGTTGAGTTTGATGCTTCTGAGGATGGGGTGGGGGCGATCCTTTCTCAAGTATCTTCTAATTTTACTAATCTAAGACCCTGCGCCTTCTTTTCACGTAAATTCTCCCCTACGGAGAGGAATTATGATATAGGGAACCGTGAGTTACTGGCAATTAAATGGGCATTTGAGGAGTGGAGACACTTCCTGGAAGGTGCTAAACATTGTGTCACAGTGCTTACTGACCATAAGAATCTGGTCTTCCTTGAATCCGCTAAACGTCTTAATCCTAGGCAAGCTAGGAGGGCCCTGTTTTTTACTCGTTTTAATTTTTCAATTACCTTTAGGCCAGGAAGTAAGAACATTAAGGCGGATGCCTTGTCCCAAAGCTTTTGTGCCTTCCAGCCTCCTGACGTTCCTCCTGAACCCATCCTACCGCGTAATGTCATTGTGGCCTCAGTTTCGGCAGACCTTTCTTCAGAGATTGCTGCTGCACAACATCTGGCCCCTGCTCGGGCCCCATCAGATAAGTTATTCGTACCTGGGCACCTCCGTCTTCGGCTTTTGGGTGAGTGCCATAACTCTGTGTTGTGTGGTCATCCCGTTAACGATGCCACTAAGGAAATTGTGTCTAGGTCATTCTGGTGGTCTTCTCTGTCCAGAGATGTTCTTATGTGTCTGCCTGTGAGGTATGTGCCAAATGTAAATCTCCGAGATCACGTCCGGGTGGGAAGTTGCAACCCCTACCCATTCCATGCAAGCCATGGTCACATATTTCTATGGATTTTATTACCGACTTGCCCATCTTTGAGGGGAAGTCTGTGGTTTGGGTAGTGGTGGATCGGTTTAGCAAGATGGTGCACTTTGTTCCTCTGAGTAAGCTTCCTAATGCCAAGGCTTTAGCGTCTTTGTTTATTGAACATATTGTACGTTTACATGGTATCCCCGAAAATATTGTCTCTGACAGAGGCGTCCAATTCGTTTCTAAGTTTTGGAAAGCTTTCTGTCAGAGATGTGACATTTCTCTGTCCCTCTCATCAGCCTTCCATCCTGAGACCAATGGGCAGACAGAGCAGTTGAATCAGTTACTTGAACAGTTTTTGAGATGTTATGTGTCCGATAATCAGCATTGGTGGGTGCGATATCTTCCGTTGGCGGAGTTTGCTATTACCAACCGGGTGAACTCTACGGGGGTATCTCCATTTTTCTGTAACCTTGGTTTACATCCACGTTTTAGTTCAGGTCCTTCTGTTTCCTCATGTAACCCGGAGGTGGATAATTTTACGTCAGAACTGTGCACAGTCTGGGCCCAGGTTCAGAAACTGCAAGCAGATAGGAAATGTTCCAAGGGGGTAGATTTTAAGGTTAATGATAAGGTATAGTTGTCCACCAAAAATCTTTCTCTCAAAGGGGTCTCCAGAAAGTTTGTGCCCCGTTTTGTTGGACCTTATGTGACCATTGAGGTTCTGAATCCTGTTTCTTTTAGGTTAAAGCTGCCCGACTCCCTTCGTGTTCATAATGTTTTCCATAAATCATTGCTTAAGAAATATATTCCACCCATTGTTCCATCTCAGTCAGCTACTCCTCCCGTACAAATTGATGATAAAGATGAGTTTGTAGTCTCCAGAATTGTGGATGTTAGAAAGGTCCGAAACTCCTTGCAGTATCTTGTCCACTGGAAGGGCTATGGACCTGAGGAGAGGTCTTTGGTCCCAGCTACGCCCCGAGACTTATTAAGAAGTTTCATGATGAGCGTCCTGGGAGATTTGTACCTAAGGGCTTGTGTCCAGTAAATGGGTGGTATTGTAACAGGGTGCCGAAGGCAAACTCTGACTCCCATCAGCCGCAGATCTGCTGCTTAGCTTCGGGAGCAAGGATCTGTGCTGAGCCTCATTCCCAGGGCGGCTTTGCTAGCTGGGAGGCTCCCTGCTCCTAGGTCTGCCTCGAGTGCCGAGCTGATCACTCGGCGCTCGACTCGTCTGTCTGTCGGTCATGTGATGCTGGCCACATCACATGACCCTCACTTGCCACTATAAATACAGGCAATCTGCTGGCCACAGGTTGCCTGTGATTTTTTTACTGTCAAGGACTACTGCTGCTACTATTCCTGTGTGTGTTTGGTTTTGACCCGTATTTGGCTCTCCGTATTTGCTCCTGCCTGCTCCCTTGGATTTGACGTGACTTCTTGGTTTGACCCGGCTTGTATTCCGACTTCTCTGTTTGCCCTTGGATTTGATGTGACGTCCTGGTTTTGAACTTCGGCTTGTTATCTGACTACGTTTTGTGAGACCCCCTACTGTTACTAGGCTACCTCCCGGCTTGTTTTGGTTGTGTTCGCTGTTCCTGCAGTGTCTGTTTACTTCTTCCTTCTGGTCGCCTGTCGACGTCCTTCCTGTCCTCCGCACTTATCCAGGTCAGGGACCGTCGCCCAGGACGGGCAAGTTCAAGTAGGTAGGGACAGAGGCTTGGGTGTCAGACAGTGGGTGCACGCTTTCCCTCCCTTTCCGTGACTGATCGGCTTTTTAGACGCCGGTATTAATACCCATTGCTCTGATGCTCAAGTTATGTGGAGGTGTCGGCTTCTATATAACTTAGACACATCCACATCCGGCCTAAATCTACGCCAGCTCCCTTGCTCCCTCACAGTCTGAGTCCTTTAGATGTTTTTGTTTTTTGTTGCAAACTTTCATTTGTCTTCTGCCGAGGAGAGGCTTGATTCTGGTCACTCTGCTATAAAGCCTAAATTGGTGAAGTGCTGCAGTGATGGTTGACCTTTTGGAAGTTTCTCCTATCTGTACATAGGATCTCTGGAGCTTAGCCAGAGTTCTTTGTCACCTCTCTTACCAAGACTATTCTCCCCTGATTACTTGATTTGTTGGGGCTCTATGAAGAGTTCTGGTTGTTCTAAACTTCTTCCATTTAAGAATTATGGAGGCCTTTGTGCTCCTGCGAACTTTCAGTGCAGCAGAAATGTTTTTGTCCGCTTCTCCAGACCTGCGCCTCCACACAATCCTGTCTCTGAGCTCTACAGGCAGTTCTTTCCTCCTCATTGCTTGTTTTTTGGTTGATATGCATTGTCAACTGTGAGATCTTGTATAGACAGGGGTGTATCTTTTCAAATCAGGTCCAAGCAACTCAAAGATGATCAAGAGAAATAGGAGGCCCCAGAGCTAAATTTCAAGTGTCATAGCAAAGGTTCTTAATACTTATGTCCGTGTGAAATTGTATTTTTTTTTTCCTTTTTAATAAATTTTCAAAAATGTCTAACATTCTGTTTCCATTTTCTCATCATTTGGTATTGAGTGCAGATTGATGGGGAGAAAACGTGATTAATTTTTTTATTTTAGCACAAGGCCGAAAGATAATAAAATGTAAAAAAAAAACTGAAAGGGTCCAAATAATTTCTAAATACACTGCATAATATCATGATGATAAATCTCTCTCCCCAGCAGTGACCAGGAATCCTTTTATTTTCAGTCTCTATTGGTTTGTGTTGTGCGTCAAAATCTACAGCTCATAGCCAAGAAAAATAAGAAGCTAATACGGTGATCAGAAGACGATATGCTACAACGTATATTATACATGAGCTTATGTTAGACACTTATTACGTGTTTATGCATTTCTGCAACTTCACTATGTACAGTTACTCATGGTTTCACTTATTTATTTTGACAGCAGAAATGGTATTGCAACATTTTAGAAGAACATCTAAAACCAGACATATGTATTTGGTATAGTATCTCCTCTACTGTATATTATCATACTGTTATATAAAAAGCAAGCCGTTTTCAGCAGTTTTTCTCTGATTGGCTGCAGCAGTCACACAGTGTAGCCACTTCAACATGGTTTAATCACTTCACTTAGGTTAAAATAGATATACATAATGTTAAGTGCTGAGGCCTGGCTTCTCAACTTGCCTCTCATCTCCCTGCATGGACTATTCTAATCAATATGCTGTTTTACATGGAAATTGGATTTAATGGAGGTGATTTATCAAAACTGTCTAAATGAAAAACAGTTTGTTGCCCATAGAAACCAATCACAGCACAGCATTACATTTATCAGAGCCGTTTAAGAAATGAAAGCTGAGCTCTGTTTTTTAGACAGTATAGAAAAATGAGGCCCATTGTATAATATATGGTAACAGTAGGTACATTTTCAGTATCTGCTTTGTATTTATTTGAGAAGATTTGTAAAAACTGTTAAAAAAGAAAAACTGTCTTTTTTGCCCTTAACAATCAATCACATTGCAGCTTTTATTTTACCAGAGCAGCTTAATAAAAGGAAAGCTGAGCTCTGATTGGTTGCTAAGTGTATGATATCACCTAGAGACAGACATCAATTCTCCTGCACTGGGAGGATTACTATGCTGCAAATACTTCCACATCTTGTATTTTAATGTTTCATGAAAAAATTTAAGAAATGATCAACAAAAGTTTTCTAGAGCACATTGCAATAGGCATACTGAGTTCAGAGTGGTGACATACCCATTGGACAGAATGGTGGCATTTAGGTGACAGAGGGATGGCATATTAGGGGGTAAAGTCATGGAATCCTAGAGCGACTTCCAATATTCGGTATCATTTATAGGAGGGGGTATTCCCCATAATATCATCAGCTTATCATTTAATGAGCCTGATGACAAAAAGGGATTGTTAAACCAGACTAAGGGTACAATCAGAATTTCGCTAAAATGATCCGTTATAAAAACTGAGAAAAATGATAAAACATAATTTTTCTTTATACCATTTATTTCAATGAGTGTTCAATAGCATTTTTTCATGTTAGTTATTGTCTATTCTGTCATGAATCCGTTTATTTTTTGTTTGTTTTTTTATGGAGAAAAGAAGTCCACCTCCTAACACTTCACCACACAACACCTGCAGGATATCAGGGACCGAGCAAATGCAGTGACCCAGAGGATCACTGATAAAGAGTTAATCCTTTGTTAAAGAGTTATTGCTGTGATTTATTGCTAAAGTATTATTTTCTCTATGCAACTTCTCTAACCCAACTGGTTGTCTATTGACAGTAAATAGTTCAATGTGGCAGTCTTAGTTAAGTTGCCAGGGTGATGGACTGGCCCCACCCCCTGGTTAGGAAAGAGTCTATGCTCCGCGGGCCTAGAGGAAGAATGTGTCTGTTTGAGCTCCTGAAAACTTGACCTGGTGCGGGGAAGTTTCATCGCTGAGAATGAAAGCTGCAAGAAAAACAACTGAAGTGAAAGAATACCCTTGAGAAAAAGAGAATGGACATTCATAGAACGTTTAGAACCACTTTAGGGTCTGTGCCTGGAAAAAATGTAAGGGAAACACTTGTCAATAGCGAAAGACTTACCTGCATATGGAAAGGGTTAATTGCCTCAGCTTTCTGACACTGGGCCTGACATTGCGATCCACAAATCTTTAGTAATCTTCAGATTTCATGATGCTTTGCACACAGTCAAGGCACCCAGTGCCAGAGGCAGCAAAACAACCCCAAAACATCTTTGAACTTCCACCATATTTGACTGTAGCTACTGTGTTCTTTTCTTTGTAGGTCTCATTCCGTTTTTGGTAAACAGTAGAATGATGTGCTTTACCAAAAAGCTCTATCTTGGTCTCATCTGTCCACAAGATGTTTTCCCGGAAGGACTTTGGCTTACTCACGCACATTTTGGCAAACTAAAGTCTAGCTTTTTTAAGTCTCTGTGTCAGCAGTGGGGTCCTCCTGGGTCTCCTGCAATAGCGTTTCATTTCATTCAAATGTCTACGGATAGTTCAAGCTGACACTGATGCACCCTGAGCCTGCAGGACAGCTTGAATTTCTTTCAAACTTGATTGCGGCTGCTCAGCCACCATCCGGACTATCCTGGTTGTAAGCTTTCTTTAATTTTTCTCTTCCGTCTACATCCAGTGAGATTAGCTACAGTACAATGTGTTGTAAACATCTTGATTATGTTGCGCACAGTGGACAAAGCAACTTCAAGATCTCTGGAGATGGAGTTGTAACCTTGTGATTAGAGATGAGCGAATTTTTCAAAAATTTGAATCTTTTTTTGGAAAAAAATTGTTTCAAAACTAATTTATTTGCGGCGAATTTCGCTAAAAAACTTATATTTTCTGGATGCAGAGAGCCTTTAAAGTGGTGTAGAGCACTGTGCCTTGCAGTAACACGCATAGGGAGTCTGCTTTGGCAGTAAAATAAAACTGTCAGTCCGTATGACATGCAGATGACAGGCGTCGCTCTTAGAATCACTGCACACCTCACTTATTTGGGCAGTCACGAGGCCAAACTGACCAAATAATTAAAGTATGAACTCAGTCTTACAGGTCGATGTTAGCGCCAAGAAGAAGCGCACTCCTTTTACGCAGTCGTCAGCCGATTCCACATAGATGTCTACAGAACCTGTTCTATTAAACGTTTATACAAGTAGAGACAGAGTGGAGAGGAGAGGGTGTCAGCAGTAAGTTTGTGTTGACATCACTGATTATTTTGCCCTTCCTCTGATCCATCAGAACAATAACCCCCAAAAAACAGATCCTGTCTGTTGAGCATCCGCCTTCACTCGGTCAGCATTTGGTCAGTAATCCATCAGTATTGCCGAAAAAAAGTGTATCTAAAACAGAGATGACACGTGAATGAGGAGACCAAAGGGTGTCCCAATGACAGTGTGGAGGTGGCGGCAGCATCAGGAGGCCACAGAGTGACCTGGTGACAGAGTGGGAAGGTGGGTGGCAATACAAGTACCAGCTGAAGATGGTGGGTAAAAGAAGAAGCACTTGGCATCAGATGTGTGGCATCAGTCGGGTGTCAGCATCAGAATAGTAGCTGAGGCAGGTAGCCAGAAGAAACCAGTCTTTTTTGTCAAAGTGTTGGTGTGGCACCATGGATGATCTAGGCTGGTGCTGAGGCATTGGTGGGTGGAAATCCTGGCTGATCCACTCCTGATTCATCTTGACAAAGGTCAGTCTCTCCACATTTTGGGTGGACAGGCGAGTTCTTCTTGGTGTAACTATGGCCTCGCCACACTAAACACCATCTCTGATGCCACACTACTGGACTGGCAGGACAGCTTTTCCAGGACAAACTCTGCCAGTTGTGGCCACAAATCCAGTTTGGCTGCCCAGTAGTCCAGCGGATCTTCAATGTGGGGTGTCAGGGTGCTGTCCAAGTATACCACTACCCGCTGGTTCAGGTCCTGCTCCAGGTCTAGCTGCTGCTGGTGAGTAGTTTCTTCACTAGGTGGTTGAAGACAGCTGCTCATCATTGACTCTAGACTCAAGTTGCAGCTGATGGAGCTCGAACTGCTCCTACTCCCTCCCCCCTCCACCACAGCAGCCATGGCAGAGGAACGTGATTGCAGAGGGCCCTGCGAGAGGATGTACGATGGTGCAGATAGAAAGCGGCCAACTGACTACATAGGATGTCTCTATAGTAGTTCAGTTTTTTCTCCCTATCAACGGGTGTAAAAATGGCCCCCATTTTGGACAGGTAGCGAGGGTCCAACAAGGTGGAGAGCCAGAAGTCATCCTTCTGCCGAATGGTGACTATTCAGCTGTCACTACGCAAGCAAGTGAGCATGCATCGGGCCATTTGGCCATTTGTGCAAGTGATTCGGAGGGAATCCCTGCCTCCATCTCCACTGCATACTGCCACGGTGTGTCTGGGTCCTTTGCTTTATCTTCCTCATCGCTCTGTAGCTCTTCTGGCTGCTTCTGCTCCTCCTCTCACCTGTGTGTAAGAACCACCCATTTCGCTACACAATGCTTGTGCTCCAATGTCCTCCTCCTCCAGTTCAGCCCTGACAGGGCTCATGTGGCCGTAAGATGTAGGCGCAATGTGTCCAGTCCTCTGACCAGCCAGATTTACCAGCATCTGTTGCAGGACATGTAGCAGTAGAATGACATTGGTAATCCCGTAGTCCTGGCGACTGACAAATAACGTGGTCCCCTCAAAGGGCCTGAGCAAAAGGCAGTGTAGCGGACTGGACCCTGTACCAGAGTCTGCCCCAGTTTCCTGGAAGGGACTGCTTGCTCGCCTCCTGCCCTGCGACTATGGCCCCATGTATGCTTGTCCTGTTTGAGCGGTGATACCCCAGATAGCTCTGCTATGGAGCCCATTAGTATAATGAAAGACTATGGGAAAGACTTTAGCTCCATGGCAATTGAACTGGATGTGTGTGGTCTGAGCGCCATTCAATAATGTGCTCTCAGACCTAAGCTATCTGGGGATATGTTGCATGTATATGTTTTATGTAGTAATTGTAACATTGTGTAATTTTATGTCCTTTTGCAACCATGTGCTCAATGGAGTCTGCCTCTATCCTTGGATATATTGAGCGCTCAGATCCAAGCCATCTGGGGATATGTTAAATGTCTGTGTGTACTGTAAAGGGTGGGACATTGTGTATTGAATAGTGATGTCTGTCCTATTGTCCCCACGTGTGTATTGGCGATTTCCCTTTGTCCTGAGAGATAATTGAATGACTCCTCAATTGTCTCCAGGACAGAAGACATTGTGTATTCTCCTGCCTGTGATGATTACATTACCCATGTAGGGTGATTGTATCACAGGCAGAGGGGAGGGATATGCTGGGTGTGGTTGTCTGTATTGTCCCATTGTGTGTGATTGGCTGCTGTATCCCGTGTCGTAGTCTTCCTTCTGGTCCCCTAGGGAGTGTCCACCAGGTGGGAGACCTGCATAAATACCGGGCAGGTAGCCCTCAATAAAGGAGAGTTCCTGTTTAACCCTCAAAGTGAAGTGTCGTCTCATTATTGGGGAGGATTTATTGCATGCTGTTCCAGTCTGACTGCTAGGAGTGCAAACCTATTCGTATGGTTCCTATTCAACTGTCTACAGCATTCAGAGGCTTGAGAGGATTCGTATGCTTCTCAGGTTCGGTGGTTGTGGTGTCGTCTAGAGCGCTTGGAATCCTCAAGAAGCGCTAGGAGCATCTTTCAACGGAGGTACCCAGTCGGGGTGCCAGGCGATCCGTTACATTGGTGGCAGCAGTGGGATGGCGTCCTAGTGCGAGGTAAAGCAGCTCGTTCGTGGAATTACAAATTGAGGGCAACGCTAGCACTCATACCCAACTTCAGGAGAACAAGCATGGCACCCAGCTACACGCAGGAGGAATTTGACAGAGTGCTGAGATCACGGCTGATTTTCTTCGGACCCAACCCCTCGGAGAAATCTGTGCAGTTCGTGAGGAGGTTAACAGCAGAGTACCTGCAGTTCATGGCAGATGGTATCGTCCGCCCTCCCCAGCGGCAGTGTGAAGTCCAGGGGCCGAAGGTGTCGTCCTTCCTCCCCAGCGGCCGTGTGAGTTACAGAGGGCCGAAGGTGTCGTCCTTCCCCCAGCGGCCGTGTGAGTTACAGAGGGCCGAAGGTGTCGTCCTTCCCCCAGCAGCCGTGTGAGTTACAGAGGGCCGAAGGTGTCGTCCTTCCCCCCCAGCGGCCGTGTGAGTTACAGAGGGCCGAAGGTGTCGTCCTTCCCCCAGCGGCCGTGTGAGTTACAGAGGGCCGAAGGTGTCGTCCTTCCCCCCCAGCGGCAGTGTGATTTACAGAGGGCCGAAGGTGTCGTCCTTCCCCCCCAGCGGCAGTGTGAATTACAGAGGGCCGAAGGTGTCGTCCTTCCACCCCAGCGGCAGTGTGAGTTACAGAGGGCCGAAGGTGTCGTCCTTCCCCCCCAGCGGCAGTGTGAGTTACAGAGGGCCGAAGGTGTCGTTCTTCCTCCCCAGCGGCCGTGTGTACCCCCGGGAGCTGAAGGTGCCGTCCCTTCTCCCCAGCCGCAGTGTGTACCCCCGAGAGCTGAAGGTGCCGTCCCTTCTTCCCAGCCGCAGTGTGTACCCCGGGAGCTGAAGGTGTCGTCCTTCCTCCCCAGCCGCAGTGTGTACCCCCGGGAGCTGAAGGTGTCGTCCTTTCTCCCCAGCGGCAGTGTGTACCCCAGGGAGCTGAAGGTGCTGTCCTTCCTCCCCAGCGGCAGTATGTACCCCGGGAGCTGAAGGTGCCGTCCCTTCTGCCCAGCAGCAGTCTACTGTTCAGGGAGAGGAGCTGGTTACCCCCTCTCCCCAGCAGAAGCATAACCCACCAAGGGGAGACACTAAGCCCCTCACCAGCGCAGATGGGACCGCGGTCTCTGCGCCCAAGCTACAGGGAGTACGGAGGGTCAGCCCTGCTCCCCAGCGGCAGAATCTTTTACCAGGAGGGGAGAGTCTTGTCCCTCCTCCCCAGCAGCAGCCTAGCCCACCAAGGGGAGACAGTAAACCCCACAACAGTGCAGATGGGACCATAATCTCTGCACCTGCACCACTGGAGATATGGACAGTCTGTCCTGGTCCCCAACAACAGGACAAGGTATTGGAAGAGAAGGCGGTTTGTTTTCCCATAATACAAGAGGGGGCGTCGCAGGGAGAGGAGCCTGTTACCCCTTCTCCCCAGCAACCGCTTTATCCAACCAGGAGAGAGGACACCCTGGTTACTTTTTTCCCAGACTATGGATTTCCCACTGGATACATGTGGCAGGAGAACACCAGGACAGCTACACCGGGTAAGAAAGGCCGGTCAACTATCAGAGCCCCAGACCGATTGGAGGTCTGGAGTCTGGATAGTCTCTTTGGTAAAGGGGAGAAATGTAGCGGACTGGACCCTGTACCAGAGTCTGCCCCAGTTTCCTGGAAGGGACTGCTTGCTCGCCTCCTGCCCTGCGACTATGGCCCCATGTATGCTTGTCCTGTTTGAGCGGTGATACCCCAGATAGCTCTGCTATGGAGCCCATTCGTATAATGAAAGACTATGGGAAAGACTTTAGCTCCATGGCAATTGAACTGGATATGTGTGGTCTGAGCGCCATTCAATAATGTGCGCTCAGACCTAAGCTATCTGGGGATATGTTGCATGTATATGTTTTATGTAGTAATTGTAACATTGTGTAATTTTATGTCCTTTTGCAACCATGTGCTCAATGGAGTCTGCCTCTATCCTTGGATATATTGAGCGCTCAGATCCAAGCCATCTGGGGATATGTTAAATGTCTGTGTGTACTGTAAAGGGTGGGACATTGTGTATTGAATAGTGATGTCTGTCCTGAGAGATAATTGAATGACTCCTCAATTGTCTCCAGGACAGAAGACATTGTGTATTCTCCTGCCTGTGATGATTACATTACCCATGTAGGGTGATTGTATCACAGGCAGAGGGGAGGGATATGCTGGGTGTGGTTGTCTGTATTGTCCCATTGTGTGTGATTGGCTGCTGTATCCCGTGTCGTAGTCTTCCTTCTGGTCCCCTAGGGGAGTGTCCACCAGGTGGGAGACCTGCATAAATACCGGGCAGGTAGCCCTCAATAAAGGAGAGTTCCTGTTTTACCCCCAAAGTGAAGTGTCGTCTCATTATTGGGGGAGGATTTATTGCATGCTGTTCCAGTCTGACTGCTAGGAGTGCAAACCTATTCGTATGGTTCCTATTCAACTGTCTACAGCATTCAGAGGCTTGAGAGGATTCGTATGCTTCTCAGGTTCGGTGGTTGTGGTGTCGTCTAGAGTGCTTGGAATCCTCAAGAAGCGCTAGGAGCATCTTTCAATGGAGGTACCCAGTCGGGGTGCCAGGCGATCCGTTACAGGCAGGTATCACGCATGAGCTGCCACTGGCTGACATCGAAGTTACACAGGGGAGTACTGCTGTCCGTTTGGATCATCAAGAAATCGTTGATGGCCTTTCTCTGTTCGTATAGTCAGTCCAACATATGGAGGGTGGAATTCCAATGGGTGGAAACATCGCATATCACCCTATGTTGTGGGATGCCGTTCTGCCTCTGCAGCTCAAGGAGGTGTGCTTTGCGGTGTACGAGTGGCTGAAGTGCAAGCAAAGTTTCCTGGCCATTTTTAGGATGTCTTGCAGATGGGTGAAAAACTTCAGGAAGCACTTGACAACCATATTGAACAAGGGCGCATGGCTCAGCCCTCCTTGACGCAGCGCCAACCCTATGTTCTTCCTGTTGTCGGTCACCATGGTTCCGATTTTGAGTTGTTGCGGAGAAAGCCAGGATTCAATTTCTTGCTGAAGGACACGGAGCAGTTCCTACCCTGTGTGACTCCATTCGCCCAGGCACACCAGGTGCAGAACAGTGTGAGAATGATGAGAGTCTACAATCACCCATCAATTTCCCCCAAAAAAGCCTGTTTCACATTAGAAATGTCACCACTACGTAATTCAGTCCATACAGCAAAAGGAGGTCTACAATCACCCATCAATTTTCCTGAGAAAAACATGTTTGAAATAAAAAATTTCACCAATGAAAGTATAATGGAAATCAGTTCATACAGAAGAAAGTCTACACTCACGCATCAATTTTCCCCAAAAAAGCCTGTTTTACATAAAAAAAGTCCACCACGACATTATTCGGTCCATATCGCAAAAAGGGCTTTACCACATATATTTGCACCGCTAAACGGCGAATATCTTTTTCTTTTGCCACTAATACAAGGCAAAAAGAGCTTTACCTCCTATAACTGCACCGCTGAACAGCAAATAGGCCCTAATTTTTTCCACTTTTCCACTACACAAAAGGCTTTTCGAGTGCAACCCTGAACGGCAATATATTTTTCTTTTGTCTATAATACACTGCAAGCAGGGCTTTAGAATATATAACCGCACTGCTGAATGGCAATTAGGCCCTAATTTTTTCCACCACACAAAAGGCTTTTCAAAATATAAGTGCAACGCTGAACGGCGAATATATTTTTCTTTTACCACTAATACATGGCATACAGGGCTTTAGAATATATAACTGCACCGCTGAATGGCAATTAGGCCCTAATTTATTTTCCACTAATACACGCCACAAAAGGCTTTACAACAGATAACTGCACCGCTGAGCGGCAAATATATTTTTCTTTTTTCACTAATACAAGCCACAAAAGGCTTTAGAACAGATAATTGCGCCGCTGACTGGCAAATATATTTTTTCCTTTTTCCACTAATACACACCACAAAAGGCTTTAAAACAGATAACTGCACTGTTGAGCGGCAAATATATTTTTTCTTTTTCCGCTAATACACGCCACAAAAGCTTTACAACAGGTAACTGCACCGCTGAGCGCCAAATATATTTTTTCTTATTCTGCTAATACACGCCACAAAAGACTTTACAACAGATAACTGCACCGCTGAGTGGCAAATATATTTTTTCTTTTTCCACTAATACACGCCACAAAAGGCTTTACAACCGCTGATCGGCAAATATATTTACTTTTGCCACTAATACACAACAAAAAGGGCTGTAATTTTAGCACCTCACAATGGCTAAATAGCCCTTTTTTTCCCCAGTAATACAAGGCAAAAAATGCTTTAGAACATATAACTGCACCGAACAAAGGCAAATAAAACGTATAAATATTTCCTTGTAATAAACCCTGGTAATGCCTGTATCAAACAGCACTTGTGGTGGAACTGCTTTTTTTTTGCAATTTCACCCCATTTGGAATTTTTTCCCGCTTCCCACTACATCATATGCAATGTTAAGGAAGGCAGAGAGTGAAAAATGAAAACTCAAAAAATAAAAAACCTCTGGTCCTTAAGGGGTTAAACGAGCATCATATGCTTGAAACAAAATAGTTTACCCACAATTCTGAAAAGGTGTCAACAATTTTGTCCTGCCCATTTTTGGAGTTTTGTGTGAAATAATATCCAATTTGTCTTTTTTTCTCAGTTTTTTTGTTTTGTTCCAATACACACAAAGGTAATAAATGTGTATAACAAAACATGTAATTGCAATACATTTCTGGGAGAAATACTTCATTTTCTGGAAAAATCTTAGGGGTGCCAACACTTTCAGCCATGATAACTTGTATATGTTTGTAGTTTCACTATTAGATTGGCATTCTTTATAGTGTTGAGCACGAAAATTCGCGAAGCGAATTTTATTCTTGAATATCGTGATTTCGAGATTTTGTGAATATGTGGAATACATGACTCCATATTCGCAATTACGAATATTCGCTCTTAAGATGGATAGTGATAGGGAAACTGTATTGAAAATAAAAGATTCAGACATAATTCCCCCAACCTTAATTGCTTTCTATAACAATTTCCACTATTCCTGTCAGAGTAAAGACTTAATAGGTGAAAACTGTCCTGCGAATTTTGTCACTTGAATATTGGCATTAATCTATTTGCAGTTTGTATTCCCTTTCCCACCAAGCATTAACAGGTTGTGTCAGACTCCAGTACGCTGCATGTATTGCGAAAATTCGTATATGTCTTTTTCGCACCTTTCCATTCGCACAAATGACTCCCGCCATTTCAAGCTTTCAATACATGTAAAGCTGTTTAAACATTAATAATAACGAATATATTCTATGCGCACGCAAATATAACTTGAAAAATGAATCGCCAATCATGAGATTGAATGTGAAATATTGAATATTGCGAAGTTGCGAATATATGACGAATATGATGCGAAATATTCGTGATATATCGTGAACTCGAATATGGGTCTTTGCGCTCATCCCTAATCATTTAATGTATATTATCATTCCTGTATTTGGCTTTATTTTTACATGTACTACATAGTACCACATTATTGTGGACGTAGATCATTCATTTACTGTGATAAGCTAGCCTGAAGAAGACAGCGGATCGCCAATGGAACGCGTAGCATATTTAGTTTTGTCTATTTGATGACTTCTCGTCTCCATTATCTACTCTAAATGGGCACAGCTCTAACAGAATTATCTCAAAGGGAGACCCATTCTGTGAACTAAATGGGAATTTCCAGCATGTCTGTGACACCAGCCGCCTAAACTTCTTCATTTATTACTGAATCAGTTCTTATTTTTTGTAAATCCCCATGTTCTAAGAGATTTTTACAAATTTCTTATTTGGGTTGTGAATGTTTTATTGTTTTAAATTATATTTCTGGTAAATGGTATTAAAGCTCTGTGAAACCCCAACAAGTATAATTCCCCTTTGTTTAATAATTTTAGGTTTATATTGTATTTGCCGCATTTTTCTGTCTGGCCAGGCGTTAAAAACATTCACAAAACCTTTCTGGTAGGAAATTTTTGAAGGTCATTTTTAGAGATGAGCGAATTTTTAAAAATTCGATTCGCCGTTTAGACGAATTTAAAAAAAAAATTATTTGCCGTTTCGCCAAATTTTTCTGAAAGGTACTGTACAGTAAAAGTAATCAGTCAGTTTTATGGCACATCGAACGTCGGAATTTAAAAAGCCGCAAAACGGTGCTGGAATTGCTTATTTTTTGCAATTTCACCCCATTTGGAATTTTTTTTACAGCTTTCCATTACATCATATGCAATATTAAATGATGGCATTGGAAAGTACAACTTGTCCCGCAAAAAACAAGTCCTCATATGGCTATGTGAACCAAAAAATTAAAAAGTTATGTCTATGGGAAGGCAGGGGGCGCAAAACGAAAACTCAAAAAGTAAAAAACCTCCGGTCCTTAAAGGGTTAAAAATAGTGACCCATTTTGAGCCTTAGCAACTCTCCTCTGTCTTCTGTTTACATAACACAGTCAATGTCTCCAGTTATGTAAACAGAAGATAGAGGAGCGTTGCTAAGAATCAAAAAGGGCCAATTTAGAGCTATTTTTCTAATAGAAATGTTCAATTTAAGTAATTAAAGTATATTACAAAAATGGTCGGTGTCACTTCCCCTACACATTACAATAATAACAAAAAGAATGACAGTTACACTGTAAACATTTTACTGAGCACTGAAGATGCCTGTGTGCAACAAGTTAGATAGGCAGGAAGATAGGCAGTAATATTTAGGGCACATGTACATCGTCAGGGACTCTAGGAGTGACAAGAGGTGCCTGGAAGTCTCTAGTCTTTATGTAACACACACGCATGTTCAGTGCTCAGTAGAACTGAAGACTGAAGACAGACTATTCTTAGCAATTGTCCGTATAGTGTTTGTATTGTTGTTATTTTTTACTTTACATTTAAGAATGAGCGAAGCCGAACTACAAAGTTCATGTTCGTACCGAACTTTGCGAGTTTGGGTACCCGGACCCGAACCTGGACTTTTCACTGAAGTCCGGGTTTGGTGTTCGGATGATTTTATTATTTTCCGTTATAATATGGTTATATCGGAAAATAATAGCATTCTTAAGACAGAATGCAAAAGAATATGGCCATTTAAGGGTTAAAAAAACCTCACCCCATCCACCTGATTGATCGTGGGAGAGTGCGGTGACGTCATCACGCACATCGCAGGTCCTTTGGCAGGTCCTGCTGAATGAAGATAGAAGAGACTGCTGCAGCGCGATCAAGTGGATGAGGTGAGTTGTTTTTCTTTTTTTTTGTAAAGTAAAAAATGAAAAATTATAAAGTGAACTTCGGGTCCCCATTGACTTCAACGGGGTTCGGGGTCAAGTTCGGGTCCCGAACTTTGACCTGAAGTTCCGGCGAACCCGAACTTCCACGGGTTCGTTCATCCCTAGTTTCATTGTTTTTTCATTATTATTGTTACGGCTTTTTGCATTCTGTCTTTAACTGTAACTTCTTCTATTGTCATCTGTACAATTGAAAAGGGTTGTGTCATACAGTGAGACATTAAGCACGTGCCACGTTAGTCACACACATTTCCCTAGTACATTAGCAATTATTAATAATAGTTACCTTGTTTAGGGTGAAATGCTCGTCAGTGAACTGTCAAGACCATAATGATTCTCCATCTGATTCACAGTAAAAAGGGAACCGAGCTCTCACAATGTTTCTGATACCGCTGCATTTCGTTCACTTCCTCCACAGCTAGTGACATTCATAGTAACCAATGCACAAATTCAGCTTTATATACAAGCTCCAAGCTGTGAGCAGCAGGAGTTGCCAGTCATTGTGTAACAAACTGCTAAGAGGCCCAGATTTTGTTATTCTATGACCTAGTGTGTCTATGAGTTTTGATTGACTTTCATATACTCGAATTTAGAATTCTATAAATATCAAGAATATGGTGTTTTATTCAGAAAACTGCCTTATTTGGGCTTGGGGTACAGTAGAAGACAGTTGGGATCCTGGCATGGATACACCGATGATGGGTGCTTTAGTGATCAATTGTAATGTGTTGGAATTTGGAAACACAATATAAAGTGTTTAATTTCCCTGAGCGCGAATATTCGAACAACAAATTTTTATCGCTAATATCGGCACTTCGCGATTTAGCGAATATTTCGAATATCGCGCTATATATATTCGTAATCGTGAATATTCGTGTTTTTTCTTTTTACACAGTACACATCACTGTCGCTCATCACTAGTATTACACAGTTACCATTTAAATCACCAGGCTGTCTGTGTAATGCACAGGTGGTCCAGGCTCTCCACAGACAGAGACACCCAGTGCAGCCGTTCTCCACCATGGTTAATAAATGAAGATCTTGAATGGCTTTTGACTTTTTTTTTTAACCAAACTAGATAAAACATCAGAGAGGACCCACAAACACACACATAACGGGCTTCTTATGTTTAGAAACATGTATTAAAGGGGTTATCCAAGCCCTATAATAATCCCCCATATGCCCGGGCCCCTCACAGAGGTTGTACTTACCTTGCTCCCCGGCACCCATGTCACTTCTGATGCCAGCAAAGCCGCAGCTGCATCTCCCTGTCGCGCAGATGAAAAAATCCAGTGATGGGGGAAGGGGTGGGTCAGCCAATAGCAGGCCACAACAGAAACGAGCTTCCCTAGCATCATGGGTGACACTAGGGGGGCTCGTTCCCGTCGTGGCCTGCTATTAGCTGCCTTTTCCCAACGCTGCATCATTTCAACCATGCAACGGGGAGATGCAGCGGTGGTCGTGCCGGCATCAGAAGCGATGCGGGTGCCGGGGAGCAAGGTAAGTACAACCTCTGTGAGGGGCCCGGGTATATTGAGGGGGGGGGGGGCATTATAGGTCTTGTATAACCCCTTTTAGTAAAATTTAAAGTAAAGCTGGAAAATTTAATGTGTATTTTGTCTAGTCCCAAATCAATCCATGTTCTACCCCTCGTGTATGTTGCACTGATTGTCTTGCCTCATTTGTGGTTGTCCTTTAACAGGTTAAAGGGGTAGGGTCATCTATTATGGTATATCGCTGGGATATGCTGTCTATGTCAGATCAGTGCAGGTCCTACCTCTGGGACCCTGAAGTGAAGGAAAGCTCATCACGCATGCATGGCATGCTCTACATTTATCATTATGGAGTTATTTTCATAAGTCCGATAGCGGTGAATGGAGAGTGCATTGCGCATGCATAGTCACTAGAGATGATTGAATCAGAGTTGACGAAGTGGAATTCGATCTGAATTTCAGGAAAATTTGATTTGCACTGAAGTTGAATTTCCTCAGGCTTCCTGGTAACTAATCCCATTTTTTCTTTACATAGCTGCTACAAGTGTGAGGACATGGAGCAAAGGACTCTGGGAATGATGGAGCACCCACAATGCCATGCATGCAGCCAATCAGCAGGCAGCCAGCCTCTGTGATGTCACAGCCCTATAAATAGCTTGGATTCAGCCATTTTCCAGTGTACTTACTGCAGGGAGAGCTGTCAGCAGGCGCTAGGGAATGTGGTAGGAAAGATTTCATTGTGCCAAAAAAACTATTTAGAAGTTTAGGGAAAGATTATTCATAGTGTTGAGAAACGATAGGGAGGCATGATCTACACTATAAAAAGAGAATAGGGTGCAATAGGAGAGTGTACAGCCTGGGTAATAGGAACGATTCTATTACACCTTGCTGCACTAACTAGGGATCCAAATTGCTGTTATACTGCTGCTATTTGGTTTGCACTATATGATAGCTCAGTAATTCCAGCAAACCTTGCTTGTTATTGGGGTGCAAGTGCTGTGTGATACAGCCATTTACGGGTGCATTAATAGGAAATATACGTACGTCCTATTAGCTGTTCCGATGTGATTTTACATTCTAATATATTTTTTTGGGAGTGTATTATTAGGAAAACAAATACATCTTATTTGCCGTTCTGCTGTGAAGTTACATCGTACTACAGCTATTTATGGGGTATATTAATAGGAAATATACGTACGTCCTATTAGCCGCTCTGCAGTGAATATACAGCGTTATACTTTTTTTTTGGGGTGTATTAATAGCCGTTCTGCTGTGAGGTTACATTGTAATACAGCTTTTTGGGGGGTGTATTATTTTACTTTTAATTTAATTCGACCAAAACGTTTCTGTCACCAGGCAGAAGTAACAGCAGAAGTGTGTGTGTGTGTGTGTGTGTGTGTGTGGAGGGGGGGGGGGTTTGTGTCAGCAGAAGTCGCGTTGAGGGACCTGAGCTCCCAGTGTCATCTAGCGGTCATGTCTTGACCAGCAACCCAACGGTGCTTGAATGGTTGACTTTTCAGTGAAGATGAGCTACTAGAGGACACTAAGCAGCTACTGCCCAGCCAAAATCTGGAGGAGACATCTGCCACTTACTCTGGTAGGCAGGCAAGTAGTAATTATGAGAGTTGCGTGGGAACTGGTGTTGCGAGCAGTAAAATTTCTGGCCCTGAGACCGTTAAGGGGGACATCAGTGACATGCAGACAGTAGTGGATGATGATGATGCGATCACACTTCGGAGCCGGGGGAAGAAGGGGCTTCATCATCTTCAGGTGAAGAGGGTGGCAGATTGCGCGTGAGTCAGCGGCTGAGTCAGCAAGGTGGCAGCAGTGGGAGGCCAGGAGCCAAACGTGCCCGGGGTAGATCACCCACTTCACAGGAGTCTACCTGCCTGGAAAGTAGCGGTGCAAGGATTCACGGAGGCAGTGGTACCAGGCAGTCAGTGCGAAGTGTTGGGGAAGAAAATGGAATACTCGGCGGTGTGGCAGTTTTTTGTTAAGCCGACGGAGGAGGTGAACATGGCCATTTGCCGAATTTGTGGGCAGAAGGTGAAGCGTGGCCAGGGTGCCAATGTTGGCACCATGGGCCTGCGTCAACACATGCAGCGTCACCATAGAGTGGCCTGGAAGAACTGTGGCTCCGATGTGGTGGTCCAGCCTGCTGCAACAACCGCTGTATCACCCAGTGGCACACAGCCGATTTCAGGCAGTCAAGGCTCCACCACCTCAGCAGAAGGGAGCTGTCTGTCCTTCCCATCATCTACTGGTCCTGATGCTCCTGCTCCTAGTCCTCCTACTCTATATCAGTTATTTCATCGGCAATCGATCACCGAAACGATTGCCAAGAGACAACAGTATGCCTGCACTCATTCAAAGGTGCAGAAGCTGAACGTGCTCCCGGCCAAGTTGCTTGTGCTGCAGTCCCTCCCTTTCCAAGTGGTGGACACTGCACCTTTCAGAGAACTGATGGCTTGCGCCGAGCCGAGGTGGAAAGTCCGAAGCCATCATTACTTTGCCAAAAAGGCAGTACCAGCCTTGCACACATATGTTGAAAAGAAGGTGGACCAGTCCTTTAGCCTATCGGTGTCTGCCAAAGTGCACGGCAGAGCCGACGTCTGACGCTGTTACTACGGTCAAGGACAATATATGTCCTTTATGACCCACTGGGTAAATGTAGTTTCTGCCCAGCCACACCAGCAACTTGGCCAGGTGATGCCACTTCTGCCTCTACGTTCTTACACTGTTGGTCCTGCAACAAAGTCCGCCTATGCCTCCTGACTCATCCTCCATCGTGTCCTCAGCCTCCACTGCAGGGACAATTCACAGTGCTCCTCCAGCATACCACTTATGCAGGTTACGGCGGTGTCACACTGTTCTGCACCTAGTTTGCCTGGATGAATGGAGTCACACAGGGCAGGAACTGCTCTGCGTCCTTCTTCAAGAAATCGAGTCCTGAATTTCTCCACGACAACACAAAATCGGAACCATGGTGACTGACAACGGGAAGAACATGGTGTTGGTGCTGCATCAAGGAGGGCTGAGCCATGAGCCCTGCATGGTGCATATGTTCAATCTGCTTGTAAAGCGGTTCTTGAAGTCTTCACCCCATCTGCAAGACATCCTGAAAATGGCCTGGAAACTTTGCAACCACTTCAGCCACTTGTACACCACAAAACACACACTCCTAAAGCTGTAAAGGTAGAACGGCATCCCCCAACATAGGCTGATATACAACGTTTCGTTCCGTTGGAATTCCACCCTCCATATGTTGGACCGATTATATGAACAGAGAAAGGCCATAAATTGTTTCTTGATGATACAGGCGGACAGAGGTACTCCCCTGTGTAACTTCCATTTTAGCCAGTGGCAGCTCATGCGTGACACCTGCTGTTTGCTTGGGCCTTTTAAGGAGGCCACTTTATTTGTCAGTCGCCAGGACTACGGGATGAACAACGTCATTCCACTGATTCATGTCCTGGAACAGATGCTGCTAAATCTGGCTGACCAGGTGACAGGAGACGAGGCGACTACATCTCACGGCTACATGAGCCCTGTGGGGGCTGAACTAGAGGAGGAGGAGGAGGACATTCGAGCACAAGAAGTGGCTGTTTTTCTACACAGGTGACGGAGAGAAGTAGCAGCCAGAGGAGCTACGGGGCGAAGAGGAAGATGAGGCAGAGGACCCAGACACACCGTGGCAGTATGCAGTGGAGATGGAGGCAGGGTCCTTCTGAGTCACTTGCACAAATGGCCCTATGCATGCTTACTTGCTTGTGTAGTGACAGCTGAATTGTCACCATTTAACAGAGGGATGACTACTGGCTCTCCACCACTCTGCTCTCACATTCCACTGCCATGGCTGCTGGGGGTGGGGGGGCAGGAGCAGTACCAACTCCATTAGCAGCAACTTAAGTCTAGAGTCGCTGATGAGCAGTTTTCTTCACCCGCCTACTGAATAAAATACTCACCAGCAGCTAGACATAGAGCAGAACCTGAACAAGCAGATTGTGCCACCCCACATCGAAGATCCCCTGGACGACTGGGCAGCCAAACTCGATTTGTGGCCACAACTTGCCGGGTTTGCCCTGGACAAGTTTTCCTGCCCGGCCAGCAACGTGGCATCAGAGCGGGTGTTTAGTGCGGCGGGGGCAAAAGTTATGCCAAGGAGAACTCGTCTGTGCAGCCAAAATGTGACCTTTGTGAAGATGAATCAGACGTGAATCAGCCAGGATTTCCAACTCCAGTGCCTGATGCATCAGACTAGATCATCCATGGTGCCACACCTAAACTTTGTCAAAGGATTGATCTCTACAGAACAGGAAGTATCATCCTGTTATAAAGATCAATGCAGGTTCAGCACAGAATTTTTCCTGCTGCTTCCCATCCTAACCACTTCCCGACCGCCTAACGCACATCTGCGTTCTCGCGGCAGTCGGGCTGTTCTGGTGCGACGCATATGTGCGTCATCTCGCGAGACTCGAGATTTCCTGTGAACGCGCGCGCACGCGCGTTCACAGTAACCCGCATCTCAGGAGTTTAACTACAGCCTTAACTAGGCTGTAGATGCGATATAAATCGCATCAAACATGTATACCAGACGCTGTTTTGTGAACAGCGTCTGATATACCTGCTACCTGGTCCTCTGGTGGTCCCATTTGCTGGGATCGACCACCAGAGGACCAGGTAACTATGTAAAGTTTCACCAAACACTACACAAACCCCCCCCCCCCACCCCCCCTCACCTATTAACCCCTTGTTAACCCCTTGATCACCCCATCTAGACCCCCTGATCACCCCCCTGTCATTGATCACACCCCTTGTAAGGCTCCATTCAGACGTCCATATGTGTTTTGCGGATCCGTGGATTCACGGATCCGCGGATCGGATCCGCGGATCTGCGGATCCACAGATCCTCAAAACACGGACACCGGCAATGTGCTTTCCGCATTTTGCAGATCCTCACATTGCCAGAACTATATAGAAAATGCTTTTTAGGACATGTTCTATATTTTTGCGGAACGGAAGTGCAGACCCGGAAGCGCGGATCCGTAATTCCGGATCCGAGCGGGACAAAGTCTGTCCCCATAGAAATGAATGGGTCCGCAATTCCGTTCCGCAAACAGAATTGCGGACGTGTGAATGGGGCATAAGGGTCCCTTATCACCGCCAGTTAGTTAGCTACTTGTTAGGTAGCTAGCGCCCAGCCCACCGCACCGCAGTCACTGATTTTGGCAGAGATTTTTTCATCCACATTGATTGATGCGAATGAAAAAATCTGTGCCGTTCATTTATTTATTTTTTCAGCCCAGAGGCTGAACGGAAAAAAATCTCATTACCCGTATGCTCAATATAAGGAGAATCGCAGATACTCCTAATGCTGGCCATACGTGTAATGATTGCGGAGACCCTCAAATGCCAGGGCAGTACAAAAACCCCACATGTGACCCCATTTTAGAAAGAAGACACTCCAAGGTATTCCGTGAGGGGTATGGTGAGTTCATGTAAAATTTTATTTTTGTCACAAGTTAGTGGAATATGAGACTTTGTAAAAATAAAAATAAAAATCAATTTCCGCTAACTTGTGCCAAAATTTTTTTCTGTGAACTCGCCATGCCCCTCACGGAATACCTTGGGGTGTCTTCTTTCCACAATGGGGTCACTTGTGGGGTATTTATACTGCCCTGGCATTTTAGGGGTCCTAAAGCGTGAGAATCCAAATGCGAAAAAATGCCCTGTGAAATCCTAAAGGTACTCATTGGAATTTGGGCCCCTTTGCGCATCTTGGCTGCAAAAAAGTGTCACACATGTGGTATCGCCGTACTCAGGAGAAGTAGGGCAATGTGTTTTGGGGTGTATTTTTATATATTCCCATGCTGTGTGTGAGAAATATCTCTGTAAATGACAACTTTTTAAAAAATTTTATTCAAAGTTGTCAATTTACAGAGATATTTCTCTCACCCAGCATGGGTATATGTAAAAATACACCCCAAAACACATTGCCCTACTTCTCCTGAGTATGGCGATACCACATGTGTGCCACTTTTGCAGCCAAGATGCAAAGGCCCAAATTCAATAGTAACTTTAGGAGGGCATTTTTACGCATTTTTCTTCTCACGCTTTAGGGCCGCCTAAAATGCCAGGGAAGTATAAATACCCCACATGTGACCCCATTTTGGAAAGAACACACCCCAAGGTATTCGCTGAGGGGCATAGTGAGTCCATGAAAAATTAAACTTTTTGTCATAAGTTAGCGGAAAGGGAGACTTTGTGAGAAAAAACAATAAAAAATCAATTTCCACTAACTTGTGCCAAAAATTTTTTCTATCAACTCGCCAGGCCCCTCATGGAATACCTTGGGCTGTCTTCTTTCCAAAATAGGGTCACATGTGGGGTATTTATACTGCCCTAGCATTTTAGGGGCCCTAAAGTGTGAGAAGAAAAATGCGTAAAAATGCCCTCCTAAAAGGTACTCATTGGAATTTGGGCCCCTTTGCGCATCTTGGCTGCAAAAAAGTGGCGCACATGTGGTATCGCCGTACTCAGGAGAAGTAGGGCAATGTGTTTTGGGGTGTATTTTTACATATACCCATGCTGGGTGAGAGAAATATCTCTGTAAATTGACAACTTTGAATAAAAAACTTTAAAAAGTTGTCGTTTACAGCGATATTTCTCACACAAAGTATGGTATATATAAAATACACCCCAAACCTTGCCTACTTCTCCGAGTACTGGCGATACCACATGAGTGACACTTTTGCAGCCAAATCGCAAAGAGCCCTAAACCAATGAGTACCTTTAGGATTTCACAGGGCATTTTACGCATTTGATTCTCACGCTTTAGGATTCCCTAAAATGCCAGGGCAGTATAAATACCCCACAAGTGACCCCATTTTGGAAAGAAGACACCCAAGGTATTCTGTGAGGGGCATGGCGAGTTCACAGAATTTATTTTTTTGGCATAAGTTAGCGGAAATTGATATATATATATATTTTTTATTTTGTTTTTACAAAGTCTCATATTCCACTAACTTGTGACAAAAATAAAATTCTTCATGAACTCACCATACCCTTACAGAATACCTTGGGGTGTCTTCTTTCTAAAATGGGGTCACATGTGGAGTATTTATACTGTCCTGGCATTTTAGGGGCCCCTAAAGCGTGAGAAGAAGTCTGGAATCCAAATGCGTAAAAATGCCCTGTGAAATCCTAAAGGTACTCATTGGAATTAGGGCCCTTTGCGCACAGGCTGCAAAAAGTGTCACTCATGTGGTATCGCCGTACTCAGGAGAAGTAGGGCAATGTGTTTGGGGTGTATTTTTATATATACCCATGCTGTGTGTGAGAAATATCTCTGTAAATGACAACTTTTTAATTTTTTTATACAAAGTTGTCAGTTTACAGAGATATTTCTCTCACCCAACATGGGTATATGTAAAAATACACCCCAAAACACATTGCCCTACTTCTCCTGAGTACGGCGATACCCATGATGACACTTTGCAGCCTGAGTGCAAAGGCCCAAATCCAACGAGTACCTTTACACTGGGTTCAGACCTGAGCGTTTTGAAGCCTAGCGTTTTTAGCGCGTTCAAGACTGGCGTTTACGCGCGTTTTTTTCAAGCACTTTGGTAAATAGTGTAGGCACGTTTGACGCGCGTTTATGTGATTGACTGCATAGTGGGCCAATGACCAAACAGCCCTCGCTATATATAGTTTGGCCAATCTGAGTGCTTTTGAGGTGTGAAATTCCATGGTGGCTGATCTAGTGTGTGCTTAGGAAACATGGACTGCTTACGGAGGCGACATGTTGCAGTGCTTGTGACTGCAATCCAACTTGAGCGCTTGAGGAGAAGGAGGGACAGCAGGCGACGGTTCTGGGTCCATCCGGTCATTGCCCAGCGGCAGGAGAGGGGCCAGTTCTGGGTTCTCTACCAGAACCTACGTGCCCATGAGGACCAGTTTTTTGGCTGCATGAGAATGTCCATCCCCAGGTTAGTATGTATACGTGATGTGGGTAGTATTTGTTTTTTTAAGCATAGCGTGTAGTAATGTTGTAATTTTTATTTGTCTGAATTTGTATCGTCTACAGCTTTGACGAGCTCCTGGGGCTGTTGGAGAGTCGTTTGATGCACCAGGACACCTTCATGCGGGACAGCATTCCACCTGTTGAAAGACTGGTCATAACTTTGCGGTAAGTAGTATATAAATCGGGCCCTGCACAAACATGTCTATTGTGTTGCGACTGTATATGAGTGTTGTTGAAATTTAGTAGTCGTGTTGTTTCTGCGGTATGCTTGTTACCATAAATATTCAGCACAGGCATCATGTAGCCACCTTTGCAAGGTGTAACCCTTCCCATAAAAAAAAGACTCCAAACATATAGTTATTTAGTTTTTTATGTTTGGGGCAATAAAGAAACTCAGTACGTTCCCCAACATGTTTAAACGGAGTACACTAAACTGCACATAACATTTGTGCAAAATGCAAACAAAATATGATAATCCTTTTAACAGAATATAACTAAAGTAGTTGCCACTTCAACTACCGGCACTTTAAATCGCAGTACCATTTCTCACAGGTCCTCATAATCTGTGCCGGTTGTTTCTGGTTCCGGATCCCGCCTTGTTTGAGTGGTTTGCCGCGTTTGAATCTCGGCATTGGCCTGTGTGCTGGTGGTGGTGCTTGTGGAGGTGGTCAGGCCATACTGGTGGCCATAATGTGGACCATCTTGGGGGCCATGTTGGTCGTACTGTTCAGCATGATGACAGTAGCATGTATGAAACGGCTGGAGGGCCGAGATTCGACTGCCCTGACGTATACACAACAGAAATGTGTCCATAAATACATAGGCCACTATCAGTCATATTGGTTTACATACGTCACCTCACTAGCAAGTTACTATTCCGCATAACAAGGCCACAATTAGAGCAACTTCTATACATTGCCCAACATTAGCTTTCATACACAGCGCATACAAACACTATTCAGCTGAACCATTTCTACTTGATTGATAGTACTGGCCCATTGCACTGACCCATAATATGCGCAAGGGCAAATACGAACTGGCCACATAACAACTGACACATCCCACATACAACTCCTACACAGACCTCACTAGAAGGGAGACATAACATGTAGGAGGAGAAAATAACCATTCTGAAAGCCCTCACAGTTTGTGCCGTTTGCTAGCATATTTACACCTATAAAACAGGTGACACACAGCAGCAGGCAATTACTACAGACCAGAGGGTACTGTATCCAAATTGTTATGTGCCCATGAGGCAAGGCTAACTAGGCAAATTGAGTGACCATATACTATAAGAAGTGTGGTGATTGTGCGGCCCTGTAGGTGATGGCAAAATACAGCTACATGCATGCCTGCAAGGCTCCAGCAAGTACAAGAGAGGCCACCATTTGTGTAGGTGCAGTTGGACATCACCTCAAGCCGTGCTGCCAGAGATGGCCTGAGCTATTACATATAATACTTTGGACACCAGTGCACACTAGATTTTGAGGTCAGAAAGTAAATCACACATACCTTTGCCTTGTCGGACACTCTTGGTAAACTGCGGCCACTCTGGCCAGATGGACTTGCAAATGTCCTCCCAGGCTTGCAGTCGGACCCTGCGGTTTTTATAATGGGGGTCTTGGGTGTCATATAGGCACCGTTTGGCCTGCACAAGCCTGATAATGTTCTCAGAATCACAGGCCTCCTCCATGGCTGCTCTCCAGCTAAACTCTGTGTGCTTTGCACCTGTTGTTTTGGCCTTTCCAGCATGTTGCAAACTTGCGTCCATAGGCGCGTTTTACGCTGCACAAACGCCCGAACAACACGCCTATCGCGTTTCCCATTGAAGTCTATTGGCACCAAACGCTCGAAAAACGCCCGAATTAACGCGAACATACTTGCTTATGTGTCGGACGTTTTTAGGCGCCTTCGAACGCGCATAAAAACGCGCAAGTGTGAACCACCCCCATAGGAATGCATGGTTCCTGTACTGTTGTGCGTTTTACGCGAAAGTGTGAACTGAGTGTTAGCTTTTACATGGCTGTTCACAATTTAGCCCCGCCCAAAATGCCAGAACAGTAAACACACCCCACAAATGACCCCATTTCGGAAAGTAGACACCCCAAGGTATTCACTGAGGGGCATAGTGAGCCCGTCTGAGATTTTTATTTTTTTTTGCCAGAAGTTAGCAGAAATGGAAACTTTATTATTTATTTTTTTTTCCTCAGAAAGTGTCATTTTCCGCTAACTTGTGAAAAAAAATGAAATGATACATGAACTCACCATGCCCCTCCGCGAATACTTTGGGGTGTCTTCTTTCTAAAATGGTGTCATTTGGGGGGTATTTACACTATCCTGACATTCTAGCACCTGAAGAAACAGGACAGGCGCTCAGAAAGTCAGAGCTGCTTCAAAATGCCGAAATTCACTTTTTTGCACCATAGTTTGTAAACGCTATAACTTTTACCCAAACCAATAAATATACACTTATTGGACTTTATTTTATCAAAGACATGTAGAACAATAAATTTAGAGAAACATTTATATAGAAATGTAGTTTTTTTTTAAAAAATCTTACAACAGAAAGTGAAAAATGTCATTTTTTTGCAAAAATGTCGTTAATTTTTTATTAATAGCAAAAAAAGTAAAAATGTCAGCAACAATGAAATACCACCAAATGAAAGCTCTATTAGTGAGAAGAAAAGGAGGTAAAATTCATTTGGGTGGTAAGTTGCATGATTGAGCAATAAACGGTGTAAAGTAGCGTAGTGCAGAATTGTAAAAAGTGGCCTGGTCATTAAGGGTGTTTAAGCTAGGGGGGCTGAGGTGGTTAAACGGTAAAATTATGGTTATCTGCAGCCACCACTATGGGCAGATTATAGTATACAGATCAGTAAAAAGCTATAATCTCCTCCTTATGGCAGATACAAGCACCCACATGGTGATAGTTGTAGGCATGCTTTGTGACACATGTTGTGGTTATTGTGCAAGGAGGGGGAGTGGATAACAACAATGAGGAGGGATTTGGAGTGGCAGTCGGGCATGTTTATGGTACTGCTTCACTGAAAGTCTAATAGAACTGATGGAGATCGACAATCAATGGAGCATCACCTCACAATCTCGACTACCACTCTATTCAAACCCACCCTCACTTTGGTCATCCAGTAAGGAGGAATGAAAGACTTGGGACCCTTGTTATAGTGATTGTGGCACTCCCATAAAGGTGGGGCCTTTAGTCATTTATCACCTCTCCTATGGGGATAGCAAAATAGGCTCTTGTGAATAAATTATCATATTCTTCCTCCTACACTGATGACTACAAATGTGAAACCCTGCAATGTGAAAACACAAGGGGATTAGTTATTTTTTTCTAGGATGTAAATGGGCGTCTTCATGTTAGATATCATCAGACATGGTGGACAGAGTCCTGCACACACGAGGCTCATATTCACAGTGCCTGTTATAAAGTGTATGCAGTGGGTTAGGCCTCTTTCACACTTGCGTTTTATCTTTCCGTCCTAGAGTTCCATCCTCGGGGCTCTAGGACAGAAAGATACTGATCAGGATTTATCCTAATGTATTCTGAATGGAGAGAAATCCATTCAGGATGCATCAGGATGTCTTCCATTTAGTATGTGAACGTTTTTTGGACGTTGACAAAACCGTAGCATGCTGCGGATTTTTCTCCGTCCAAAAATCCGGAAAGACATGCCGTAACGCCAGATCCGGAATTAATGCCCATTAAAGTGCATTAATCCGGATCCGGCACGGATCCGGCATTAAGCTAAACGTCGTTTTGGCGCATAGCCGGACGCGACATTTAGCTTTTGTGAATAGTTACCATGGCAGCCAGGACGCTAAAGTCCCGGCTGCTATGGTAAAGTGTAGTGGGGAGGCAGGGGAGAAGTATGCTTACCTTCCGTGTGGCTCCCAAATCCCGGGGCGCTCCACAATGACGTCAGAGCACCCCATGAGCATGGATCACATGATCGCATGGATCACGTGATCCATGCGCGTGGGGCGCTCTGACGTCATTGTGGAGCGCCCCGGGAGCCGCACAGACTGTAAGTATACTGCTCCCGCGCTCCCCACTACTTACTATGGCAACCAGGACTTTAGTAGCGTCCTGGCTGCCATAGTAACACTGAAAGCATTTTGAAGACTGATCAGTCTTCAAATGCTTTCAGTTGTCTTGCGCTATGACGGATCTGGCGGGCATTTCTGGCGACGGAAGTGCACGCCGGATCAACACAACACTAGTGTGAAAGAGGCCTTAATTAGGTCTCCATCAGGCGTTGCATGAGGAACAACAGGTTTTATTCAGGAAAAACAGCAACACATATGAATATAACTTTCAGTAAGATCAGGATCTCAGCACTTCTGCTTCTGGCTTTCTTCTCTCTCTGCTCTCTCTTTGCTCTCTCTCTGTACATGTGCAGCAAGTCTCCTCCTCTTCCTGCCTTTTCTGTGTCTAGAAACAGGCAATCACATACAAATACAGAGAATAATAAGCATTATTCCAACATAAAGCACTGGGTCTGTCATCGACCACAGCTTTCTGCCATCTACTTACGTGCAGAGGTGTAACTTCAAGATTCTGGGCCCCAGTGCAAAATCTATAAAAGGGCCCTCCCAGCACGTGCTTTCTAGAATAACGGTGTCTTCTTATGCAGCACAAGGGTCTTTGGGCCCACTCAGGCTCCTGGGCGACTGCTACCTCTGCACCCCCTATAGCTACGCCCCTGCTTATTGGTTATAGCTGAGCTTTACATTGCTCCAGCTGATGACTGCTCCACAAGTTCTAGACTGTGGTAAATTTTCTCTAGTCGCTCATTTTACTAATCAGTAGCCCCCAATTAATATACAATAAATAAACTATTATTCCCATCATTTAATATTCAGCATTTTTTCCTTAAAGGGGTTGTCTGGTTTCATGATATTGATGGCCTATCCTCAGGATAAGTCATCAATATTAGATTGATAGGGGGGTCTGATACCAGGGAACCCCCACCAATCTGATGTTTCAGACAGCCGCTGATGCCAGAAACCAGTATTGAAAAATTGATTTGGATGCTTTGCCGAATTTTACAAATAGATTTGCTTTGTGACAAATTACTTAATCACGAAGTGCATTTTTTTGTAAGTAGTGGGTGCAATGACAGGGAGTGGCGAATGCACCGCCTCCCCCCGTCATTGTACTTCTCAGATGCCCCATTCATAGCTGATCGCAGCTGTAATGGCACAGTGTAACATTTACCCTCATCCATTTGATTGCAAAGAGCCGGCCGCCTCCATCTTGATTGAAGATCTAGCCTGAAATCTGCCCGTCATTTTTTACCTCAATTCAGGCAAAATCAATTTGCTACCACGAAGAACGAGGAAATTTGCGGCCAATCAAATTTTCCCTGAAATTGGCAATAATGTAAACTTTAGGGAGTTCTATTCGCTTAATCCTACTGGAAGCTATATAGTGGACTGAACCCAATGCACAATATTCCATCCACTGTGTAGTGGCCGTGCTGGGGTACTGCAGTGGTCGATGCCTGAGAACTCCTCCTGAGCTGGGTACATGAAGATCTGATGCTCCTAGAAAAGGGAGGTACCTACAGTATGTATCGGGTCGGTGGCCACAGAGGTCATTCTGAATTAAACTGTATTGCTGTACTCAGAAGTTGCCTTGGCAGTCTGGGCTGAAAGGAGAAGACGAGGAATGAGAACTTCTACATCAGAGTAAGAGTGATGTACAGATGTATTCTCCTGTATGGTGCTTTCCATCACAGAGGGGCATCTTCTGGGCAGTATTTTTGTGCTCCTTTGTGGTATTTAATTCTGTTGGGGATATTTTGTGCAGCACCCTTGTGTTACTGGTCCAGCCTGCTTGTGCCGAGCTCCCCTACAGCATGGGACCACTTTACATTTTTCTCCACCACCACTTCAGGTTCACAGTCTGCCCCTGGGTAGGATAGAGGTGGTTTGATGCTTAACAGGATTTCTCATTTAAAAAAAATATTTTGGATTTGAAACTGAATGATCCTTATGTTCCCCCTTCCCTAACCCTGGTTTATGCATGGGGCAGAAGCTTCTCTTACAGAGTGATTCTCTGTTCTGGATCATAGACAGGAGTATTCTCTTTCATTGTGTCCATATACCCTAATAGGTCATATGGACATTGTTTGTCTTTTTGAGGCAACTTCTAGAATATTCTACTTCTGGCTCATGATCAAGAGAACCCTCATCTCAGGGAATGAGGCCTCATTTTTTTTACTACATCATAGACTACCCTACCTACCAATTTCTTGTCCATGGTTCAAAAGGGTCAAGAGATTGTGTAACACTGTGATGCTTGCTCCAATCTTTCCAGTTCCTGAAAAAATTCTAATGTTATAATATGTTGTTGGTGAATGACTAGTATTTCTTGATGGGTGTGGAAGCCAACAGGATGATGACACAATGAGTGGTTGGCCATGGTTATAGTCATTGTCTCCACGAGATTAGGCACTACAAAGGCATCATATGTATTACAGTCTGGCTTTGTTCTATAGATTTGGAGAGTTCCAAAAAACACATATGTGGAGGGGAACCCCCATCGTCAGGATGTCCTGTATTGTGCTGCCTCTGCTTTTTTATACATCTTGAACATCCGAACATCCATGTTCACATATTTTGCTCTCCCTTGACAGCATGGAATATGTCCAGAGATAGCTTCTGTAGGTTGTACCTCTCGGCAAGAAACTGTCAACCATTTGGCTCTGCCTTGATTTAAGCCTTATGCTTAGAATACAGTATTATATCAATTCCAGCCTTGCCCAGGAAAAGGTTCCCAGCATCTTCTCTTCATCCTCTAAATCTGTCAATGAGCACAAAAGCAAATGTATTTAATATTCCATTCACATGAATCATTCATTCAGTTTCAAGCTTTTATGAAAAAAGGAACTTATTTCACAATGACGAGGAGCCCAGTCAATGAAAGCAAACTTTTTTTTTTAGAGTTCACAATTTCCTGAAATTGGTTTCCCCTGACTAAATCCCGGTCTTAACCTCCTTTTGTGCCAGATTTAATAGCACAACAACTCTGGGATCATACAATTTTATGGCTGTTATACTGTTCTTCTGATGGTTGCCAAAAATACTACAATAAACTGTAGAATGAACTGCTATGTTAAAAAAACAAGAGACAAAATGGAGGAAAATTAGGATCCCTACAGGAACAAAGGTGTAGAAGGTGCAGAGATAGCAGTTGTACTTGGGCCTGAGCAGTGCAGAGAGCCCTGCTACAGATTTTAAAATTGGACCCAGGAACTTTACAGGGGTTTGGTAGCCAAAAGCAGGAGTAGGTACAAAACACAGAAGACATGCAAATATTCCATTCACGTGTCATCTCTGTTTTGGATCCACTCCTGTTTTTTTTGGCATTAGCAATACTGATGGATTACTGACCAAATGCTGACCGAGTGAAGGCAGATGCTCCACAGACAGGATAAATTTTTTGGGGGTAATTGTTCTGACGCATCAGAGGAAGGACAAAATAATCAGTGACGTCAACACAAACTTACTGCTGACACCCTCTCCACTCTGTCGGGCGGCAGAAGCAGTATCAGGAGGCCACAGAGCAGCACAATGACAGAATGTGGAGATGGCAGCAGCATCAGGAGACAGCAGAGTGGCACAATGACAGAGTGTGGAGGTGGCGGCAGCATCAGGAGGCCACAGAGTGGCACAATGACAGTGTGGAGGTGGCAGCAGCAGCATCATGAGACCACAGAGAGGCACAATGACAGAGAACCTAAGCCACCATTTGTGGATCCTGCACCATCCATCTCGTGGAAACGTTAGTGAACCTGCTCTTTACTGCTCCTGAATTAAAATTGGCGCAACCAGCTTCAGCTTCCTCTGGTGTGTATGCCTACGGAGTCCTTTTGTTATGGCTTTGCATGGGGAGCAAGAATGTTACACACAATTCTGATGGATCTCCTGATCTTAAGAAACTGGACTTGGACTCGAAAGCAGAGGCTCTCCTGTCATGCTTTGTGTGTTGTGGAGATCGAATGCAGACAGAGCAAATAAAAACCCATGAGTATTTTCAACTTACCGAAGCTTCTTGATTTAATTGTGAATAGATAATAAAGGCAAAGTCCGCTGGTGTGTTGTCATCAGCGTCTTCATTATGTTTACAGCATGATTAAATTATTGGTTACTTCCTTAGGCTCTCTTTAACAAAAGCCCTTGCTCCATTCTTCTTCCCCCTTGTTCTCCCTACCCAAATAATAATAAAACACTGAGACCAGAGTCGGATTAAATCGGCCACAGCAGCCATTTTATTAGCAAATAAATACATAACAATAATTTTAACAAAAATTTAACCCAGACAAGGGAGGTCCTAGAAGCCCCAAATGTATTAATCCACCTGGCCAATCCACCTTGCCTCCAGCCGTAGGACACCAGCTCGGAGCCACCAACTGATGGACGCCTCACCGAACCAACCAAGTGCCCAACCATGAGAGTCCAGCCCCACCATTGAGGCCCTCCCATTCTCAAGTACCAACCCATTCCACCAGCTTCGAGGACCTCCCGTCGCCAACAACGTGCAACTTGACCCAACCTACACCCTCAAGCTTGCGCTTTCCTACACACTCCTAAAGCCCTCTCAATCCCACCTTGAATCCCCAGAGACCACAGATCAATGCCCACCGCATTAAGGTGAAACCCGTCCAACCTCCAAAATTCTCCAACACCTGACTCTAGATCAAAATGCCACGGCCCCTTTTCTGACCACGAATTTACCGGTCGCCCTGTTAACCTTGATGAGAGCCCTACTGATGCACTCAACTGAGCGCACCTCCCGCCAAGTTCGCCGAGGTACAATGTCTGACCACACCGTAACCAAGTTTTAAAAAAACTACCAAAGCCTCAAAAGATCAAACTTTATATCTCTAATCAATTCCCTGACCAGCCTAATGCCCAAACCATTTCTCCCAACATGAAGCACTAAAATGTCAGGAGACCTATCTAAAAATACGAAACAGTGAACCAACTTTTATTACACTTCCCCAAAACATACCTCGGGACCCCAACCACCTCACGACCGTGACGTCTCTCCGAAAACCCAATTGACATCCGTTCAGCCGAACATCCGCCCTCAGCGCCCCCCAAAAGACAAACAAATGCCCGAGGATCCAGACTAAAGCCGGGGAACACCTTGAAACATAACGACAAAATAAACACATTACTGCTCATGGAAAAAAGGTGGGGGGTTCAGTCAGCACAACCCTATATGCAGGTGCACATTGCTATGGCGAAATACACATTCAAATGCAAAAACAAAAATGCAACGGTACTCTGCAACCAGCACTCTGCCCTGCCTCCATGCTGGATGTTGAATGAGGCATTGGTGTACATTTTGGCAAAAGCGTAAGTAACTCACCACGTCAAGGTCGCCTTCATGAGTGGTCCCTAACACTAGTTTCTACCTGTTATGGGCCATGACAGCCACACAAAATCCAGAGAGCGCAGGTGTAGCATGCATGCTAGGTACACTCTGCTTGTAACCCCGTCTGGTGCCATAACAGCTTCAATCAGATCCAGGGATGCAAGTACCAACATGCATGCTGAGCCCACTATATACTTCTCCTGGAGCCAAATGGCTACTGATAGGCACTATAAAAGCAGACTTTTTTTGTTTTTACATTACTGCTCATCCTGACAAGAAAAGTTCCTTCTTACAAACTACCTAACCTCACGAAAGATCGAAAACTGATACATTCCCATCTACCAATTCTTTTTATGAACTCCTCGCTCATTCCTAACCTAGCTGCCTCCATCGCAGCCCCAATTCTAAAAGAATGACCAGTAAAATCCGTCAGATCTACCCCCAACCTTAAAAGGCACTTCTTGAAAACAGCCAAAAATTGGAACCTCGATAAAAATGACCCATCCTCATGTCACTGAACGGGACACAAAGTGCACCCCGACACCGAAAACAAACTAACACTGCGCCCTCTGCCTTCCCTATCCGTCTTAGACACCCGAATCCTGACTACCACCCTGTCGTGGTACAGGTCCACATCCTCCCCATAGAGACCCCCAACACACCTGACGTTCCTGCACACCAATTCCCCAAAACGAAACGCCCAAAACGAAACGCCCAAAAAAAGGTCAGAGAAAAAGCCAACTGAAACAAACGTACCTCCCCCAAGGAACTGCATACTAATTCTGCCTGCAGACCAATTTTCAACAACAAGGCAGGGGCCTCTCCTCCAGCCACTCAAAACCTGCCTAACCAAAGGCAAGCCCCTTAACTTAAACCCAAAAGCCAAACCTGAAACACATATAATTAATTGTGCAACTGACCAACTCTCCTCCTTTACATGACCCAGAAATAACAACAATGGTACTCCCCCCATCTAGCCACACCCCCAATGTTCCACACCACTGCTCCCAACTACTCCAAGCTTTCCCATACGCAGCCCAAGTACCTGCACTCAACGATGCCTGCAAAAGCCCCTCTACTGTAACTCCAAGAGCTCCCATAAGGACCCCGGACACTCCAACCCTTCGGATTCCACTTCCAGAGCCAGATGTCGAAAATGCTCCCACTGTGAACTAGATAGGGCATTCGCAATGCAATTAGAAACCCCAGGCACATGAACCGCCACCACCCATGATTTAAACGATAGGCAGAGTAACACCAGATGCTGCAATAACCGAATCAAATACCGGGTCAATAAGGTTACCATATATAGTCCTGAGAGGCCCAAACACAAACCGGAACTGGAAGAAGCCAGTTCCCTGACGAAACGGCATTGGGTGGAGGCGGCTGAGGGAACTGCATGTTAACTGTGGGTAATTCTTACGTTGTATTTTCACAATTAGCCCTTTTTACCTGTTGACCATGTCTTTAATTGTACTTATGGGCTCAGTGGGATTATTGTATTTTTTCTGTACACTCCTTTCTTTTCATGCTGATCCCCCTTTCTTTTCATGCTGATCCCCCAGCCATCTCTTAGGTGCTTGTCTTTTATCAAATGTTCTCCTTGCTTTGCTGCTATTATTACATATATTTAAATGTTGTTATATAATTATTAAAGTAAATTTTTATTTTTATATTATCTGGAAAGGTCTTTGTTCAATTTTTGTGTGAACCATTACCTTTTATCTGCACCTCTCAGTTCGGGAATTGCAGAAGCATCTAAGAAGAATCACATTGCATGCCTGAGAGTCTTCAAAATTACTTTAGAGAGAGGCAGTAGTATAACCACCATCATTGCTGTTGTCCATACACTGCTACAGAGTACACATTGCACTGTGATATGCTTTGAAACTGTGCATTGTTACTGTTGGATGTACTACTACTCCCATCTGCACTTTAGTAAAGAAATACTTATTTATTGACACCAACAGGCCTGGTTACTGACTCCACCATTTGCCAATCACTCCACTTGCTCCCTTGCTTTGTACCCAAACACCTAACACCAAGGGTACACCAACTACAGGGAGTGCCCCGAGGGAAGAAAGTGTGCACCCTCCAGCTACTACACTGTCCTAGTGAGCATAAGAAGGAGATATTGTCATTGTGAATACTACTACCTCCAAAATAGCCACAAGTTACAACTACCACTCCCATCCCTTGACACATTCCCCAGTGGGCTGCTTAACATGCTCCAGTAAAAATATCTGGGAATGGAGAAAAATACAGAAATGGGATAAGGTAATATACAAATATTAACGTAAAATAGAATATCCACAACTGTTTTTATGATATAAAATGATACTACTTAAAATAGATATGATTTGTATCCATAAACTGCAGAATAAAGACAATAATGGTACGGTCTTCTATCTTCATTCTGCAGGACCTGCGCTCATTACCTCATCAAAGGTCCTTTCGCGGGTCCTGAAAGAAGAAGAAAGAAGATGATGCCTTGCTGAGCGATCAATTGGATGAGGTGAGTTAATTTTTTATTTTATTTTTAACCCCTTAAGCCACATTTAAGTAAGCATTCTGTACTAAGAATGCTATTATTTTCCTTTATAACCATGTTATAAGGGAAAATAATAAAATCTAAACGCATTGCACTAGCTTGGAAAAAACTGAACAATGCACCACAATCGCAGTCAAAACTGACTGAAATTGCGTGCGCACTTACGCGGGTTTTCCGCAATTCACCTGGGATGCATCCGGAGCAAATCCGGAACGCCCGTTTGAAAGAGGCCTTACGGTAAGAGCAGTGAGACTGTGGAGCTCTCTTCCTGTGGAGGTGGTGATAGGGATTTCACTAAAAGAGTTAAAGAGGGGCCTGGATGTATTTCTGGAGTGATGAAAGGCCTCATGCACACGACTGTTGTTTTGGTCCGCGTCCGAGCCGCATATTTTGCAGCTCGGGCGCGGACCCATTCACTTCAATTGGGCCGCAAAAGATGCGGACAGCACTCTGTGTGCTGTCCGCATCTGTTGCTCCGTTCTGTGGCCCCGCAACAAAAATAGAGCATGTCCTATTCTTGTCCGTTTTGCGGACAAGAATAGGCATTTCTAAAATGGGCTGCGTTAAGTTCCGCAAATTGCGTAACGGAACGTGGAGGTCTTCCGTGTTTTGCGGATCTGCGGTTTGTGGACCGCAAAACACATACAGTCGTGTGCATAAAGCCTAATAATATTACAGGCTATAGCTACTATATTTCTGGAGAACAGTAGCTCATCAAAGGAGTTATTCTGATTGTCTGTATGGAGTCCTTTGCGCCACAATCTGGGACTTCGCTCACGCCAGGTCTAAAAAAGTGGGCGTAGCATGGGTGGAGAAGGTAACTCTAGCAGATCCACGACCAGCACAGGACCTTATTAGGACTGGTGTCTAAAACACCTGTCTTAATAAATGTGCTCCTAAGTTTGCAAAAATCAATCAAATGCAATTATGTGCAGTGAGACATGTAAGTTGGTAGAAGCAAAACAATGACCCAGACTTTTGACTCAACTTTGGCATAAAATACTGCACTATTTGGAGCAAAAGGTCCTATCTAGTGTATTAGGGACAGTTTATAACGCTCTATTAGGGGGCTGTTTTTAGCACAGAATCTGCATCAAAAAATGCCATCTGTGTCTGCGCAATTTCTGTGTGTTTTTTGGTGCAAATCTGCACCAAGCCGCACAAGCTGGAAATGCAGGTTTGTATTGAAGCAAACATCCATTAGTAAAAAAAAACGATCGAAAACAATGCCTAAAAAATCCATTAATTGACTCTGTGCTGAGTTTTGTAGGTGGATATCAAATTCTGTTGTGTAAACATATCCTTAGACAGTTTTTCTGGCATGCTCGACAAGGGGGTATGGCTAAAAAGACCTATGGCCTAGTGGGAAAGAAGGTGTGGCTTAAAGGGGTTGTCCCACGAAAAATATTCTACAATTTTTAAACCAGCTCCTGGATCTGAATACTTTTGTAATTGCATGTAATAAAAAATGTTGCATATCCAATCTATCTGTATAGCGCCACATGCTGTTTGTTTCTCTTTGTTATTACTTTGTCGGGGTCACTGAGATGGCCGCACATGTTTAGTTCCAGTGTCGGACTGGGGTGCATAGGGCCCACCAGTAAAATTAATTTTGCGGGTCCACCATACGGATACGTTTAAATATTACCTGCTCACACAGCAGCAAGATGCTACCAGATGATTGAATATGGGGGTCCCTGCAGCAACTTTGAAAAGGTAGGTCCTGGGGAGAAGAGGATACTGGCTAGCTTTCCTCTATACCTAGAACTCATCTCCGCTATCTGATCGTAATAATAATAAGAAACTGGGGAGTTTTTTTAATAATCTATCAAGTTTTTTATATGAACCAGCACTCCAGCGCTTTCAAATTTGCAGATGGCGACAAGACTTTTTAGCCTTGTCGCCATTTTCTACAGGGCTGCCGCGCTGTAGCTGAATATTGCGGCGGGGCATGGGAGCAAATAATTCCTTGCCCCGCCGCTCCAGCTCAGGCATTCGCTCAGCAGCACAGGTGAGAAGGAAGCAGTCTCTCCCTCCCCCCTGTCCCGCTGCCACCAATGAAAAGACAGAGGGGAAGAGGAGGGAAGGGGCTGTGGCCACTGCGCCAGCAATGATATTAACTCACCCATTTATTGGCGGATGCTGGCTGCAGAATCACATAGCTGGCACCCGACCTCTATGTCAGGTAGCTGCGATACGCAGCAGTTACCCCTCGGGTGTCGGCTATGTGATTCTGCAGCCAGCACCCGCCTCCTGTATTTGAATTAATGGGTGAGTTAATATTATTGGTGGAGCAGTGCGCACCCCCTCCCCCTTTCCCCAGGATTAAAAACATTGGTGGCACATTGTGCTTCCCCCAAGTATTAAAGTCATTGGTGGCAGTGGCCACAGGGTCCCCTCCCCTCCTCCTCAGTGGCAGTTCCCATTCGAGCCCCAGCAGTGTAATTGCGGGGCTTCGATCGGTTACCATGGCAGCTAGGACGCTAATCAAGCCCTGGCTGCTATGGTAAGCTCCTGACTGCCGTGTGCACAAAGCACGGGGCAGTAGGGACAGTGTGAAGTTCTTTTTACCCTAATAAAGCTCTTTTAGGGCAAGTAGGACAAGGCTAATAGTAAATAAAAAGTGTAAAAAAAATAAAAAAAACACCTATATGTTAAGTATAAATCGCCCCCTTTCCCAATTTTACTTATAAAATATCTAAACAATAAATAAACATATTACATATTGCCATGTCCGAAAAGTCCAAACTATTAAAATATAAAAAAAAATCTCCTATGCGGTGAACGTCGTAAAAGAAAAAAAAATAATAATAACCATGTCCCATTGTCCCCCCAAAAAATAGGATAGGAGTGTTCTATTATGGGCCGGACGTTCCATAAAATACAGAATGGTTTTTGTTTTTTTGCGTGGTATCAAATGGTATAGAGTATCTCAATACTTTTTTATGGTATCGAAACCGAATCAAAATATTGGTATATGTAGTGCTGGCTCATTACTGAGACCTGCGTCTCAGCTTCTCCAAGCCATTTTTTAAAAATTATAATTATATATATTTTCAATTTGGCGACTAAAAAATTAATTTGGCTCCTGTTTATTTTTTTTAGTCTGGAGCACTGTTAACATGGGCTGGTGGAGGTGCTGTAGATTGAATATATGTATGTAGCGTAATAAGTCTACTGTGTTATGTGCCACTAGTGCATTGGGTGGGAGACTAGGGGCCCACCTTGCTCAGGGGCCAACCGGGGGATTCACCTGTACCCCAGTGGGCCAGTCCGAGCCTGCTAAGTTCCATCCTTCAACGCCTCCTGAGCTGAGCTGTAATAGGGAGAGCTGAGACACGCCCCTGAGCTGTGATAGGGAGAGCTGAGACACGCCACCCTAGCTGTGATAGGGAGAGCTGAGACACACCCCCTTAGCCGTGATAGGGAGAGCATGGACACGCCCCCTGAGCTGCAGCAGAAAATACACTCCCCTGAGCTGCCAGCTTGATATAGATCTAGCAGAGCAATGAATGTGGAGATCTCTGGACCCATGTGAGGTACAGGGCTGGTTCTAGCTTTTTTAGAAAGAGATTGTCATGTACTATGTGATGTCTGATTTTCATATTGTGTATATTAATCATGGGATAACCCCTTTTACATTAGCTAACATTTCTGGAGTAGAAATCTGAAAAAAAAACTAAGACAAAAAGATTTAGATACCCAGTATCTCATAAAAGTGAGTACACCCCTCACATTTTTGTAAATATTTTATTATATCATTTCATGGGACAACACAGAATATATGACACTTTGATACAATGTAAAGTCGTCAGTGTACGGCTTGTATAACAGTGTAAATTTGGTGTGCCCTCAAAATAACTCCACACACAGCCAATTATTTCTAAACCACTGTCAACGAAAGTGAGTACACCCAAGTGAAAATGGCCAAATTGTGTCCAATTAGCCATTTTTCCTCCCTGGTCTCATGTGACTCGTCAGTGTTACAAATCTCAGGTGTGAATGGGGACCAGGTGTATTAAATTTGGCGTTATCGCTCTCACACTCTCTCATACTGGTCACTGGAAGTTCAACATGGTGCCTCATGGCAAAGAACTCTCTGAGGAGCTGGAAAAAAAATAGTTGCTCTACATAAAGATGGTCTAGACCAGGGGTGCACAACCTGCGGCCCGGGGGCCACATGCGGCCCTCAAAACTATTATTTGCGGCCCCCAACCATCTGGTAACAGATATATATGTCTGTCTTGTGTCTGCTCACATTAGATGGGAATACTAGAAGTGTAACCAGACATTAATAATATATACGGTATGTTCAATATGCCATAAATACAGTATTTCAGTTGGTAATACCTCCTTTAAGTTTTATTTTCGGCCCATGGAATGGGTTCAGGCTGACAATGTGGCCCCCAACCAGAAAAGGTTGGGCACCCCTGGTCTAGACTATAAGAAGATAGCCAACACCCTGAAACTGAGCTGCAGGATGGTGGCCAAGACCATACAGCAGTTTAACAACACAGGTTCCACTCACAACATGCCATGGTTAACCAAAGAAGTTGAGTGCACGTGCTCAGCGTCATATCCAGAGGTTGTCTTTTCAAAATAGACGTAGGAGTGCTGCCAGCATTGTTGCAGAGGTTAAAGGGGTGGGGGGTCCGCCTGTCAGTGCTCAGCCTATACGCCCAGGGCCGGCGCGTCCTATAAGCGGACTAGGCCGCCGCGTAGAGCGCCCCTTGGCAAGGGGCGCTGCTAGGAGCGCCGGCCCTGCCTCATGCTGCAGCCGCCCGAGCGCTCTGTATAGAGCCTCAGGCGGCTGCAGCACTGCCCGGGCTGGTGCGTCCATGAGGGCGCACCGCCCGGGCACAGCAAGAGGAAAGGAGCTGACAGGAGGGAAGCGCTCAGCGCTCCCTCCTGTCAGTCCATTGTAGCGCGGCCGAGCTCTTTATGGCCGCGGGTACAGGAGCATGTGTCTCCTGTACCCGGCCGGACTGACATGAAGTGCGCACACAGTGTGCACTTCCTGTCAGTCCGTCAGGGTACAGGAATCTAAAGCTCCTGTACCCGTGGACCATAAAGCGCTCGGCCACGCTACATTACAGGTGGGGGAGAGAGGGGGGGGGAAGAATGACAAGAGGGGGGGAGAAGAATGACAAGAGGGGGGGGAGAAGAATGACAAGAGGGGGGGGAGAAGAATGACAAGAGGGGAGGAAGAATGACAGGGGGGGGGGGGGGAATGACAAAGGAGGAGGGGTGAAGATTGACGGGGGGGGGGGGAGAATGACAAAGGAGGGGGGGGTGAAGAATGATAAGGGGGGGGGGGGCGGCAAACTTTTCTTTTGCCTAGGGCGGCAAAAATCCTTGCACCGGCCCTGTATACGCCTCACACTGCATCAAAATGGTCTGTATGGCTGTCGTCCCAGAAGGAAGCCTCTTCTAAAGATGATGCACAAGATAGCCCGCTAACAGTTTGCTGAAGACAAGCAGACTAAGGACATGGATTACTGGTACCATGTCCTATGGTCGGATGAGACCAGGATAAACTTTTTTGTTTCAGATGGTGTCAAGCGTGTGGCGGCAACCAGGTGAGGAGTACAAAGACAAGTGTGCCCTGCCTACAGTCAAGCATGGTGGTGGGAGTGTCATGGTTTGGGGCTGCATGAGTGCTGCTGGCTGTGGGGAGCTACAGTTCATTAAGGCAACCATGAATGCCAACATGTACTGTGACTAGTGATAAGCGGCATGGGCAATATTCGAATTCGCGATATTTCGTGAATATTGGGTAAAATATTCGGCATATATTCGGGAATTTGCGATTATTTTCTTGATTGCGAAAAATCGTAATGCACGTGAAATACACACTGGAAAAAATGGTTGGCACAGCAGAACATTACAATAGCTTTATATGCAGACAGAGTGCTCCAATACATTTGCAATTGCAAAATCGGCACTAATGATATTTTGGCACAATACGTGCAACTTAGTAATTGATGCACTAAGTATTGTTGTGAACTTGTGACATCACAGCACTATGTATGTAGCGTGTATGTATAGACAGCAGAACTTATCCGCTACACCAGCAGTCGACCAACCGCCGGGCCGTGGCGCAGGACCAGGCCCTGGAAGATTGTTTGCCGGGCCGCGGCAATAAGGGCCGTCTTTAACGCGGTACTAATGAAGCATTTCCATTATGGAAGCGCTACATTAGTACCGGAGGTCCAGGAAGCGGTGAAGGATCTGTACTCACCGCTTCCTGGTCCTCGGCTGTTGGCTGGTCAGGGCTGCGTGCAGCGTGAGGGCGCATTGTGACCTCACACTGTGCGCCGTGCCCGCGATACACAGCCGACAGCAGGATCAAGAGGATCACGATGGAGAGGAGCGGTGGCGTCCAGGAGCAGGAGAGGTAAGTGTTTTTTTTTATTTTATTTGCGATGATGGCTGACATGATGGCTGATGGCTGGCTGACAGGGGGGCTGATGGCTGACATGGGGGGCTGATGGCTGGCTGACATGGGGCTGATGGCTGGCTGAAGGTTGGGGGGTTGATCTGAGACATTGGCAGTCTGATCTGAGGTCTGATTGACATTGGGGTCTGATTGCTGGTCTGACCTGAGGTGTATTAGAATTTTTTTTTTCTTATTGTTCTCCTCTAAAACCTAGGTGCGTCTTATAGGGCAAACAATACGGTATAGTGCAGCAGAGACCAGTGCATCAGAGACTCTACTCAGTTTATATAGTTGTTATATAGTGTTTTATATTTTAATATGCACCTTGTATTTTGTTATGCGCGTGAATCAGTCAGCACCAGCCAGCACCCTCTAAGCCCCGCCCACACACTAAGCCCCACCCACACACTAAGCCCCGCCCACCCACTAAGTCCCTCACCAGAACCCCCCACCCCACCCGCTCCCTGTTGTGAAACTGGTCCTTGGTGCAAAAAAGGTTGGGGACCACTGAGCTACACTATATCACTATCTGACCTACACTGACTATCTCCCACTTACTATCTATATTATATATATAAGCTAGCTAACTAACTAACTAACTAACTAACTAACTATCTAATGTGACACAGGAAAGCAGAGAGCACAGCAATGACACTGCTGTTTCTCTCAGATCTGCAAAATACTGCATACAGTGCCTGCTGGGGAGTTTCCTATATATTAAGGGGTAGGCAACTTTCCTATTGGTTGCTAGGGATGTTGCTAAGCTCAGACAAAGACATTGCAGCCTTCTCATTGGCCCACAAGCAAGAAGGGAGGTCACTGATTAATGAAAAATCTAGAATATTTGAAATTCCGAATATATATCACTATATTCTAAATATTTGCGAATTTTCGAAGTACCGATATTCGCGATTAATATTCGTGATTCGAATATTCGCGCCCAACACTAACTGGGACGTACTGAACCATAGCATGATCCCCTCCCTTCTGAATTTGGGCCACAGGGCAGTATTTCAACAAGATAACAACCCAAACTTCCAAGATTACCTGCTGGACTGGCCAACCATGTCTCCAGACCTAAACCCTATGAAGCATCTGTGGGGCATCCTCAAATGGAGAAGCACAAGGTCTCTAACATCTACCAACTCCGTGATGTCGTCATAGAGGATGGCAGAGGATTCCAGTGACAACCTGTGAAGCTCTAGTGAACTCCATGCCCAAGAGAGTTAAAGCAGTGCTGGAGAATATTGGTGGCCACACAAAATATAGACACTTTGGGCACAATTTGGCCATTTTCACTTAGGGGTGTACTCACTTTTGTTGCCAGCGGTTTAGACATTAATGGCTCCGTGTTGAGTTTGTTTGAGGGACACCAAATGTACACTGTTATACAAGCTGTACAAAGACAACTTTACATTGTATCAAAGTGTCAGATCTTCAGTGTTGTCCCATGAAAAGATATAATAAAATATTTACAAAAATGTGAGGGGTGCAGTCACATTTGTGAGATACTGTAATATGTCTTTTTCCCTTTAAGGATGGGGGGTGCATTTTCATCTTGACATTTATGGTATATAACTAGGCTATGCCATAAATGTCAAATAGGTTTCTAGAACAGGGCTCCCAAACATCCTCTCCTTTCACTGCTATGAGACATCTGAAAATAGGCGCACAAGCGCGCTTGGTTATTTTTGGAAGTCCCATAGCAGTGAACGAAGAGCAAGCTGCCTAAACACGTCCACCTCTCCATTCACTGCTTGGGGACTGGAAATAGTGGAACCAGTGTGTAGCTATTTTCAGGGTTCTCATAGCGGTGAAAGGAACATGATTGCACATGAGTGGTGTGCTCTTCTTCACTTTGGGACTAATTCTGACCCATATCTATCTCACCTTTATGGCAAAAATGTTGAGATTGGAATAACCCTTTAAGTGTGTAGACTCAATTTTACCTTTGGGCCCCTTGCAGACGAGCGTAAGCAGATTAGTTCCGGATGCGTTGCGGATGCGTTCAGTGAAAATTGCACGATTTTGCAAGCAAGTATATTTAGTTTTGTTTGTGATCGTGTTCAGTTCAGGTTTTTATCGCTCGGGTGCAATGCGATTTAATGTGTTTTGCACACGCTTGATAAAAAAAAAGGAATGTTTACAAACAACATCTCTAAGCAACCATCCGTGAAAAACGCAAGTGCGGATGCGATTTTCACTCAGCCCTATTTACTTCTATGGGTTCAGTGTTGTGTGAAAATCGCAGAATATAGAGTGTGCTGCGATTTTCACGCAGCGCACAAGTGATGCGTGAAAACCAACGCTCATGTACACAGACCCATTGAAATGAATGGGTCCGGATTCCATGCGGGCGCAATGAGTTCGCATCATGCATTGCACCTGTGCGGAATACTCGCTCGTGTGAAAGGGGCTTTAGGGACCTTCTCTTAGCTAGGACTAGCCTGCTTGTCTTTATTAGAAGAACATGCCAGACACCAGCCAGCTCTGTTCAGCTCAGATGTAGACAAATTGTACATGGTATTGGGCGTGAGATATTACAGGCTGCTCTTGTTACACGTTATTAAAAATAATAAACCCAGACGTCCAGATTAATTCAAATGCACAATAGTTTTTTTTTCCTTTTTAAAAAATTTTCAGACAATTTTTTGTTTTCTCTCATTTAATGTCTCTGAACGGGATATATCCAATGTGTCCGTTTACCAGCGGCATCCACATTGTCTGCATTCTCTGTAAGCTCTCAGACAATTGAAACCATGACATACGCAGACTCGGGTGGAGTATCTTATTGTTGGAAGATTTTGTGCCAGACACTTATAGAAAGGTCAGCTCGATTCCAGGAGCGTTCAATCGAGTGTTTAAATTTTACGAAGTGTCTTAAATTCCTCACATTGACTTTTTTTTATTATATTTAAAAGCCAAAGTTGTGACTCAGAGTAGTATTTATACAAGAATTATATTGACGGATGGCGAAAAAAAAAACAACAATTCCCTCACTGGGAGGCGTCTGTTAAAGTTGGATAACATCCTAGACATCTTAATGGCCCTTCTAAATCTGATTCCATTTATTCTATATATTCAGGATTTTGGAGCCTAAAGATATGAGCCTTAAAAGAATTATGGCCTAATATACATCAACATAGGGAAAGAAAAATAAAAACTGTAAAGGTTCAAATTCAAACCCACACTAGAGTATACAAAATTTAATGGAAACTAAATGGACACTGTAAAGATAAAAATGAGACCCTTCCCTTCCAGGAGCTGTTTGAAACCACCATCTGCAGCAAGGCCCCGAGATGCTGGATAGGAGTGGTAGTGGCTCCTATTATTACACAGTCTCTCACAGTGGCTGTCCTTTCACCATTGCTGCCTAGGGCCAGTGTAGTGTAAGAAGGGGGCACTCTTTCCTCCCTCAGGGCACACCCTGATTCTGGGGCTTCTGCCTGATGGTAGCTGGGGTGCCTTTGATGATAGTTGTTTTGATGGGTGCAAGGCAGGGCGTATGCAATGTACAATGACTGGTATATGGCACAGGAGTCAGTAACCAGACCAGATTAACCAGAAGAAATGTTTTTGTTTTGTTTTTTTACTGTAGTGCAAAATGGGAGTTGTAGCATATCCAATTATTGCAGTCACAGTGCCAACTGTACACAGTGCAATTCTGTCCCAGATAGTGATGTATGGATTTTGGTAAGGATGGGAGTTATGGCCCTTTTTCATCTCATCTTTCTAAAGTCTCTATCTCAGTAGAATGTATTGCAGGTGACTTTACTTTTGCAAGTATACTTTTAATATGCACTGTGGTGTACAGATTAAATGATACAACTGGCTGGGTCATTCCTTAGGTGGGTAGGATGTCATGACAGTAATCCCTCCACAACAGTAAAATTTGTATTGCATGGTTTGCTTTTTCTCTCAACTCCATATTCAGACTCCCTAGTTAGAAGTGCAACCAGCCCTCTCCTGCTCCTCCTAAGAGGGTTTGGCTAAGAGTGTTAACCTTGGGTTTGCCAACCTTTGGGTTCAAGCTATGTTGGGTATACAAAATAGTGCAACACATAACATTACATCACATTAAATAACAAACCATTTGCAGATGCCCGCTACTCTGTGATACTGCACACCCCACTATTAAAAAGGCAAGCCATCCTCAGGTTGGTGCTTGGTTCTAACAGTGGTACAGGTGAAACTCGAAAAATTAGAATATCGTGCAAAGTTCATTTATTTCAGTAATGCAACTTAAAAGGGAAACTAGTATATGAGATAGACTCATTACATGCAAAGCGAGATATTTCAAGCCTTTATTTGTTATAATTTGGATGATTATGGCTTACAGCTTATGAAACCCCAAAGTCACAATTTTAAGGTACCCTTTGCTCAGGGGGTATGGATTAATTAGCTGACTAGAGTGTGACACTTTGAGCCTAGAATATTGAACCTTTTCACAAAATTCAAATTTTAAGCTAATGCAATTCCTTTTAATTTGCAATACTGAAATGAATGGACTTTTGCACGATATTCTAATTTTTCAAGTTTCACCTGTAGCAGGATGCATATTCTCCGGAGTACTGTACATCCACTACAGGAGGTCTTGAGTACATATTCCACTTCTTGAGTTTCTAGCATGACAGCACCTGTGGTGCCCAAAGTAAACTTTAGTTTCTCACAAGCCTCTAAAATGTAATTAGACCAACTTGGAATAAGCCCCTTCTTTCCATGGACCCCACAGAAGCGCTATTGGCCTCCTCAGTGGTACATAAATCCTTGACTTTTTGAATAGTGTATTTTTATGATTTGATAAGTCTAGGTAGGTTCTTTAGTCTTCTCAATTGCATATTTTGATTGTGTCTTGTGTCATCCTTCAACTGTCTCAAACATTTTTCAACTCTCCCAAAGCTTTTGTTTCCAATGCATTTTTTCTGATGAAGGGGGCCACAGGAGAGGAGTGAGATGGAGAGGATGGGTGTGGTGGCTGTGGCGAGGATGGAGTTTATAGTAAACACTGGTCCTGCTCCAGTGTGGGCCATGCACACAGTGAAGGGAAGGGCGTACTCTTTCTTTCCCTTTTGCACACATTGGTTTAGGACTGGTGATTAAGTACCCTTGGTTTGGATGTCAATGTATTGCGGGGTGCAAGGTACGTAGACAGGAGAGTGAACTAGATGCTTCACAATGATAAGGCTGGATTTGTTAAAACCAGCAACCAATTCTTTACTGAAAACATTGGAGCTTCATGAATTTACATGCTGCGGGTACGGTTCTTATCAATGGTTCCCATATGCATCTGGCAGAACAAAGAAGGTAAACTCCACTTGCCAAATACACTCTTAAAGAATTACTATGCTTCAATGTAGTTCAACCTGATGGTGCACTATATTCTTTTAAGGGCAATACTTTCCCAAAATGCAGTGTGGCAATACTCTCTATGGGTTGTAGTCCTTTAACAGACTCTGGTAGTCCATCTCTAGGAACCTGAGGCTTTTATCGCTAGTCAAAATACTGTGAAATCCAAAGACAGTTTTAGTGCATTACCTTTACATACAATTATCCTTCACCAACCAATATGGCAGCTAAACCTTCAATAAACCTTCTTTGCTACACTCTCTGTATAGATGGATGGCTAAAATGGAGTCCCTCTTAGGCCCCATTTTTTCACTCAGGACTCAGGTTCTTGTAGACCTGCTTACTGCTCAAGTTCCACCTTGCAACAACAACTCACTAAGAGAGGAAGCTAAGCCCAGGGGGTTGAGCCCGCACATACCTGGCAATAGATGTTTGCCCTTGATGTGCCAGACAGAAATTAACATAATATCACAGAGATACAATTTTGGATTTATTTCACACAATAAAGTACATAGCAGGTGTCAGACTAAGCTACGAGGGACAGTAGAACAACTCTCATCTATAGCCTCTGGGTCACTGCCCTTGAACTAATTGTAAAAAGAATTTAAAGTTTCTGCTTTATTGTAGAGCTGTCCATGGACAGTCCAGTTTAGAAGACCAATTTTTATACACTGAAAATTAGGGGTTGTCCTCTTTTCAGGATCCTCATCTCTCTTAGCCAAAGTGAAGAGCCATTACAAAGAGCATCTCTCACTTTGTAGGATCTGTTCTGTCCCGCATGAAACAGAGAAACCATGTATTTGAATAGGAAATGTGTAAAACCTATTTTGCCCTGTAGTGGTGCTTCTGGGAAATAGAACATTTAGGGAGCCATTTATCAAACTGGTGTAAAGTAGAACTGTGTAAGTTTAACCTCAAAGGTGTTTAGAAAACAGTTCTATTTTTGTCTATATGCTGCATTAGGAATTGTAGATCATCCCCATTAAAGTGAATTAAGCTAAGCTGCAGTACCAGATACATCTCATGGTCAAGAGTTTTTCTGTTTCTGGGGTAAAAAGCAGACCCTTTTTTGCAAACCTGGGTAAACTCTATAATATCATGCAGGATCTACATATTCTCTTTCCCATCCCATCTTCTCCAAAGTCTTCACCAATGCTACAGCTCAAAGGTACAAATACATTTCCTGTTTTGCTTCTTTATTAATCCCATCCATCAAGAACCACAAAAGATACCATGGTCTCCATAGAAACTACTACAGTACCTCTTAGAAACTAGTGAGTCCCTGGTCATGATCCTGATCCACATAATATTCATACGTTGCAAGCTATTGCAGAGCCAATATGAGTCACTTTAAAAGCATTGTAATCATCTCTATTTTCCCATGAGACGTTAGATCTGGAAATAATCAGATTCTGTGAATCCATGGTGGTCTAAGTTCACAGACTTCACCAAAATGATAGCACTGCGCCCATTAAAGTGAATGGAAGCAGCGCTGCACTACAAACAATGGATGAGGCTGTAGTTCCAAAAATGGAGCTACTACAGTCAATTAGCAGGGTGTCAGACCTGTACAGATCAGATATAAATGGACAATCCTGAGGACAGGCCATCAATATAAAATGACCAGAAAACCCCTTTGACGGAGACTTGGATTCTATCACGATCTGCTTGTTTTAGTGAATATGTGTATTTCCCATTAAACAATTCTGCAGCACCTGCACACGTAGATGCAGGCTGTATATCTGCCGGATACCAGGCTCGTTCTGGGTGGTTGTAGAGGTGGTTGTAGAGGTGCTAGGGCATCCCCTTCAGGCCTTGGACAATACACTGTCCTTATAAGTAGTCCTGGCAACCCCTTAGCTGCTGACTAAGACCCTTACTTAGTACACAACCGTCTGCTCCCCCCATTCAGCAGCTAGAATTTGTAGTGCTTGCAACTGTCACATTCTGATATTCACCTGTTCCCGTTCTTGCACTTCTCTGCATTCTTGGTCATCACCATAGAGGTTGTCTGTGGTGGCGGGTGGGAGAAAAGGGAAGTGCAGGTGTGGGGAGAGGTAAATATGCAATGGACCCAGAAGACTTGCTAGCTCTTCAACAAGTACAGCTTAACCAGTATTGGGGTTCCCTTCCAATTATCCATGGTGACCATTTTAGAGAAGCAGAATATTAAAAACTATCTTAACAGTAAAATCACAGAATTCAAGGTTGTTCTTGACAAGTTTTCCTACAATATAGAAACATTTAGGATACATCATGGCCAATTTTACCCCTATACCTGATTTAGCCAAGACGTTTGCTTTTAGTAGAGTAGTGTTGAGTGAGCATGCTCGGCCGAACTGGTGTTCACCTCGAGCATCGCGATGCTCGAGTTAGTGTATTTAAATCTAACTTAGCCTCTATTTCTGAAAAGTTTCTGCTGGGATTTGAACTCACAACCTTCTACATTAGAGGCAAGAACATTAACCACTCAGCTATAAAGCTGAATGGTAAAGTTAGCAGAAGTATCATTTTATATTTCACTGAAGGTTATCACATAGCTGTATAGCGTAGTCGTTAAGGTTATATCTGTAAATATATTATGGCTAAAAACATCAGTAGGCACTCTCTTATCTGGGATAAAAACTGTGAATTTTATTAAAATTTATGTAAAGTAACTGGACTGATAAAAACAAGAATAAAAGTGGAAAATAAAATGGTCCTAATGTGAATAGAAAGTCGAGGGGAGGTATTTTGTATGTATTTTGTATATATGGAAGAGATGGAGCCTATTGGATTTTGGCTCCTATGGGTGCTGTCAATGATGTATATTGTATTTTGGTTATTGTGTCAGTAAAACTTTATCCCTTTTAAATGAAAAGTAAGTATCTTAACTATATATAAAATAGATAATTGATTAGTGAAAATTCCTGTGAATGAGGATAAGGTAGTTCCCTTTAAAGGTAATCTCATGTATAGATCGATAAAAAATATGGATAAAATAATTGCCTTCAGATAATCGCATGAGTGAGTAAATAGATAAGAAAAGTTCCTTTTGTGATAATCGCACACGTGGAGGAGTGAGGTTTAGGCAGTCTTTGACAATCTGTTAGAAAAAAGACGGTGTTCTGTGCCTCGGTGTGGCGTCCCACGCTGTCTTAGGCGCAGAGTTCACTTACCGGCCGGCGCTTCCTTCACTGGTTGGAGTCTCCTGTTGTTGCTTGCGGTCTCCTGGTCCTTGGCGTCCTCCTGAATGCGGCTCCCGCGTCCTTGGTGTCCTCCTGAATGCGGCTCCCGCGTCTTCAGTATCTCCGTGTGCAGCGTCCTGGTTTGCAGTCTATTCCTCGGCGTCCTCGTGATGTATAATCGCACGCGTTTTCTCCTGCTTGATTGTCCAGCTGTATGCCACGTGGTTTCGGCCTTCTTCGATTATATTAGACTTTACACTTAGGTATACTGGATCGGGCTAGTGTAGCTCAGGCCTTTAAAATCCTCCAAAGCTTAAACGCGTTTCGGGACGATGTCCCTTCATCAGTAAGCAGAGGATGTATGTTTCAGGCATGGTTTATATGGTGTAGCTGTGATTAATCCATTAATCAATCTAGTGGGTTAATCCATCTGGGTGACTGGTGTTCAAAGAAGTGAGAATGGTAATTAGGTGGAAGTTGTTACGTCTTAGGTAATTGGTGTATGTAGAGTAGAAAAAAGGAAAAAAAAGTGAGTGTTATATATTACTGTTGTGGAAGAAAATTAAAGAGTGTTAGAGAAATATTGGTGATTAGTGAAATGGAGATTTTTGTGTGTGCTTACATCATAAAAAAGAAAAATAAGAAAAATAGAAAAATTTGAAAAATTAGTGAGGGATTGTACCTCCTTTATTTGTCTTAGTTTTATTTAGTGGTTAGTAATCTCTATTTTCCTAAATTAGCTGAACATAAATAAGTGTTCTCTATTATTCCCCATAGTAACCCCTAGTGGGAGTGTTCCTCTATGATTCTCCATAGTTTTTTGGTGGGAGTATGGATATGGTTATATTGTTGTGTGTTGCATTGAATCTTGCACCCATCTTGCATAGAAAGCTACTCCTATTATATTTGGAGTTCCTCAGTTAATCCTCCAGTCTGGTGATACGGTATACATTATGCATGAATTTCTTTGTATTGATATTTAATGGTTCCCACTTTGTTGGCGTTGGTGGATTCAGTGTATATTTATTGGAGTAAGAATTGGTTTTATATAGAGATGAATAAATTGTTTATGGGTCTTTTGTAAGACTTAATTTTTCTTGTGTGAATTTTGAATTAGAGGGAGTCCATGGGGGGTTGATTTCCTCAATTATTCCACTGATCCGTGAGTCAAAAGATCCAGTGGGTATGAGGCTTTACTATCTCCCACCATGGGACACCCTTTGATTTATATAGCTGATTGTCCAATTATTTCACTGGTTCCTATAACTGTTTTTATTAGTTTTCCAGCTGACACAATATGTGGTTTATTGTGTTGTCCCTTAATTTTCTATATGTTATATATAATAGTTCCTGAGTTTTAGATTGTGTGGAATTAGTTTTGTTGATATATTTGTTTGTGAGGTTCCTCAATTATTCCACTGGTACAGTATGTTTCAAGTATGTTTTCTCTACCTAACACTGGATTTTGCAGATATATATTACATCTTGCCTGGAAGATTCTTCTGTTGTGTCTAAAATTCCTCAATTAATCCTCCAATCATTGGATTTGGTGGTGTAGTTTGTATGGAATTCCTCAATAGTCCTCCAATCAATAACTTTGTTGATATAGTTTATATAAGGTATATTGTTTATAAGTTCCTTTATATAGTTTTGGTTAATATTTGAAAATTCACATTTATGTGTTGATGTGGACAAATTTAGTGGATGTTCATTATGGTATGGATTGGTTTTCTGTAGAATGGGTATGGGTTGGTGGATGAAATAGTATGAATTTTTTATGGAACTTAGATTTTCTGGTTTTAAAATTAAGGGATGTTTATGGGAGATGGATTCCCTCAATTGTTCCACTGATCGGTAAATCAAAAGATCTAGTGGATATGGGGCTTAGCCATCTCTTCATATAGAACATCCACCCAATTTGTGTAGCATATTGTCCAACTATTATGCTGATACCATATAGTTTAAGGTCCAGTGTGTGCTGGTTTTTTGATCGACACAATGTGGAATTTGTCCTGCTGTTCCATAATTTTCATATGCGGGAGCCGCATTCAGGAGGACGCCAAGGACGCGGGAGCCGCATTCAGGAGGACGCCAAGGACGCAGGATCCGCATTCAGGAGGACGCCAAGGACGCGGGAGCCGCATTCAGGAGGACGCCAAGGACGCGGGAGCCGCATTCAGGAGGACGCCAAGGACGCGGGAGCCGCATTCAGGAGGACGCCAAGGACGCGGGAGCCGCATTCAGGAGGACGCCAAGGACCAGGAGACCGCAAGCAACAACAGGAGACTCCAACCAGTGAAGGAAGCGCCGGCCGGTAAGTGAACTCTGCGCCTAAGACAGTGTGGGACGCCACACCGAGGCACAGAACACCGTCTTCCTTCTAACAGATTGTCAAAGACAAATCTCCATTTCACTAATCACCAATATTTCTCTAACACTCTTTAATTTTCTTCCACAACAGTAATATATAACACTCACTTTTTTTTCCTTTTTTCTACTCTACATACACCAATTACCTAAGACGTAACAACTTCCACCTAATTACCATTCTCACTTCTTTGAACACCAATCACCCAGATGGATTAACCCACTAGATTGATTAATGGATTAATCACAGCTACACCATATAAACCATGCCTGAAACATACATCCTCTGCTTACTGATGAAGGGACATCGTCCCGAAACGCGTTTAAGCTGTGGAGGATTTTAAAGGCCTGAGCTACACTAGCCCGATCCAGTATACCTAAGTGTAAAGTCTAATATAATCGAAGAACGCCGAAACCACGTGGCGTACAGCTGGACAATCAAGCAGGAGAAAACGCGCGCGATTATACATCACGAGGACGCCGAGGAATAGACTGCAAACCAGGACGCTGCACACGGAGATACCGAAGACACAGGAGCCGCATTCAGGAGGACGCCAAGGACCAGGAGACCGCAAGCAACAACAGGAGACTCCAACCAGTGAAGGAAGCGCCGGCCGGTAAGTGAACTCTGCGCCTAAGACAGTGTGGGACGCCACACCGAGGCACAGAACACCGTCTTTCTTCTAACAGATTGTCAAAGACAAATCTCCATTTCACTAATCACCAATATTTCTCTAACACTCTTTAATTTTCTTCCACAACAGTAATATATAACACTCACTTTTTTTTCCTTTTTTCTACTCTACATACACCAATTACCTAAGACGTAACAACTTCCACCTAATTACCATTCTCACTTCTTTGAACACCAATCACCCAGATGGATTAACCCACTAGATTGATTAATGGATTAATCACAGCTACACCATATAAACCATGCCTGAAACATACATCCTCTGCTTACTGATGAAGGGACATCGTCCCGAAACGCGTTTAAGCTGTGGAGGATTTTAAAGGCCTGAGCTACACTAGCCCGATCCAGTATACCTAAGTGTAAAGTCTAATATAATCGAAGAACGCCGAAACCACGTGACGTAAAGCTAGACAATCAAGCAGGAGAAAACGCGCGCGATTAAACATCACGAGGACGCCGAGGAATAGACTTCAAACCAGGACGCTGCACACGGAGATACTGAAGACGCGGGAGCCGCATTCAGGAGGACGCCAAGGACCAGGAGACCGCAAGCAACAACAGGAGACTCCAACCAGTGAAGGAAGCGCCGGCCGGTAAGTGAACTCTGCGCCTAAGACAGTGTGGGACGCCACACCGAGGCACAGAACACCGTCTTTCTTCTAACAGATTGTCAAAGACTGCTTATCACTCCTCCACGTGTTCGATTATCACAAAAGGAACTTTTCTTATCTATTTACTCACTCATGCGATTATCTGAAGGCAATTATTTTATCCATATTTTTTATCGATCTATACATGAGATTACCTTTAAAGGGAACTACCTTATCCTCATTCACAGGAATTTTCACTAATCAATTATCTCTTTTATATATAGTTAAGATACTTACTTTTCATTTAAAAGGGATAAAGTTTTACTGACACAATAACCAAAATACAATATACATCATTGACAGCACCCATAGGAGCCATAATCCAATAGGCTCCATCTCTTCCATATATACAAAATACATACAAAATACCTCCCCTCGACTTTCTATTCACATTAGGACCATTTTATTTTCCACTTTTATTCTTGTTTTTATCAGTCCAGTTACTTTACATAAATTTTAATAAAATTCACAGTTTTTATCCCAGATAAGAGAGTGCCTGCTGCCTTCTTTTCTATATTATACATTTAACTTCTGACAGGGTGAGTCAGTCTGCACAGCCGCTGCACCTCTTCTCATCAATATTTACAGGTAGAGCCGTCTTACCTTTCCCTATTCTATAAAAACATCAGTAGTTTCCCACATATTCTGCATTCATATATATCAGAAGTATAATTTTATCTATATCTATATCTATATATGGACTCAGTTCTTGGGGACACCCAGTGCATTTACATTTCATTTAGCCTCTATTTCTGAAACATTTCTGCCAGCATTTGACCTCACAACCTTCTACATTAGAGGCAAGAACCTTAACCACCACGTGGTTAACCTGCAGTGAAATATAAAATGATACCTCTGCTGAATAGGAATAAGTACTACATGATAAACTACTAAGGCTTTTCTGACACAGTTTATCATTCAGCTTTATGGCTGAGTGGTTAAGGTCCTAAGCCGCGGACTCACACTGGGGGATTCCCTCACTGTACAGCTATCCTCTGCATAGACCTCAGTGGGACCCGGCACCCTCCGCTCTTCAGAGCAGGGGGTGCCTGGTTTAATGCTCAGATTCTCCAATTGACCTCCATTGTGCTCGGGTGCTCTGTAGAACACCTGAGCATCCCAAAGTGTTCTACTTGAGCACCAGAGCACCCGGGCACTTTGGTGCTCGATCAACACTAGTATAGAGCATTTGGGACCATCACCAGTTCCATAATTCCACATGGAAAGTCCATAATACCATATAGAATAATAGCATAATTCCATAATGGTCCAAATTCCAACCAGTGCTCCTGGTAAACTGAAAAGGAAAAAGAGTTATGGAAGGCAGGGATTGTTCTCAACCTTGGTGGAGGTCTGAGCTCTTGGACTCCCACCCATCTTTCCAGATTTATGTGGATATCTCAGCAACACAGTCACAGTGGACTCAGTATTTCTTGGATTGAAGTGTAGAGCATGTTCGACAACATACATCGTCAAAGACCTCCTGAATCTAATGGGCTCTAGTGTTTGACTTGGTTTTTCTGGTGGGGTCACCAGCCTTTAAGCTTCTGTTTATGTCATGTCTGGATTTTGTTTTTGTCTGAACACAGCTACATATTAGAAGAGTGTCTATAAGGGCAACTATAAGTTCCAGTATGTATCATATCCCAGTGTACGTCAGAACTGGAAATGCAGACGTATTTTGAAATCTTTCCTCATCTGGCCATGAAAATAAGTGTACTGGCTGCGATTTTAGACCGGGGGAGACCCCTAGTTCAGCAATTGAGCAAGATTAATGACATCAGCAATTTTCAGGAAATTGTATCCATTAAGGGAGGGGAACCCTATGAAGAACGGTTCAGACCAGCAGACTGTTGTAGCCGGGTGTGCCAAAGAAATAATGATCCCACAAGTGGAATATAAAAACTTACTTGTAAGTAACAGGGAAAGTGGAAGGGAGTTTGCTTGACACAAGATGAAAGTGGTGGTCTCGGGGGCACGGTGCATAGTAACAGTCTGAGTATTGAGGAGTAAGCACATGAATCAGATCGCTATCACTATCGCTGCTGATTCACTGGACAATTAACAGTAACCAGACTTTTACAGTGATCCGACAAATGCTTCAGACCGTGAATCACAGACTATATCGTATTGTGGACTAGGATGCAAGATCCAGCTGTGGAGTTTGACATGGCGTATTATCTTACAGGCATGCAACATCATTAACCCCCTAGTTTTGGCCTTTAAGGATCAGACCTATTTCAGGCCTCAAGGAAGCAGTGTTATTTTTTCCTCATTTTTAAATAAGTGTATTTTTAACTATTGGCATGGCTGCAGGAGGACTTATAGAACGAGATGTCACAGAGCCAGCCGTCGTGATGACATCATCGCGACCCACAAGAGATTTCGTGCCAGACCTTTAATCAAGATGGCGACGGGCAGCCTGTCGCGAGCAAATGGATCAGATAAATATATATATATATATATTTGTGTTAGGTGCTGCGGCCTAGAAATAGGAGATGACAATGACCATCCTGGAGCCTGGATGGACTGACCATAACTATCAACTGGCTGATGTGTGCCCGGAGCCAGGACGGGGTAGGCCTGGAGGGGGCCTACCCAAATGAAATGACAAAACTAAGGGAGGGAGGGTGGGGCACGGCCGCCGATCGTATCGAGGCTGGAGGACATGGTGGGGAGGGAATAAGTAGTGGCCTACGCCCCTCCCACAAATACAGGCTGAACTTCTCAGCCTTAACTACTTGTGTTAGGTGCTGCGGCCTAGGAATAGGAGATCGACAATGACCATCCTGGAGCCTGGATGGACTGACCATAACTATCAACTGGCTGATGTGTGCCCGGAGCCAGGACGGGGTAGGCCTGGAGGGGGCAAAAGAGGAGCGGAACTTGTAGGAAAGATGTATTGTGATGGTAACAACCAAGGTGCCAGTTGGAGGATGCTACAGGCCAACTCAACACATATGACTGCTGCCATGACGACATCCACTCTGGGACCTACTGCTCGATCCGGACCGAAGGCGTGAGTAGTGACTTCCTGCTGCCTTGAAGAAGGGCCCAAAATGACCACCGACGATAGTGTGTGGTTTTTACTTATTCATATATATATATACATTTTTATTTTTATTTTGCTGAGCTGTCGAGCTAAGCCAGTGGCAGAGCTGGGCCCCATACCTGAACTCGATGAAGGACTGACTTACCTGAAGAACGCCACTTACCGGAATCGAAGACACGACCCAAACTGGCACGAACCGGTAGAAACCTCTAAGCAAATGGCGAGAAGGCATGGCCCGGATGTACCAAGCGGACAGCGGAAGGTACTGGCTGGCAGGACGTGACCTAGCGCACCAGCTAGACCACCAGACAAGGCAACGTTAACAGACGGCCTGAGAGAATTAGGAAGACAACAGAGCAGAAAAGAGAGACAAAACTGTCCAACATGATACCGAAAGAACATGACCTGAACGATTCCAGCGACAATACATGAATGATTTCGAGACCTGAGCAATTCAAGCAACTGTACATGAGTGAAAGATGACCTGAGCGACTCAGGCAACAAACCTGAATGGATCATGGCCTGAACGACTCAGGCGGCTGTACCTGTGTGGTATATGACCTGAGCAATTCAGGCAACTATACCTAAATGATTCATGACCTGAGCGATTCAGGCGACTGTACATGGGTGACACATGACCTGAGCGATCCAGGCAACCATACGTTAATGATACATGACCTGAGCGATTCGGGTAACAGTACATGAAGGATTCAGGAACCTGCGTGATTCAGGCAACTGTACCTGAAACTCGTGGCCTTGGCGGCTCAGGCAACTGTACAGGAAAGAAACATGGCCCAAGTGATTAAGGCAACTATACAAGAATGATTAAAAACCTGAGCAACTCAGGCAACTATACATGAATGATTCATGGCCCGAGCGATTCGGGCAATTGAACACGGATGATACAAGACCCGAGCGATTCAGGCAACTATATAGATGATTCAAGACCTGAGCGACTCAGGCAACAAAACATGAATGATTCATGGCCAGAGCGACTCAGGCGACTGTGTATGAACGATACCTGACCTGAGCGATTCAGGCAACAATACAAGCACGAAGCATGACCTGACCGATTCAGACAACTATACGGTGGATAAAACGTGACCTGAGCGATTCAGGCGACCATACATGACTGATAACGGACCTGAGCGATTCAGGGACCAACATACTGAAAGAAGCATGGCCTGAGCGATTCAGGCAACTAAACATGAGATGAAACAAGACCTGAGAGATACAGGGACCGACCTTATACTGAATGAAGTATGACCTGAGCGATTCAGGCAATTTATATACAAGAATGAAATGTGACCTGAGCGACACCGGCCATTTATGCATTAAATGATACCTGACCTAAGCAGTTCCGGGGCCGGCATTAACTGAATGAAGCATGGCCTGAGCGATTCAGGCAATTAAACATGAATGATATAAGACCTGAGCGGTTCAGGCAACCAAACATGAATGATATAAGACCTGAGCGGTTCAGGCAACCAAACATGAATGATATATGAAATGAGCGACTCAGGCGACAACACCTGAGCGATTCAGGCAATAGCACATGGATGATCCATGACCCGGGTGACTCAGGCGACCATACATGAATGGTTCAAGACCTGAGCGCCTCAGGAACCATACATGAACGATTCATGGCCCGAGCAATTCAGGCCACCGCACCTGAATGAGTATGTGACCCGAGCGAATGAAACATGACATGAAGCGATTTATTTAACTACACATGAATGAATCAAGACCTGAGAGACTCAGGCAACTAAACATGAATGACTCATGGCCTAAGCGACACAAGCAACTGTACCTGGATGAAACGTGACCTGAGCGATTCAGGCAACTAAACCTAACTGAAAAAGACCTGAGCGATTCAGGAACTAATGATACTGAAAGAGCATGGCCTAGCGATTCAGGCAACTAAACATGAGAAGAAAACAAAGACCTGAGCGATTCACAGACCAACACCACACTAAAATGACCTGAGTGACCCAGGCAACCCAAACAAGAATGAGAAAGTGCCCTGAGCGTACTCCAGGCCACCGCACGCGAATGAATAATACCTGACCTGAAGCACCCGGGAGGCCGAATATTCGATCTCTGAGAGCAGCATGACCTGAGCACCTCAGGCAAAACATGTCTACTGAATGATACTCTGACCTGAGCACCTCAGGCAACAATACAAGAATGATGCATGACCTGAGTGAATCAGGCAGTTTACATTGCATGATACACAACCCGAGCGACTCAGGGACCAACCTTGCACTGAATGAAGCATGACCCGAGTGATTCAGGGAATATACAGTCATGTGAAAAAATTAGGACACCCTTTGAAAGCATGTGGTTTTTTGTAACATTTTTAATAAATGGTTATTTCATCTCCGTTTCAACAATACAGAGAGATTAAAGTAATCCAACTAAACAAAGAAAACTGAAGAAAAGTCTTTTCAAGATCTTCTGTAAATGTCATTCTACAAAAATGCCTATTCTAACTGAGGAAAAAGATAGGACACCCTCACATGTATTCCCTCTTAAATTGGCTCAGATCTCACACAGGTATATCACACCAGGTGCACATAATTAGTAGATCGTTACTCTGCATGTTGAATGAGGCTTGCCCTATTTAAACCTCAGACATTTAGTTTGGTGTGCTCCTGACTGTTGAAGTGAGAGTGAGCACCATGGTGAGAGCAAAGAGCTGTCAGAGGACTTCAGAAAAGATTGTAGCAGCCTATGAGTCTGGGAAGGGATTTAAAAGATCTCCAAAGATTTTGAAATCAGCCATTCCACTGTCCGGAAGATAGTCTACAAGTGGAGGGCTTTCAAACAACTGCCAACATGCCCAGGACTGGTCGCCCAGCAAGTTCACCCCAAGAGCAGACCGCAAGATGCTAAAAGAGGTCTCCAAAACCCTAAAGTGTCATCTCGAGAACTACAGCAGGCTCTGGCTACTGTTGATGTAGAAGTACATGCCTCTACAATCAGAAAGAGACTGTACAAGTTTAACTTGCATGGGAGGTGTGCAAGGAGGAAACCTTTGCTTTCCAAGAGAAACATCGAGGCCAGACTGACATTTGCCAGAGATAAAGTTGACAAAGACCAGGACTTCTGGAATAATGTTCTTTGACAGATGAGTCCAAAATTGAATTATTTGGACACAACAGCAGAGGACATGTTTGGCGAAACCAAACACAGCATTCCAAGAAAAGAACCTCATACCAACTGTGAAGCATGGAGGTGGAAGTGTCATGGTTTGGGGCTGCTTTGCTGCAGCAGGACCTGGTCAGCTCACCATCATAGAATCCACGATGAATTCTACTGTGTATCAGAAGGTGCTTGAAGAACATGTGAGACCATCAGTTAGAAAAATTAAAGCTGAAGGAACTGGACCATGCAACATGACAATGACCCAAAACATACTAGTAAATCAACCAAAGATTGGCTGAAAAAGAAGAAATGGAGAGTCCTGAATGGCCAAGTCAAAGTCCAGATTTGAATCCCATTGAGATGCTGTGGGGTGACTTGAAAAGGGCTGTACGTGCAAGAAACCCTCAAACATCTCACAGCTGAAAAAGTTCTGCATTGAGGAGTGGGGTAAAATTTCTCAGACCGATGTCGAAGACTGGTAGATGGCTACAAGAACCGTCTCACTGCAGTTATTTCAGCCAAAGGAGGTAACACTCGCTATTAGGGGCAAGGGTGTCCTATCTTTTTCCTCAGTTAGAATAGGCATTTTTGTAGAATGACATTTACAGAAGATCATGAAAAGACTTTTCTTCAGTTTTCTTTGTTTAGTCGGATTACTTTAATCTCTCTGTATTGTTGAAACGGAGATGAAATAACCATTTATTAAAAATGTTACAAAAAACCACATGCTTTCAAAGGGTGTCCTAATTTTTTCACATGACTGTACATGAATGATACCTGACCTGAGTGATTTAGGCATAATACATGGATGATGCATGACCTGAGCGAATCAGGCAGTTATACATTGCATGCTACATAACCCGAGTAAAGGAACTTGCCCAGAGTGAATCGGGAAACCCGGTTAGCACAGTATGGAGCAGACTGGAGTGATGTATATAAGTGAGACATGACCTGCATGGAACAGGAACAAGGTAACCTGGCTAGGAGGAGAAACCTGGGTGATTCGGGTGAATGTACGTGAATGAAGACATGACCTAAGCGATTGAATTAATTAAACTTGAATAAAACGTGACCTGAGCAAATGAGGTGACCATGCATGAACGAAGCTATGACCTACACGGATTCAGGTGATTAAGCATGAGTGGAAGTCGTGACCTGAGGAATTCAGGTAATTTATACATGAATGACAACATACCCGAGCGATTCAGGTGATTATACGCAAATGACGACGTGCCTGAGCGATTCAGGTGATTATACATGAAAGTCAACGCGCCTGAGCGATTCAGGTGGTAATACGTGAAAAAAACCGTCTACCTGAGCGGTTTGGTCGGTAATACGTGGATGGCCCCACACCTAAACGAAACGGGTAGATACACGAAAGACTATATGTAATCTCTAGGCAATGATGACACCTGAACAACTCGGGAGGCCCGTGGAGAATGGCAGGCCCGAACCAGACTGAAACAGATCGGCACTTGCCCGCGGGCGGGTAGCTGGACCAACCCGTGGACCACACGAATAATGCAGGTGACGCCCAGCCGGCGCACCACATACCCTAGGGACCGGAGCCGGCGCCCGGCAGTCCAGGACGGCATGGTGCCACCAGAAGGACTATTAATATATTATTTAATAACTTTTTTTTTTTAACAATGCACCCTAACTTCCATATGTATAACACACCTTTAACTTTTTTTTTTTAATATATCCAAACGTGCCCAAACTTCTATATGTATAAGACACCCCTTTTTTTTTTTTTTCTCTCTCCGGCCAGTTAGCAACTGACCGGCCGCACAAACTGCCCCCCACTTGCAGCACTGCCTGGGAGCGACATCCAGCCCCCGGCAAACCACCGGCAGGGGAGCCCTGTCCGCCGGCGGCTGGATGCCTTGATAAACCGCAAACTGTGCCCCGGAACTCAGGCGCGCAGCGCCGCCGCTCTAAGCAGCCCGGGCGTGCCGGGAGGAGGGACGGGTGCCCCCTGTTGGCGGGAGCCTGAACCTACCCGTGCATGCCAGTCGGGGACCGGAATGCCGGGCGGGAGGTCCGGAGGTAGCCCTGCGTCGCGGTGAGGAGAAACAAACTTACCACCCAGCGTTGTGATGCCCGCGACAGGGAACCGGAAGTAGGAAGTAACGTCACGCAAGGAGCCGGCGGAGAGAGCGCAGCACGGCCGCCGATCGTATCGAGGCTGGAGGACATGGTGGGGAGGGAATAAGTAGTGGCCTACGCCCCTCCCACAAATACAGGCTGAACTTCTCAGCCTTAACTACATATATATAATTTTTATTTTACACTGCATTTTTACATGTATAAACGCGGCATCTGAGGGGTACAATGATGGGGGGCGGTGCAATCGCCTCTCCCTGTCATTGCACCTACTGATTACAAATAAATGCGCTTCACGACGAACACACATTTTTTAGTACAATTCGCCGAAGCAGAATTGAATTTTTACGAACTTTGCTCATCTCTAATTATTATTATTCTTTTACAAGAAAAAAAATTAAAATAAAATGTTTTTGGAGCAAGGGTTTGTTCATATTTAATTTTAAATTTTATTTTATATTTTCCTCTAGTTTATAGGTCTCCATTCACCAAAAGGCTTCCAAAAGAGTGAAGCCTCGTTAGACTGGTATACAGTGTAATACCTTTTCTTCCAACTGTATGGTATAGCGCAGTTTACTGGACTTATACTTATTTTTTATTATTTTGTATATTACACAGTGGCATATGTCAGAGGCGTACATCAGAGGTGTTAGTTGGAAAATTTACATGACGTACCTCCTACTTATACTAAAATCATCTAAACTGAAAGAACTTTGATTTGCTGAGAATTCGGCTTAGATGAGCTGGAGCCTAAGTCCTCAGAGAGCCCGTCTGATGGAACTGATTAATAGCATTGAGCAGCTAGCAATGTATTGCAATACATGCAAGCTGCAGAAGCCGAACAGTGGGACATTTTTAATATAAACCAATAAAAAAAAAGTTTGCTAGTCCATAATAAAGGCAAAGCAAAAAACACAACTGACCCTGTGGTGGTCCTAGCCTTAAAAATACTTATAATCTGTTACAATTTGGCCCAGTTGCATAGCAATACTAGGTATAAAGTAAGTAGCTTCAACTAGGCCCCTGCTCCTGAGACTCCTCAACCCACCTTTATTAATCCAAATTTGGAAGGAGGTTTTCAATACACTTAGGATCTTGAACTTGCGTTGGAATCTAGTCACGTCACACGCCTCTTTTCAGAAATATCATTTATGTTGACATCACGTCCTTCAGTCTGAATAGCAGGTTTCCGGTCTTGTCTATGGACAGACACGTCACTTCTGCAGTGCTTGAGAGGAGAAAGGGCTTTAAATGGGGCCAGAACTATTGCTCTCCCTGGCGCATGCGCAAACTCCTGAATCCACCTCACTCATACATGTGCAAGGAAGATGTATAAATCTGGCCCATCAACAGCATCACTTGTGTCCTGGGCTGCAGAATTGGTGTGCCAGCCCATACACCAGACCGAAAACCTGCTATTCAGTAGTGATGAGCGGCAGGGGCAATACTCGAATTGAATGAACAACGTGAAATCTCTGTGGTTGCCACCCAACTGGAGGTTAATGACACCATCAGCACTTCTGACCTTTGAATCCATGGATTGAAGTTAGTTGGCTACCCAATCCCAGAAATAGAATATTATCATTATAATTTTGGTAGGGTGCCCATATTTTGACTGAAATCCTGTAGAGGGTCCTCATTGACCCTCTACATTTGGTGTGTTGGCCTGAAGATCTCCAAATGAATTGTTACTTATCCAGGTAGGGTCTTTTATATCTCTTGTCTGTACCAGGCTCTGGTTTTGCTCTTTTACACTGCGGCGCTAGGTTGCCAAAGCATTTGGCGCCTGAAGATAAAGGCATGGGCGGAAGGTTTAAAATCACTTATTGGTTTCATGTGCTGGAGGCCCAAGAGCAACGGGCACCTCGCCCCTAGGGTGCCTTATATAACACATCCCAGGTACAGGAAATGCCAAGTGGTATGTTGCGGCCTAAAATGTCTCTTTATGTGTGTCCCGGTGCTCCTATCTAGATACCGCTGGACCCCAGGCTTTGGCTCTGCAGCAATAACTAAAGGGAATAATTGAGGGATTAATGAAGAACTTGAGTCCAGACCTTGAGATGAAGTTCAATGGCAGCTTTACTTGAGTAAATGTTTTTCCATAGCAGATTTCAGGCTGTATCTTTAGGTTAAAGCAGGCTAAAGCAGAATAAATGGCAGGCAAACTCAGACTTTGCTATATCTGTTTCTCTCTGGCTCTGCTGTACTGACAGGCTGGCTGTATAACTCAGATTCTTCTGTATGCTGCACTTCACTTTGTAGTCTGACTCTAGGTTATACCAGGGAACTTTCCTCCTGGCTCCAGAGCTTAGGGTGCTGTGGCTGGCGTGGGCACATCCAGCAGAGACATGCCCCTGCACACCCTTCCCTAGCTGGGGGTAAGATAGACTGACTAGAGCTTCTGCCCCACCCTTCCTGCAGGAAGTAGGGCTCGCCCACCTCTCTCCGGGAATGGCATGGAAGGAATTCCATTATATCTAAGTATAGCTCTGCCCTGTTTGCTGCCACCTGCTGGTGAACCAGGCACATTACATGAACAGTTATATAGCATTAGAAATGCAGTGTGGAGGGTCTGGAATAAATGCATAAGATGACATGAGGTTAAACCAATAAAGACAGTAGCAAGGTGCAGAAGTGGTAAAGCCACTCTGGGGTGTTACATAAGGCAGACCTCCGGGACGTCTTGCAAACAGGACACAGGCAGAAACAGACCAGGGAACAACAATAGAATACTTTATTACACATGTAATAAAAGAACATGACAGTACCATATGCAGGTTAGGCAATAGTGGTAACACACCACAGAACCAAGTGCACCGGTAGACCAGAGGCCAAAACCAGAGGGCGAGAGCCAGTGAGCCATGTTCTTCACAGAGTCCTTGGTGGTGGGTTGAACTGGGCCAAAGGCTTATTGGTCGCACCTCCAGGAAGGTCCCGTAACACTTGGCCCCTACCTGCAAAGAACCACGCTGCTGCCAGTACCAGCAGAAACAGACAACAGAACTGGAACCCATACAAACACAGGACATGGAGCAAACAACAAGACAAACGGGAACCAGCACAGAAGCAGGTGCCTGGACCACAAGCGGAATGGAAGCATGGCAGAGCTGCACATAGACTAGAGATCCTCCCTCCGGAGAACCCAGGAGCCCTCTCAAGAAGGCAGGTCAAACACAGGAACAGAAGCAGTAAGGCAATGCAGGACAGACAAGGAACCGACTAGATCAGAAGCAGTAGGCACTGCCAGGCTGGACATAGAAAAGGCATGAGCAGAAGCAGTTAGCACTGGCAGGCTATCAGACGCAGTTAGAGCACTGCTAGGCTAGACATGGAACAGAGTGGATCCAGACACAGAACAGGTACAGGAGATCAGGCAAGGCATGAACAAGGATAACAACATCAACACAGAACAGGTACAGAACATCAGACAAGGCAACAACAACAACACATTACCAGGGGACACCACACAAAAGGGCAGATGGTAAAAAGAACCTGGGTCAGCAACAAGGGGCTACACCCAGTAAGACAACTGACCACAAGCCCCACAGCTCACAGATAGATATAGCTGGATAACGAGGGCACCTGATGCAATGCATTTGTGAGACGGATCCGCATCCGGGTCTGTCTACAAATTGTATTCGTTTGCATACAGATTGCTGGATCCGGTAGGCAGTTTCGGCGATGGAAGTGCCTGCCGGAATCCAGCAACTCAAGTTTGAAAGTACCCTTACTCTCTCTCTGTCCTTGGATTGCTGACACTTGCAGTTCTGTGCCTCTATCCTTGACTTGCTTTGGGCTTGGTTATTCTATTTTCCCCTGGTATTTCTGCTGACCTTCTGACTAACTGGACTAGGGTTGCTACTGCCACATCGCCACTGCCACTCTGAGACTACTCTTGGTGAGTGCAACCTGGAGATCCACTTATGTCCATTCCTCCATATGGAGGGAATAGGTTGAAGAACGCATAATCCTTTAGACGCCATGACTCGGTGTAATCTGTACCAATGTCATTATGGCTTTGAAGATCCACTGCAGCACCAACACATGTTGAGACCTCGTCTTCCATTTCCAAGACAGAAATCAAGCTCTCATGGGGATGCTTTTTTTATGTCATCTGGCCACCAGAAAGCTTCTCCCCTATCTCACTCAGGTCTCCCTCGAAGCCTATCACAGGAAGACAACTCTGCTCCTCTTGCTCTCACTGGACAATAAAATCTAACTTCAAATATTGATAGTTTAAAACTTTTACAAGTAAATTTATGAAGGCCATTGAAGCTACTTTATAACAGTCTATTTGCTTTTTGGGCTCCTTTAGTAATATATCTGTATGCCACCAATCAGCCATGATAGTGCCCAGCCAAGTTTTCATAGATCCTGAAAGGCAAATCAAATTTTTTATGCTACATTAGTGTCAGTCTTCACTGCAAAGTTGACATTATATTCATGAACAAAAAAGGGTAACACTACAGTGTATGGAATTTTGGGAAAATAGGTAAAGAAAAATGTCAAATTATTAAACATACTCCTGGAATCATTTAAAGGCAATCGATCACCAGATACCTGCATATAATTCCAAATGACTTTGTAGGTGTGTGCTTGGCAGAATCAATGCACTTTGCCTTATCACAATTGGTGGCCCCATTGCTGAGATAATCATATTTTTTATTTCATGTAAATGGGCCCTTGGTGCAACAATGGTGTCTCTGTTGAACTTTTAACTAAAGCTCCAATCAGTTTCCCTCGCCCACCCCACTTTAAATGACAGGCTCAGGCAGTGTAGATGTATGCCTGGCCCCGAACTCCCATGCCTGCTCATTCGCCTATGCAATCAGTGCACATATAGTACAGTCCAGAAGCTTGCCGGGCCAAAGGAATGTGTACTGCACATGCGCTGATGATGGCTGGTGCAAAGTGATGTCGTTAGCCCAAGCGCACTACAGATTGCTTCAGCATGAGAAACTTCACACCTCTACTGCGAGTGCACTGAACGCAGAGGCGAATGAGCAAGTGGGGTAGTTCATTGAGTGCTGGGGGGATGCAGCCTACAGGGATAAGGAGTGGAGCTTTAGGTGCAATGGTGACATCCTTGGTGCACCAAGTGGTCATTTGCTTAAAATAAAAACATAAATATCTTGGCTAGTGTTGAGCAAATCGAAGTGAAACAAATTGACTTTGATGCGAATTTCAGGAAAAATTTGATTGCCACGAATCCAAATGTCCTCGAGCTTCATGGTATCAAATATTTTTTTCCCCTAAAATGGTGGCTACATGTGTTAAAATGGCAGGTACACAGTGAAAGTAGGAAGTCCGGAACAGAAGATCACCCATAATGCCGCGCATCCAGCCAATCAGCAGATAGCCATCCCTGTGATGTCACAGCCCTATAAAAGCCTCATCCTGCACAGTCGCCGCCATTTTACTGTGAACGGTTTTAGAAAGCTTTTCATTGAAAAATATTTATAGGAGACGAGCGCATGCTGCCTCACATAAGGAGGAGAGACAAACCCAAACACCCTAAATGCACACAAGGAAGTCTGAACCAGAGTGCAAGCTTTACTCACAGCCAGGAGGGGGATGTTGGCGGCAGGAGCACAGACCACAGCTAAAAACCCGCTGCCCACGCCTGTCAGCACAGCGTGCAGCAGCGGGGAGGAGTGAGGAAGCCTGGCAGCCGTACCTGCGTGTGGGGAAAAAATCGCAGGCACAGGGACCTGGGTTAACAATGCCCTTATTTTGTTCCACTGAAGATTCATTTTGACACAGCTCCTGCAGGGGCCCATAGAGTTTTTTTTTTGCTTGCTGAAGGCTGCTGTATGCTTTTCTTTTGGTTTCGCTAGGGGTCAGCTAGGACTGTTGATGGCCTGTACGCTGATGTGCATGGCCATATATGTGACCTGCTTGTCACTCTGACGCACAGGAACTGTTTTTCTACCAGAAAGGACTAGGTATGCATGTTGCTACACTTCATAGTGATGTACACTGAGATACATTCTCCCTAAGGTTTAACTGCAGATAAAGATAGACCTAATTTAACGCACTTTGTGACAAATTAATTCATAACAAAGCAACTTTCTTGGAGAAATTCGGCGAAGCGGCCAAATTGAATTTTTAAAAACTTTGCTCCTCTCTAATTTTGACAATGGGAACAGTGATTGAGATGGGGAAAATGTGTTGGATTTAGCTGCCAGAAACACATCTACGAAGTAATTTATGATGCAGGTTGCGTTTTCCTTCAGTATGTAATATTATACCCCAGGCTCCATACGTTCCCATGTTTTGCTCTGTGGATACATTCATTTTCCCATACAGAATTTCCTTTTTGCTCTTAAAAAATGTCAAAAGCCAATTCCATGGTATGTTCACCGAGACCGCGGCAATGTGTAAACACAGCTCCATATGAAATCATAGCCTCAGGCGTCTTTAGTCATCGGCACAGCAGCATATGAATTGGATGAATATAAGGCTATCAGTCTTTGAAAGGAAATTAAAATGATGCAAAATTATCAGCTCATCTTTCTGAAGTCGCGTCTGTTGCTGTGGGGCACTCTTATTTATACAGACGTGAAGCGACAGGAACGATACATACGCAAGCCCAGGATTTCCTGTATGACTGTAGGGTGTAGGGATGTTGAAGAGGAGGTTTGCTAGAAGAGTTTCAGCTAGTCAACAGTGTAGTACAAGGTCATGGAAAATTAAAGGGGTTGTCTGGGTTCAGAGCTGAACCCGGACATACCCATAATTTCACCAAGGCAGTCCCCCTAACTTGAGCATTGGGGCAGTTCATGCTCCGACGCTCTACCTTGCCCTGCACAGGATCGCGCAGGGCAAGGGCTCTTATATTTACAATAACACACTGCAGGGTGGAGGCTTCCACCCAGCAGTGTGTTCGGTGACGTCACCGGCTCTGATGGGCAGGCTTTAGCACTTCCCTAGCCATTTTACAGGCTAGGGCAGCAGTAAAGCCCACATCAGTGCCGGTGACGTTACCCGGCTCACTGCTGGGCCGAAGCCTCCACCTGGCAGCCCTAAGGAGAGCTCAGTACGTCACCGGATCTCCTAAAAATGCCTTTGCCCTGCGTGAGTCAGCGCAGGGCAAAGGAGAGCATCAGAGCATGAACTTTTCTGATGCTCAAGTCAGCTCTGAACCTGAACAACTCCTTTAAAGTTTAGCGATCATCAATCATATGCAGGGTGGGGCTGATATATTGCTCACTCTCAAATCTTATGGGTTTGAATGGTCACAAGAAGCTGACCACTTGGAACCGAACCGGAGTTCCAGAAATTGTTTTTTACAGTACACATTAATTTATGAAGTTATTGCACGAAGTCTCGCGAGACTTCGTGAAGCAATAACTTTAGCTCATCGGAACCAATACTTTCTAATACTGTATGGAGCTCATGCTCCGTACAGTATTGAAACAAAGTTTTATGGTCATGCTCCCAAGTTCATATCTAAAACTTCTGTCATTCTGTCAAATCTTACCAGAAAAAGTGCTGCAGATAGTGCTACCCATCGAAGCAACAAATGAAACATAGCAGATACCATTGTAAGTCAATGAGGTTTATCATGCATTGTCATGATGTTACTCATCGTGCAGAACACCCAGCACTACATCATGGTTTCCAGTATGAGCAGAAACCACGGTATGATGGCTTCGTGGTTAGCATTCTCACCTTCCAGCACTGAAGTCCTGGCTTCAAAACAGACAAGGGCAACAGGTGCATGGAGTTGGACAACCCCTTTAAAGATGTCTCGCTGAGAATGGATTGAGGAACTTATTGGTTAGGCTTCTGATTTTTTTTTACAATAGCTAAGTAGAAGCCAATAAGTACCCTAGACAAAGGTGCGTGTACCCCATGCCACTGGTATGCAGCCTTTGGAGAGAGGGACCCAGTTTGTTGTATGCCTTATATTAGTGTAAAGAAATACTATGGTCACCATCTGGAACCACAGCCATCAAACTCACATGCATATGCACAAGAACATGCCGCAAGGACTTGGCTGCTAGGTACACCCAGGTTAATTTTACCAAATAAGGTGGCAGAAAATGGTGTAATCTTATTAGAAGCAGACCTACCTTAATAATTGGGGTGAAAAGATTAGTAGACAAGAAGGGTCATAACCAGGAGGACCAGATAGGGCCCAAACAGAAGAGGAGGGGTTAATCGAGAAACTAGCCACAGTCAGAATACCAATTCAGCAGATGAGGGCGTTAATCTTGAAAACAAGCCATGGTCGGTACACAGAGAGTTAATGAGCAGGTCCAGAGTTCAGGTACAAAGCACTGAGGTACACAGCCAGGACACATATACACAGTCACCAGCAGCTGGCCATCACTTACTGGCACACATAAATTCCCCAACGAGCTCTGAGATTGGACGCTGACAGGGTTGACCTCCAGCCTCACTGATAGGTCGATTAGCTAGATCCTGTCCGTTTGGCACAGCAACCATCCTGGAAGTTTGGCTGGATAAACAAATAGTGAACTTGTGCAGGGATCTTCTCTACAAGGGTCTACAACAAGAATCATTGAAAGATGAACCATCAAGTTCTTCTGTCCCAGGGGTTTAGAGATGTAATGGGTCCCCCTTGTCTTTATGTAAGCCCCCTGAGACTAGTTTTCGACTATTTAGAGAATAGGCTACATAGATACATGCTGACATTCTGCAACAGCTCTAAACAACATGATGAGATTTTCACAAATGCAGCCCTGACATCAGCCAGCTGACTTGTCCACAAGGAGACCTAAACACAGTGATCAACAACAAAGAACATAGTTACTCATTTCCGGTTGGCCGTGCGCGTCTGGTGCTGATACACACACACACAAATCCAATTACCTGTTGTTATGTTTTCAAGAAATCCATTTAATAGCCAGATGTCGTTTTCAAGGAAATCTCTGGAGGCCCTTTGGCCATGGGGTGTAACTTCTGAAGGTCATTCTTAGGGTGGAGACATCTGTCTGCATTAACCTAACGGGTGTTGGGTGGAGTGAGGGAGGTGGTAATAATAGGATGGGTGCTGTCCAACTCAACCTTCATTAAATTCAGATGCTTTGAATCTTTATGATAACAAACTTCAAGTTTCATAACATGAAGAATAAGAACTGGGTCCCCGTGTGATGGGTATAAATAATATGCTTTGTTTTGATAATTAAAAACTAATTGCAAATCCCTCTTAAAGGTCAGCTCCTCTTGAAATAAAGTCTAAAATTGTGTGCTGTTTAATTTTGTTTTTTATATCTTTCTAAAGCTTTGAGCTTCATTTTTCTTAAACAAAGGTCCAAATCCCCTGCATAGACACATAATTAAAATGTATATTTCAGATAACCTGTAGCTGCAGTGAGCCCCTATGCGAGCTGGTGTAGAGGATGGGAGTGGTAGTGAGCTTGATGGAGTGTTGTAGTGTCATGTTGTCCTACCTCAGGCCATCACTCCTTGGGGTCCGTTGCAGTGAAAGTTATAATACTGAAGAATGAGGTCAGACTTGAACATAACAAAGTCCTTTTTACTAAGTGCAACGTAGAACTTGAAATACATACAGTAGCAACAGGCATTAGGGGAATTCTTCCCCGGCATCAACTGAGGAAATTGGATGGCTATAGTGCTGTGCTTAGATGATACTTTCCTAGAAGTCTTTTGGTGATGGGTGTCTGAGCCGTAGTCCCTCACTTCAAGTTAGTGTCTTCAGCAAAAGTCTGGAGAATTGGTGCTCTTCAAGCTACTTCCCAACTCTCTCCAGCAGGATCTTGAGAATTGGTGCTCTAAGAACTACTTCCCAACTCTCTTGCAGGAGAGTAATGTCTGGATCCTAACTCTCAGAAGTAGTTCCACAGAGTTGGAACTCGGAGATCTGCTTCTCTACTCCCCACATCAGGACAGGACCTCTTATGTCCCCTCTCTTCCCTACACTCTACTCTAGACTGAACTAAAAGTGATATTTTTACTAATCAGGTTGTTACGGACGTGGTGATACCTAATAAGTCTATATTTTTATTTTTGTTCCATTTTACACATTAAAAGCAATTTTTGAAAAGAAAATATCTTGGTTTTGTGTTGCTATTTTCGGGTGATTGTCTTGTGTAAAGGCTATTTTTTTGCAGGATGAGGTAAATTTTTCATTAGTACTATTTTGGGGTGCATATGCCTTTTTGATCACTTGATATTACAATTTTTGTTATATAAGGTGAGACCAAAAATGGCTGTTTTGGCACAGTCTTTATTTTAATTTGTTTACAAAATTCGTCTGATGAGGTAGATCATGTGATATTTTTGTAGAGCCAGTCGTTGCGGATGCAGCAATACTTAATATGTATTTTTTTATTTTTGTTAAGTTTTACACAGTAAAAGCATTTTTGAAAAGAAAGCCATACTCAGAAAGCGCTATTTTTTATATTTTTTGGGTGATTGACTTATGTAGGGGCTCATTTTTTGCGGGATGAGGTGATGGTTTGATTGGTATTTTTGGGTACACGCGACTTTTTGATTGCTTGGTATTGCACTGTTCATGAGGCAAAGCGAATGGGTGTTTTGGCCCCATTTTATTTATTTATCTTTTTACATCGTTCATTACGGACATGGCGATACCTAATATGTCTATTTTTTTTCTATTTTTTACAATTTTATATGACTTAATTATGGGAAACGGTCTTTTTTTATTTTTATTTTTTTATTATGTAAAACACTTTTTTTTTAACTTTTTTACATTTTTGTCTCACTATAGGACTTCAACTTTTGGGGGTCTTATCCACTCTACAATGCATTACAATACATGTACATTGGAATCTATTGACTGTCGGTGTTATACAATGACAGTCTGCTTATGAGACCCAATCTAGGGGCTGGATCTCAAAGGCTTCCGTAAGAGGCAAGCCCCTATGGATTTGTAACACATCAGGCTGCCATTCCAACCATGGAGTCCTTGTCACCTCAGCATAGGGACCCGATGGGAATGGGGAGGGAGTGCCCCCTCACTGCAAACCCTGTAGATAGAAACACTGTACATAGAAATCCTAAAGGGGTTAATGCACCGGTATTGGTGTATTCACTGATACCGGTGTATACAGCAGGGGCTCGGCTCTCAGACCCCTGCTCCTGATCAAGCATGTGGAGCTCCTGCAAGTCACGTCCCGCAGCACCATACATGTAAGCAACTGGTCAGGAAAGTCCTCAGGATAGGTCATCCATATCAAATTAGTGGGGGTCCGACACCCGGCACCCCCGCCAATCATGCAACATATGTGAGATGATTTTTTTGGCAAAAAAATCTGGATTTTGCTGCTGTAGAAAATCCCCAGTGGGCTTGCCATGTGTTGCCCATACTCTAGTAAATCTGTATGCAATTAGCTCCTAGCCCCCCCCCCCCCTAGTGGTGACTCCAGAACATCAGAATTATTTAATGTAGTTCTTTAGTTGTGTGAAGCGAAACTGGCAGGTTAGAGTCCTGTATCAGTCAACATGAAGATATATTTACAGGAATTTTGGTACTTAATGCAACCTGGTATTAGAATATGGACAGTTCCTTTAGGGGCTATTGCAAAACACCTGTAGCCTTTGGGGTTTTTCCACCTGGCTGAGAATCCTGTTGCCCTACTAAATCAATCCATGTAGATACAGCTACCCACAATGGACAGTGGTTGTCTCTATCCATTCCCTGAGTCTCACTATGACATTATGTACCCTGGTGCCGGACTGGGACTGAATTTCAGCCCTGGCATTTGAAGGCACGTAGTCCCACGTGTTATATTTTTTTACCAATAAAGTTGTACACTCACCACTCACAATAGAACACTTATGGCCATTCACCACTCACATGTAGGACACATGACACCTATAGGGCACATGATGCACATGTTACATTCATGCATCATTCACACAATGGACACAAGCAACAAACATAAAAGACACATTCTGGGCATGCACAGCTTATAGATAGCCCACACGATGGACAAACATAGGACACGTGCCACATAAGCATCATTTAACAACAACAACACACAGGCACCATTCACACACATGAGACATGCCAAGCACTGACTTGACTGCTTCCGCTAAGCATCACTCATACTTACTACTAGGTCTCTTTTTTCCAATTTCAGAACCCAGGTAGAACCCACACAGGTGGCAACAAAGACCGAGCCTGGAGTCTGATATGCCCTGTCCCCTTCACAATTGTGGCAAGTGGCAATCCTCACACCGATGCTTCCTAGGGCCAGGGCAATGATAGGAGGACACACTCTTTCTTCCCTTGGGGCACACCCTGATGTTAGGGCTCCTGCCTGAGGGTAGTTGGAGTGCCCTTGGTCTTGAGAGTGTTGTAGGGTGCAAGACCGGAGATGTAGGTACATTGGCCGGAGAATGGTGCTGGAATCAGTGACCAAGCTAGTCGTAGAAAATAAATGAATGGGAGTTGTAGTGCTTCCAACAGTATCAAAGCATATTTCCAGACAGATCACAGTGCAAATCTTCCCTAATAGCAAGGTATGGATGACGGGGGTTGTGGTACTCCTTCACTTTAGATTTCTCCCTCTCTGCAGAATCTAATACTGGCAATAAGGTTCTTGCAAAATTTGCCTGAATTTCCTAGTGTACAGGATTAAGATACAGCGGGCTAGGCCATGTTAAAATGTGGAAGGGTGTATTAGCAATGTCCCCTTTCACAGCAGTAAGGTGTCTAACAGCCTTAAACGAGCGCAGTACCTTCTCTCTTTCCAGAGTACTTTGATGTAGCAATGGCTTTCTTGCAGCCACTTTCTCAGAGGTGGTGATTCTCACATGTAGCTCCTCTCTCTTCCTGAACTTTCACACACACACTTAGTAAACTAGGGGCGGACCTAAGTCCATCTCCTAGCCTCCTAAATGGGATTTCTAACTTTCTAGCCCAGACAGAACCATACAAAACTATCAAGTGTACAATGAAGAAAATCAGAAAACTACATTAGAGCAATTAAAGTAATAACAATAAACCTTTTTGTAAGTGCTCTGTTCTGGGGTATTGCACATACAGTATATAACTTGTTCTATTTTTAGCAGTTGTCAGATCTTGCTTTTTTTATCTAAAAATAGATTACTGACTTCAATTTGTCTTACAAGGTGTTTCCTAAATTCCTTCATTAGTCACCTTATGTGTGTGAAAGCCCTAGTAACAACGACCACAAAAATAGGTTCTGCAGTTTCCAAGTTCTATCCATGATATCATCATCTAGTTTTTCCATGTCAGCAAATAATAGTAATGAGTGTTGAAGTCATCCCCCAAGAGATGGACGGACTGACAGTTTCCGCACAGAAATGCAATTTACTGGTGAATATATTGAATATATAAAGTTAGTAGGACACATATAAATACGAATCAGCCATAACAATAAAAACAACTGCCTAATATTGTGTAGGTGCCCTTCGTTTTGCCAAATCCACTCTAACCTCTCGAGGCTTGGACTACACTAGATCTCTGAAGGAGTCCTGTGGAATCTGGCACCAAGACATTTGCAGCAGATTGTTTAAGTCCTGTAACTTTTGAGGTGCGGGCTCCATGGAGGGGACTTGTTTTTCCAACAGGTACCACAGATGACGCATTGTGGTCAGGCATTATCCTGCTGAAAGGGGCCATTGCTATTAGGGGACACCGCTGCCACAAAGGGGGTACTTGTCTGTACAATGTCTAGGTAGGTAGATTGTGTCACATCCACATGATGTCAGGAACCAAGGTTTCCAGCAGAATACTGTTCATAGTGATGAGCGGCAGGGGCAATATTCGAATTTGCGATATTCCATGAATATTCGGTAGAATATTCGTCATATATTCGCGAATATTTGTATTTAAGATTATTCTCTTGATCGGCAATGTAAAAATCGCATAATGTGAATTCGTAACGCGGAATACAGGTGTGGGTCACTTTGGCTACATTTATTAAGCTGCTAGAAGTTTCCTGAGTTTATCCTGACTGAATTAGAATATTCTTCATTATTTAATTTATTTTAGCGTTTGAGAAAAATGGGCAATGTAATATGCGCGTTAACCGAATAAGGGCGGGTTATAGGCAACTTTCCTATTGGGTTGGCTTGCTAGAATTCGCGAATATAAAGAATATATTGTAATATCTATTCGTAAAAACTAATATTCATCTTTTTTTTTCATCTGAACCCATTACATTTACTACTCTAATGGGTTCAGATGAAAAAAAAAAAAAGAATATTCGTTTTTAGGAATATATATCACACTATGTTCTACATAATCGCGAATTCTAGCAAGCCAACCCAATAGGAAAGTTGTCTATAACCCGCCCTTACTCGATGAAAGCGCATATTACATTGCCGATTTTTCTCATAAGCTAAAATAAATAGTGAAGAATATTCTAATTCACTACAGACTACGATATTGCAGCCTTCTCACATTGGCCCACAAGCAAGAAGCAGGCAGGTAATGGCTTCAGATGAAAAAAAAAGAATATTCGTTTTACGAATATATATCATTATATTCAAAATATTCGCAAAATTCTCTACGTTGAGATATTCACGCTTAAAATTCGTTATTCGAATATTCGCGCTCAACACTAATTGTTCAGTGGATCACACTGCCTCCACTTGCTTGTTTTCTTGTCACAGTGCACCCTGGTGCCATCCTTCCTCCAGGTAAGTGATGCACACAAACCCAGCTGTCCACATGATTTAAATGAAAATGTGATTTATCAGACCAGTCTACCTTCTTTTATTGCTCTAGGATCCAGTTCTGATCCTCACCTATCTATTGTGGGTGCTTTTGGTGAAGGACATGGGTCATCGTGGGCATTCAGACCATCCTGTGGCTACACAGCCCCATACAGACAAGCTGTGGTGAACTGTGTTCCCTGACACCTTTCAGTCGTAGTCAGCACTAACTTTTTCATCAACCATTTTTGGTAGCTACCAAAAACTGTATACCATTAAGACCCTCAAAAGATCTGCTGCTTTGGAGATGCTCCAATCCAGTTGTCCACTGTTGCCAAAAGTCCCAAATTTGATGGGCTGTCCCTATTTTTTTTAAAGAGGTTATGTCATGATTGATGTAACAAATGCAAATCAGATAGCATATGAAATGTTTTTTTCTAACAAAGCTTTTACCAGCCGTGTACCTCACATGGATCCAGAGCTCTCCCCATTCATTGCTCTGCTAGATTTATTTCAGGCTGTAGCTCTTTCCTGTAACTGCCACAGCTTCTAACAGAAGTTATGGTTGATGACAGTTGAAGATTTAAACTGAGCGCGTGCGACCACCTCAGTGGACAAGAAATAAAGGAAACAGCAAACAGCAGGTGGTGCTATACAGATACAGTTTATTCAATAGCCATACTAAATTCTAAATTGCTTGCAATTACAAAATTATTCACATTAGGAGCTGATTTGAAAAGTGCTTAATATTTTTAGTGGTATAACCCCTTTAAAGGGCTTCTGTCACCCCCCAAAAGCCTTTTTTTTTTTTTGCCTCACTTAAAAGCTTATAGGGCGATTATTCTAAACATATTCTTGTTAACCGTTTTAGCAGGTTAATTTTGCTATAAAACGTTATTTTATAATATGCAAATTACCTTGCTACCAGCAAGTAGGGCGTTTACTTGCTGGTAGCCGCTGCATCCCGCTTGTAAAAAAACGCCCCTCCTGTGGTTGATTGACAGGCCAGCGGCGTCTCCTCCTCCAGCTGGCCCTGTCTCCGTTTAAAATCTCGCTCCTGCGCCATACCGTTCTTCAGTCGGCGCAGGCGCACTGAGAGGAGTACTCTCACTCAGCCACTCCTTCCTCAGTGCGCCTGCGTCTTCTCTTCCAGGTGCAGCTGTGACGTCATTGGCGCACTGAGGAAGGAGCGGCCGAGCGAGAGTACTCCTCTCAGTGCGCCTGCGCCGACTGAAGAACTGTATGGCGCAGGCGCGAGATTTTAAACGGAGACAGGGCCAGCTGGAGGAGGAGAGCGCTCGCTGGCCCTGTCAATCAACCACAGGAGGGGCGTTTTTTTACAAGCGGGATGCAGCGGCTACCAGCAAGTAAACGCCCTACTTGCTGGTAGCAAGGTAATTTGCATATTATAAAATAACGTTTTATAGCAAAATTAACCTACAAAAACGGTTAACAAGAATATGTTTAGAATAATCGCCCTATAAGCTTTTTAGTGAGGCAAAAAAAAAAAAAAAAGGCTTTTGGGGGGTGACAGAAGCCCTTTAAGGCTAATCATGGCAAATATTTGTCCCTGCAAATACAGGGTTGGCATATTTTTTTTTAAAGGTGACCAATAATTATTGGACTTATCCAATAGGTAACAGCCCATGATAATTACTCATATCTCCTCTTTTCCACCTTCAACTCTGCAGGCCCAGCTCTCCCAGCTTCAGGCACAACCGCACATAACATCCTGCCTCTTGGCAAGAGGAGATGGCCAGCAGAGGGGTTGCTTAAAGTGAGGAGAGGTGGGTAGATTAGGGGATCTGAATTATGTAGTCTGGTCTGGAGTCTGAATATTGGAATCTGATCTGGAGTATGGTCTAGGGTCTATATATTAGGATTTGAATATTAGGTTCTGAATTATTAGGTCTGATCTGGGGTTTTGTCTGAGGTATGAATTTTGAGGTCTGGTCTTAGGTCTGAATTTTGGGCTCTGGAATAAATATTGGCAACCATAGTCATCTAGTTATCCCAACTTGGCCATTGCAAGGTTGGTTAGATCCTTACGCTTGGACTTTTTACCTGCTTCTAACATTTCATCTTAAGTAACTGATGGTTCACTTTCTGCCTTACATATCCCTCCTCTTGACAAGTGCCATTGTCATAAGAATAATATTATAAGTTTGTAGTGACACCTCTAGAGGCCCCTCTATCTAAAGAGCATGTAGACATACAATGCTTTTGAAAAGTCTTCAGATCCTTTGACTTTTTACAGAGTTTGTTATGTTGCAGTGTTTTGCTAAAATTAAAAAAATCTAGTTTTTTCCCATCATTCTGCACTCAATTCCCCTATAATGAAAAAATGAAAACACAATGTTAGAAATCTTTGCTAATTTATTGAAAACGAAAAACTAAAATCTTGCATTGACATGAGGATTCAGACCTTTTACTCAGGACTTAGTTGGAGCCCCTTTGGCAGTGATTACAGCCTCGCGTCTTCTTGGGGAGGACATCACAAGGTTTACACATGTGGATTTGGGTATTTTTTCTTTTTGCACAATGCCGCAACATAACTAAACGCGAAAAAAATGAAAGGGTTTGAAGACTTTCCGAATGCACTATGTTTCATTGGAGAGGCGAGAGGTGAATAGAGAGTGGCATCAGCTGTCCACCATTATCGAGAGGACCTTCATGGTAGGTTCTGCTCGTGCAGTATACATTTTACATCTCCTTCTAAGACACATGCATATTTGATTTTGTACTTGCAGTATGAACTCATTCACTGACTTTTGGCCGTTTATTTCTTTTCGCCATAATAATTATGCCTAAATATGAAATGATTTGATTTCGGTCAAACGGGATGAAATATCCTGAAAATCGACTTGACTAATAAAACACGGTAAATGGTCGTTAGTAATGCTTACCTTTCCTGGCTCCATGGTTCAGTGGTATTCTGATTAGAGGGCCCCAATCCTTCTACAACATCTCTACCTTGGAGAATTATTGCCCTACAAAGATGTAATTAATGCCTGTAGGATTATACATGCTGTTGTGCTTCCAATCATAATAATCAATTTCAATCTGAGAGACATTTCTAGAATCTTAAGTCAGGAGACACTGAAGTGTACAGAAATTCAGAATAATACAGTAATGGTAACTTGAGCAGATGCTTTAAAGTGACTGTTAATTTTCAGATAATTCTGTGCTGATTTTTATTTTTTTATTTTAATTTTTCTGATACACGGCTCCAAACCCTCTGCAAAGACATAGAGGAGATTTATGAAACCGGGTGAAAGAAAAACTTTTTAAGACAGTCTCTTAAAGGGCATCTGTCAGCAGTTCTGTACCTTTGACACTGGCTGACCTGTTCCATGTGCACTTGGCAGCTGAAGGCATCTGTGTTGGTCCCATGTACATATGTGTCCGCATTGCTGAGAAAAATGATGTTTTATTATATGCAAATGAGCCTCTAGGAGCAACGGGGGCGTTACCATTACACCTAGAAGCTCTACTCTCTCTGCAACTCCCACGCCCTCTGTACTGCCATGGTTAAGGCCAGGAATGGGGGAGAAGAAAGCTTTCCGATTGTCTAGGAACCAAATGAGACCCTTGGCAAGAGCCAGTTCATACGAATGGCCTTCCGTGTAATATATGCACTGGCCGTGTCCACCACAGTGAGAGCTGCTGATACTTAGCGGCTCTGCTCTGACTGATATAGACTCCCAAGCTGAACTCCCCCTGTGACCTCTGTATACGTTTATAGGGAATATGGAAAGATGTTGTCTTAGTGAGCCACGCCCTTTGAATACGGTCATTGCATACAGCAATGTAATTGTAGCCCCCGGCAGTCATCTTACACGGTGAGCCCATCCACTGTACTGGATTATATGAAAACAAACATCCGCAGAGATGATGCAGAATATGTAACGCCAATGACGTCTCTTTCTATCCCCGAGGTGCGGCTTCCACTGTAATCCGGAGGATAGTATGACCAAACGCGTCACAGGGAACCGTATTCTGTAATAACCACATTAATGCAAATCTTCTATAATCTATTGTAATGTATTCGTCTTCTGCTAACATAACAAAGTATGTAAAGGAATAACACGAGGAGAGCAAAGAAGTCCCAGAAGACATACCCTGACCGATAACCTCTATATCATGGGAATGCTGCTGGAAAATACAAGCAAGTTGGAGGAAAGTTAAATTCTGTAGTTCTGGGTGAAAATTGATATTTTTATATATTTACTAGTATTTATTATTTATTAATGAATAAAAATATTATTAATTTATTATGAATTTATTAATTTATTATCGTGGTTGCGACCACATGCTGTCTCTCCACCTCTGCGCGAAGGGCACGTGCTCCCTTCGGCTCTTAAAGGGCCAGCCTGTGTGCCCCCTAATCATCACCAGCCAATGACTGGCAGTCTTAGGGTACCTAAGGAACCTTCCCCTTTAGAAAGGTGCCTAAGCAATAAGGTTACTTTGCATGCTAAGCCATCTGCAAAGGTGCTCTGATCTGCTGTCTGCCTGTGTACCAACCTCTGCCCATTTCTAGACTCGTCACTGCCTAACCTGACCTGTGCCTGTTACCTGTACAGATCCTACGCTGCCTGCCCTGACCTTGGACCTATTACCGTATAGCATGTACTCTGCCTGTCCCGCCCTCAGCTTGTCCCTGACTACTGTGGGTCAGCTGTCCCATCCATACAGCCTACAGCCTTGCAGCGAAGTCCAGATTCCTGTATAGGACTTAAATGGTGAAAAATAGGGTACTGCCAGGATAACACCCTTAGAATTAACCATTAACCAAATCTGTTGGTTAACACAGTGGTTCCACACCCACTGCTGTAACAATAAGATTTGATCATTTCCATGATATATTAGTATTACTATTAAATGTCTATTGTATGTGATTTTATGTCTATTAATATAACATTTAGTCATTATCTTTATATCTTATTATTGATTTTATTATACAATTGATACATATTTTATATCATTATTTCACATATTACATGTTGTTATTATTACATCTATTTTACCATTCAACATTCTTGCTATTATAAAATGGTGGAATCGAGACATGGACCCTTTTGGTCGCTGACAGATTTGTTGTAGGGCTAAAGCCAGGATTGGATCGAATTGTGATTTCTTCCGTGTGGACTTCTTTATGTGTGCCATGGAAGCCCCAAGTTGCTACCCCGAAGTAGTCGCTATCAATGACTGACACATAGCCATCCTCAAATCAAGGTACCAAGGCAAGAGGCAGGTATTGTAGTTGAGCAGAACAATGGTTAAGGTTGGCAGAGTTGAGTCTTAAGTGGAGAGCAGGCTGAGGTCAACCTAGAGAGAAGAACCAGCCGAGTAAAAACCGGAGGCAGCAGGAGCAGACATACGCTACACCGAGGCACAGAGGATCCTAAAGGACTTTATTGTTCAGGCCCTGATCAAGGCTAGGGCAGTGATGGCTAACCTCTGGCACTGTGGTGAAACTACAACTCCCAGCATGCTCCATTCATTTACAGTATATGGAGTTCTGAGAACAGACAAGCAAGTGGGCACCTTGGGAGTTGTAGTTTTACCACAGCTGGAGTGCCGGAGGTTTGTCATCACAGGGCTAGGGGACATTAGCAGTGGCTGGGGTCAGAGGCACTTATCACACTCTGGCCCTTTAAGTGTCTGGGGACTGGCGCATGCACTCAGTTCACCATCCGAGTCATACAGGAGGAGAGCCGAGCACAAGGGCAGTCATATTTTTGATTGGCCTTTATTACAAATATTGAGCCGTTCTGTCACGTTCTGTTAACAGTTTATCTAACTGTGTGAATGGTACTTTCGCTTTCACTTTGTGCTAATAAGCCTTATCGCTAAACTACGGAGCAGTCATAAACACTTATGTAAGCCACATTCTTAGGGCTCATGCACACAAACTTATTTTCTTTCCGTGTGCATTCCGTTTCCGTATGTCTGTATTGCAGTTCTGCAAAAAATAGAACATGTCCTTTTATTGTCCGCATTACGGACAAGGATAGGACTGTTCTATTAGGGGCCAGCTGTTCCATTCCGCAAAATACTGAATGCACACGGACTTCATCTGTATTTTTTGCTGATCTGTTTTTTGAGGACCTTAGAGCTCATGCACACGAACTTATTTTCTTTCCGTGTTCGTTCAGTTATTTTTGCAGACCATATGCAGAACCATTCACTTTAATGGGTCTGCAAAAAAAACTGAAGTTATTCCAAGTGCATTCCATTTCCGTATTTCCGTTCTGCAAAAAAATAGAACATGTCCTATTATTGTCCGCATTACGGACAAGGATAGGACTGTTCTATAAAGGGCCACATGTTCCGTTCTGCAAAATACGGAATGCACACGGATGTCATCCTGATTTTTTGTGGATCTATTTTTTGCGGACCACAAAATACATACGGTTGTGTGCATGAGGCCTTATCAGTAAGATAAGAACTGAGCTTTAATGAGTGTTTATTATGTCAGAGAACAGAGATAAGGAGTCCATCTTCTCCTCGTCTGATGGAAAAAGACAGAAAATCCAAAGGGTGCTACTACAGCATCTCAGCTCTATACACAACAAAAAGGATTCCATATTTTTAACAAAGACCAATTTAAAAAAAAAGATTTTTAGCTCGAAATAAGTACAATGCAATAATTAAAAAAAACATTGCCCCCAAAGGTGTACAAAGCCTTTAACAATATCACCTCCCCAAAGCCTCTTTTTGGATTTTGGGAGGAATCAAACCTAAGTAGTACAATACAACATACAGACTTCATTATTTGGCATTGACAGGGTGGATTTGGCATTTCTGGGGCACCAATTGATGGGTGGTTGTACGCCTCCTTTTGCTGTATGGACCGAATTACGTAGTGGTGACATTTTTTATGTGAAAGGCTTTTTTGGGGAAAAGTGATGGGTTATTGTAGACGCTCAGCACTCTCACGTTGTTCTGCACCTGCTTTGCCTGGGCAAACTGAGTCGCACAGAGTAGGAACTGCTCCATGTCCTTCATCAATAAATCGAATCCTGGCTTTCTCGACAACTCAAAATCAAAACCATGGTGACCGACAAAAGGAAGAACATGGTGTCGGTGCTGCCTCAAGAAGGGCTGAGCCATGCGCCCTGCATGGCACACTTGTTCAATCTTGTCAAGTGCTTCCTAAAGTCTTCAACCCATCTGCAAGACATCCTAAAAATGGGCAGGAAACTTTGCATGCACTTCAGCCACTCATACACCGCACACCCTCCTTGAGCTGCAGCGGCACAGCGGCGTCCCCCAACATAGGCTGATATGGGACGTTTCCACACGTTGGAATTTCACCCTCCATATGTTGGACCGACTATTAGTGATGAGCAGCAGGGGCAATATTCGAATTTGTGATATTTCGCGAATATTCATCATAAATTCGAGAATTCACCATTATTTTCTTGATTGTGAAAATCGACAATGTAATATGCGTGTATTGCATGCGCAATACAGGCATGGGTCACTTTTGCTACATTTTTCAAACTGCTAGAAGTTTCCTGATACTGGAGAAAATGATTCACATGACATAACAATAGCTTTATATGCAGATAGAGTGCTCCGATATATTCGCGATTGTGTACTCCACACTTTGTCACCGTTCCACTCTGTGGCCTCCTGATGCTGCCACCACCTCCACGCTGTCATTGTGCCACTTTGTGGCCTCCTGATACTACTGCTGCCACCTCTACACTGTCATTGTGCCACTCTGTGGCCTCCTCGTGCTGCTTCCACCTCACCACTATGTCATAGGGCCACTCTGTGGACTTCTCATGCTGTTTCCACCCTCCCCACTTTATGATTGGGCCACTATTTTGCCTTTCGGCCTGGCTGACATCATCATTTATTTGACCCTTTTCCTGATCTGTCAGAAGGAAGGAAAAATGAGACGCACAACGGATCCTGTCTGTGTAGCAGCTGTAAGGCCTGTATAGTCATATCAGAATTGGCTTGTGATTTGGTATCCAAAAGCAGGAGTGGGTACAAAACACGGACGACAAAAATATTCCATTCACGTGTCATCTCTGTTTTGGATCCACTCCTGTATTTTTTGGCATTAGGAATACTGATGGATTACTGGTCAAATGCTGACCGAATGAAGGCGAATGCTCAACAGACAGGATCCGTTTTTTGGGGGTTATTGATCAGACGGATCATAGGAAGGGCAAAATAATAAGTGACGTTGACACAAAATTACTGCTGACACCCTCTCCACTCTGTCCGGGGGCTCTACTTGTATAAGCGTTTAATAGAACAGGTTCTGTAGACATCTATGTGGAATCAGCTGACGGTGGAAAAGGAGTGTGTTTCTTCTTGGCGCTAACATCGACCTGTAGGGCTGAGTTCATACTTGAGTTATTTGGTCGATTTTGGCCCCGTGACTGCCCAAATAAGTGAAGGGTGCAGTGATTCTAAGAGTGACGCCTGTCATCTGCATGTCATATGGACTCACAGTATTATTTCACTACCAAAGTAGACTCCCTATGCATGTTTATGCAAGGCACAGTGTTCTACACCACTATAAAGGCTCTCAGCAGCTAGGAAATAGCAGTTTTTAATAAGATTCTGCGCAAAAAAAGTTTGGACTGAACCAAATTTTTCCCCCAAAATTCGGCGAACCGGTGAATAGAGTTTTTGAAAAATTCGCTCATCTTTAGAGACCATGGACTGATATAAATGATGACGTTCTCTGTATTTTCGTGGAATATGTTGGTGCCACATGGTCAGCAAACCATTCCAACCAATGGCATGTCCAAATAATGACCCTTTATCGTCCAATTAACTACATTAAAACTGGGGCCATTTGGATCCAAAGATGTTGTTTGGATCGTAGATTTTGATAGCATATCCTCCATATAGGTCATCAAAATCAGTTTGGTGAGGGACCAACACTCAGATCCTGCACCAATCAGCTGTTTTGGACAGCCAACAGTACCAGAAACGTCACAGTCGATGAAGTTGGAAGCAGAAGGCTCTGTCCACTTAAATGCCATGGCATGACCATGGCCTTCTTCTTCTGGCTCCGTCCACTGTATAGTTTCAGGTGCTGGTGGTTGCTTGAAACCGTTGATCAGCAGCCCCCTAGAGTCCTGAGGATAGGTCATCAATATCTAACCTCTTTAATTGTAATTAAATTGCACACTAATTATGGTTCTGAGAAGTACAGTTGTTTTCAAAATTATTCAACCCCCACTGAAATTGAGTGTTTTGGCCAGTTTGACATTGATTTTGATCATTTCAGTCATCTTGTTTACAATTAAATCAAAGAGGCCCTTGTAAGTCAGACAAATATAACATAACATTTATAATGAAATAACCACAAATGTCTTTTCTGTGCTCACATCATTATCAGTTTTATTCAACCCCCAAGTGACATTCAATCTTAGTACTTAGTACAACATCCTTTTCCAGTTATAACAGCTTTTAAACGTGAAGCATAGCTTGACACAAGTGTCTTGCAGCGATCTACGGGTATCTTCGCCCATTCTTCATGGGCAAAAGCCTCCAGTTCAGTCACATTCTTAGGCTTGCGTGCTGCAACTGCTTTCTTTAAGTCCCACCAGAGGTTCTCAATCGGATTTAAGTCTGGTGACTGCGATGGCCACTTCATAATGTTCCAGCCTTTAATCTGCAACCATGCTCTAGTGGACTTGGAGGTATGCTTGGGATCATTGTCCTGTTGAAAGGTCCAACGTCTCCCAAGCCTCAGGTTTGTGACGGACTGCATCACATTTTCATCCAATATCTCCTGGTACTGAAGAGAATTCATGGTACCTTGCACACGCTGAAGCTTCCCTGTACCTGTAGAAGCAAAACAGCCCCAAAGCATGATCGACCCCCCGCCATGCTTCACAGTAGGCTAGGTGTTCTCTTCCTCCTCCAAACATAGCGTTGATCCATGGGCCCAAACAATTCTAATTTTGTTTCATCAGTCCACAGAACACTATCCCAAAACTTTTGTGGTTTGTCCACATGACTTTTGGCATACTGCAGTCGACTCTTCTTATTCTTTAGAGACAGCAAGGGGGTGTGCCTGGGAGTTCTGGCATGGAGGCCTTCATTACGCAGTGTGCGCCTTATTGTCTGAGCTGAAACTTCAGTACCCGCATCTGACAAATCTTTTTTCAGTTCCTCAGCAGTCACACGGGGACTTTTCTCCACTTTGCGCTTCAGGTAGCGCACAGCAGTCGAAGTCAGCATCTTCTTTCTGCCACGACCAGGTAGCGTTTCAACAGTGCCCTTTGCCTTGAATTTGCGAATGATGCTTCCTATGGTGTCTCTTGGTATGTTTAACATCTTTGCAATCTTCTTATAGCCATTGCCCTTCCTGTGAAGAGAAATCACCTCTTCTCTTGTCTTCCTGGACCATTCTCTTGACTTCACCATGTCTGTAAACACCCCAGTAAATATCTAGAAGGAGCTGAGTATCACAGTCATTTTACATCTGCCTAATTGGTGCTTATTATGCTTGATTGCTGCTCCTTGACATCCACAGGGGTTTTCAATACCCGATCGAAAACACTTGAATGAACCTCTGTTCTTAAGAGTGGTCGTCTTTAAGGGGTTGAATAATTGTGTCAATGAAGAAATCACTAAAAAAACATTTAATACTGTATTACAAAAACAATTGATGTCATTTTAGTTGCATTTGGTTCTTTAAAAAGTCCTTGTAAGATTTCATTCTGAACACAATTACAAATGTACACTAAATTCCCTAAAACCCTTTACAGCATTGGGGGTTGAATAATTTTGAACACAACTGTAAATAGTTCACGCTGAAGGTTTCCTATATGCGGCCATGAGTACTATGAATGCAGCACATCGCCAGATCCCGAATGTGTCTCTACTCTCCAGAAGACGCCTCACCACTGTTTTCCCCCTGTAAATCCTTCAAGCAGTAGAACTATTAAGCGTGTTGTTAATCTATGGCCATAAAAATGACATTTTTGTTTAGTTCCTTATAAATTTCCAGTTCCTTTTAAATTATGACTTCACTGAAAAACACAGAGGAGCTTTCATTTAAGAACATGTCTTGTGCCATGGAGGTCATGAACTTGTAAGATTGCAGAAGTGTCACCATCGGCCTTCCATCTGTAGTTAAATGAACTTGCTGTATCTCTGCCTCAGCCGTCTGATACCTCAGTCTTGAATTATACTAAGGATGACAACGTGACAGGCAAGTAACTTTATTGAACCAGTCACCATTACTGAGTCATAATGTTACTGTTTATGAGAGAGGGTCACTTTCACGTAAATAGGGCCAATGTTTTGCAATGATTGATTTCTTAATATACTGTAAGAGCTCAGTTTTCCAAATACTTTGCCTAGTCACACCTAGATGATAAAAGTCAAACTGCCAGTGGTCACCACTATGGAGAGCGTACTACAAACTGAATTTAATGTATAAATGTATGCAGCAAACTCCTGAGCTCCCACTAGTGGTGGCCGCGATAGCTTGTGAAGTGAACAAACAGGTTGAGAAGATGCAAAGAGAACAGGAGACCATGGATTACAGTAAGCATCTGGTGGCAATGGCCAATACGCTTCTCAATACAGTCAAAGTTTTTTAGGCAAGTTACAGCAGTGGTGGCCGTCCCTTAGTGAGCGCCAAATGACTTTAATGCTGTGAGTTGGTGTCTTTACCCTCCAAAGCAGCTTATCTGCATGGCACCTGACATGCTCCATTGCTACACCTTGCACCAGGCGCTAAGACCTGCACGAGGACTGCACTACTGTATAAGCCAGCACTCACCTAATGGGAAAGGTACAGTGTGAGGAGGTACCTTCTTCAGTCTCCACAACCACACACTTGCGCTCCTCAAGCCAGTAAGCTATCTCCACCCAACATGACAATTCAGGACCTCCCTCTAACTCGCCATGCCACAATTTCTTGTAGGAACCCCACCATTATTCCTGCTAGAAGTTTATGAATAAAGGTCCATCTGGGTGTAAGCAGTTGGGTATGTGTCCCTGCATAGTCTGACAATAGCAGCACTGATCGTATAGTGCCCGGCTGTGCAGGGACACACCCCTAACTGGACCTTTAGGCCTCATGCATACGACCGTATGTAGTTTTGCTGTACGCAAAAAACGGATCCGCAAAAAATACAGATGACGTCTGTGTGCGTTCTGTATTTTGCAGAAAGGAACAGCTGGCCCCTAATAGAACAGTACTAGCCTTGTCCGTAATGCGGACAATAATAGGACGTGTTCTATTGTTTTGTGGAACGGAAATACGGACATATGGAAATGGAATGCACAAGGAGTAATTTTAGTTTTTTTTGCGGACCCTTAGAAATGAATGGTTCCGTATATGGTCCGCAAAAAATGGAACGGACACCGAAAGAAAATACGTTCGTGTGCTTGAGGCCTTATTTATAAACTTCTAGAAGGAATAGTAGAAGAATGGCCCAATAAAAAGTTATAGAATTATATGGCACAATACAGTTATATGAAAATATGCTCCAGAATTGGGATATCATGCAGAATTCAATTATCTATTCAAGCAGAACTGTCAGGAGTAGTGGCGGGTCTTCTTCCTTGGTATCTCTGTGTAATTATATTCCCTGTAATAAAACAATTCTGCATCATCTTTTGCTAGAATTCTGCAAATTTGGCCATTCCTCTGTTATTTCTTCTGAACATTCATGATGGTGTTTGAAATGGTTTTTTCTGGTCAATTTATAATTGAATTTCATGTAGGAATAACAGAGGGATTTAACAATGCAAATGATGGGGATTTGTTATTGCTTTAACACCACTTTTGTGGTGTTAATAGTCACATATTATGGTGCATGCCATAATTTGCAACTTTTTGAGCTTAGAAAAGGGAAGGGGCTCAGTGGAGCCCTGTTACATTCCGGATTTACTATAATTTTACGCTTATGTAAGTTTTTTTTTTGCTGGCACAAGGAAGGCCAGAGAAGAGCTTCATTTATTAACCGTTTCAGAACACCACCTACTTTTATTTTTTCATTTTCCTTTTTTCCTCCCCACCTTCCAAGAGTCATATTTATTTATTTTTGTTTTGTGTTCACATAGGCATATACGGGCTTACGTTTTGTGGGAGTTGTATTTTTAAATGGACTGTTTAATTTACTATAGAAAATACAAAAATAAATTCTCTGTGGGGGAAAATTGAAAAAAAAAAACTGCAATTCTTCCAAGGTTTTCTGGGGTTTTTGTGCGCTAAAAATGACATCATGAACCTCATGATTACAGCAATACCAAATTCATTTAGTTTTTATTTTGTTTTACTATTTTTTTTTTTTTTACAAATAAAACCTTTGAAAAAAAAAATCTTAGCACCACCATATTCAGACATCCATTTCTTTTTTCTTTCTTTCTACAGAGCTATGTCAGGGATTGTTTTTTTGTGGATTGAACTGTAGGTTTTACTGGTACCTTTAAGTACATACCACTTTTTGACCACTTTTTATTAAATTTTTTGTTTTGGGGGGGAGGGGGGTGTTAAAAAAAAGCAAAAGCAAATCAATCATTTATATAATTTTTTCCTGGTACCACATTATTTTTTTCTGCTATGGGGAAACATTTTTCACATTTTAACAGTTTGGACATTTTTCATACATATGTTTATTTTTAATTGTTTATTTACCTTATTTTTATATGTAAAATTAGGAAAGAAGGCTTATTTACATATTTTATATTTTTGTGTTTTACATGTCTTTATTGTAATTTTGACACTGACTTAGGGCGCGTTCGCATTAGCGTTATGGATTTCCTTTATAGGGTTCCGTTACAACAGTTATAACAGAATACACCAGAATTTGAGGACAAATGCGAAACAGAAACCTTTAAGAGGAATTCCGTTTTGCTCCGTCCTATCACATGTCTACCTACATGTCTACGTCAACCCTATAACGTAATTCTATAGCGCTAATGTGAACCCGCCCTTACCTGTCCGGGCTCCAGCGATGGGCTCTGGAGTTGTGAGACGTGATACCGTGCCATGCTCCCTGTGATCCTCTGTCTAGCCACGCCCCCTTGAACCGCTAGTGCATTCATAGTTATGGAGTGCTCGCTCCGTTTCTCCCCACAGAACATGTACACTGGGGGAAGATTAAGCTATTGAGGGAGTTTGATCACTACAGGCTGAGTGACTTCTCAGCCTGCCTATCATAAAGGAAACTGGTGTTCTGGTCCATTGGAGTCCCAAGTCCCTGGACCTATTAGTTCTGATCCAGGGACTTGGCGCTCTATTTAAATCCCCTGCTGGCAATACAACCTTGCCAGTTTTAGGTTTTACTCCCTTGCTGTACTCCCGTTCTGTTCTGTGTGCAGTGGATTGATATTTGTTTTGACCTCAGCTTGTCTTTGACCACTCTCTGCCTCGTGATTTGGTACTGTGACTCCCGTCTGGTTCTGACTTCGGCTTGGCTTTTCTGACTACCCTCTGTCTTCTGATTTGGTACTGTATTGTCCACCCGACCCACTCACGTATGACCGCGTTTTGTGTTTTCTCATCTCTGTATGTGTGTTTGTCTTGCACTTCCCATTACAGGGAACCTCGACCAGTTGCGGACTTGCTGCTTAGGGCTTGCATTGCAAATAGGCAGAAAAAGCGTGCTGGGTTCCAGTCAGGGCTCACTGTGTGTTTCCTGCCTACTGTGCTGACAAACGTATTGTCCCCTTATGGGACTTAAACACGCAATAATCATTTGTCCTATAGATTGCAGTAGAATATTACAGCAGTCTATGGGATTTTCATAGGCTGCTCATTTGGCCATGCCTCGGGTATTGCTTTTCAAGCAGCTCACTATGATAGGCTTGGGAGGTCATAGCAGAGGAAACAAAATGTGCAAGGATGCACAGTGTGGCATGGTCCTGCCCTTGGTGCACTTAACTGCTCAACTGCATATGGATTAAAAGTACTTTTTCTCCAGAATGAGGCAGTGAAAGTTATCATTACATTCAGCTGAGCTAGTCCTACAAAGCATTGTGCCATTGTGTTTGTTAGGTAATTTCTTAGTCTCTTCTATTTACGTTTTATTCACATGATTTTTTTTTTTTTTACATTTAATTAAACTAAAATGACATACAAGGACATTCCCTTAAATATTATTATTTTATAGATTTACGGTATATTCTGAAAAGGTTAAAAGTTTAAAAAAAATCAGATCCAAAATCTTTTAAAGTAAATCCTTACTCGTATGGCATCAAATAAAAGGTTTTAATATATGTAAACATCCTGTTATATAGGAGTAGATAGTGACAACTTCATAGATAAACTTAAAAAAAATTGTGAAAGAGAACTTTACTTTCTATTTCATTCTTTTGGACATGAATGAAATTGCGTAGTAAATTGGCTCTAGACCACAACTCTGCCGGAGTACTGTAGTTAGTATTTTAGAGATAGTGGGCTGCTGTTGATGTAATTGCCTTCCTCTGAAAATGAACAGATCTTCTAGGATTCAAACATGAATGAAATTGAGAAACTATCTGCTGGGAATTTGAAAGCGTTAAAGGAAAGCCTTAAAACAGGGTGTCTGTGTGTGGGCCAGACAGAGGAGCATACAGTAACCCAAACTAGTCCCATAGGGAGCAAGGTTTTTATTGATTTAGATGTATTTTGGTCTAAAAACATTTTGGCAGTGTTTGCATAAAAGTTTGGCTTCTGCAGCCTCTATGTTTCAAAGTACATAGCAGCTGCAGAATTGTGTTCACAGTAAAATCCACTGGACTGAGGCCTTTGACAGAGTCTGCTGGCAGTGGCTGGGCCTGGTACTTGAGAGAATAGGGTTGAGAGGAGCCTTCCGAAACTTCCTGATGGGCCTCTACTCGACCCCGGCCGCACAGATATATACTCTGGGGTACAGGTCAGCACCCTTCGCGTTACATAAGGGGATGCAAATAGGGTGGCCACTGGCTTCACCCAAGAAAGCCGGACCTCACCGCCCACGCCGCCAAATGATAATCCACGCCCCCACCTCAGCAAAGCCATGCCTCGCTACCGCGAAGCCACGCCCCAACATCCATGAAGTCACACACCCTCATCCTTTAAGACACGCCCCCATCATCGACCAGGGAGGAGAGGGAAGAACTTTCCGCATGGAAGGTGATCTGGGGGCAGCCGGGGTGCTTCTCTCCCCTTCAGTCAGCCACATTTGCTGCAGCTCACGCTCATACTGCGCAATGCTGATGTCTGAGCGTGAGCTACTGAAAGGGAGGACATCCCTGTGTCCGTCCAGGCACTGCACCGGAGGGAGAACAGGGAGCAGTTCGGCCTAAAACTGGACGTCTGGCCACCCTAGACGCGACAGGGCTGACCGCTGTCATCTTTGCTGTTCAATCTAGCGCTAGAACCACTGATACGGCGTATAGACAAAGGTGACTTGTTGTCGGGCATACGGGTGGGGACACAGGAGGTCAGGTCAGCTTTCTTTGCCGATGATGTCCTATTGTTTATGAAAGACCCAACACAACATCTGAATAAAACACTGACAGCACACATCAGTGAGTTTGGGATGTTCTCCAAATGTATGCTACTGGGACTACACCCTTGAATGCTTCTGAAGCCCGATGTGTGAAAGACTCGGGATTACCAATAGCTGGGACCTTTATCAAATATCTAGGGGTCAAAATAGGGAGAACTCCAGACTCTATATATTCTTTAAATTACCCTCCCCTAATCAAGAAAATCATGGAAGAACTTAAAAGGTGGGAAGCATTGCCCATCAATCTAAATGGCAGAATTAATTTACTCAAAATGATGAGATTTTTGAAACTCTTATACCCCCTCCAAACAATACCCTTGCTTCTCAAACACCGTGATGTGAAGATCCTGACATCAGCATTTATAAGATACATATGGATAGGGAAAAGACCACGGTTATCACTCCTCCGGTTACAACGACCAATAGAAAATGGGGGTTTGAACTTTCCAGACATCAGGGGCTATAATTTGGCCTATGTAGGTTGACATGTTGCAGATTGGCTCCTTAATTCCTGGTACTATTCTAACAGCAGCCTGGAATCAGAGTTGGTTTCTCCATACAGTCTCTCTGCACTATTACACTCCCCATATGGCTTTCTTGAGTCAGGTGTGAAGCAATCGGTGGTACTCAGGGACACCATAGCTTCTTGGAAAGCCTTGAGAAAATGGTTTGGGGTATCTTATCAAATGTCTAAATGCCTACCTCTTTGGGATCATGTGGACTTTCATACGGGTCGCACAACAATGGAAAACACAAGGCATACTGACTCTCGGAAACATTCTCCATCACTCAGAACCCAGAATGATGTCCCTATCAGAAATCTGTCAAAAATACACATTAACAGGCTCCCAAGCTGTCCAACACTTACAATTGAAAGCCTTTTGCCATAAGCGACTCAGGGACTACTCGCGGGAAATTATTGACAATCAGTTCGACAAGTGGATAGGGGATCAGAGGTGAGAAACTCCATATCAGGTCTGTATAGATCCCTCATGGCAAGAAATACTAAACTCGCACAAACAATCACCTTTGCCTGTTGGGAAAAAGTACTGAAGACCCCAGACACTTCCTAGCGGTTATTGGAAGGAATGCGTCTAGTACGAAAACACATAATTAGCGAAGCCTGGAGGGGCACGCAATTTAGGCTCATAAATGCTGCAATATATGTATTCACTAATTCACTATCAGATACATGACCAGATAGAATGACTCACAAATCCAAAATGTCAAAGAGAAAGGGCAGACCTTTACCATTGTATATGGCAATGCCAGAAGGTACAAGCCTTCTGGAAGGACATGCTCATCCTGATCTCGAAATTGTGGAGATATCCAATCCAGTTCGCCCCTATGTCACTGTTATTTCACTCCTCAGCTCCCACAGAGTGTGTATCTGAGGAAGGGGCGGAATTTCCCACACTGATCCATAGTACCCTGATGGCAGCAAAGCGAACGCTATTACAGCACTGGCTTTCTCCTAGTATACCCTCCACAACTGAGATTATATCACATCTGAAACAATACAGTCTTGGAATGACTGGAGGCAGAGGGCAAAAAACAGACCTTGATGAAAAGATTCTTCAAGAGATAGAGACAGTTTATAGTCTCGGCCTTAACCCTAGAGGAAAGGAACACAGTTATATCGCCATTCTTGCACACCACATGGTATTATACTGAAGAATTGAGAGGCACACTGGGGCCACTACTTCAGGAGTTGAGGACACACCGCTAGATAGGTAGAAATCTGAAAAAGGAAACTGATAACCACCATTATATGACAATTCCCAGAGTATTGCTGTAGCTGATGTTTGGACTACATTCTTGATTTCTGCTCATATTTAAATCATTATTGTATATGTATTGCCCCCGAGTGCACTCCTACGCCCTGCTCCTATCTGTGTATGCTGGTACGGCGTCATTCTATGTATTTTGTCCAGGTCCTCCACATTGTGCATTTCCTATGTTTGAAATTGTTAATGTTCATGTAATGTACCTGGTTCACCAGTAGGTGGCAGCAGACTCGGCAGAGCTACTGTTAGAAGAGAGGGGAACCTGCTTTCCATTCTGACCCTCTCTAAGGAAGAGAGGAGACGAGTTGGTTAGAGGTCAGTTCAGCTTACTCCCTTCTAGGGAAATGTCCTAGCTTAACCCAGCAAAGCAAAGTAAGCCAGCGGAACACCTTCAGCTGTGCTGGATATAGAGGACACAGCTTTGAGCCTCATACAGCAAAGAAAAATTGCCCTGGTACATAATCTAGAGGCAGACAACAGAGAGGGAAGTTGTAGCATACATCGAAGGAAAGGTTCCTATTTAAGCTTCAGCAGAGCAGTGCCGAGATTGTTATTGCCTGGCAGTTTATGCTAAAACCTGCTGGAAACCAAGAGAAAGCCTGTACATCGTTTGGAGAGACGTTTATGCAAAGTAAAGCTGTTTCAACTTTATCACAAGGTCTGGACTCAATTTACTCTACAAATCCCTCAACTATTCACCCTTTGCTCTGCTTCCGACGACAACACCTGGGGTCCAGAATATCCAGGTAGGAGCACCGTGACACGAGCACAGCCACATCTAAAGAGACATTTTAGGCTACGCTTACACCACTCTGGCATTCCTACACCTGGGTACCACCAACACCATCTACTCAAGGGGACTCTGTCCCTTGTTGCTTCACTGCAACTGGCGTCACGACAAATCTACCTAAAAACCACCCCAGACGCATGGGGGACATTGCAAGTTGCGTCTATGAAAAGGATTACGTGTGTGCACCTATACTGGAACAACTACAGAGGATCTACTTTAGGGCCTGTAAAACCCCCTACAAGAGACTTTATTGCATTTCCTCACTGCTGGAGAGTGTGAATCTACATCGATTGCAGCACTGTGGCAAAACAGGGGTTAATCGGCCATCTTGGATTTGGAACTCGTGTGTTGAGAGGAAGATATCCACACAGCAGAGGGGAGGGAACCAAACAGCCCGCCTCCACAGAGAAACCATTCTTGCAGCAAAAGGAACTAAAGTGCTCAGTTTAAGTTCCCAAGAGGACAAAGAAATCAACTGCACCCTGACAGGAAGTGAAGTGGCCATTTTGCAAAAAGGGAAAATGCAGTTCCTTTTTCCCTGGATCCTGAGAAGCAATGTCCAGAGGTCTGAGTGAGTACTTCTGGGGAAAATAACCTTGCTAAAGACTGTTAGGGGCTATAATTTGCCTGCTAGAGCATCATACTCCCCAAAATTGCACAGTTGCAGCGACTCTTAAAAGAGCCACGCACCAATTCTGCAGTCGTCACCCATAGCAACGTGCACTTAAATTGCATTTTAGCTTACGCTGACCCCTCTAGTCTGGTACAGGGTATCAAAAGCCAAGTGTGACAGTAAAGATAGCACCCACTTGGACCGCAGTGTTCCACCTACACCATCAACAGCTGCAGCCACGTGCATCATGCCGCTAACTATTACATTAATGGAGTCAGAGAAGGACTGCCCTGTGGCCATTGTTATTGCCACTAAGGACTTTCAACCGCTGCAACAGCGAAGAAGACTTCCAGTCCCTCTGGTAGAGACAGCGGGCCATCTGCCAGGCGAAGGTTACTATCGTTGCCCCTGACTACTGGAGAAGCAGAGCCAGAGAAGAGCCACTCTGTGGCCATTATTACTGCCACTACAGATATCTCAGGGTATACTACTACGCTGCTGCACAGCCTGAGCCCACCAAACAGGAGTACGGCCCTAAGGTGTGCGAAGATAAGGAGGAATCCACTGATAATGCTCCATGCACTTCGGAAACAATACCAAATCTAGAGCTTTTTGCTTTAAAAGACCAAGGGTCTATCCTTTATTGCTGTCCGGAGAATCTGTCACCTACCAGGAAAAGGCCAAGGCTCACAGAGGATCCTCCAAAAGATGGTGATCCTGCATTTCCAAGTTCTGCCACAGAAGGCCACCAGGAGATCGCAGATGAAGTATCTGCCGGAGTTACAGCTTCAGAGAGCACCAGAGCTAGCAGTAACAGCGATGAGGATGTCACACAGCTTAAAGAAGGACTTTTGCTCCCTCAAGTATGGGACCCAGGAGGAAGACTTCAGGTCCCTTATCTAAGGAGATCTCATGCTGAGAGAGAAAAACATCCATTCGACTACTGGAGCCACAACAGGGACTGCTTCTAAAGGGTAAGAGAATCGTTTTTTTTTTTTTTCCATTTTGTTGCCCTGTTTTACCTCTTGCCCAGAAGAGCACAGATCGTTAAGACTCTATCCATTAGATGATCAGCCAAAAAACTATCTCCAGCTTGTGCACATTGGCGCTATACCTTATATGGATTGCAAATGACTTTTGCATTACATGTTCCAGTTTTGCAACGTTACAAGCCAAGCACCCAAGGAATAGACTCAAACGTATATCTGAGCTCTTTGTGATCCTAATGTCACATCCTTGTTTTTTTATTAATGTTTTAAAACGTTATGCAACGTTAATGCACCTTGACCCTTTGTATGTACTCTTTTGCAGGTACAACAATGTGATACTATGCACTTTAAATGGTCTATGGACTTAATATAGTTAGCCAGATAGCTAGCGCCTTACTATCTAGCTCATATGGACTGCCTCTGAGGACGTTAAAGGGGTTGTCCGAGTTATTTTTTGAGCCTCATACAGCAAGGGAAAAGTGCCCTGGTACATAATCTAGAGACAGACAACAGAGAGAGAAGTTGCAGCATACATCAAAGGAAAAGTTCCTATTTAAGTCTGTCAGCATAGCAGAACCGAGATTGTTATTGCCTGCTAGTTTATGCTAAAACCTGCTGGTAACCAAGAGAAAGCATATAATGTAAATCGTTTGGAGAGACGTTTATGCCAAGTAAAGCTGTTTCAACTTCAGCACAAGGTCTTTAGTCAATTTACTCTACAAATCCCTCAACTATTCACCCTATTTGCTCTTCTTCGGACGACAACTCCTGGGGTCCAGGATATCCAGGTAGGAGCACTGTGACACAGCCACATTTATTAATTTTTCTGTTATGGCGTTAGGAGAAATAGGAGGTTCTCTTTTATATTTTAATAGTTTGGACTATTTCGGATGCGGCAATACGCAATATGTTTATTTTTTTTAATGTTTATATATTTTATGTGTAAAATTGGGAAAGGGGTGATTTAAACATAATATTTTGTTGTTTTTTTTTACTTTACATTGTCCTTGCTTCCCTGTGCTTTGTGAAGACAGCAGCAGGGAGCTTACCATGGCAGCCAGGGCTTCAGTAGCTTCCTGGCTGCCATTGTAACCGATCAGAGCTCCGTGATTTCTCTGCTGGGGCTCCTATCGGAAGCTGCCGCTGCCATCGATAAGAATGCTGAGGAGGGGACCCTTTGGCCACTGCCACCAATGAAGATAATACTGGGGTGGGGGGGGCACTGCTCCACTAATGTGTATTATTAACCTCTTAATACAAATGTAAGCGGTGGGTGCCGGGTCTCTCAGAAAGCCGGTACCCGGCCTAAATGACAAGGTGCGGTGATCAGCCGAACCACGTCTATTAACCCCTTAGGTGCTGCACTTGGGGGGTTAATAGACACAGTTTGGCGGATCGCGGTGCCCTGTCATTGGGTGAGGGTGCCGGCTGTGTAATAGAGCCGACACCTGCCGCTTACATCATGTTAATTATATGCATTGGTGGAGCAGTGGACTCCCCCACCCTCCCCTTAATCCTTTAATTGGTGGTGCAGTGGTCAACAGTCCCTCCCCTCCTCCTCAGTACTATATTCTCATTGGTGGCAGTGGCGGTCGTGTCACAGCGGGGAGGGAGGGACTCTATCGTTTTCCACTGTGCCGGCTCCGGAGAACATGGTTCGCGCTGACGGAAGCACGCACCATGTTCTCAGCACAGTGGGCCCCCCCATGAGCAGTAGGCCCCGCCACCTGCCCGGGTATGCCGGGTGCTGACGTCGACCCTGATCTTATCAGTCGGAACACCACCAATCAGGGGTTTAATCCTTATCTTGTGGATACCTTTAAGAAGGTGAGACTGTGCTACTCAATTTCAAGTCTGACAGTTGGACTCCCACAAATCACACATTGATAGCCTATCCAAGAGAATGGGTTTTCTACCTGAAGACTTCTTACAAGTGGTTTCCACCAACAACACTTATCAACAGAATGTTAGATCAGTGGTTTCTAATTGCTTAGATCCCCAGCTATCTCTAGAACACTATTTCTCCTCACCAAAGTAACATTAGTTAGGAGGTTATTTCCTGGAGTGGATATGATATGTAAATGATTTAGTGGGCACGCTCAGTTGCTTTTGTTAGTGTTGATCGAGCATGCTCGGCTGAACATCAGTTCTGCTCGAGCATCTCGATGCTCGGCACGTGGCGGTATTCGGCCGAATACCGCATGTGCTCGAGTGCAATGCTCGAGTCTCCTCCCCGCACGTTTCTTGGCTGCTACGCATCCAAAAGATATCTGTGACATCCAGTGTACTTTTTCCGTAGACGTGTCAGCTGTACACAGTGACATTAGTTGCGCAACATCTCCTGTGTAAAGTGTGCACATCCAAAAAATATCTGTACTGGAGAGCCGCTGGACCATAGAGGTCAAGCGAGCGTGAGGACAACACAGGGCGCACAGGTCACAACCAGGTTTCAGATAGTTTTCCGTTTATTCAGAGACAACCCGTTTTGGGGTTCATGGCCCCTTTATCAAGTCTGGATGCTGACAGCTGGAACAGAGGCACGGCTGCTGTGTGCTGACACGTGGAGCGCTCAGTAAGCACACAGCGGACCGAGCGCTCCACGTGTCAGCACGCAGCAAATACCTGTGACAGTCCCTGTAATTTCGCTGGTGACAGCATTGACATTATCTGCCGGATATCTCCTGTGTGACATTTCCACGTTCCAAATACCTTTTTAAAAAATTTGCGCATGCACTTCCAAATCCTACGCAACTGTACGTGTGACATACTTTTATGCATATATAACATTTTATATGAAGAAGGCGAGCAGTGAGAGTCACCAGCAGACCATCAATTATAATTTTTCAAGGGTGTGTATGATGCCCTCCTTTATGTGTAACAAAGGGTGTAGTGCAGTAATTTTTGGCAGCCCTTTCACTTAGTGCATAGGCTTTATGAGTGCAGGAGTCCCACTACCAGAACCATTGTACCACAATGTGAATGAGGCCCTCCTTTATGTGATATACAGGTTGTACCGGAGTGCCTCTTGCTTGTAATTTTTAGCAGCAATGGCACTTTATATACAAGTAAATATACAGGAAAGAATGTTTCCTAACAATTTTTCATCTAAAATTGATTTTATCTTTGGTTTTGTGCATATTATTGTCAGTCTGTAAAAGTGGTGTACTACCCGGACCACATCATTCCCAGCAGCGACCTGAGAGTCCATGATACATCCAGACATCCTCCCCATGCTGTGCCCGAACCATTTTGGTGGTGTTTCCATAAATTTCTAACCTTTTTCTATGAACCAGGCACCCTCCCCTCTTAAGAGCAGGGGGTGCCTGGTTCAATGCTCGCATTCTCCCATTGACTTCCATTATACTCGTGTGCTCTATAAAGCACGCAAGCATCTCAATGTGTTCGGCCTGAGCACCCGAGCAGTTTGGTGCTCGATCAACACTAGTTCTCATATTTCCAGTGTAGTTGTATGGAGCAGCAGCGAGCATGCCCAGCCACTGCGTCGTATAACTTAACCGCACAAAGGCCACCCAGATACGGAGATCATCTGTTCTCCCATTAAAGATGAAGCACAAAATTCTAATACTTATTACCCTGCGACAAGCTTTCTTCTGCTTAGTCCTTAGTTTAGACATGAGCAAATTTCTAGAAAATCGTTTTTTGTCAGATTTGGCGAATTTAATTTGGATCCAAATTGCCCTGAAAATTGGTATATATAAGAGAGATTATGGAGAGTGCCTAGGGTGCAGGATGTGTATTGTAGTCCAGCCAAATCTGCTCTTCATTTCTGGGAAAGATATATGCAAATTAGCATATCTTCTGTTGGCATCAGATAGGTTTAGTGTTCTTTTCTTTTTGGTGGGAAAGCTAACTTGAATATCTTTCCCAGAAACCCAGAGGTGTGCTTCCTGTATAAAAAAAAGCACTGATTGACAGCTCGGGACTACCACCAGGGGAAAATCTTATTATGAAAAAGTATTGATTGAACTGTTTGAGGCTACCACCAGGCGAACATTCTTAAAGGGGTTATCCAAGTTATATTTATTGATGACCTATCCTCAGGATAGGTCATCAATATCAGATCGGCGGGGGTCTGACACCCGGCACCCCCGCCGATCAGCTGTTTGAAGAGAAGGCGAGCGCCGTGCCAGCGCTGCCTCCTCGTCATTGTTTACATGCTGGCCGTTGCATCTGCAGCGGTGAGCATTTGTAATTACACCCAAGCCGCTCCATTCATTTCAATGGGACGGCTCTGTAGTATACACTTGTATAGAAACGAGCCGTCCCATTGAAATGAATGGAACGGCTTGGGTGTAATTACACATGCTCACCGCTGCAGATGCAACGGCCAGCATGAAAACAATGACGAGGAGGCAGCGCTGGCACGGCCCTCGCCTTCTCTTCAAACAGCTGATCGGCGGGGGTGCCGGGTGTCGGACCCCCGCCGATCTGATATTGATGACCTATCCTGAGGATAGGTCATCAATAAATATAACTTGGACAACCCCTTTAATGTGATAGAATCTGAATTCAGGGGGAAATCCAGGATGAATTTCGAATTGGTAAAATTGATTTGCTCATCTCCCTTAATTTCCTCCTGCTAACAAATCTGCAAAAATGAGTGAAGGAAGGAAAGTGACAACTGAAAAAGAGCAGAAAGGAACAAATTAGACTGAAAGTGATTTTTAAATAATTTTATTAATTATTTTACTAAGAATATGTTGTACTTCAGGATGTGGTAACGTCTTGTCTTGTGTGGCTCTAGTCCTTTCTGTTCGTACATTGTGTTTTTTCGCCACGGTTTCTGGACTCATCTGTCAATGACATTTACTTCCTCGAATTTTAGTGAAGTTTGTCTTTTTTTTAAATGAAAGTGTGAAAGATATTACAGCATTTTAGATTATAGTAGAGGGAGATATAAATCTGCAGTATTTTACGGTGTACCATTAACGTCAGTCTGCAGATAATATTTCGTAATGCGCTGAAACAAGCAATGCATCTTATTCAGATAGGATTATGTTTGGTTTCTAAGAAAATACAAGCGCCATTACCCAGTGAACTCTGACAGATTACACTGAGTAACACAAACCGAAGAAATCAGATGGAGATTATGTTAGAAGAGCTTTACGCTACATTCACATCTCTGTGTAGGCATTCTTGTAGTCTGTTCTGGCAGAGGAACTGGCCACCAGAATTACCGCATCTGGTATAGCGGGGCACCGCCAGGCACTGCCGGATCCCCATTGACTACAATCGACTTGGATCCAGCAGGTTTCCAGCATAAATGCAAGATTTCTGCCAGACAAATAGGTCAATGTAGCCTGACACAGAGGTTTCCCCGTTTCCTTCTGTTTTACGGTATGAAGTTTCAAAAATGTTAGTCCCTTTCTCTTTGAAGAAATCCCTGTAATGTAATTGGGCTTCTAAAGTGAATTGACCATGTTTTTATACAGAGCCAATGTGCAGAGATTGCACCCTGTATGTGATAGGTTAGCCCCCAATTTGTGGCAACGTCTGGGATTTGACCCATATGATGCCATGAAAAACTAGAGCAGGTTACAACACTAATCAGGACTGTAATGTGGACCATTGATACTTGTCACCCAGAATCTTTTAGAAGTGAAACAGAAACAAATGAATAGATTCAGTCAGGTCCAAGTTCTTTAAAGCATGCTTCTATCGTTTGAAGAACATTTTGCTTTCAAAATATAGAAGTGAAACATTTTGGTATTTATTGGAAACAGCAAATAAGCTTTGTGTAATGCTACTATAACGGGACTTGGGACCCCTTTTTTTTGCATTTTTATTTCAGAATACTAATCAGTTTAAAAAGAAAGCACCTGAAAATGTACTCTCTTATGTCAATATCTTCAAATATCATTTATCATATTCCAGCCCTTGGGCAGCAACTAGTAAAAAAAAAAGAATGAATGTTCATCATACTCACCTCACCGATTCCCTTGCCGTTGCTGGTGCTGCGGTCCCCACTGTGCCCCACTTGCAGTGTACTCCACCAGAAAATGGATGAAAGTGCACTTAGCCAATCACTGGCTGCAGTAATGACCCTCTTCAGCCTCTGATTGGCTGAGCAGCAGTCTCAGCCATTGACTGTCATGGTGCAACGCATCACCGGTACAGTCAATGGCTTGAGCAGGTGGTACTGAAGACACATCAGCAGTGGCAGTGAGTAAGTATAAGAGTGACTATACGTATTCCATAGCTGTTGGCCAAATGATTGTTCGACCAACAGCTATCTCTCTCAACTGCCTCCCGACTCCCCCATATTCATTACATTCGGCTTGGCTGAACATGTATGTGTATTCAATGGGGAGATGGGTTAAAAAACACTGCTAGAAGTCTCTTATCTCTCTGGAGAACAAAAGGATTGGTAAAAATAGTAACTTTACTCGATCCATGTCTCCCCCAACATCATCTGTCAGGGGAGAGTTGGGAGCTCCCCATACACATTAGACTGTCATCCAAACCTACCACACTAATGTGTATGCTGGCCTTTAGTCCTTTTTCTATTTTACATTTCATAAGCTGTTATTTAAAGGCTATGTACACTTTCAGGGGTAATTTTTCTTTATGATTGCATTTTACTCATTTTGGGAAAAAAAATTTTTTTTATTGGTCTTTATTAAAAAATATTGAGCTGTTCTGTCACAAATGATTACATCTTTCTTAGCTGTACTTTGTACCCTTATCTAATAAACCTTATCTCTAAATTACTAAAAGGTCATAAACACTTATTTAAGCGAAATTGTTACCAGTGAGATAAGAATTGAGCGATAATGACTGTGTAGGAGGTTAGACAGCAGAAATAAGGAGCCGTTAGCTGAGCTGCCTGACGGAACAGAATGAATATTCAGATCCTGCTACTAGATAAACTCAAGGCTGCACAAAGACAGTGGTTCAAAATTATTAATAAAGACTAATTAAAAAAAGGTTTTAAGCTCAAAAGTAGTACAATGCAATAATAAAAAAAATTGCCCCCAAAGGTGTACATAGCCTTTAGTCAAACCTGACCACAGCACCTGAGCACGTGAACCTTGATGTGCGCACTTCCTGGTATGCACCAGCATCCTTCGATGGCGAACGGAGGAGCCTGGGTTTGTATGCAGCAGCCCCTGCCATAAAGAATGACAGGAGGCTGCTGCATATTGTTTCCTATGGAGCCCCTGTCTGTAGCAGGGCTCCATAGGAAACTAGTACATTTCTCATAGACTCCAATGCTAATGCACTGAAGTCTATGAGAATAGTAATCTAATGATTACTTGTTATAGTTACCTATGGGAACTATAAAAAAAGAGTAAAAAAAAATTATGTTTTTAAAATTAAAAGTTCAAATCACCCCCTTTTCCCCAAAATAAAAAAAAAAAAAAAAAAAAAAAAAATCACACCTCATGGTTATCGGCACGTGTGAAAAAGCCCATACTATAAAAATATAATATTTTCCCCATACGGCAAACGGCGAAATGGAAAACAACAACTGATTTTTATTCCAAGATATTTATTATTTTATCAGTATCAAAATGCGAAAAAAAAAACATACATATAAGGTATCAACGGATTCCTACTGAACTGTAGAATGAAAGTAACTGCTCAGTTTTATCGCACATCAAACATCGCAAATAAAAAACCTGTAAAACTATGGCTGAATTCCTTTTTTTTTCCAATCGCACGCCATTTGGAATTTTTTCCTTCTTCCCACTAAATCATATGCAAAATTAAATGGAGGCATTGGAAAGTACGACCTGTCCTGCAAAAAAACAAGCCCTCATACGGCTATGCAAATGGAAAAATAAAAAAGTAATGGCTCAGGGAAGGCCCCAAATGAAAATGCAAAACTAAAAAAACTCTGGGGTAGAAAGGGTTAGGCCCCTTTCACACGGGCGAGTTTTCCGCGCGGTGCAATGCGTGACGTGGATGCATTGCACACGCACTGAATCTGGACCCATTCATTTCTATGGGCCTATGCACATGAGCGGTGATTTTCACGCATCACTTCTGCATTGCGTGAAAATCGCAGCATGTTCTAAATTCTGCGTTTTTCACGCAACGTAGGCTCCATAAAAGGGAATGGGGCTGCGTGAAAATCGCAAGCATCCGCAATCAATTGCGGATGCAGTGCGATTTTCCCGCAAGGTTGCTAAGAGACGGGACCCGATCTTTATTATTTTCCCTTATAACATGGTTATAAGGGAAAATAATAGCATTCTCACTACAGAATGCTTAGTAAAATGTGCATTAAGGGGTTAAAAAAATAAAAATAAACTCACCTTATCCACTTGATCGCATAGTTGCCGATCTCTTCTCTCTTCTTCAAGCATTAGCTGCCGGCTAAAGGACCTGTAGTGACGTCACATCCCATGGTCCATCACCATGATTGGACCATGTGATGAGCGCAGTGACATCATCACAAGTCCTTTAGCTGGCAGCTAATGCTAGAAGAAGAGAGAAGAGATCGCAACTACACGATCAAGTGGATAAGGCGAGTTTATTTTTTTTATTTTTAACCCCTTAATGCACATTTTACTAAGCATTCTGTAGTGAGACAGCTATTATTTTCCCTTATAACCATGTTATAAGGGAAAATAATAAAATATACAGAATACTCAACCTGAAACCGGACTTCAGTGATGAAGTCCGGCTTCAGGTCTGGGTACCAAACATGCCGATTTTTTGCACGCGTGTGCAAAACGCATTACAACAGTTTGCACCTTAAAGAGGATGTTTTAGAGCTACTATACATACATACTGTTCTTGCCTAGGGGACTTTTATTTTCTGTGTCCGCATCATACTGCAGATGTGTGCTATGATTTATAAAATGTAAAGTGCGAATATTAGAATCCACAATCGCAAAATGTGAAACAGAAAATGTGATGAGGGGACTCCGCATGGAATGAGCTCTGAGCCATGGGTTTCCCAGGATCTTCAGTATTTAGGGTAAACACTGATTTCCACTGAAAACACACAATAAACTAAATAATAAGAGATGCCGTAATAGTTAACCGGAGAGGAGGGGACTTCCCAAAAATTCTATGAAGACTGGGAACGTAGATTAACATCGTGCTGTCTATTATATGAGTGTGAGGGATTATCATAATGTTTATCCCATGGAGAGTAACACAGTAGACAGACATATGGGTTATTCTAACTGTTGAAAAGCATGCTCCAGCTGTGAGATAATATCCTTAGCTCATTATAATGATGCCCCCTAGAGTTTAACCTGTATAGTAATGTGCATGTCCACCTACTAAGGTGGTCATACATGCTCAGTTCCATCCTACAAATGCCACCACCTGTATCTTCTGTTAGGAGCTGTGACAGTTACAGGGAGAGAACTGCAGCAGAAAGGACTTGAATAGGAAGGAGCCATCCAATTAACGTGAATGGTACAGCAGACTTGTAATTACACTGCCTGCCGCGGGAATGTCGACGGTGAGCAGCCAAATAATGAAGAGAAAGCAGCGCTCGTACAAGCACTGCATTTTCGTCAAACAGCTGATCAGCAAGGGTGCCAGCAGTTGGTCCCGCTCCGATCTGATATTGATGGTCATCAATATAGCAAAAGTGGACAACCCCTTTAAGGACCAGTCTATTTTGAGCCTTAAAGGGGTTGTCCTGTTTCAGAGCTGAACCCAGTCATATCGCCATCTTCACCCCTCGGCCCTTCTGATATGAGCATTGGAGCTGATATTTCATGCTCCGATGCTCTCCTTTGCCTTGCGCTGAATCATGCAAGGCAAAGGCATTTTTCAGAGATTCAGTGATGTACAGGGCTCTCCATAGGGACTGCTATGCGGGGCTTCTGCCCAGCAGTGAGCCCGGTGACATCATCAGCACTATTGGGCAGGATTTAGCACTGCCCTAGCCTGTAAAATAGCTAGGGCAAGTGCTAAAGTCCGCCCATCAGAGCTGGTGACATTACCAGGAACACTGCTAGGGGGAAGCCTCTGCCCAGCAGTGTGTTGATGTAAATAAAAGAGCCCTTGCCCTGCCCGATCCTGCGCAGGGCAAGTGTCACGCTTCGGTGTGGGAGGGAAGCACCACCCCAAGCATAGGAGGGAAGGGGGGAACAAGGAATCAGGCCTGAGAACTAGGGAAGGAAGATGGACACCTTCTAATGAAAACCCTAACCAAAATCCTGACTGACTACCAGTATGAACAGACCCCAAAAGTAGGTGAGTTCATATGCAGGAATACCTAGAGTCCTATCAAGCCCTATAGGACCCTGGTACTAATGGCAGGGAGGAGACTACCTGTTCCTCCAAAAGAAATGATGAACAGGAGTCTACTTCAGGCCTAATTCAAACAATAGGTGTAACGGGGAGCCGGCGACACCCTCTCCCTCTGCAGCGCTGCCGGCGTCTCGCTCTTGGTAACAAGAGGACGGAGAAGACCCGGGCGCTCATTTCTTCTCAGTGTGGCCGGCGTCCTGCATCTCCTAGACAACGAGCAGGTGGAGGAACTGAGCACCGGGGCTAATGAGTCGGTGCTTAGGTGTACTGAGGTGCTGGACAGGGGTCATGTGATGCTGGCCACGTCACATGACCCATCAAGAGGACCTATTTAAACAGGTAACCTGCTGGCCACAGGTTGCCTGTGATTGGTCTTACTTCCTCTCAAGTGTATCCTGTATGTGCGACTTCTACCTTTTGACCTCGGTTTGTATTTGACTCTGACCTGGTGTACCCTTTGTACTGACGCGATCTCTTGGCTCTTGACCTCAGCTTGTACTTACTTGATATTATAGTACCTGTGTGATTGTGTTACCTCCTGACCCTTGACTTCGGCCCCATTGCTTCTATTGCTATTCTGTGCCGGCCTTGGAAGCTTTTGCTTTTGTGTGATCTGTCTTATTAATTGTGTTCTCCCTGTGTTGTTTCCTTTCTTTAGGCCCCTGCACATACATAAGCTAGGGATTGCCACCCAGTTGTACACCGTCGGTTAGGACGGACCGTGAAAGTAGGTAGGGAAAGGGGTGTGGGTGGAGTTAGGGCTGCACTTATTCCTACCTATTTGTGACAATAGGATAATGCAACACACAGGAACTCTGGAAGCACCAGGAACTCAGCCGAGATCCAACCACAAACAATCCACAAGCACAGAAGCTATAAACCGCACAGCATAGTGGAAGAAGCAACTATAAATAAGGAAGGCTAAATGACCACATAAGCAACACTTTGATGCAAGGGGTGTGGCCATTACCAGAAACAACACAGACACCTATTGATCCAAAAGGAAAACTTGTCAGATCAAACCACCTGTTGGTTTCACAGATCTCCTGCCACTTACTGGCGCAGGGACTTCCGTATGGCTCGGTATGTCTGTGAGTGACAACAAGGGAGAGCATCAGAGCATGAAATGCTCTGATGCCCATATCAGGGGGTCAGAGGGGTGAAAATATGGACATGTCCGCGTTCAGCTCTGAACCCAGAAAACCCCTTTAAGGACCAAGCTTTTTTTTTCTTTTTTTTTCCATCATTGTTTTCCCAGAGCCAATTTCTGTTTTATTTTTCAGCTGATGTTATTGATTAAGCTTTTTTCAAACATTTTTTAATTTTTTTGGCAGGGGGAGTAATAAAAAGCAATTCCGACGTTATTTGTGTCTTTTTTCCTGCCATTTAAGTAAATTTTATTCTATGGTGAATAAAAATTTGTCCATAACAAATATCTATAATTTTTTTAATGCTTCAGTATATACCGCTACATCGATGGAAAAATAAAAAAGTAATAAGACTCGGAATATATTGATACAATTGTTTTTCCATCAACACATGCTCTTACTTAACAATAGTACTAAAACATAAAACTACAGATGTAGCATGGTTAGCACTCCTTTTTTCTGAGATTTCTGAGTTTGGTTATCTAATCTAAGCAAACACCTTCAATTGCTTTTCAATGGCTTTTTTCTCAAGATAATGGAATGAGTTAAGAAATTTGAGTTAACAGCGGGAGTGCTAGTCCTGCTGCATCTGTATATATATATGTATATATATATATATATATATATATATATTTGGTTGTCCATCAATTTTTAAATGAAAAGCTCCTTTCTTGTTTTGTTAATTTTTTACAATTTTTTTTTATTTTCCCTCACCTGTCCCATCAGTCTAATGCAGCGCCAGGTGTTTATCGTTGCCGCCGCAAACTGCGGTTATTGCTTTGCTTATGCGCTGGGTGCCATTTTACAAGATTAAGAAAAAAATCGGAGATTTGGAATGAATCTTTAACTCTGCGAATAGATTCGCTCATCTCTAGATGTGACAGGTCCTCCAGACTGAGAAACACTCTGTAGCCACTTTGTGCTCTGGTTTATAGAGCTTTATGTGTGAGGGCAGGGGTGCATCACCAATGAGGCCAGGGGAGGCAGCACCAGGTAGGGGTAAGAGGGGGACAGCAGAAGGGCCATAGGGAATGAGGGCTTTCATTGTGGTATAGGGGTTAGGTTAAAAAATTGGCATGAGGGGGGGCGCAGTTTCAGTTTTTCGACTCAGGCAGCAGAAAGGCTAGGTGCACCCTACAAGGGACTCCTACATATGCAGTACACAATGACAGATATCCAGAAAGGCTAAATCATGAAGTGATTGCCCTCCCCCATTATATGTTGTAAAATAGGACTACATCTCTCGTGGTAAGTCTGTTTCCATTTTGAACTCTCTTTAGATTACAAGTCGTATCATAAATACTGTAATAATATCTAATTGATACCAAAAGGTTTTACCTCCTGCAGCATAAACTTCAGCTTTTACTGCTTTGCCATTCGACTTTGTGGATAACCCCCCCCCCCCCAACCATAACTAATCAACGCACCCAATGGAAATCTATATTTTTCGCTGCCACATTTAATGGAAATCAAAATAGAAATGCATTATGAATATGATCCTAGGGTTTCCGATATCGGAAATATTTACTTTGGAATGTGAGAGCCTCCCCAGCTGAAGCGCTCATGTTGACTTAAATAATAATAATTGGATAATCTTTGAAAACTTCTTCGAAATTGTTAAATTAGACCATATACAATAAGAAAGTCTTCAGGGTATATCGTATGTGATGTGTAATATGATGTTATCTTACTGCACTGGTGCTACGCTGAGTCGGAGCTTGTTTTCCTTCAAATATTATTTTGTATAAATGGTCTTTATGGGATTCGTATTACTATGTGCACCAGGTGCAGAACAGTCCACTGTTATCTCCCACAGCATTAAAGGGGTTCTCCGATCAGCTGTTTGAGGAATCTGCGGCAATCACCGAAGCTCTGGTATACGCCACAAGTTATTTGCAGATTACCCAGCACAGCACCACCCATTAGATAGTGGCCATACTTTTGCTTGAATGGAACTGAGTAGCGTCTAGGCCACATGACCGATGAACATGATGTCACATGGCCTAGAATGAGGCCTGTGCGCTAATGGAGTAACCTCTACATACAGCTTATCTTATGTTGATGACCTTTCCTGAGGCTATACCATCAATATGCAACGAGCCGTTGAGGAGTCGGTGTAGAGTATAGGAGTGGTAGTGGCCGGGATGAAGTGTTGTGTCACACTGTACTCTCTCAGGCCATTGTTTGCTGGGGATCAGTGCAGTAGAAATATAGTACTTAAGAATAAGACCAGAGTTAAAAGTAACCAAGTCTCTTTTACTAAGTGCAACGTAGAACCTGAAATACATACAGTAGCAGCAGGCTTTCAGTGTAAATCCTCTCTGGCACCAGTAAGGTCATGGAGTCAGGTTGGTTGGGGGGAATTCAGCACTTGGCGATACTGGCCTAGTAGTAGTTTGGTGATGGGTGGCTTGGCTGTGAGGGGCTTCAGCAGGCCAAGACATTTTGGACAATTGTGTGTTTCTAACTATGGGAACAGTTTGGGGAAGGTCTTTTTCTGTTCAAGCATGACTTTGCCCCAGTATAGAAAGCAAGGTCCATAAAGGCATGGTTGGATGAGTCTGGTGTGGAAGAACTTGCCCTGACTTCAACCCATCCAACACCTTTGGGATGAACTTGAACAAAGATTGATAGCCAGGTCCTCTCATCTCTGACCTAAAAAATGCTCTTCTACATAAAAGTACAAAACTTAGCACGGACACCCTCCAAAATCTTGTACATAGCCTTCTCAAAAGAATGGAAGCTGTTTTAGCTCCAAAGTGGGGACCTACTCCATATTAATGTTTATGGATTTAGAATGGGAGGCTGTAAAAACTGCTGTTGGTGGAATGTGTAGATGTCCTAATACTTTTGTCTATAAAGTGCATGTTTTTTTTTTTAGCAATTGCCACCCCAAAATACCTGCATTTTCATTTTTCAGTAGCAACACCAAGTTAAAGAAAAGACAACATAATTTGCTCAAATTGAATCTAATACTTGAGGACATCCCAAGAATTTCTGTTTGTACTTACTATTTGCAGTCAATGCTCATACTCTTCCAAAAGGAGAAACATGATGTCTACATATAGAAGGATCTTGTCCTTAATAAAATATATAGCTAAATATGATAGAAAGTATGTATATTAAAGATAGTATGACCTTAATTTAAAAAAAAAAAAAAAACCCTGAAGGGTCAGCCACCATTCTTTCCATTTAGGATCTGCGGTCTGATCCTACAACCTAATCCAGATGAAATACAGATGGTATCTAAGGTAGCTTTCTAGGACTATAGGGACTATGGGAGTTTGATAGAAGTGGCAATGGATCAGTCTTTGACTTTATCTTTCTTCATAATCTAGATAAAGTGAAAGGTGAATATATTTATAAGATTCAGACTCTGGTATACAGAGCAGCTGACAAGTTTGACAGTTTTTTTTTTAGATTGGAATACAATCCCCACACATTGCAAATCAACGGTTTTTGTTTTTTTACAAACATAAGGGTTACATCTGGGTCATCACACATCCACGCAACCACTGAAGGCGAAATGTATAATATGCTGGCATTTCAAATGACTGTAAGACATGGATGTTCTTGATAAGCAAGAGAAAGAGCTGCTGGTTTTTAGCAGTTCTCTACTCCGGTTCATAGAGAGGGGTCCTGAGTAGTGAATCCCCATCTATGTGCTTGCCTCTAATCTGATATATGGATAAAGGTTGTTGTTTAGGTGGTAGTTTCTTTAATGAACTAGATAGATAGATAGATAGATAGATAATTGATTTTAGATAGATAATTGATTTTAGATAGATAGATAAATAGATAGTACATAGATTAATAGAAGATAGACAGACAGATAGATAGATAGACAGATAGATAATATATATTAGATAGATAGATAATTGATTTTAGACGGATGGATAGATAGATAGATAGATAGATAGATAGATAGATAATTGATTTTAGACGGATGGATAGATAGATAGATAGATAGATAGATAGATAGATAGATAGATAATTGATTTTAGACGGATGGATAGATAGATAGATAGATAGATAGATATAAAAAATATAACACTGGGCAGCACTGCAAACAAGAAACAATACCAAAAGATGGAGTGCCAGTGGCTGTAGAAGCGATCCACTATCCAAACATATATAAAATTTTAAAAAATCCACGGCACTTCCAATAAAAAATGTGTATATTTATTCCACCAGATGCAACGTTTCGGTTCTCTCAATGGAACCTTTCTCCAGCAGCTTGAGAAAGGTTCCATTGGGAGAACGAAATGTTGCATCTGGTGGAATAAATATACAAATCTTTTATTGGAAGTGCCATGTATTTTTTATTTTTTTTTATTTTAGATAGATAGATAATAGATAGATAGATAGATAGATAGATAGATATGGATTTATGGTGGTATGAAATCAGAAGCACACCGCTTAACAGTATATACCCACAGGTATGGTCAGTAAGCCATACATGCATTGGGCATACATTATGTATGTAGCAGCAGCCTTATACAGACATGGTGGGTAGCGAAGAAAGCTCACACTTTTCTTCTGTGGCTTGCTCCAGTCTACATACAGATCAATAATATATCCGATAAATTAAAGACACATCAAATCCTTGGGAAACCCTGATTACACAAACACTATGATCAATGTCGTGGTGACACATCCCTCAGAGATAAGTGAAATCTCCAGTGGAGAACCGCCCGGCGTTGATTCAAGGAAGGAATGGTTAATGCTAAAGGAGACGGAAGCCAAGCATCAAATAAATCAAAGTGATGTGTCATGTATTGCCTAACACGCTGCTGTAGACTAAAGAGGAAGGATTGTGAGTCAGATGGCAAGTATATTATATATGTGTCTACAGTAAAGGAAAAGCAGTTGCAGATGTGGCAGAGCTGAAGTCTGACATTTCCTGGTACTTTTCAGCAGGGGCGTACATAGAAATCACTGGGCCCTATAGCAAGAATCTAAATTGGGCCCCCATGTCGCATTTATAGCCTCTCCCACAGCCCATTCCGGGCCTCTCCCTTTGCTCCATGAACTGTGCTGGCTGATACGTGTTATATTGTACAAAAAAGGTATAATAGATGCAGTGTGCACAGGTATATAGTATATACAGCAATGTACTGACAGGTACGAGGTATAAATTACTGCTTGTACCTCACATATCAGTACACTGCTGTATATACTATATATTTGTACACACTACCTCTATTACACCTCGCACCTCATATCAGTACACTGCTGTATATACTATATATCTGTACCCACTGCATGTATTATACCTCACATATCAGTACACTGCTGTATATACTATATATCTGTACCTACTGCATCTATTATAACTCGTACCTCACATATCAGTACACTGCTGTATATACTATATATCTGTACCCACTGCATGTATTATACCTCACATATCAGTACACTGCTGTATATACTATATATCTGCACCCACTGAATGTATTATACCTCATATATCAGTAAACTGCTGTATATGCTATATATCTGTACCTACTGCATCTATTATAACTCGTACCTCACATATCAGTACACTGCTGTATATACTATATATGTGTACATATTGCATTTATAATACTGTGTAATATATGCAGTGTATATATATATATATATAGAGAGAGAGAGAGCAGGTTACTGACGTGAGACATAGAAGGTATAATAGATGTATTGTGTAGAGGGATATGTGGCCAGTTATACATTATGGTCACTGTGTGTGATGTACATGAGGTGGCAGTAATTGTATATGTCTTTAGTATTATACAGGAGCGAGCAATGAGTAAAAACAGGCAGGGCCGCCATCAGGGGGGTACAGCCCATACTCCAGTAAGGGGCCCTGACCCTGGGGGGGCCCGGCCAGTCCTGAAACTTTTTTTTTTTTTTTATTGTGGCAGCTGGCTCTGGGGCCCAGTGCTCCTCCCCCTCTTCCTTCTGCAGTCTGTCCCTTACCTCCCGGGGCCCTGGGCCCCAGCTATCTTGTTCTGAGAACAAGATAGCTGGAGTCTCTGCAGATCCATAGGTAGAATGTAGTTGCTAGAAGGAGGTCTGTGACATCACTGGTCACATGCTCCTTCATAGTCACATGGACAAACCCCGACAGCAGCAGCAGCTTGTGGAGGGGGGAGGGGCTGTGTGCCTGCAGGCTGCTCAGTGATGGAGGATGTGCTGCAGTCCTGGAGTCCACAAAGCTTCATGGAGAGCAGGTGAGGCGCAGCTCATATATGAGGGGGTAGGTGGAGCACTCAGGAGCAGTGGGGTTCAAGTGGAGTGGAATCTGGTGCAATTAAGGGGGTTTATAGCACAGATCCAGGTGTATTCTGAGGGCCATGGTGTATATGATTCTGTCCCTGCGTGTGTCTCTGTCTGTCTGTCCCTGCGTGTGTGTCTCTGTCTGTCTGTCCCTGCGTGTGTGTCTCTGTCTGTCTGTCCCTGCGTGTGTGTCTCTGTCTGTCTGTCCCTGCGTGTGTGTCTCTGTCTGTCTGTCCCTGTGTGTGTGTCTGTCTGACGTGCAAACTAGCTTATTTACTACCCTCACTGGTGCTGACATAATTGAAGAGAAGCGGCGTAATCTTACGCAGACACACTGCGCGAGATTACGTCAGCCGCAAGTGAGGTGAATAAATTAACTAGGAGGCGGCACTGGGCTCCGGAGTGTGGCGCGATTCTGAAGAAAAAAAGGTCCTTGCTTTATTATACCACTATTAATTCTGAGTGTTGGGGGTCACTTATTGAGGATCAGTGTGGATGGCACTTAGGGGGGATCCTATGCTATATATGTGTCATCCACAGATCCCCGCACAACAGTGCCATCCACATTCCCCCCTAAAACAGTGCCATCCTCAGATCCCCCTAAAACAGTGCCATCCTCAGATCCCCCCCAAAAAAACAGTGCCATCCACATTCCCCTAAAACAGTGCCATCCTCAGATCCCCCCCCTAAAACAGTGCCATCCTCAGATCCCTCCCCCAAAAAAACAGTGCCATGCTCAGATCCCCCCCAGAAACAGTGCCATTCTCAGACCCCCCCTCCCAAAACAGTGCCATCCACGGACCCCCCCCCCCCCAAATAACAGTGCCATTCACAGATCCCCCCCAAAAAAACAGTGCCATCCACAGGCCACCATTAGCTGAAATCCCACCAAATGCTCCCCTTTGGTTAAAAATAATTTTTTTCTTATTTTTCTCCTCAAAAACCTAGGTGCGTCTTTTTATGCTTTTCTATCTTGAAATAAACTAAACCTTTAATGTTATGAAATTTAAATTTAATTTATATTAATTCACGCCCCATCCATCTACTCTCGGCCCAGCCCCCGAATCCAAAGCCTTTATTTAATTGACCAGTTTTCTGTTGTTCACAAAAAATAAATATTTTCAATATGTTCCTGTTATGGCACTTCTAATATACATTTAAGCTTTTCCATCACGTCGCCCCTCCCCGTCATTACATTCTCAGAAACAAGCAGAGCATGGATGTCAATAAAATTATCTCCCCCCCCCCCCCCGGAAAAATTTCTGCGGACGCCCATGCACAGAGACTGGTTTAAGGAAAGGGTACCTCCTGCCGGTGCTGGGGAGCAAGCTGGCCGGAATCAGCGACACAAGTACGGGGGGGGAGGGGCAACAATGGAGGGGAAAAATTAACTTGTGTGGGGGCAAATTACTTAGTGGGAGGTCAGTGTGGCGGGCAAATTACATGGAGGGCCGTGTGGGGGCAAAATTACTTAGTGTGGACTGTGGGGGCAAATTACATAATGCAGGGCTGTCCGGGGGTAAAATTAACTTGTGGGGAAGGGGCAAATTACTCAGTGGGGGTCAGTGTGGCGGGCAAACTACATAGTGGAGGGACATGTGGGGGCAAATTACTTAGTGGGGGCAACTTGCATAATGCAGGGCTGTCTGGGGCAAAATTCACTTGTGAGGGGGAAAATTAGTCAGTGGGGGTCAGTGTGGTGGGCAAACTACATAATGGAGGATCGTGTGGGGGCAAATTACATAATGCAGGGCTGTCTGGGGGCAAAATTACCTTGTGTGGGGGCAAAATTAACTTGGGGGGGCAAATTACTCAGTGAGGGGCAGTGTGGAGGGCCGTGTGGGAGACGTCCTTGGATGTAAGAGGTATGGGCGCGATATATGGGTGGGGCTGTGTGTGGGTGTGTCTTGAGGGTGGACGGGGACACAGGGGCCCCATGATCTCCTATTCCTGGGGGAAGTGCCCCTCCAAAGACCAGGCTCTGGATCCGCCACTGGGGCAGTGTCGGGTGGGGGGGGGGCCCAGGCCTTGAGCTGTGTAAGGGGCCCCAAAATTTCTGATGGCAGCCCTGAAAACAGGGCATGGGGGTGGAGGGGGGTCAAATGAAGAGAAAAGTGGAGGACCTCCCCTTAGCACTTCATTCCAGTCTCTATGGATCAATACTGAGCAGGTTGTCCGGGATTTCAAGTCTCCCGGACGTTCAGGGAGTCTCCCGCTATTAGATAGCGGCTCCCTGACGCCCGCATGTGAAACAATATATCCCGGAAAGTTTTACTTGCAGTAAACCTTTCCAGCAACCTGTAGCAGCAGGGGTGTGGAAATCGTATCGCCCGACGCCCGGGACATGCAGTTCCGGGCGCCGGGCATGTAGTTTGTTCAGAAGCTTAGCCCTGCTTCGGGCAAGTATCAGGGATGAGATAGGGTTGGGCAATATGCCTCCTGCATTACTACTAGCACTCAGAGGGCTGGACATGGCCACAAGTGCACTGGAGGGAGCGGGCGAGCACCAGACTTGTCATGAATAAGGCGCCACCTGTAAGGCAACCTAGGCAAACGCCTAGGGCGCAATTTAGCAAGGGGGGGCCGCCGGAACCCTGCGATGTAAAAAAAAAAAAAACCTGGTTGGAAGGGAACTTAAGTGGCGGCCTGCGCAATGCCCCACTCTCATGCTGTGCCGTCTGAACGCTCTAAGAATCCCGCCCGTCAACCGGCTGCTGCGCTTGCGTGTGTGCGCTGGCCGGCAGCCGCTCACTGCTCCAACAACGGTCACATGATGGGCTCAGGACGGCTGGGGCCTAGGGGCGTGACTGCACAGGCTACAGCGGTGGGAAGAGCAGGGGCAGCTAGAGGCGATCTCACTCTCTGACACCAGCAGATAGCCAGAGAGAGAAGAAGTCCGCCTGCGGCCTGACCGACCATCACAGCTAGAGCTAGTAGCCGCCCAGCAGCAACTCAGAAAAAGGACAGCTGGTAGGTGAACTACTTAGTTATTCAACTTGTAGAGTCTGATGGATCATTATACAGATCAACATCATATAAGTTGCAGGCATATATAGCCTAGGCCTAGCTGCCTAGCCAGGACCTAAAAGAGTTGCAAAGCTATAACCCTCAACATGCTCTGACAGGCTCAGCAGCAGATTATAAAAGAATGCCGAGGATTGTAGTATCACAGGGATATAGGAGCACATGGTAGATGGAGCAGTCACAGATCTTATATGAGGTCATTCTGGCCATTTGGGGCCACTGGGCAGGCTATATCCCTGTGATACTACAATCCTCAGCATTCTCTTATAATCTGTTGCTGTCAGGGCATGCTGAGGGTTAGGCCGCATGCACACGGCCGTGAGCGGTCCGAGGTATCCCGGCCTGGAATCCTGCAGAGAGCAGGAGCGCACAGCGTCATTTTTTTACAAATCAGTAATTTTGTTTGCACTAAAGAACTTAATTTAGGTAAGAAACCATGAAGTTGCCAAATTTACGAGTAAGCGAACAATCTAATACACATATGTGATGTCATGATATGGGCAGATCATCTGATAAGGGGGGGGGGCGGCAATTTTTATCTTGCCTAGGGCGGCAAAAATCCTTGCACCGGCCCTGCAAAACTGTCATACACTGCTGCACAAGTCTGGTGCTTCACCGCCGCCTCTCATCTTGCTCTGCTCAACCCGTTGCCTCTCGTCTTGCTCTGCTTCGCTCAGCTCCGCCTCCTCCTCGCTCGGCTCTGCCTCCCCCAGCTCCGCCTCCCCCTTGCTCTGCTCTGCCTCGCTTGGCTCCGCCTCCCCCTCACTTGGCTCCACCTCCATTCTGCTCTGCATCCCCCTCGCTCTGCTCTGCCTCTCTTAGCTCTGCCTCCCCCTCACTCTGCGTGGCTTGGCTCCGCCTCTGTCCCGATAGGCTGCGCCCCCCTCGTCAGTGCAGTAGTTTGAGTGACATGCCTACAACTGGTTGGAACCTAACAAATAGCCTTTTCTCTGAGCCATGGGGCAGCTAACATATACAGCAGTAAGTGATCTTGCTGCCATCTACTGGAACATTACCAAGACTTTGTACACGTGTCTTCACTCCAGTGTCACAGGTTGTCATCTGTGATGTGATACGCATATAAATAGAGAGGTCACTGTGTACATGCATGACGTGTATATCTGTATATATCGTGTGTACGGGGCTCCGGTAGACTGATGGCTTACATTGATGGTGTTATCAGAGGCATCGCCCTCTGACAGCCCACTACTGACTGCTAACATAACCCCTGGCAATTCCACTGCTCCTTCAGGTAATGTCTGCAGTCACTGTCCATGGGGGGGATTTATAGGGGAAGGAGAACTTCCTATTTGATGTCAGCTTCCTCATGTACTTGGGGGTGGAGAGTGACAGCTCCACAGAATGACCCCCCGCACACCAGCTGTCACTTCTAGCCCATGTGGAGCCCTGTCCTCTTCTTTAAAATCTCCCAAAGAAGATTTCCTGCACTAATTACCCTAATAGCATGTAACCCCAGTTACATGGATCGTAAGGGGCATCCCTACACTACCACACACAGCCCCTTGTGGCTGCCCCCACACAGTATAATGTCTCCTTGTGGCCCCCACACAGTATAAGGTCTCCTTGTGGTCGCCCCCATACAGTATGACATCTCCTTGTGGCCCGCATACAGTATGACATCTCCTTGTAGCCCCCATACAGTATAACGTCTCCTTGTGGCTGCCCCCATACAGTATAACGTCTCCTTGTGGCCCCCACACAGTATAATGTCTCCTTGTGGCCCCCACACAGTATAAGGTCTCCTTGTGGTCGCCCCCATACAGTATGACATCTCCTTGTGGCCCCCATACAGTATAACGTCTCCTTGTGGCCCCCATACAGTATAACGTCTCCTTGTGGTCGCCCCCATACAGTATGACATCTCCTTGTGGCCCCCATACAGTATAACTTCTCCTTGTGGCCCCCATACAGTATAACGTCTCCTTGTGGTCGCCCCCATAAAGTATAACGTCTCCTTGTTGCCCCCATACAGTATAACATATGGCCAACTTCAAACGCAATTCAGACAGCACTACTCACTTCGGAAGATTCAGTACTTTCCTTTTAGTGGCGGTGCCCACAGCGCGGGATCCCAACCTCCGACTCCCTTCCTAGATCCAGATACGTCAAAGGTTGAAACGTTGCTAAACTTTGGTGCTAAATAAAGAAGAGAAGTTCTTTGCTGGAAATCTGAGTGCTACGGTGAATTTTTTGACAAATCTGTCTCCTTGTGGCCCCCATATAGTATAACGTCTCCTTGTGGCTGCCCCATACAGTATAACATCTCCTTGTGGTCGCCCCCATACAGTATAACGTCTCCTTGCATCTGCCCCCCATACAGTATAACGTCTCCTTGTGGCTGCCCCCATACAGTATAACGTCTCCTTGCAGCTGACCCCCTACAGTATAACGTCTTCTTGTGGCTGCTCCCATACAGTATAAGGTCTCCTTGTGGCTGCCCCCATACAGTTAAAACGTCTCCTTGTGGCTGCCCCCATACAGTATAACATCTCCTTGTGGCTGCCCCCATACAGTATAACGTCTCCTTGTGGTCACCCCCATACAGTATAATGTCTCCTTGTGGCTGCCCCCATACAGTATAACGTCTCCTTGTGGCTGCCCCCATACAGTATAACAGGGCTGGCCAACCTGTGGCTCTCCAGTTGTTGCAAAACTACAACTCCCAGCATGCCCAGTCTGCCTACAACTATCAGCCTACTGCAGGGCATGGTGGGAGTTGTAGTTTTACAACATCTGGAGAGCCGGAGGTTGGCCAGCCCTGCAGTACAATGTCTACTTGTGGTCACCCCCATTCAGTATAACATCTCCTTGTGGCCCCCATACATTTTGGGCCTGTCTTCTAAGTTGCTATCAATAAAGACCTTATTTAAATATGGTTTTGATTTAAAGTTATTTTTTGTATCAGGACAAGTAGATCGAGCCCCCACTTTAGTCCTTCGACAAGTATTTTTTTTTTTTAAATTTCCACACCCCTGAGCAGTGTCCCCTTCTCGGCCGATCCTCTGACTCCTCGAGAACTCTGACTGGTGACGTCACGTCCTATGACTTGCCAGTCGGAGCTTTAGCCCACCTGCAGCTACTGCCCGTGCGCCAGCCTTACTGGAGCTACCGCCACTGCGGCTGCGCAGCATCACATGCCACTGTCGGAAGCCTCGATTCACCTCATTGCGCCATCACCCAGGCACAGTAGAAAGTTATTTTTGGTCATACATTATATAATGTTTCACTATGTTCCCATATATGTTTAGTTCATGTTATACTTGCCTTTATACGGCATCAGCACAGTAACCTTGTTATATGTTATGTTCTGCATATGTTTGGAAAATGTAATAAAAAGTTTGTGAAAAAAAAAAGAAAACCTTCCTGAAGTGAGAAGTGCACCTCCCTAAAATGAGTTTTTGCAGGTTGGGCTGTCTGGATTGTGCACTCCTAATCCCTGCTGTTAGGCCGTGGTCCTGGCTTCCTTTGCTAGATCCTGCAGGACTTGTCATGCTGAAGACGATATTACAGGTCCTGGCAGATGTACCGTTCTAACCTGGGAACTCCACTATTCTCTGTCCAGTTCCTATGCTCGATGTACAGGACCTGTGATGACATCATGAAAGGCCCTTTAGCTTTCTCCACTGACAATAGGAATTTTAGCCGGAAGTTGGACGTGAGCCAGTATTGAAGGTAATTAGGGGGCGGGGCCTATGCTCCACTATGAGTCCCCCTTCCCCACAGGACCCATAGCAACTGCATGGTCTGCCTATATGGAAGTTACACCACTGCTTTTCAGTTTGTTCTGTGTACACTGAAACTAATGTCAGCAGTCACCTTATTATCACCACAGGGCAGGATTAAAATATAATAAACTGGTGAAAGGATTGCTCCACTGGCATTTGGTGGTGAAGAGAGCTTAGCTCCTCCACTCCCTCACCTGCTCAGATCATAGCACAACAACCATAGAAGCCCTATATCTATACAAAATCCCAAAGTACAAACAGAATGGTAACTGATTCCAATGGTAAAAACATTTAAAGGGAACCTGTCATCACCTTTATGTTGTCCATACTAACGGCAGCATAAAGTAGAGACAGATGAGTGGATTTCAGCGGTCTGTCATTTATAAGTTAAAAGTAAGTAGTTGCAGAGAACCAACATCACAATCATTGCAGACTGGGCCTGGAAAAGAGTCCCGGCCACCTGAGAAGAGTCCTGGTTATTCATAAATTCCTGCTCTCCCACCCACCTGCTGATGACTGACAGGCTTCTACCTAGTTTTCTCCCTTTCTCTCTAGGAGAGAACTGCCAATCATCAGCAGATGGGCGAGAGAGCAGGAGATTATAATAACCAGGACTCTTCTCAGGTAGATTTGACTTTTTCAAGGCCTGGGCTGCAATGATTATGATGCTGGTTCTCGGCAACTACTTACTATTAGCTCATGTGTGACACACCGCTGACATCAATTGGAGTTGTAGTACATCCAACAACATTCCGGATGCAATTTCTTGTGATACGAATCTGATGTGAGTGAGAGAATGGCTGAAGTAGGTAGGTGATACCATATGGAAGCCTAATATAGGGTAATGACGGCCATCTCATAGTAAACCATTGCAGAAAACATTAGGTTACTGGCGTTCATACAAATATGTTATTCAAGCTGTGACCCTGAAATGATCACGAGGCCTGAATCATCGCAAAGGCCTGAGAGAATGCCATATCTCTTTAGAAAAGCTACTGTGTATAACTAGCGCGTGAAATGCTTATATAGGCATATTGTTCAATGCGCGTAATAGACAGCGCGCACAAACAGTACTTAAACATAACTAGTCCTGTTCATGAGAGGGTGGCGGCAAGCCAGCCAATCATGGGCTAGGAATATGACCGAGCATCCCCAGGATGCAATGCGATCCACTTATACTTAAGGGGAGAGCAGGCATCATGTAGTTGGGACCTCACCACTGCTGACGAGCCGTGTGATGACTTGTGTATGCGCTGCCTCCTGACAATCGCTGGTCCCCCGATATGGAGTGATGATGCAATATCCGGTAATGTATTGATTCTTACTCTATGATTCATCCATGATAAAGCATAAGGAATATATTGTTAAGCCTTAATCTGAATAAAGCTATTACTGTGTTCAATAGATATATTGTATGCTGTGTGAGTTCTCAGCCGGTGGGCTGATGAGAGTCTTGTGAGGCTTTAGCACGGCCAAAAACATAGCAATACATTTCTGTCCCCAGATGGCGAGCTAAGGAGGGTGGCAAATAATGGCACTCTTGTTATGGTATCTTGCTAAAGTCTCTCTCACAAGATTCTCTGGCTGGTAACTGTAATCTGACAATTATGGCTACAGTGTCCACTATGGGATACAGGTCTTTAGGGGCACGTCTAGCCATTACATGGTTAAGTGTGACAGGTGTCTTAACTGTAATCCCTCACAAGCAGCAAAGTCTGGTTAGCTGTAGGTGCACGTTATCTTGCTGACTCCTGTCTCACAGTGATCCTGAGGCCTAAGGTGAAAAAGCACATTGACTTGCTTCCTCCCTCCTCACCCACTAGTCTCAAAACCAAGTCAGGAAGTAGGATCAGCCAACTCCTGCCTCTCCTGAGTGGGGTGGAACAGGGTGATTAATTCTGTCCCTGCCAAACATACCAGGCCACACTGAGTGTACATTATATTAAATGACTTAACATTTGCAGATACTCCCTGTAGTGGGGTACTGCACAGGCTGCTAGAATTACAGGTATATCATTCACTTCAATGGTTATGATGGGGATTTGGAGCTCTGGATCAGAACAATGGACGCCAAATAATTCAGCACATAATTTAAATATTAAAACAAACTTGTGCTGAGGGCAAACATTCAATTTAAGGTCATAATGGAAAATGGTTATGTTCCTCAATTATGGTAGAAAAGCAATTTATTATGTGTTGCCAAGGCAATCATTAATGTACTCATGCTAAAAATAAGGTGCAACCTTCTGCCTTGTTAGAGGGAAGTAACAGATAGATGACCGTGAATGTCACAAGATTGTGGAAATGACTACTGAATAAATCAACCTGTTAAAAATCCTCCACACCCTAAATAATTACCTTTAAAGGCCTTATCCAGGATTAGAAAAACACGGCTTCCAGAAACAGAACCATGTCTGTTCATGGGTTGTGTCTAGTATGGCAGATCTTCTCCACTGAGATGAATGGTGAAAGATGCAATACCATTCAGAGCAAAAAACCACGAGGTGGAAAGAACTGCCTGTAGAGCTCAGACAGGATTGTGCAGAGGCACAGTTCTGGAGAAGGGTACAAAAACAATTCTACTGCACTGAATGTTCCCAAGAGCCCAGTGGCCTCCATAATTCTTAAATGGAAGACATTTGGAAAAACTAGGACTCTTCCTAGAGCTGGCCCCCCACCAAACTAAGTCATCGAGGTAGAAGAGCCTTGGTAAGAGAGGTGACCAAGAATCCAATAGTCACTCTGACTGAGCTCCTAAGATCCTGTGTGAAGATGGGGGAAACTTCCAGAAGGCCAACCATCACTGCAGAACTCCCCCAATCTAGGCTTGATGGCAGAATGGCCACAAAGAAACCTCTCCTCAGTAAAAGACGAATGAAAGTCCATCTGGAGTATGGAAGAGTTGCCACAAAGAAGCGTCTTCTCAGTAAAAGATTCAAGAAAGACTCTCATACTGTGAGAAACAAAATTCTCTGGCCTGATGAAACCAAGATTGAACTTTTTGGTCTCAATTCTAAGTTTCATATATATGGAGGAAACCAGGCACTGGAAAACAACTTAAATTTTATAACATGGCCGCAACAAAACAAAATGTGAAGACTGAATGCAGTATATAGATCTAGTGCTATAATCGCCCTGCAGGGTGTCGAAAATCCCCGCATTAACATGAATGAGCTATCTTCAAAAAGAGTGCCGTTTTTGTCGATCTCTATGGTGCATATAAGAAAGCATTTTAAGCCTGGTCACCTACCAGTGCACTGCCGTCAGTTGTCTCTTTTGGTCCACACAAACCCTCTATTACTCATTCTCTCTTCCTTCTATAATCAGTTAATCCTCCTCACACATCTCCACCTAGTACTCGTCTTCTCCCTGATCAACCGCCACTGTCATTCCAGTACCGCTCCGTTTTCCTCCACTCTCCACTTCCTGTTCCCTACTCGACTACAGGAAATTTCTGGAAATGCTTGCTCAGCCAATAACTGGCGCAGACAGGTCACCACTAAGGCATATGATTAGCTGAGAGGGCCTTTTCGGGCATTTTTGTCCTATTGAGCCAGGACTAGGAATTTGAGAATGACAGGAGCAGCCTTAAAAAAAAAAAACACACAGGAGGATCGATGGAGGTTTCTTAGTTCTTCATTTTTTCTTTTTCACATTTCCTGCACTGTCTTTTAAAAAAAAAAGATCTTTCCAGACAGTAATATTGGTGGCTCCAGACAGTAATATTGGTGGCTCTGATCATTGGGTTGTGAGCAGGGGCGTACATAGAAGTCACTGGGCCCCATAGCAAGATTCTGATTGGGCCCCCTAACCCGCCCACTACCCACCCCTGGCCCATCCCACCTTCTGTCCTGGCTCCTCCCCTGTCACACCCCCATTTTTCAATAAAGAAATGTATACATACGTTCCTACAGATAACACAGTGATGACACTCTGATTGCCGAAAATGTAGTAGTGTTACCTGCAGTCCAATGTAAAACCACAAATAACACTAGTGCTGATAATGTGGTAGTGTTATCTGCAGTCCTATGTAAAACCACAGATAACACTAGTGTAGATCATGTGGTAGTGTTACATACGTCATTAGACGGACTCCATGCTGGCAGCACTGCCTCCTCTTCCTTCTTCTTCTTGCCCTGCACAGAATGTCCTGATGTAGCTGCGTGAAGACATAGGAACACTGTGGGCATGGTGATAGTGACACACACACAGGGACAGACACACACACACAGGGAGAGACACACACACACATACAATAAATAGGATCACCAACATATTTCATATATATATATATATATTTTGGAGAGAGAGAGAGAGAGAGACACAGAAATACAAATACATGCACAGGCATAGACAATAGATACACATATGATATATATATATAACTTTAAAGTGTAAGTCAAATAACTTACAAACCTCAGCAAACTCCCAGTATCCAGGAAGAGTAGCAATTACTCTGGGGAAAGTGTATAGTAAATCCTCTGTATGGGAAAGGGGTCTGTTCCAAAATTAGCAAAAAAAAAATATCTAATTTCTTTTGTTTAGTTTTTTTTAACTGTTTTAGGATGTGGGAACATAATTGGATTTGGAAAGACTAATAGGAAAAATAGAACTATAGTTTACCAAAAATTACAGCTAGGAGGCAGTATTATAGTAATTATATTCTTGTACATAGGAGCAGTATTATAGTAGTTATATTGTTGTATATAGGAGGCAGTATTATAGTAGTTATATTGTTTTATATGGGGCAGTATTATAGTAGTTATATTGTTGTACATAGTAGCAGTATTATAGTAATTATATTCTTGTACATAGGAACAGTATTATAGTAGTTATGTTCTTGTACATAGGAGGCAGTACTATAGTAGTTGTATTCTTGTACATAGGAGCAGTATTATAGTAGTTATATTCTTGTACATAGGAGCAGTATTATAGTAGTTATATTCTTGTACATAGGAGCAGTATTATAGTAGTTATATTCTTGTATATAAAAAGCAGTATTATAGTAGTTATATTCTTGTACATAGGGGCAGTATTATAGTAGTTATATTCTTGTACATAGGAGAAGTATTATAGTAGTATTATAGTAGTTATATTCTTGTACATAGGAGGCAGTACTATAGTAGTTGTATTCTTGTACATAGGAGGCAGTACTATAGTACTTATATTCTTGTACATAGGACGCAGTATTATAGTAGTTACATTCTTTTACACAGGAGGTAGTTATCACGTTGCGGTGTGGGGGAAAACTCCACACCAACACCGATTGAAAGCAGGAACGGAAACTAGGCCTGGACACCGGGGTAAGGGAGCTGGTCACCTCCTAGTGCAACCCTAATGCAAGTCCTGACTAACTATACACCATAGGACACCATACAAATAACAAACACAGAACCCAGCACACCAGCAACTGCCTGGACCCCTATGCGGTGAGGATGCATGGCGGCCTCAGACAGAGCTGCACACTGACACATTGTTCCCCCTCCGGGGAACCCAAGAGCCCTCTCACTGAAGGCACAGACGGGGAAATGTCTAGCATTCATGCAGGACAATACACACCAGAAACAGACCAGACATGGGAAAACAACTAGACATATAACACCAACCCAGAACATAAACCAAACCAAACATGTATCAGACAGGAAAGGAACCAGAATACAGGAAGCAGTGCACACACATGCTGCAAAAACGACACGTTGCCCCAGGCAACCAGCATACACGGTAAACGTGTCACAGCGAACAACACCAAGACCGTGACAGTAGTATTATAGTAGTTATATTCTTGTACATAGGGGGCAGTATTATATTAGCTATATCCTTGCACATAGGAGACAGTATTATAGTAGTTATATTCTTGTACATAGAGCAGTATTATAGTAGTTATATTCTTGTACATAGGAGTAGTATTATAGTAGTTATAATGTTGTATATGGGGCAGTATTATAGTAGTTATATTTTTGTACATAGAGGGCAGTATTATATTAGTTATATTCTTGTACATAGGAGCAGTATTATAGTAGTTATATTCTTGGACATAGGAGACAGTATTATAGTAGTTATATTCTTGTACAAAGGGGCAGTATTATATTAGTTATATTCGTGTACATAGGAGCAGTATTATAGTAGTTATATTCTTGTACATAGGAACAGTATTATAGTAGTTATGTTCTTGTACATAGGAGGCAGTACTATAGTAGTTGTATTCTTGTACATAGATGCAGTATTATAGTAGTTATATTCTTGTATATAGAGCAGTATTATAGTAGTTATATTCTTGTACATAGGAGTAGTATTATAGTAGTTATATTCTTGAACATAGGAGCAGTATTATAGTAGTTATATTCTTGTACATAGGAGTAGTATTATAGTAGTTATATTCTTGTACATAGGTGCAGTATTATAGTAGTTATATTCTTGTACATAGGAGCAGTATTATAGTAGTTATATTCTTGTACATAGGAGCAGTATTATAGTAGTTATATTCTTGTACATAGGAGTATTATTATAGTAGTTATATTCTTATACATAGGAGCAGTATTATAATATTTATATTCTTATCTTAACCAAATTTCTTTTTATTGAGAAAAAGCATAAGCACAGTGCGCCAAGCATGGCCGTGTACATAATAAAATCCATATATAGAGCAGTAATCAGCATAGATATAAAGTACATCGGTATAGTATGGTACTGTGTGCACTAGGGAGCAAATCAGTGCAGGAATGGGGTAACAAAACAGGGGGAAAAGAGGTGTAAAGGGGAGGAGTGTGGGGTGAAGGGAAGGGTATAATCTGCTTCGGTTCAGTTAAATTTCCTATAAACTTTCCACGACAACCATAGCTTCAGGAATCGCGGTCGGGAAGATGTTTCCCAGTTTGCCAGCTATTCAAAGCGGTAGATCTGGTCTACCTTATCAGTCCACATTTTCAGCGTAGGTGCACTGGCGACTCGTTTTTCCACAGAAATGGGATCAGCAACCTCGCTGCTTTAAGTAACACCGTCGGAAGGTTATTTCTAGCAGGAGTAAGGGTGTCATTAGGGCACCACAGTAGTATGAGCTTTGCATCCAGCCTAATGGTAGTAGAGCATATCTGACCAATCTTGTCAGCAATCAAGTTCCAAAAGGGGCGTATTTTCTGACACTTCCACCAAATATGCGAGAGAGTACCAGAATCTACGCCACAGCGCCAACATGCCTCCGGAATCTCTGGGTTCAATTTGTGCAGAAACTCAGGCGTCTTGTACCATCTGGTAAGAAGCTTAAAAGAATTTTCCTGAATTCAAACACAGCGATTAAAGCCGTGTGAATGTGCAAGGATACTAGCTCTTTCTGGTTCCGTGAAGGTTAGAGAGAGTTCCTGTTCCCAAGACATCATATAGCGGAGATCCTGAGGCATGGAGGAGAGTATTTCTTTATACATCAATGACAGCGGCCTTCTAATGGGTTTGGGGGCCAGCAATTTCTTCTCGAGCCAGGAGGGTGAGTCCGGGCTTGAGAAAGGCTTTGTGCAAAGTTTACTATCTCTTTTAAAATTCGCAACATGAAACAGTGGCGCACCTTGAACCCCAGGAAGTTGTAATATAGAGTCCAAATCTAGCTTGCCGTCCGGGAGAAGGACATCCCGCAGAGCAACGTCAGCAAGCCTAGACCAAATCCCGGAGGGAGTAGATATAGAGGGATGAATGTGGCACTGAAGAAGGCTAAGTGGCATACACGGGTTAGGGAAGCGAAATGTCTGAGACTGGACCATTTTGGACCACTCTTCAAGATAGGAGAGGAAAAAGCATGGTTGACTGAGAATGTCTTGACCCCCCATAGGCTGAGACGTTCCTGTGTGGTAAGTAAGGTGGCCTCTAGGTGGGAGCAAGGAGAGTCAGTATTGCGGGAGAGGGCAGCAATGCACCTACAGAGCTGGACAGCGGCATAATATAGCTTCACATCGGGGAGCCCAAATCCGCCAAACCGCTTATCCCTAGTGAGGACTGAGTAATCGATGCGAGGAGACTTGCCATTCCAGAGGAAGCTGGTGAACACCCGCCGCACTTCAGTAAAATAGGAGTTGGGGAGCCAAATAGGGAGGGATTGTAGGAGGGATAGGAATTTGGGAACAATGAAAGTCTTTAAATAATTTTTCCTCCCCACCCACGAGACAAAAGGGAGCTTCAAAGACTGTAGATGGGTGCGGACCGATTGGAGGAGAGGGGCAAAGTTAAGAGAGTATAGTTCCTGAACATTGGCAGACACATGTATCCCTAGGAACGAGATGGAATGGGTGGCCCAGGAAAACGGGGTAGTCTGCTTAAGGGCGTTAATAGTAGCGTGGGGGCAGGAAATGTTAAGCGCCATGGACTTCCCATAATTAATTTTGAAATTTGAGACAAAACCAAAGTCCTCAAATATAAGCAGTAATTTGGGCAGGGCTTCTTTGGGGTTAGTAGTGAGAACTAACAGGTCGTCCGCAAATGCTGCAGTAACATGGGTGCGGGAACCAACATGTAGGCCTTTTATCTGTGGGTCTATCCTGATCTTACACAAACACCATAACCAGCACGAATAGAGACGGAGAAAGGGGGCACCCCTGGCGAGTTCCATTAGTGATCTTAAAGGGGGGGGGACAGTGTGCCATTGACTTTGACCATAGCCGAGGGGGCCGAATATAGAGTGTAGATGGCCGTTATAAACTGGTCATACAGTTGTGTTCAAAATTATTCAACCCCCAATGCTGTAAAGGGTTTTAGGGAATTTAGTGTACATTTGTAATTGTGTTCAGAATGAAATCTTACAAGGACTTTTTAAAGAACCAAATGCAACTAAAATGACATCAATTGTTTTTGTAATACAGTATTAAATGTTTTTTTTTGTGATTTCTTCATTTACACAATTATTCAACCCCTTAAAGACGACCACTCTTAAGAACAGAGGTTCATTCAAGTGTTTTGGATCAGGTACTGAAAACCCCTGTGGATGTCAAGGAGCAGCAATCAAGCAGAATAAGCACCAATTAGGCAGATGTAAAATGACTGTGATACTCCGCTCCTTCTAGACATTTACTGGTGTGTTTACAGACATGGTGAAGTCAGGAGAATGGTCCAGGAAGACACGAGAAGAGGTGATTTCTCTTCACAGGAAGGGCAATGGCTATAAGAAGATTGCAAAGATGTTAAACATACCAAGAGACACCATAGGAAGCATCATTCGCAAATTCAAGGCAAAGGGCACTGTTGAAACGCTACCTGGTCGTGGCAGAAAGAAGATGCTGACTTCGACTGCTGTGCGCTACCTGAAGCGCAAAGTGGAGAAAAGTCCCTGTGTGACGGCTGAGGAACTGAAAGAAGATTTGTCAGATGCGGGTACTGAAGTTTCAGCTCAGACAATAAGGCGCACACTGTGTAATGAAGGCCTCCATGCCAGAAGTCCCAGGCGCACCCCCTTGCTGTCTCCAAAGAATAAGAAGAGTCAACTGCAGTATGCCAAAAGTCATGTGGACAAACCACAAAAGTTTTGGGATAGTGTTCTGTGGACTGAAAATTAGAACTGTTTGGGCCCATGGATCAACGCTATGTTTGGAGGAGGAAGAACAAGGCCTATGAAGAAAAGAACACCTTGCCTACTGTGAAGCATGGCGGGGGGCAATCATGCTTTGGGGCTGTTTTGCTTCTACAGGTACAGGAAGCTTCAGCGTGTGCAAGGTACCATGAATTCTCTTCAGTACCAGGAGATATTGGATGAAAATGTGATGCAGTCCGTCACAAACCTGAGGCTTGGGAGACGTTGGACCTTTCAACAGGACAATGATCCCAAGCATACCTCCAAGTCCAATAGAGCATGGCTGCAGATTAAAGGCTGGAACATTTTGAAGTGGCCATCGCAGTCACCAGACTTAAATCCGATTGAGAACCTCTGGTGGGACTTAAAGAAAGCAGTTGCAGCGCGCAAGCCTAAGAATGTGACTGAACTGGAGGCTTTTGCCCATGAAGAATGGGCGAAGATACCCGTAGATCGCTGCAAGACACTTGTGTCAAGCTATGCTTCACGTTTAAAAGCTGTTATAGCTGGAAAAGGATGTTGTACTAAGTACGAAGATTGAATGTCACTTGGGGGTTGAATAAAACTGATAATGATGTGAGCACAGAAAAGACATTTGTGGTTATTTCATTATAAATGTTATGTTATATTTGTCTGACTTACAAGTGCCTCTTTGATTTAATTGTAAACCAGATGACTGAAATGACCAAAATCAATGTCAAACTGGCCAAAACACCCAATTTCAGTGGGTGTTGAATAATTTTGAACACAACTGTAATAGTTATATTCTTATACATAGGAGCAGTATTATAGTACATTTTGCACCCTCGCCAATCAGCTGTTTGAAGAGAAAGCAACACTCATACAAGCATAAAAAAAGCAAACAGCAGGTGGCGCTATACAGATAGATTTCAGTGAACAACTCAGTGATTGTATTAAAGTTTTAATTACATGTAATTACAAACATATTCAGATCCAGGTACTTGTTTGAAAAGTGTAAGCGTTAAGATTCGCACACAAACTAGAGGATTATTCACCAAAACCAGTGATTTCTGGGTGATTGGCCATCTGTCTAATGTGAGTGGGATTGTCCTGTCTCCTCGAATGTCAGATGTTAGGGGAAAGAGTGATCTGGCAGTTGGATTTCAACATGTCCTCTCTTTGTTTCCACAGGAGATAAGCCAGAGCCAAAGGTACAGACAACCACTTACTCCTCTCTCCCCATTGAAAACATTATAAAGTGTTCTTTTATTTAGATTATACCAGTACACATTCATGATTTCTTATTGTTTCTTATACTTTCTCACCTTCTTTAAGTAACTTAACACATTTGCATTATGCACTTCTTCACACCATGAAACAATTCACACGTATCAATGTAAAAAGGCTATAATAAGGCTATGTTTAATTCATGGTGCAACTCACATTTGTAGATAACACCTGTATATTTATAGACCATCACAGCTATGCTCAGAGCTCAGTAGCCAGCTAGGTTTATAGTGAGACGGTATTGTTTAACACACAAGTATCTGTAAGAAGCCTCAGGGTAATGTTACTCACCTGTCCGAATCCATTGCCGAGAGCTGCCACCTGTAATTTTGTTCCGACACAGCCCCAATCAGCTATATCAAAACTGCTATACATATCTGCTCCTCTCCATTGCTACAACTCTGCTACCATCTCTGCTATCTCCCCCTGTTCTAAATCAGCTACATAGTCTTTGACACTATACAGCTGCAGACGAGAAATAAATAATGCCAGTATTCTTTATTTTAAATGTTGTACCTATTGCATTTATGTTTTCATTTTAATAAAAACCCCTCTACCCCTCTAGCCACCCTCAATTCATTTCTATGGGGCCGCCGTAAATAACCGAGCACTGGTTCGGCTATTTTTGTCGGCCTCATTGAAATGAAAGGGAATGGTGGCCGCATAAGCACAGTTTGCTTCCATTTAGTTGTTTAGGGAGAGCACTTGGCGGTGGCCGGACCCTGGGAAACCCAGGATCCTCCAGCCACCACTCTTCCCACTCTGTTGGTGGGACCCGCACCTATCAGGCAATGGGGCATATCCTAGCGATATGACCCCATTGTCTGTCATGGGAATACCCCTTATCTAGATGCCTTATCTATGCCTCAAGCAGTTCACCAGAGCTGTTGTTAAATGGTATGCCCACTGGTTATTTGCCCCAGTCCACACAGCAAAGCTAACAAGTGAGCTGCAAAAGTTAGTGGCAAATTTCTGAGCAGAAGAAACTAAATCATAGCTGGAGCAACCATCAAAATCAAAGGAAGTCCATTGAGGTCCCTGAGTCCTAAAGAGTCATGCACTTGGTGGGTTCCAAGTCAGAATCTCCTTGTATTGGCTTAGAACCCTGCAAATAAGACAAAAAATATTGTCTATAGCAAAGTCATTGCCTGTAGCCATTGTCTGTACCCAACCACCCATATACTGATACATTTGGAGTTCTTTTTTAGCTCTTTTTTATTTCTTGTGCACTAAACATATCCATAGATTATTAGTCTTGCCTTTTTCAGGAGGAGGAGTTTATAAAGTCTCCAATAAAGTTGATTTTAATTTGAATTTTATGACTTTATGTGTCCAGCTGGCAAGGAATAAAACCGATTGGCACAAAGAAGTGGAAAAAAGATTTCACTAGAGCTTCTACGAAGAAAGCTCGGCAACATGAGTTGTTTTTACAGAAAAACTAGGTCATGACATCATATTTTGCTTCTTAGTGACAATATATATTCTTAAAATAACATTCTCATTTTTGCAGCAATCTGTTTATGTTCTTTTTATTTAATTGTTGAATCTTAGTTTATAATGTTTGAGAAAGGCAAAAACTCAATACAATAAACTTGTTGTATTTGTTTTTTACCACATGATTAGGGATAGTGTTGATCAAATTGATCCGGACTTCGGCCTCATTCACACATACGTGGATTTTCACGGACCACGTTCAGTGAAAACTCAGCCTGCCGTCCTGCTGAGTGCACGAGCGCACGGCGTTATTGGTTGCTATGACCCCGTGCGCTTCATGCTGCTGCCACTGTACAGTAATACACTCGTATAGATCTTACAAGTGTATTACTGTACAGCGGCGGTGACATGAAGCGCACGGCATCATAGCAACCAATAAAGCCGTGCGCTTGTGCACTCAGCAGGACGGCAGGCTGGGTTTTCACTGACCATGGTCGGTGAAAATCCACGTACGTGTGAATGAGGCCTAAGTGGAATTAGATTTGAGTTTCTGGGAAAATTCGATTCGCCGCAAAGCCGAATTATCTTGTGCTCGGTGGTAGAGAATCAATTTTCCCTGAATGGTGGTAAAAAAAAAAAAAATCATACTTATCTCATAAGTTTGAGTGTGAAGAGGCAGCCGCCATCTTGATTGAAGGTCTCACGCAAAATCCCATGAGCGGCTGACAAAATGACGTTATCACAGGCCACGCAAGATTTCGCCCCACATCTTCAATTAAAATGGTGGTGACCGGCTTTTCACAATCAAATTCTATTTCTTTATATTTTACACTGCATTATTGCTATCAGATGCCGCAATCAGCTATAAACACGGCATCTGAGGGGTGCAATGACGGGGGAGGTGGGATCGCCGCTCCCTTTCATTGCATCCACTACTTACAAAGAAATGAGCTTCGTGACGAAGTCCTGTATTTTTTTGCCCTATAAGATGCACCTAGGTTTTAGAGGAGGAGAATAAGAAAAAAAATATTTTTCATTAGACTTTAATTTATATCCCAAATCAGACCCCCAATGTTAATAAGACCCTCAATCACACCTCAGATCATACCCCCAGTGGTAAAAAGTTCGAGTTCGGGACCCGAATTTGACCCCGAACCCCATTGAAGTCAATGGGGACCTGAACTTTGGGGCACTAAAATGGCTCTAAAAGAGTCATGGAAGGGGCTAGAGGGCTGCAAACGGCAGCAAAATGTGGGTAAGAGCATTACAAGAGGCCTGCAAACACATGTGGGAAAAGAAATGACATAAAATAAAATAAATATAAATTTATAAATAATAATCTTAAACTAGGAGAAGGAGGTCCATATGGAGTAGGAGGTTGAGGAGGCGGTACACGTGGCGGTGTAGGTGGACGTGGCGGTGTAGGTGGAAGCGGCAGTAGAGGAGGTGGCCAACACTTGTTTTTTTTATTTATTTATTTGGGTAGTTGTGGAATATATAAAATAAAACAAAGAGAAAGTGGGCTGGAGTATAACAATGGCTGGGTGAGGCCGGTATACATGTGTATTCTGCACAAGGTACGTGTGGGATCCATGCCTGGTTCATTTTAATGAACTTGAGCTTGTCCACATTGGCTGCGCTTTTCTGTGATCACCCCCCCCTGCCGTCCAGTCCAAAGTCATATGCATGCATTATTGTCTCTGTTTAGCATAGCCTTTAGGGTCCTCAACCTACTGCAATAATTCAATGCTTCCTTCTCTCAGAGGTAAATCCTTAGAAAAGTAACTTTTCTGGCAGTTTTAACTCACAGCAATGGTGTTTTTCTGGAGAAAGCTCCTGTCTTGGCGTACTTGGCAGCAGCACATGCAAAGAGGTCTTAACTCTAACAGCAGCATACTCTGAACTACCCAGGAGAAAATGGAACCACAGTAAAGAATTTAACAGATTTGCTAATGAAACATAACATTATAGCATTAACCCTTTAGCAGTAAACCAGTGGATCAATGCAGCAGGAGACCACTAAGTTATTCTACAGCAAAGTCAATGTTCTGCAGCTGTTTTTTCTACTTATGTCCCAGTTTATCACCAGGGGTGCATGTAAACGCTAAGCTTTGTGTGCCACTTAACCTGACAGTAACCATTAAGCATGTTGTGCCTCATTGTAAAGCAAGTAATAAAGAACTTGTTAACTCAAAAAGTGTCTGTAACATTGTAGCAGGGTGCTTCCCCTAACGCGTGGCTATGAAGTGATCACCGAGGTAGTTTTGTTCACCAGGTCCGGACGAACTTCGCCGCAAAGTTTAAGTTCAGGACCCGAACTTGACCCGAAACCGATTGAATGGGGACCCGAACTTTAGTGCACTAAAATGGTTGTAAAATAGTCATAGTAAGGGCTAGAGGGCTGCAAAATTAAGCTAAATGGGGGTAAGAGCAGGACAATTTCCCTGCAAACAAAGTGTGGATAGGGAAATAACTTAAAATAACATAAAATATAAAAAAAAGTTCAAAATAATGATCTTGAACGAGGAGGCGGAGGTCAAAGTGGAGTAGGAGGTTGAGGAGGCAGTGGACGTGGCGGTGTAGGTGGAAGTGGTGGTGGAGGAGGAAGAGGTAGCCAACACAGTGTTTGCAGTTTTTTTTTTTGTTTTTTTTTATTTGTTTCTTTATTTTTTTTTATTTTTATAAATTTGGAAAGTTGGGAAATAGAAAAGAGAATGCAAAGACAAAGTGCGCTGGAGTATAACAATGGCTGGGTGCAGCCGGTATACTTGTCTACTCAGCACAAGGTACGGGCAAGTCCTGTGGGATCCATGCCTGGTTCATTTTAATGAACGAGAGCTTGTCCACATTGGCTGTGGACAGGTGGCTGCGCATTTTTGTGATCACCCCTCTGCCGTGCTAAATACACGTTTAGACAATACACTGGCTGCAGGGCAGGCCATCACCTCCAGGGCGTAAAGGGCAAGCTCAGACCATGTGCCCAATTTGGAGACCCAGAAGTTGAATGGGGCAGAACCATCAGTCAGTAAGTGTAGGCGTGTGCACACATACTGCTCCACCATGTTGGCGAAATGCTGCCTCCTGCTAAGACGTTCCTATCAGCTGGTGGTACTGGTTGTTGTGGCGTGGTGACAAAGCTTTTCCACATTTCGGCCATGCTAACCCTGCCTTCTGAGGTGCTGGCAGTGCCCCAGCTGTATTGGCGACCTCTTCCTCCTCTTCTGCCTTCACCTTGTCCTTCCACTGAGCCCCTGGTGTCAGGTGGGAATGCCATCAGCAGCGCGTCTACTAGCGTGCGCTTGTAGTTGCGCATCTTCCGATCACGCTCCAGTGAGGGAATTAAGGAGTCAGGACGGCACGTTGTCCTTGTAGTGGGGATCCAGCAGGATGGCCACCCAGTAATCAGCACAAGTTAGAATGTGGGCAAATCGGCGGTCGTTGCGCAGGCACTGCAGCATCCAGTCGCTCAAGTGTGCCAGGCTGCCCAGAGGCAAGGATATGCTGTCCTCTGTGGGAGGTGTATCGTCTGTGTCCTCTGTATCCCCCCAGCCACACACAAGTGATGCCCATGAGCTGCTTTGGGTGCCACCTTTCTGTGAACACGGTTCCTCCTCCTCATCCTCCAAAATTGTGCCCTGGCGGGAGAATTGTGTACCTGGCCTCTGTTGGTGCAGGACCCACCCTCTGAGCCACTTGTGAATGACTGGCCTGATAACCGTGGAAATGATCCCTCTTCCTCCTGTGCAACATCCTCTTCCATCATCGCCCGAAGCGGTTTTTCAAGAAGACATAGAAATGGGATAGTAACGCTGAGAAGGGCGTCATCGGCACTGGCCATGTTGGTGGAGTCGAAACAGCGCAACAAGGCACACAGGTCTCGCATGGAGGCCCACTCAGTGGAGGTGAAGTGGTTCTGTTCCGCAGAGCGACTCACCCGTGCATGCAGCTGAAACTCCACTATGGCCTGCTGCTGCTCACACAGTCTCTCCAGCATGTGCAAGGTGGAGTTCCACCTTGTGAGAACGTCGCATATGAGGTGGTAAGCGGGAAGGCCGAAGTTACGCTGCACCGCAGAAAGGCGAGCACAGACGGCCCGCACTTTCTGCAGCAGCTCTGACATATCGGGGTTGTTTTTCAGGAATTTCTGCACTACCAAATTCAGCACATGCGCTAGGCAAGGGATGTGCGTCAAACCAGCTAAGCCCAGAGCTGCTAGAAGATTTCGCCAATTATAGCACACCACCAGGCCGGGCTTGTGGCTCAGTGGCACCAACCACTCATCATCAGTCTGTTGTTCCATGCCCGTCCACAGCTCCTGCACGGTGTGGGGTTTGTCCCCCAAACAGACGAGTTTCAAAACAGTCTGCTGTCGTTTTCCCCTGGCCGTGCTGAAGTTAGTGGTAAAGGTGTTATGCTGAGCGGATGAGGAGGTGTTAGAGGAGGAAGAGGAGGAGGAGGCAACAGGAGGCAAAGAGAAATGCCCTGCAATCCTCGGTGGCGGAAGGATATGCGTCAAACAGCTATCCGCCTCAGGCCCAGCCACCACTGCATTTACACAGTGTGCTGTTACGGAGATATAACGTCCCTGCCCGTGCTTACTGGTCCACGTATCGGTAGTTATGTGAACCTTGGCACAGATGGCGTTGCGCAGTGCACATCTGATTTTTTCCCCCACTTGTTTGTGCAGGTAAGGGATGGCTCGCCTGGAAAAGTAGTGGCGGTTGGGAATGACGTACTGTGGAAGAGCCAGCGCCATAAGGTTTTTGAAACTCTCCATCTCCACCAGACGGAATGACAGCATTTCAAAGGCCAGGAATTTTGAAATGCTGGCATTCAGGGCATTCAGGGCCAGGGATCGTGGGTGGGTAGGGGGGTACTTCCTCTTTCGTTACAGTGTTTGGAAGATGGACAGCTGAACGCTGCCATGGGACATTGTGGTGCTGCTCGTTGAAGGTTACGGACGTGGTGGCGTTGCTGACACATCCTCTGTTTGCGGGGTGGCCGACTGTCACTCCAGAGGTGGAGGAAGAGGCCGAAACTGCAGCAGAAGAGGGATTAGGAGGAGCCTGAGACCTTTCTTGGTTTTGGAGGTGTTTTCTCCACTGCAGTTTGTGCTTTGCACTTAGATGCCTGGTTATGCAGGTTGTGCTCAGGTTTAGAACGTTTATACCTCGCTTCAGGCTCTGATTGTACAGTGTGCAAACCACTCTTGTCTTGTCGTCTGCACGATGTCTGAAGAACTGCCGCTCCAGGGAACTCCTTGGAGCTGGCTTTGTTGTGCTCGGTCCCTGTGGTGTGGTGGGCAGTAGCAGGCGTACTGTCTAGGGGACGGCAGCTTTGCTTTTGCACCCTGCTCCCTCTTTTGCTGTGCTGGTGGCTCTGTGCGACCACCGCCTCTTCCTCCAAACTGCTCAGGTCACTCGCATGACCAGGGCCGGGCCGACACAGAGGCTGGGGAGGCTCCAGCCTCAGAGCGCAGGCAGGGGCCGGCCAGAGGGAGAGGGACTGACAGGGGGGAACTGCTCAGCGCTCCCTCCTGTCATTCCCTGAGCCGGGCCCCGTCAGAGTGCTCCTCTCACCTCTATTATGTTCACTGCTTCAGGCTTCCAGCATCAGGCCCCGCTGCCTCTAACTAGAAACACAGTAAGCAGGTGAGCGGAGCCTAATGGACCTCCGTTAGGCTCCACCCACCTGCTTAATGTGTGGCAGCGCTGGGGCCTGATCCCGGAAGCCTGGAGCAGTGAACATAATGGAGGTGAGAGGAGCGCTCTGATGGGACCCAGCATTAAGTACAGTGAAAATGCCGGGCCCCCTTACATGAAGTCTGTGGGCAGTCGGGGGCACTACTAGGGGTTGTGGGGTGCACTACTGGAGGCAGTAGGGGACACTACTAGGGGCAGTGGGGGACACTATTAGGGGCTGTGGGGGGCACTAGTGGGTTGCACTACTGGAGGCAGTGGGGTGCACTACTGGAGGCAGTGGGGTGCTCTACTAGGGGCTGTGGGTGACACTAGTGGGGTACACTACTGGAGGCAGTGGGGGACACTAATAGGGGCTGTGCGGGGGCACTTCTGGGGGCTATGACGGGCGCTTCTAGGGCCATTACTGGAGGCAGTGGGGGACACTACTAGGGGCTGTGGGGGACACTAGTGGGGTGCACTACTGGAGGCAGTGGGGGACACTACTAGGGGCTGTGGGGGGCACTTCTGGGGGCTATGGGGGGCGCTTCTGGGGCCATTACTGGAGGCAGTGGGGGACACTACTAGGGGCTGTGGAGGGCACTACTGGGGCAGTGGGGTACACTACTGGGGACATTATTAGGGGCAGTGAGAGGCATTACTGGGCGATCAGGGGCGTGACAATTGCGGACACCTGTTGGATGAAGGACCTGCCGTGATGTCACAGGATCACATGGGTCACATGGTCCACTCAAATGCTTCTATGATTGGACCATGTGACCCTGTGACGTCACCACAGGTCCTCAAGCATCCCAATCATCAAGAGAGAAGACGTTCTGGGGCTCTGCGCGTACAATGGGAGAAGGTAAGTTAACTCTTTATTATTTTTAACCCTCTATAGCCCGGGGAACATTGCATTCTGTAATTAGAATGTGATTATTTTCCCTTATAACTATGTTATAAAGGAAAATAATTACATATACAGAATACTCATCCCGAAACCGGACTTCAGTGACGAAGTCTGACTTCGGGTCTGGGTACCAAGCATGCAGATTTTTTCACGCGTGTGCTAAACGCACTACAAACGTTAGCACACGCGCGGAAAAATCGCTGCGATTCCCGCAACGCACCCGCCTCTTGTCCGGGCGTCAAACATGACGCCCGTGTGCAAGAGGCCTAATTTTGATGTCATTTTATTTTATGTGGATCTTTTATTATCACATTGATCTATCACCAGTAACTTTTGACCCTTTAAAGAGTTATCTATGTGAAGCAATTTATTTGAATGGGCCCTGTTAGGTCATGTTGGGTTGACAGAGAATGGTTAAACTAGTTCACCTGAATACCAAAGGATCCTCCAGTACCTCTAAAACAGAAATGGACCCCAAAGTTCCAGAAAAAGACAACCCCATGTGGAGGTGACTTTGGAGCAATCATTTGGCACTAGGGTCTATTTTACATCTCATCCAGCCCTGAGAATCTGGGCTCTGGGCCCTGCAGCAGGTACCAGAACTCAATTTTAACTTCGGGATCAGTGACCTGGAAGTGTAGCAGCACATGTGCTGTTTCTGCTTCCAAATCCACTGTACTTTTTGTACTTTTCCAAAAGCACAAATAAATTTATCACGTGTGCCATGCAGGGAGCATGTGATTTCTCCCAAATGCAGAATGGCCACGATTTTCTTGCCATTGTCGCTGACCGTCTTGCTCACTTGGAGTTGGCAGGGAGACAGCCAGCGAGATGTTTGCTGCTTGATGCACTTCATCAAATGATCGGCTGTGTGGCTACTCTCATCCAGGCCAGTCAGATCTAACACAGCATGGCATCGCTTCAATTTACACATATGATAGGGGCGATGCTGTGCCCTGCTTCTGTTGGGGATGGGAGGATGTCTATGGAGGAGGCGGGTTTGGAACCAGACTGACACAAATATGGAAGTTTCAATAGGCCTTTTTGCTGTGGTGCTCCTTGCTGCTTTAGAAAACATTGACCCAGTAGTCCATGAAAGACATGTACTGTTGTCGCAATCTTCATAGGAGCAGGAGAATGGGAGTGGTAGTGGCTCTGGCTGCAATAATTATTTACAGTGGCAATCCTCACATTGATGATTCAGGACCTTCCTGGTTTTTACTTTCTCTCTCTGGAGTACTGTAAAGTAGAGATGGTTTTCTCTATGTGGATCTCTCAGGGATGGGCTTCTCTGGGGTGAAGACCTAGTCCTCTGAGGAGTGAGCACATGTAGCTTCCTTTCAGCTAACACACAACTCACTGAGCTGGGGGCGGATCTAACTTCAACACCTAGCTTCCTACAGGGGCAGAAATGTTAACCCAACTGATACATACAGAGATGTGATGATACATTCCAAGGCATTAATATATTAAATAACATTACAAAATCAAGAACCTTATTCTTGGGTACTGCACTGTTCCTGCCAGTAACAGCTGCTCCAGGTGTCCATGGTGGAATGCACTTTGCTGCACAAAGAGAATTGCAATGAGCAGCACCCGTTCTTTGCCATGTGACAGTGCAAGGCTTGAATGGCTTTTTTGGAGAAACAATGGTGGCTAGGTATCTTCCAGCAAGGCTGAGCACACACCATCAGCTCACTAAAGTCAGTAGAATCCACTAAGTGGTTTGGCAGCGACTGCACCACCAGCAACTCTAGGTGGGAGTTAAGATTACTCATCAGTGGATTGCTGGACGTGTAGAGTTTCCTGGTCACAAATTATAGATGGCTGAGGAGGATTAACGTCTGAAACATGTTTAATAACATAGGTAGAAAAATGGTGTTATTGCAGTATTGCTTTTGCGGTAACTATATGTTATCTTTTAGTAATCTGCAACACATTCCGTAACACAGGTATAATGCACTGATTCAGTAAAACAGGTATAAAGCAATAATAAATTTAAACTGATTTTAGAAGAAAAAAATTCTCTCAGCGTTTGGGGCAAAATATATGCCACTGGGGTGCTGGCAATAAGCCTATGAACTGTAGAAACTTGATGTTTTTTTTTAATTGCCTGCAGCTGTATTAAAAAAAAAAAACATCTACCTCCCTCACTATATGCTTTCCCTATTGAAATTCCCTAAAATATACCCAATCATATCTTCTTACTTTCTCCCTATACTCTCCTTATTGTGTCCCTATCATGCTACTTTAGTGCCTTGTGTCCATAATAGCTTTTTGTCAGACACTGCCACAAGACATCCTACCAAGTCACAAGCTGAAGACAGAATGGTAATCCTTCTGTCTTGGAGGCACACGGAGCCTATCAAGGCAAGCCTTCCCCCTCACTTCCTCCCAGTTTCATGTGATTCTCCACCTTCTTCTTGCCTCATGGTTTTCTCTGACAATTATCACAGTAATATGGTGCTAGGCGCCGTTTTTACGCGATTCATCCAAAGCAAATCACAAAAACTTCAGAATTGTTTCATGGACAATTCTTTGTGAAATTCAGAATGAATTCATTTAGTTTAGAATAATTGCTTCTGGCCGGAATGCCCCTTTGAAGGAAGAAGGTGAGATGGCTGCCAGTGATACATCACCACGCACGGGATTCTGGCCAAGATCTTCAGTCAAGATGGAGGCTGGCGGCCCGTCTCGAGCAAATGGAGGTAAGTTTGCATTTTTTAGTTTTTTATACTATTTTAGGTTAAATCGATTCACTGACACGAAGCATGAGGAAATTCGGCTTCGAGGCGAATCAAATTTATCCTGAAGTTCCGATCGAATTCCACTTCGTGGGATTTGATTCACTCATCTTTAATTACTATAAACCTTTTCAGATTCCAGGAACGGTCGTCTAATCCAAAATGAATATCAGCCCTGAAAGGAAATTTTGTTTTAGACTCAATTCCGCGAAAGCCTGTTTCCCCTCACAATAGACCCTTAGAGAAATTCGTTTGTTGCTACAGCTAAATGGGCTCCACTTCCTCTGTAGATTAAAGTCATTAAGCTGCCATAGCTTTAAGTCAAACATATTCACAAATTAACCAAAGTACCAATATATTTTGTGGATTTAAATCTAGGTTTACTAGAAAGCACAACATGCAAAAAAGTACACTAAACATAAAAATATATAAAAAGCCTTCCCATCATATTTCATACACTGCAGGCATGGATGTCGCATTGTCTACCGGAGACCATTGCACAGGTCACACTAAATTTCCTGATTTTGAATAGAATGAAATTGCTACAGTAAAACCTGACATACAAAATACTACACTTGGTATATGGTAAAGCTTCTTATTTTTATATATATATTAAAAAATTTAACATATGCTATATAGAGAAAGTGGGAGTTTTATCATTCCCTTTACGCCTGAAAAGTGGTGTTAAAAGGTCGCAGACGTGACTTTTTAACTGTGAATTTTAAAAAATTCACATCTCCCCTTTTTCCATGTCCTTGCCACTTTTTAAAAAAGGGGGCGTGACAAGTGCAGGACCAGCCTCTGCGAAAATGAAGTCAGAAATCTACGGCAGCTCTGAGCTATCACAGATTTCGGGTTAGGCGCACAGACTGCAGGAGGATGCACCTGATTTATTATGAGCCGTGCGCTTCATCATAAATTAGAAACATCCTCTGGCAGTACAAGGGATATCAAGACAGGCGCAGACAGGGGCGTAGCTCATGGGCCCTGGTGCTGGCATTGTTTCCTATAGTGTGCAAACACGAGCACGACTGATAGAGTGCAGGGTGGTCCTAACCATGGAAACAAACAGTGTAAATTTGATGGTAAGGCTATTTTCAAACTAGCGGTAGGAGAGTCTGTCAGGCTGTTCTGGCGGGTGAACAGCCTGTCGAATCCATCCTGCCGCTAGTTCACGTGTGCACCCGGACTGCCTTTCCGTCCCCATTGACTATAATGAGGACGGGGGCGGAATTCCGGCGGCAGCACGGAAGCGCACGTTGAGAGGCCGCCGGACTAAAAGTACGACATGCAGTACTTTTAGTCCGGCGGCCTCTCGCCGTGTGCTGCTGTGCTGCTGCTGGAACTCCGCCTCCGCCTCCGGAGCGGCTGTCCGGGGGCACACGTGAACTAGCGGCAGGATGGATTCAACAGGATGTTCACCCGCTGGAACAGCTTGACAGACTCCCCTGCTGTTAGCGTGAAACTAGCCTAAATTGAATCTGTAATGCCCCAGAGTGGCATTACCACTTCTGCACCCTGATACTATCTTTAGTTAGGAACATAGAGGGCACAGAGGACTTTATTCCTATAGATGGGTCACAGAGGACTTTATTACTATGGAGGGGGCACCGAGGTCTTTATTACTATGGAGGGGGCACAGATGACTTTAGTACTATGGAGGGGGGAAAGAGGTCTTTATTACTATGGAGGGGGCACATAGGTCTTTATTACTATGGAGGGGGCACAGATGACTTTATTACTATGGAGGATGCACAGAGGGCATTTCTACTATGGAGGGGGCCCAGAGGTCTTTATTACTTTGGAGGGGGCACAATTGACTTAATTACTATGGAGGGGGCACAGAGGGCATTTCTACTATGGAGGGGGCACAGAGGGCATTTCTACTATGGAGGGGGCACAGAGGGCATTACTACTCTGGAGGGGGCACAGAGGGCATTACTAATGTCAAGGGTGCACAATAGGCATTTCTACTATGGAGGGGAACAGAGCCAGAGGGCATTACTACACTGGGCATGATTACTGTGAAGAGGGCACAGTGGGCATTATTACTGTGAAGGGGGCACAATAGAGATTTCTACTCTGAAGGGGTCACAATGGGATTATTACTGTGAAGGGGGCACAACTGGAATTATTACTGTGAAGGGGGCACAGTGGGGATTATTACTGTGAAGGAGGCACAATGGGGATTATTACTGTGAAGGTGGCACAGACAGAGCATTACAACTGTGAAAGGGGCAGAGAGAGGGCATAACCACTGTGAGAAGGCACACATGTGTACAAAACTACCGTGAAGGTTGTACAATGAGGGCAATACTACTGTGAGGGGGTACAATTTTTTGTTTAAAGTATTGGGGGGTGCCAGAGAAAGGACCCTCCCCAGGTGCCAAACACCGTAGGCACGCCACTAAAGCAGGGAACTATTTGCTCCCCGCTCCACCATTGAGCCGACAGAGCTTCGCATCAGCAGCACGATGTTCTCACACATCATCCTGCTGATCTGTATAGGAGGAGGCGCAGGGCAGGCTGGGAATCAGCCTCTGCTCCACCTACACAGCAGCGCCATGTGTCACAGTATCTTGCTGATGGGGAGCGCAGATGATGGGAGGAGTCAGGTGACTGAGGCCAGGAGGATTTAGTGTTTGTTTTTTTCACTTCCTGTGATGTGGGCACATCAGGGCATAACCATTGTGAAGGGTGCACTGGGCACATATCTTGGCATATCCACCGTAAGAGGGCACATATCTTGGCATATCTACTGTGAAGGGGGCACACATCTTGGCATATCAACTGTGAGGGGGCACATATTTTGGAATATCTACTGTGAAGGGGGCACATATCTTGGCATATATACTGTGAGGGGGCACATATCTTGGCATATCTACTGTGAGGGGGCCCATATTTTGGCATATCTGCTATGAAGGGGGCATATCTTGGCATATCTACTGTGAGGGGGCACATATCTGTGAGTAGACCTAAGGGCCTGAAACACTGGGTAGAAAATAAAAGTAGGCACATAAGGTCTGGTTCACATATATCTGCTCTGTAGCATGCTCTGTGTAAGGTATTTAATCTATAATATGTGCAGCTTCATTGCTGTAAGCCACAAGGGGGCCCACTTAGACTTTATTGCCCAAGAGCCCACATAATCCTGGAGTGGGCCCTGCTACAAGTCCTACAGATTTGACAGAAAACCATCTCAAAATGACTTTAGTATGTTTATTGCTGAGCGACAGGAGCAGGAAAGTGAGCGCAGGCATTCGCCATCTTTGCCTGTGATGGCGTATGTTCTTCTTGTACCTTAAGAGCGGGAAAACAAGAGAACGCCCAGCCTAAGAGCGGGAAATGACAGCTCTGCACACAGGGAACAACCCAGTGCAAAGAAAGGAAGTGAGGACTCCACCCCTAAAGCTCCTCCTCCCTCACCAGTTCGTGTTGTCAAAAGAGGAAGTAAGATTAGGGTTGAGCGAACCCGAACTTTAGGGCTTTTGGTACCCTGACCCGAACCCGAACATTTCTGTAAAAGTTCAGGTTCAAGTTCCGTGTTCGGCGATTTAATGGCACTTGTTGAAAGGCTGCAGGGCAGCCAATCAACAAGCGTTTACCTAGTGTGCCCTTAGAAGCCTACTAATGGCATGGCTGTGATTGGCCAAGTGCAGCATGTGACCCAGCCTCTATATAAACTGGAGTCACGTAGTGCCGCACGTCACCCTGCTTTTACTAGTGTAGGGATAGGATGCTTCTGCTGTGAGGGAGAGATTAGGAAACAACTCTGGTGTACTCGGTGTTGTTAAATCTGCAAACTACAGCAATTATTTTTGTGGGTGCTATGCTAAATATTTTTACCCATGAGCCCAGTGCCACAGAGAAATAAGCTTTAATCAGTCTGTTTGTTAAGTGGGTGTCGGCGACCATTTTTGAAAGTGCAGTGCACTTGTAACTGCATGTGTGCCAGGGACATTATTTTAATCCTGTTCTGGTAGCTCAGTGTGCGACATCTAGCCATTTTTAAGGACACCTGCACTGCACGGACCTATTCCCACTTTTTCCTGTGAACTACCCCTGTGCTGAATATCTGATAAGGAAAATCTATTCATTAAATCCATCTGTTAGATTCTAGGGGGACAAATTCCTTTTTTGGCGGTCAAGTACTCCTGCGGCCTGCAGTGCATACCTGGCAGTGAAAATAATTTAATTACATTAGTCTGTGACATATTTGTGTGACCTAAAGTGATTTTTTCTCTTTCTGACACCGGCACTGCATATCTGACAGTCAAATAAAACCAGTAAATACTGCTGTTACATTGTCGGTTGACAAATTCCTATTTTTTGTGCTAGAAAGTACATTTTTTGGCCTGCGCTGCATGTACGACAGTCCAATAAAACCGTTAAATATTGCATTTACTTTGTTGGCAGAAAAAAGCACACTTTTAGTGCTAGATAGTACATTTGCAGCCTGCGCTGCATTTCTGACAGTCCAATAAAACCGTTAAATACTGCTGTTATATTGTTGTTTGAAAAAAAGCACACTTATTGTGCTAGATAGTACATTTGCGGCTTGCGCTGCATTTCTGACAGTCCAATAAAACCATTAAATATTGTATTTACATTTTTGGTTTAAAAAAGCATGATCCAGTTTTTGGTGACATCTTCAGGCCCCTTGTTAACCTCACCCCTTCCACCGAGCAGCTGCTTCCCTTTTCCTCTTCCCCGTAGCCCAACCCCATGCCAATAAAACACAGAGACTTGTATCGGATTTTATCGACCACAGCAGCCGTTATTTATTAACCAAAATACATAATTTAACCATAAATTACCATAACCTAACAATAACTCAACCCAGACGAGGGAGGTCCTAGAAGCCCCAACCAGGCGGAATCCCAAAACCACAAGCCGGCTCATCCACCTTGCCTCCAGGTGTAGAACACCAGCTCTGAGCCACCAACTGATAGACGCCTCACCGACTAACCAAGTGCCCAATCCTGAGAGTCCAGCCCCACCATTGAGGCGCTCCGAGTCTCAAGCACCAACCCATTCCACCAGCTCTGAGGAGCTCCCTCCACCTCGACTGCCACAACATAACGCAACTACCTCCATCATCGCCCCTTACCATCCGTCCACCCTGACTGTTACCATCCCCCCAAACCCATCTCTGACAAACCTGGGCGCTTTTTTACCTGTGATTAAAATGGCCTCCAGCCACTAGCCCCTATATAAATGCTCCCCCCTAACTCCGCCCCCATGACCCTGCCTTGCCCCCCTACTAACGTCCATTAACCCTATCCTTCCCGGGGCCCTCCCACCAAAATGGATCATGATGGCCAACCCTTATGGTAAACCTATAGTCCGCCCAACTCACTTTTTGTGCTAGATAGTACATTTGCAGCCTGCGCTGGATTTCTGACATTCCAATAAAACCGTTAAAGACTGCATTTACTTTGTTGGCAGAAAAAAGCACACTTTTTGTGCTAGATAGTACATTTGCGGCCTGAGCTGAATTTCTGACAGTCCAATAAAACCGTTGAATACTGCATTTGAATACACACTTTTTGTGCTAGATAGTACATTTGCAGCCTGCTCTGCATTTTTGAGAGTGCAATATAACCAGTAAATACTACTGTGACATTGTTGGTGAAAAAATCACGTATTTTTTGCCATAAAGTACATTTGCGGCCTGCACTGCATTTCTGAGGGTCAAATTTAATCAGTAAATCTAGCTCTTAGATTGTGGGTGGCCATTTCCACGGTTATCAGACCAGTCATTCACAAGTTGCTTGGAGGGTGTGTTCCTGCTGCACTGCATATATTCTGTAAATTCGGCGGCGTTTAAATTGTTGGGTGATCTATACCCCTTTTTCCTTTGAAACTACCCCTGCACTGCATACCTGACTGGGAAATATATTCTGTAAATGCGGCGGCGTTTACATTGTTGGGTGCTGTAGTTATATGCTGTAAAATGTCCATGATGTCTCCATGATAATTCTGCAGAGTGAGGGCCCCGTGTGGCTTCTACACACTTTCAAAATAATCCTTCAGCGGGACGAATAGTTGCCGGATGAGGGGGACGCTCCATGACCCCTTTTTTCTTTTAAACTACCCCTGCCCTGCTCACCTGACTGGAAAATATATTCTGTAAATTTGGCGGCGTTTAGATTGTTGGGTGACCTATACCCCTTTTTTCTTTCAAACTACCCCTGCATTGCATACCTGATTGGGAAATACACGTATATTCTGTAAGTTCGGCGGCGTTTAGATTGTTGGGTGATCTATACCCCTTTTTTCTTTCAAACTACCCCTGCCCTGCATACCTGACTGGGAAATATATTCAGTAAATTCGGCAGCATTTAGATTGCTGGGTGATCTGTACCCCATTTTTCTTTTAAACTACCCCTGCACTGCATACCAGACTGGGAAATATATTCTGTAAATTCGACGGCGTTTAGATTGTTGGGTGATAAAAACCCCTTACAAGTTCACGCTGGTAGACGTGCTGCTGATGGCATTCCCACCTTGCACTGGGGCCTCAGTGGAAGCACAAGGCGAAGGCAGAGGAGGAGGAACGCAGCTGGGGCACCGCCAGCACCTCAGAAGGCAGGGTTAGCATGGCCGAAATGTGAAAAATCTTTGTCAGCACGCCACAAGAACCAGTACCACCAGCTGATATGGAACGTCTTAGCAGAAGGCAGCATTTCAGCAACATGGTGGAACAGTATGTGTGCATACACCTACACGTACTGACTGATGGTCTGCCCCATTCAAATTATGGGTCTCCAAATTGGGCACATGGCTTGAGCTTGCCCTTTACGCCTTGGAGGTGCTGGCCTGCCCTGCAGCTAGTGTATTGTCTGAACGTGTGTTTAGCACGGCAGGGGGCATTATCACAGACAATCGCAGCTCAAGTTCATTAAAATGAACCAGGCATGGATCCCATAGGACATGTCCATACCTTGTGCAGAATAGACATGTATACCGGCCTCACCCAGCCTTTGTTTTACTCCAGCACACTTTCTCTTTGTTTTCTTTTCTATATTTCCCAATGTTTTGGGGTCTACCCAAAAAAAAAAAAAAGGATAAAAACAAAAAACAGTGTTGCTGACGACTACCTCCTCCACCACCGCTTACACCTACAACGCCACGTCCACCGCCTCCTCAACCTCCTACTCCATATGGACCTCCTCCTCCTAGTTCAAGATTATTATTTTTAATTTTTATTTATTTTATTTTAAGTCGTTTCCCTATACACTTGTTTGCAGGGCACTTGTCATGCTCTTACCCATATTTTGCTGCCTTTTGCCGCTCTTTCCATGTCTCTTTTAGAGCCATTTTAGTGCCCCAAAGTTCGGGTCCCTATTGACTTCAATGGGGTTCGGGGTCAAGTTCGGATCAAATTTGGGTCACGAACCTGGACTTTGCGGGGAAGTTCGGCCGAACTCGGTGAACCCGAACTTCCAGGTGTCCACTCATCTCTAAGTAAGATGGCGCGGCCTAAGCCGAACTGGAGTAACATTGCCTGGGGAAATGACATGCCCGAGTTGCAGGCTGCCCTGCAGGAGATACACTTATCTCAAATACAGCGACGACCAAAGGAGAAGTCTGAGGTGAGGTGGAGGAGGCCGGAGTATCCACTCCGCCGCCCAGGAAGAGTGATACATTTGCTGGCCTGATTTGTATAGTCCCCAGGGAAGTGACAGCCCGTGCTTATACTATGTGGGAATACAAAAAGGTCATTGAGGACTGGGTGGTCCGTGTTTTGTACCATCCACAGCCGATGGATCCTTGATTTTTTTTTTTTCAGGCTCCCCCCCCCCCCCCCAGCTACAGAAAAATGACTCCCAGTTGCACACGTCTGCGCCAAAATTCCTTTTTTACCCCCTTCTCAGGTTAAGTGAGAGCCCCCTTTGCGTAAAAGGGTTCTCATTACCTTTGCTGCTATTCTATATCTGATACCCATGTGGATTACAAATGATATTATTACCTCATAAGGATTACTAATAGTGATATAATTTCCCGTGGATTATAAAGGACTTTTGCACTACATGTTCCCGTTTGGTGCACTTGATCCCCAAGCACTGAAGAAAAGGACTCTAATGTGAATTTATTGCATTATGTGATTGCCTTGTATATTTGCATTGCGTTTGCACTAACCTTTTGAGTTTCAGCAACGTTTAAGTATTTTGCCCATTGTCTGTATTCTTTTATAGGTACCGCAATGTGATCCTATGCACTTTTAAATGGACGTTGGATTTTATGTAGCTAGCCAGATAGCTAGCGTCCTTACTTTATTGCTCATATGGACTGCCTCTGAGGACGTTAATACTAATGGTTCTTATTTTACCTTGTGTTAGCTCAGAAAGCCTAGGCATTGTATTGTATTTTTGCTACACAAGGGGGACCAAGTGGTAAGTCACAAGCAGATCTAACACCGTCAAGAATAATGTTGCTGCTAATGTGTGTTTAGAGGGAGTAGCCCTCCTGGAGTTCTTGGAGAGAACCAGTTCCTCCTCCTACTTTAGTGTGTCCTAAGGCATTGAGCGCTACCTTAAGGAAAAATATTTAGCTACCTGTTTAGTCATCAAGGTGACTGTGCGAAAAGCTATATATAGACCTTGGTGCATAAAAGGGAATAGAGGATGAAGCCACACTTTTATTTGCGGGCGTCTCATAGCATCGTGGAGGGATTACAGTACATGACACCCTCACGCTCCATATATGACTATGGCTACATTGTGGAGTATTTGAGCACTTTGTGCAGTCTTGTTGGTTCACTGGTTATTACCGAGAGGGCAAACTGTAAATAGACACCCTACTTATACAGGCAGGAACCAAGTAGTAGCTGTTGCTATGTCAATTTATGTATGTCAGTAATAGAAAATAATCTCATGCAGCACTTTGACTTTTCCATGGTACCGTTAGAGCACATCCTAAGCACAAGCCGAGGGCGGCTTGGTTTTAAGTAAGGGAAATGTAACGCCCCAGAGTGGCATTACCACTTCTGCAACCTGTTACTATCTTTAATGGGCTTATATAATGTCATCTTATGTATTTTGTTCAGGTCTACTGCACTGCATTTCCAATGTTTTGCAACTGTTAAATTCAAATGTAATGTGCCTGGTTCACCAGAAGGTGTCAGCAAATACAGCAGAGCTGCAGTTTGGTAGAATGGAGAGAAGTGGGAGAGTCCTACTTCCTGCAGGAAGGGTGGGGACCAGTGAGAGTTAGTCTAGCTCATCCCCTGCTAGAGGACAGGTGTGCAGAGCATGTCTCTTCTGGACTTGCCCACGCCAGCAAGAGCTTTTTTTTTTTTGCCCCCGTTTTCTCCTCACATAGATGGCCATGCTGGACAGGCTGCCCCCCCCCAGCTACAGAAAAATGACTCCCAGTTGCACACGTCTGCACCAAAATTCCTTTTTTTCCCCTTCTCAGGTTAAGTGAGAGCCCCCTTTGCTTAAAAAGGTTCTCGTTGCCTTTTCTGCTATTCTATATCTGATACCCATGTGGATTACAAATGACAATATTAGCTCATATGGATTACAAATAGTAATTCCCCTTACTTAAAACCAAGCTCTGCTGGAAATGGAGGCCAAAGCTTAAAACCTCAGAAGCCAGGAGCATAGTTCCCTGTCATAATTTAAGAGTCAGACTACAGAGAGAAGGTGCAGCAAACAGAAGAATCTGAGTTATACAGTCAGCCTGTCAGTATAGCAGAGCCAACAGATGTAGCTGGGTCGAGATTCCCTGCCAGTTTTAATGCTAAAGCCTGCTGGGACCAAGACAAAGCTTGAAGATTGTTTCTGATGAATGTTTATTCAAGTAAAGCTACATACATGGTCTGGACTCAATCTTTCTTGCAAATTCCTCAATTACTCCCCCTATTCACTGCTTGGGTGCCAAAGCCTGTCAGCCATGGGGCCGCTGGAGAACAGGAGCCAGTTTTAATTTAGGTTAGTTTCACATCTGTGGCCAGCTGTCAGGCTGGCTGCAGCTCTTTGAATCCGCCATTGCCGGTTTGTGCCACCTGCCCACCGGACCCGCTTGACTATAATGGGATTCGGCAGAGATCTGGCAGCTCCCAGCAAATATGACGGGATTCAGCCAGACAAAAAACACTGCACGCAACATTTTTTGTCCAGCCGATTACCGGAATTCTTTTGTGAAACATCCTGCCGGAGAGCTGTGTGGCACATGTCAAAGTGGCCTTAGTCTTGTCCTCTTCGTAGTAGGTGGTGAGACCTACACAGGGATGTGGTTTTGAGTCATGAGGGATGGAGGTATCATTATGTTGTGGTCGGTTACGAGTGTGATGCTGTCAAGTAGCTCTTCTAAAGGGCCTAATTTTAATCTTTGCTATGGACCGAGCCCAGTATTATTTCCTTGTGTCACCAGATGAGACACACAGTTGTTGCCTGACTTTGACCTTCCAGTCTCTAAAATGCTCCAGATGTCTCTGTTCAGGTTCCTTGATCCTGTGACGCTTGCGTGAATATATAGGCAGAGCTTCCTTTTCTTAATTCCAGCCAGAAGTAATTATGGTTTGTATATTGTAGTCCCATCACAAGTACAAACATTAAAAGTCCAATATGTTTTCATTGTGGTCACTTTACGATGCTCGGATGTCAGACTCAACATCGAGCAGATCATTCACTGCTGGCGTGTTCTCATTCTTGTGGGATGATGCACAGTCCTCCATGCTATATCGTTTTCAGAGCTTCTCGCTCCTCCTGGACCCATGTCCAGTAGGCAAGGAAATTAATGCATTTATTTTATCTCTTGCCAGTTTGTGTATCTTAGTTCTCTTCATCAGTGGTCATTGTAATAAAACACTGAAGCATTGTACATAAGGAGATGAAAATCAGTCCACCAGAGGATCTTCATGTGGACTCAGTCTTAAAGGGGTTATCTCATAATCGATGTAAAAAATGAAAATCAGACATCATATAGTACATGACAATCACTTTCCAACAAAGCTAGAACCAGCCCTGTACCTCACATGGATCCAGAGCTCTCTTCCATTTTATTGCTAGATTATCTGAACACTGGCAACTCGTGGGGCATGGCCATTCTGCTGACGCCCATGGGAATGTCCTTTCTACTAAGGATCTCTCCCTATCATAGCTCAGGGATGTGTCCTTTCCTAGTGGCATGTTCTTTCTGCTGTAGCTCTCTCTCTCTGTATCTGTCACAGCTTCTAACAGCAGATACAGATGGAAGTTAAGGATGGCACTGAGTATGTGCTACACTTGTGCGGTTTCCAAAGCCACATTCTGGACTCTTCTTCCGCTGCTGCATTGGGCTCCTGTGCTTCTTTGTGGCCCTACTGCTCTAGATGCACATCAGTGGCAGGTTGCTAAGGCAGTCAGAGCCCAGAGATGACACCAGCCTTGATGGCCTATAATGGTGAATCGTCCTGCCAGGCCTTGTCTGGTGACTGAGGTACTGTACATACGTTTCCTGGCTTTTGTTCCTGTGCATTGCTATTGACTACATACTTGGTTTATCCCGTGGCCTGTCATATTCTGATTTCCACTGATGATCCTTGGCTCTGTTCTTGACCATGCTGCCTACATCAACACTACCAGTGCCAATCGGTGACTATTCTGAAGGCCTGGGAACCCATCTGCAGCATAGCCCATTGCAGGGGTAAGGGTGAAAACCAGGAGATTCCTTAGACTTCAGTCCTGTCAACCTCAGATGGATCCAGTTTAGACAATCCAGATTCCTGTAGTTTCCTACAACAGCCTGTCATATGTGGGGACACAACGGGGCTGACATCTGAGGGGCCACAATTACTATTATTTATGGGGGTCTGAATGCAAATGTTTGCTTCCATTGGTGCCAAACCACAGGGTACACAACTCTGACACAGTGACCACGTAAAATCCCTTAATTTAATGTAATGGCTTAATAGCTAAGAAGACTGATGCATAGAGAGGACTCCTATGCTCTGCAATGTAACTGAGAGGACTCCTAAATGCTTTAATGCTGACTTAAGCCTCATCCACACTTCACATTCCTTAGGAAGTATGGTTTATGCAAAGAGACAAAACTACTGCACCTGTTGGTTTGTTGGGAATCAAACATCTGTCCTGTTTTGGTAGGTGTCTTTATAATGGAGATAGCCCAATCCTGAGGTGTGTAATAGATCTTTGAATAATTACAATAATCTAACACTCCAGCGCCTAATTCAAATGGCATCTTGAAGCCTCTGTAAAAGGGGAACCTCCTTTAGACACTTTGTTGTTTTCTTTTTTTGGGGAGAGACTATAAATTCACCATCAGATCAAAACAAATTGGTCTAATACATCTGTAGGATTGTCGCATTTTGTTTGAATACCCCTCAAAATTGTTACGTGAAATAAAATTCACCTTATGCATTTGCAAAAACATTTACCACAGAGTAATAATTCCTAAAGTGGGTCCTCTGGAGTACCATGGACTGTCTGTTGGTAATGGTTAGATATTCTGATATAAATCGGGACATCTAAACATCCTTCTATAGTCATGGAAGGTGGATCTAAAACAAGCACAAAGCTTCAGCAGTTCTTCAGGAATTAAAAAAATAAAAATACTTAAATATTACTTTATTATAAATATATTCTCATATACCTTTCATGAGTTATAAGGGCTTGTTTTGTCTGGGGAGCAATCATCAGGGGAAACAAAATGGCTGCTGTCCCATTAATTCACACAAAATCTGTCTTTATCACACAGAAGGACAAGTTACTTTAGAGCAGTGAACTAAAGATCTGCCTCATCCTCCTCTCTGCTGCTTGTCAGGGATTATGATCCTGAACACAGTTGATAAGATCTTCAGCTAAGTCTCTGTAGGAATGGAGTCCATGAGGAGACATGACATACAGAGAGGTCGGACAGGACAGACTGTGGTAATGGAGACTGCATACAAGTGCTGCTGCTCATTACCCACATCCCCACCCTCCTCTCTATACTTCATGACTCTTCATGAACTACATTACTACAGAGATTCAGCTGAAGATCTTATCAGCTGTATTCAGGATCATAATCCCTGACAAGCAGAGCAGAGAGGAGGATGAGGTAGCTCTTTAGCTCAGTGTTGTAGTTGTATTCCGGCCGCCTCTCGGCATGTTTGCTGTGCTACCGCCGGAACTCCGGCCCATCCCCATTATAGTCAATGGGGCCGCAGCGGACCTCCTTGCCGCTAGTGTGAAAGTAGCCTTAGGAGAGGTTTTGTGTGTACTAATAGGACGGCGGCCATTTTATTTCCTCTGATTATTGCTCCCCAGACAATAGAAGCCATTATAACTAATGAAAGGTATTTTGAAATATATTTATAATTAAGTAATATTTAAGTATTTTCATTTTCTTCATTCCCGGAGAACACCTTTGAAGACCGTGCCTATTTTCATTTTTGTATTTTTGATTTTTCCTCTCCACATTCCAATAGCCATAAACTTTTTTTTTTTCCATTTACATAGCTATATAAGGGCTTATTTTTTTCAGAACAAGATGCATTTTTAATGCTACCATTTAATTTACTTTGTCTTGTATTGGAAAACAGGAAAAAAATTATTTGTGGGGTAAAATTGAAAAAAAAAAAATCTGTCAAGGTATTTGGTGTTTTGACATCATGGTGTTCACTGTGCGCTAAAAATGACATTGTGTTCTTATTCTTCAGCTCAATACGATTATGGCGATACCAAACTTGTATAGTATTTATTTTGTTTAATTACTTAAAAAAAAAATAAAAACCTTTGAAAAAAATCTAAATTTTCTTTGTGCCACCGTTTTCTGAGAGCCATAAATCTTTTTATATTTCGGTCTACAGAGCTGTATGGGGCTTGTTTTTAAGTAAGGAACTGTTGTTTTTATTGGGACCATTTTAGTGGTATATACGAGTTTTTGATTACTGTTATTCAAATTTTTATGGGGGGGGACACAAGATGACTAAAAAATCTCAAGTCTTTCATTTTTTTTCATTATGAAATTTTCGGACCCGGCGATACCTTACATTATTTTTTAATCATTTTAATGTTTATATTTTTATATATGTAAAATTAGGAAAAGGAGGTGATTTAAACAAATATTTAATATCTATATTTTATTTTTTACTTTTTATTTTTAACTATTAGTCCCTTTAAAGGGCTAGAACCTGGAATCTTTTGACCCCTTGTCCTTTTCACTCTAATGGAGTGCAGAAGCTCTCTCGTGCACAGCTTCCAGGCTGCCATGGTAACTGATCAGCGCCCTGCGATTTCACAGTGGTGGCTCCGATCGGAAGGCAGAGGGAGTCGCATCCCTCTGCCTTGCCTCACAGATGCCACGATCAGCATTGAACGCGACATCTGAGGGGTTAAATGACGGGGTGTGGCGTGATCGCCATTCCCTGTTATTGCGGCCGGGTGCCTGCTGTATGATACAGCCAGCACCCGCCGCATATGGACCAGGCTTACTGCAGCAAATGCCCCCTACAAATGCGGGCGCATAATGCCGTACATGTACAGCATTATGCGTTAAGGGATTAACCACCAAGAAGCAAAACTAACATGCTAAAAAAAAAAAAAGCTGTTTTCTTCTCGATTGTGCTAAGTCACAGTAGGCACTACAACTTTTCTCAATCTATAGATACTATAGTAAGCCCACAGAAAGTATAGGGCTCCAGTTACAAGCAACAGGGATCTCTTGCCTGTTTCTCACTAATAGTGTTTATCGAGCACCAAAGTGCTCAGGTGCTTGAGCCGAACACCTCGGGATGCTCGGGTGCTGTACAGAGCACCAGAGCACAATGGAAGTCAATGGGAGAACCCGAGCATGAAACCAGGCACCCCCTGCTCTGAAGAGGGGAGGGTGTCTGGTTCATTGTAAAGGTCAGAAATTGATGGAAACACCACTGAAATGTTTCATGAACAGCATGGGGAGGATGTCTGGATGCATCCTGGACTCCCAGGTCGCTGCTGGGAGCGATTAGTACGCCACTTTTACAGACTGACAATAATTACACACAAAACCGAAGATAAAATCGATTTTAGAGGAAAACTTGTTAGGAAACATTCTTTCCTGTATAGTTACTTGTATATAAAGTGCAAGTGCTGCCAAAAATTACAAGGAAGAAGCTCTCCGATACAACCTGTATATCACATAAAGGAGGGCCTCATTCACATTGTGGTACAATTGTTCAGGTAGTGGGACTCCTACACTCATAAAGCCTATGCACTAAGTGAAAGGGCTGCCAAAAATCACAAGGAACCGGCACTCCAATGCACTCTTTATTACACATAAAGCAGGGCATCATACACACCCTTGAAAAATTATGATTGATGGCCTGCTGATGACCCTCAAAAACATTAGGAGCAAGGGCCTGCTGGTGACCCCCTAAAACATTAGGGGTGAGGGTCTGCTGCTGAGCTGATCCTCTAAAACATTAGGGGTGAGGGTTTGCTGCCGAGCTCACCCTCTAAAACATTACAGGCAAGAACCTGCTGCTGATCTGACCATTTAAAACATTAGGGGTGAGGGTCTGCTGCTGAGCTGACCCTCTAAAACATTAGGGGCGAGGGCCTGCTGGTGCCCTCTAAACATTAGGAGTAAGGGCCTGCTGCTGAGCTGACCCTATAAAACATTAGGAGCGAGGGTAGCCTAAAAAGGATGTTGATATGATGGAGGAGGAGGATGAAAAAAGGAAGACTGAACCATATACCCTTTTTTGTGGTGGAACGGGTGCATGGGAATACAGTGTATTCAATACACCATAAAAGCCACATTGAAAGTGCCTTTATGTTCAGCCGCTTTCCTCTGGTGGAGTAGAGAAGTCAGGGGCAACCCAGGCCTTGTTTATTTTGATAAAAGTCAACCTGTGAGTATTTTCAGTTTACAGGCGGATGCACTTATCAGTTATTAAGCCCCCAGCAGCACTAAATACTCGCTCTGACAAAACGCTGGTGGCAGGGCAGGCCAGCACCTCCAAGGCGTAGAGCGCCAGTTCATGCCACGTGTCCAGCTTGGACACCCAATAGTTGTAAGGCACAGAGGGATCCCTGAGGATGCTGACACGGTCTGCTATGTACTCCTTCACCATCTTCCAAAACTTTTCCCTCCTTGTGTCACTAGGCCACGCATCAGGGTGAGGGTGCTGGTGGGGTTGTCATGAAACTGTCTAAGGCCTTGGAGAGTGTTGCCCTGCCTCTGTTGAAACTGCTGTGTGTTCTCTTCGTCTCCCCTCCTCGGTTGCCCAAGAAACTACGTACTCTGTCGCGAGCATTGTCAGCTGGAAACTTTTGGAGCAATTTTTCCACAAGGACCTTCTGGTATTGCACCATTTTGCTAGTCCTCTCCAACACAGGAATGAGAGATAAGAAGTTATTTTTCCAGCGGGGGTCGAGAAGGGTGAACATGAACAACCAGTAATCGGTGTTAGCCAAAATGTGCATAACGTGAGGATCATGGGAAAGGCAGCATAACATGAAGTCAGCCATGTGTGCCAGAGTCCAAACAGACAAGACTTCGCTGTCCTCATCAGGAGGATGAGTCTCAATCTCCTCATCCTCTTCCTCCTCTTCTGCCCATCCACGCTGAACAGATGGAATAAACCTGCTATAGGTACTACCCTCTGTAGCCGAGGCAACCGCCTTCTGCTCCTCCTCCTCATCATCATCATCATCCAATTCGCGCTGAGAAGACAAACTGAGGGTGGTCTGGCTATCACCCTGTGTACTGTCTTCCCCCATTTCCACCTCTTCCACATGACTTTTGGAAATGGGCACACACGCAGCGCACCTTCACCAATAGCTCGGGCAAATTGGAGTAGATTTTGAGAAACCGCTGAACCACTAAGTTTAACATGTCGGCTAGGCATGGTATGTGTGTGAGTTTGCCGAGCGCCAAAGCCACCACCACGTTACGGCCATTATCGGACACAACCATGCCCGGTTGGTTGTAGGTTGAGTGACGAGAGCCACAGCTCAGTCTGGTCCCTTATACCCTGACACTGCTCTGTGGCAGTGTGCTGTTTGTCACCTAAGTAAATTAGTTTCAGCACGGCCTGTTGCCGCTTCCCACTGCAGTGCTACACTGCTTCCAGCTACTGATTGATGGCTGACTGGTGCTGCAAGATGAAAAGTCAGAGGCGGAAGTGGAGGAGGAGGTGGAGGAGGAGAAGGGCGGTTGCAGCCACTAATCTAGGTGCTGGCGGAAATCTTAATGGAAGTAGGGCCCGCAATCCTTGGCGTCTGTAGCACCTGTTCCATGCCAGGGTACAACTCGCTCCCGGCTTCCACAGCGTTCACACAGTGTGCCGTCAGAGAAATGTAGCATTGCTTCCCTTTTCCCAAAAGCACTTGTCCATGTGTCGTTAGGTGGACCTTCCCAATAACTGTTTTCGTCAGGGCACGGGTGATGTTATGGGACACATGCTGGTGTAAGGCAGGGACAGCACACTGGGAAAAATAGTGGCGGCTGGGGACTGAGTAACGAGGGACGGCCACAGCCATCAGGCCGCAGAAAGCCTCATTGTTCACAGGCCTTAATGGCAAAATTACGAGGGCCAGCAATTTGGAAAGGTGCTCATTTAGTGTTATGGCCTGTGGGTGGGTGGCTGGGTATATTCGGTTTCGTTCAAAGGCCTGGGGTATCGATATCTGTACGCTGAGCTGGGACACAGAAGTGGATGTGTTAGCTGATGGTGCTTGCAAAGGTCCTGGTGCAGGGCAAGAGGCATCTGGGCCTGCGTCTTGGGCAGGGGATTGGCCAGCACGTAACACAGGGGAAGTGGAGGCAGTGGTGTGACTCGCAGACACTAATTGTGGACCCAGGCATTCAGCCCACTTATTAGGTTGCTTTGATGCCATGTTGGTGGTGGTGAGGTTGCTAGTGTTCACGCCCCTGCTCATTTTGGTATGGCACAGGTTGTTAATGACAATTCTTTTATCGTCAGCACTTTCTTTAAAAAAGCATCAGACTGCGGAACACCTACACCTTGGCAAGGAAGATTGCCGCAAGGGGGATTCTCCGGGGAACAATTGTGTACCTGTTTAGTGTGGCCCGCCTTCTCCCTTTTGCCACCCCACTGCCTCTTCCAGCCTGTTGTGGTGCTGCGGATTCCTCCCTCTCTGTACTGCTATCCTCGCTCGGCTTGCCACCTTCCCAAGTTGGGTCAGTGATTTCATCGTCCACCACCTCCTCTTCCACTTCCTCACTCTGGTCATCCTCCTGACTTGTTGACCTAACAAGAACCTCACTTATTGACAACTGTGTCTCATCCTCCTCATCAACCTCTTGAGACACTAATTGCCGTTGACTTATTGGCAACTGTCTTATCATCATCCACCTCGTGAAACACAAATTGCCATTCCTCCCCGTCATTTTCTTCTGACTGTGGATGCTCAAGAGTTTGGGAATCAGTGCACAAGATCTCTTCATGTCCCTCTTCAAGCGGGCTTGGGAAGAGGCCCAAATTAAGGAATGGCGATAAAAAGAGTTCCTCGGAATATACGAGTGTGGGATCACTTGTTTGCCAAGACTCTCCATGGTGGGAGGAAGGAGGATCAAGGTGAGGATTCTGTTGACCAGACTCTTGGCTACTAATACTGGACTTTGTGGAAGACAGGGTGGTACTTAACCAACTGGAAGCATTATCTTCTGCAATACAACCGACCACCTGGTCACACTGGTGTGACTTCGAGAGTGGTGTCCTGCGCCGCCCTGCAAACTGTGACATGAAGCTAGGTATCGTGGATGAGCGTGTTTCTTGTGCTCTGGCAGCAGACACAGTTTCATGGTGCCCAGGGCCACGGCCTCTGCGTGCACAATCAGCAGCACGGCCACTTCCCCGTCGCTTACTGCTCGCCTTGAGCATATTAAATGGTATATATGCTTGCAAGTATGTCACACGTACAGTAATGCAGGTTTTGTAAGTGTATGCTCAAATTAATTATACTGAATGTTACAGATATTTAGGATGCGCAAACGTTTTACAGGAGATGTGGCGCAGGTAATGTCCCTGTCACCAGCAGCTTAGAAAAAATTACACTGAATGTCACAGATATTGAGGATGCGCAAACATTATACAGGAGAGGTAGTACAGGTAATGTCGCTGTCACCAGTGGCCAAACAATTGTGCTGAATGTCACAGATATTTAGGATACGCAAATGTAACACAACAGATGTAGCAGAAGTTGTGTCAGCAATGGCCAAACAATTGCACGCAATTTAGCGCAGGTTGCGCTAATAATATATATTGCAGCCAGATAAAACAATAGTCCTTAAAAGGACTTTTTGGGTCTCTAACACCTTTCAACAATAAACCTTGCCTTAAAAAAACAACAATTCCTGTCCCTACACTATCTGTCCCTTCTGCTGCAGCTCGCCCTGACTAAGACTGAATCGAACCACTTTTCATCGGGTGCTATATAGCACCCGATGACGCGTTCCGGCCAGCCAATCACTGTAATGCCAGTAACCAACATGGCTACGGCAGCCAACAAACGTGCGGGGAGGAGACTCGGCACATCGCGGTGTTCGGCCGAGTCAAAATGGGGTTGGGGGGGGGGGGTTAGAATGGAATGGAAAGCTCCATTCTACCTAACTGCAGCTCTGCCATGTTTGCTGCCATCTGCTGGTGAACCAGGCACATTAAATAAACAGTTGCATGCAATATTAGGAATGCACAGTGTATAGGACCTGAACAAAACACATAAGATGACGGTTTGTTAGCCCATTTGAGATAGTAACAGGGTGCTAGTGGTAACACCACTCTGGGGCGTTACACTTGCGAAAAGCGACTGCTACAGATGAAGTCAAGTTCTGCAGCTTTGCAAACAACCAGCATCATTTACAGCTCCACTTGGGATCTGATTTGTGGTTACCTGGACTGAAAAAGACTGTGAGCCACCAGTGACATAGTTAGCATTTGGCACCGGCATGTGCCCTGAGTGTTTCTCCTGGTGTCTTGATTCCAGCTATCACCACAAGGAATTGTATCTGATAAAGGATAGGTCATCAGTATAAAAGTCACTCACATTCATTCACAGCAGTCAGACGCTGGTTGCTGTTTGCTTCTTGTTTCTAAGCTAGATCAACAGAGAAACCATTAATAACAGAATGATGGGACCATCTGGATACTGGGTGGCGTAAGCAACCCAAGCTTTTCAGTAAGCATGGCAACCATTCATGAAACCAGACAGAAATGCATTGTATGTACACAGCCCAGACAAGACTTTACTATGTGTATCTTTTTTTCCTGATTCAACTCCAAACAGAACACATTTAAGCCATCTATTGTTGACAGACCCTTCTGAGACCCTACAGCGAAAGGACACTACATTTTGCTCATGCAGAACGTGTGTATCTAGTGACACAAAGCTCTGGAGATGTCACCATGAGCATTTCAAATATGTTGGCTGACTTGTCGAGAGCTGTCAGAGGTGCAATAGGTTGGAAGAGGGTATAAAAGTAGTCTGTGGATGACTGCTTTAATCGACTGTATGAGAAAAGTTAATTGAAACTGTATAATGTGTCCCAGAAAAAAATGCAGAAATGTTCTCCTCTCCAGTTTTATAGGCCTGAATCTAGCCCAAAGCACAAAGGAAATTAGGGTATTCAGTAACAGTTTTTTGATACTGTACGACTACAGTTGCTACAAATACTATTAACAATGCCAACAGTAATAACAATTATAATATAATATATGCATAAGATATACACGAGTGGCAAAAGAAGAAACAACACCTGGAAAAGTTAGCGACAAGGTGAATTGACAAAATACAAACTGCTGGTAGGTTTGGTCAATGATCACATAACCAAGGTGGTGCACCCTTTATTTTGGTTTATGCAACAGGGTATATGATGAAGCAAGGTCACATTATTACTGGGCGGCATCTTCCCTTGCTGCGAAACCAGCTGCCACTCTGGCATGGTTATGATCATGCAGATGCTGGTTATCCTCCCGGGAGTTTGTCATTCAAAGCTCTTTCATCTTGGATCTGTAGTTCAGCTATGGTGGTTGTTGACTGCTGTGCATGGGAGATCCGTCATCCCATCTAGTCCCAGACTTTTTTGATGAGGTAGAGATTTGGAGATCGAGCTGGAAAGGTGAGCTGCTGGATACTGTGAAGAGCACGTTGTGTTGTGGACGGGCATAGTCTTGTTGGAACACCATGTCTCCTCACTGAGTCAAAAAAGGCAGTAGCCCTGGTTCTGCAATGTGGACTGGACATAACGGAGGCCCGTCAATGTTCCCTCCATGAATACTAGATGGGAACAGCCATGGTAGCTAATGGCGCTCCACACCATGACTGTGTTCATTCTAACAGTAGATGCACTCCAGTCCTTCTGCAAACTCTGATGTGATCATCATTAGTACCAAGTTAGAACTTGACTTCATCTGTGAACACTGTTGTTTGCCATTTATGCCTCCAGTGGGATCCCTTGGCACCAGTGTAGGTGGTCTTGGGGATGATGAGCTAGTGGAGTGCATGAATGCAGTCCTGCTTCAAGTAGACAGTGTCTTATGGTCTGGTTGGTCACTGCAGGGGCTACTGCAGAACCAATTTGTGATGCAGTGGCCTTTTAGAAACAGCAGCTCTTCTTATATGTCAATCTTGGCATGTCTTGATCGTCCAGAACGCTCTCTACATGTGAGTGAGTGCCCTACATTGAACACTGTGGACACCACTGATGCACTAAAGAAACTTCTCATCCTCTTCTTTCTGAGATTTGACGTATGGACCATCCAGTTTACAGTAGAACCACTACTTGGCCCTTTAAAAAGTCAGTTAATAGCACAAATGATGCATGCCTTCATCTACCAGGCATAGTGAACACCCGACCAACAGTCCTTTAAGAGAGAAGACAAAAACAGCGATGTCAGACAAAAACCAACAACAGTGATGCCAGACAAAAAAAGAGTGTGGAACATCTGTATGGAAAGTAAGGATCTTGGAATATTAATCACTCCATGTAACATGGCTTCAGAGCCAAGAAGAAGATGAGCTGTTCTCTCAAGATTTGGTAAAACTCATGAGAACAGGCTATGTAAACAAAGCGGGTCATTTATTAAGACCGGTCAGCCTTAATAACCCATATACCTGAAGTCATGGGTGCATCTAGCCTTTCTGCTGCCTGAGGTGAAAACTGAAACGGAGGTCCCCCCCCCCCCCCCCCAATGTCAATATCTTAACCTAACCCCTTCGCCATAATGAAAGCACAGATTACCCATGGCCCTTCCGCTGTCCCCCTCTTTCCCCTACCCGGTGCTGCCTGAGGTCAACGCCTCCCCTGGCCTCATTGGTGATGCACCCCTGACCAAAGATATGAAGAGGCGCCGGCAATCTGCCCCAGAAATATGCCTTATATATATCTTCTCATCAGATTAACCAAATCTCGCAAGAACACTTATCCTCTCCTTGGCTGTGAAGTGATCTGCAGCAATTGGGCAGTGTCACAGACAGGGAGAAGAATAAGCCCACTGAGGATAGCTGAGGTCTCCCCCTCCTCGTACCTTTTTATACCTAATAGCCTATTAGGAGGCAAAACAGAGCGAAGGGGTATAGTGGAGCAAAGGAGGGGCCAATCTGAAAGGCGGACTACAGATAAAGGGATTCATTTTGGAAAAAGAAATCCTGTGAAAGGTCCTCTTTAATTTATAATTATTTAAAGAAAAATACTGTCACTACTGTATGTACAAAAAATAAAAACAACTGCTACTACTACTACTATTTAATAAAAATAATTTCACTGACCATCTCAGTTGATGGAATCCTTCATAGCACTAGAATTCATAATGCTACACAATGCCCAATTTTACAATCAGTTAGACAATTACCTCCATGAGCCTGAATAGCGGTTTGCACAATTGTTCTGTGGAATTGTTGGAAAGCAGATTTTTTTTTTTACACAAAAGCAAAATGAAAGGTGGACACATCTGGAAAGCTGAGCAGGGCGGCTTCTTCTAACATAAACACATTCTCCCCGAGGTCTCATTTCTCAAGCATCAGAAAGAAAAAAAAAAAGACTAAATATGTTGCTAAGCAGAACAAACAGCCATTCAAAAACATTTTAAATATCCAGTGGCAGCGAAGAGTTATCAGACGTTTCTTAATATTTACTGTTTCCTTAATCACAAAGGTTCACACATGAACACATAAATCTCTTAAAGATGTATATACTAAATACAACTAATGATAAATAAGTGATCAAGGAGAAATCTTTGGAATAGAAGTTATATAGAAGTCAAATTCTTGTACATAGGAGCAGTATTATTGTAGTTATATTCTTGTACATAGGAGGCAGAATTATCATAGTTATATTCTGGTACATGGGAGCAGTATTATAGTAGTTATATTCTGGTACATAGGAGCAGTATTATAGTAGTTATATTCTTGTACATCAGAGCAGTATTATAGTAGTTATATTCTTGTACATAGGAGGCAGTAGTATAGTAGTTATATTCTTGTACATAGGAGTAGTATTATAGTAGTTATATTCTTGTACATAGACACAGTATTATAGTAGTTATTTTCTTGTACATAGTAGCAGTATTATAGTAGTTATATTCTTGTACATAGCAGGCAGCAAAGATGTATATACTAAATACAACTAATGATAAATAAGTGATCAAGGAGAAATCTTTGGAATAGAAGTTATATAGAAGTCAAATTCTTGTACATAGGAGCAGTATTATAGTAGTTATATTATTGTACATATAAGACAGTATTATAGTAGTTATATTCTTGTACATAGGAGCAGTATTATTGTAGTTATATTCTTGTACATAGGAGCAGTATTATAGTAGTTATATTCTGGTACATAGGAGCAGTATTATAGTAGTTATATTCTGGTACATGGGAGCAGTATTATAGCAGTTATATTCTTGTACATAGGAGGCAGTATTATAGTAGTTATATTCTTGTACATAGGAGCAGTATTATTGTAGTTATATTCTTGCACATAGGAAGCAGTATTATAGTAGTCATATTCTTGTACACAGAAGGCAGTGTTATAGTAGGTATAATCTTATATATTGGAGGCAGTATTATAGTAGTTAAATTCTTCTACATAGGAGCAGTATTATAGTAGTTATATGCTTGTACTTAGGAGCAGTATTATAGTAATTATATTTTTGTACATAGGAGCAGTATTATTGTAGTTATATTTTTGTACATAGGAGGCAGTATTATAGTAGTTATTCTTGTACATAGAAGCAGTATTGTAATTGTTATATTATTGTACATAGGAGCAGTATTATAGTAAATTATTGTACATAGAAGGCAGTATTATAGTAGTTATATTCTTGTACATAGGAGGCAGTAATATAGTTGATATAGTCTTGTAAATAGGAGGCAGTATTATAGTAGATATAGTCTTGTACATAGGAGGCAGTATTACAGTATAGTAGTTATATTCTTGTACATAGGGGGCAGTATTATAGTAGTTATACTCTTGTATATAGGAGCATTATTATAGTAGTTCAATTCTTGTACATAGGAGACAGTCTTATAGTAGTTATATTCATGTACATAGGAGCAGTATTATAGTAGTTATTTTCTTGTACACAGAGGCAGTATTATAGTAGTTATACTCTTGTATATAGGAGCATTATTATAGTAGTTAAATTCTTGTACATAGGAGACAGTCTTATAGTAGTTATATTCTTGTACATAGGAGCAGTATTATAGTAGTTATTTTCTTGTACACAGAGGCAGTATTATAGCAGTTATATACTTGTACATAGGAGCAGTATCACAGTAGTTATATTCTTGCACATAGGGAGCAGTATTATAGTAGTCATATTCTTGTACACAGGAGGCAGTGTTATAGTAGGTATAATCTTATATATTGGAGGCAGTATTATAGTAGTTAAATTCTTCTACATAGGAGCAGTATTATAGTAATTATATTTTTGTACATAGGAGCAGTATTATTGTAGTTATATTTTTGTACATAGGAGGCAGTATTATAGTAGTTATTCTTGTACATAGAAGCAGTATTATAGTTGTTATATTATTGTACATAGGAGCAGTATTATAGTAGTTAAATTATTGTACATAGAAGGCAGTATTATAGTAGTTATATTCTTGTACATAGGAGGCAGTAATATAGTAGATATAGTCTTGTAAATAGGAGGCAGTATTATAGTAGATATAGTCTTGTACATAGGAGGCAGTATTATAGTAGTTATATTCTTGCACATAGGAGCAGTATTATAGTAGTTATATTCTTGTACATAGGAGGCAGTATTATAGTAGGTAAATTATTGTACATAGAAGGCAGTATTATAGTAGTTATATTTTCGTACATAAGAGGCAGTATTACAATAGTTATATTAACAGTCCTATATAAATTGTTTTACACAGAATATAATATTTTAAATAATCAAATTATTAGTAGCATTTTATCAGCATATCAGTAGCAAGGAGATCTAATGCCGTGCACCAGAATTTAAAATAATTTTTTTTTAATTTTTAAAAGAAACCACGGAAATGAGGACAGATGAACTGGAAACTAAATTACATTTCAGCCATCCTAAAATTTTAGTTCCTCTCCCTAGATTTTACCAACCACAACAAAAGAGACATTACTGTAATTATCCTCAGATTCCCCAAACACCATCAAAGACTATAGTTAAGCAAGAACAAGCAAACAATGTGCTGCATCTTGTGAATAATTAGCCTAATGACTTCCTCGTCCAAAATTATCATCTTCTGGTTTCTTGCAGAATCAACTCATATTTAAAAATAATAATAAAAAAAAAACTTAAGACAACTCTGATCTTCAAATGGTAAATAATAACATAAAAATGCAGTGAATAGCATACAAAAATATAACTAAAACGGTTTTAACATGATTGATATAAAAAATAAAAATCAGACATTATACAGTACATGGCATTACCTTTCTAAAAATGCTACATCCAGCCCTGTACCTTACATGGATCAGAGATCTCCCCGTGGATTGCTCCAATTGTTCTGCTAGATTTTCTTCAGCCTGGCAGCTCAGTGGGTGTGTCCTTTGTGCTGCCGCTCTCTCCTTGTAACTGTCACAGCTTCTAACATATGGCTGGTGGCAGATAAAGAATTAAACTTAGCACATTCAACCAGCTCAGTGAGATGGACAAAAAAATTAGGAATAGAACAGACAACAGGTGGCGCTATACAGATACATTTTTTATTGAATAACTCACAGGCTATACAAAATTTTTAATTACCTGCAATTACAAAAGGATTTAGATCCAAGTGCTGGTTTGTAAAAAATAGAATATATTTTATGACACAACCCCCAATTTTATTTATAGTCCATGTTTATCCCCAAAAACACTTTTGGGTGAATTTATCATGAGGAAAATATTTGAAGTCAGTTTTGTTTCAGTCTGTTTTGGAGTACTTTGTTCCACATTTATCAAATGTCACATATTGTTTGATAAATTTGTCTTGTCCTTAAACCTAAAACTTCTGTCTAGAGACGCTACTCGTGTTTTCCTACCCCACCGTCCTCCTGGATTCAGATTGCGACTTATTTGCGACTTTTTAAAAAAAGTCTCAATGATAAATCTAGAGTGAAACTCATTAACATAGATAGCCACACCCACTTTCCCACTCATATTACAAAACTGGAGTGAGTGGTGTACACATTCAAAAAGTCGCAAAATGTTGCGAAAGTGAGTGTAAAAAATTGACAAAAGCCCTATTTTGTGACTTTTTGATGCCAGAATTGTGGAGTGAAGGTATGATAAATCACAACCCCTTATGTTCTTGGCAGTGAAAGGGGTTAATAAATATAAACTTAGAAGAGTAAAAGAGAAAATAGTTACTATTTTTTTTTTTTTTTTTACTTAGCCTCCCAAAGGAAAAAAAATATATCGCCAATTGATAATACAGTGGTGTCTGTTAATTAAAGGGGTTCTCTGGGCATTAAGAAAATGAAAATACTTAAAATATTACTTTATTATAAATATATTCCCAATGATCTTTTATTAGTTATAATGGCTCATTTTGTCTGGGAAGCCATCATCAGGGGGAACTAAAATGGCTGCCGTCCTATTAGTACACAGAATACCCATCCTAATCGCACAGCAGGACATGTTTACATGCCTAAATTGACGTGCCTAGTAAAAAAGACGAAAAAGAATAATTGCAGGGTGCGGCAGCCACAATGAAGTAAAAGATGTCAAAGATTCATACAGTATCCAGGAAGTAACAGAGTACACGCCTCTTTCACACTTGCGTTCTGAGGATCCGGCAGGCACTTCCGTCCCTCAGGATCCGTCAGAAGACAAGTCGCCTGAAAGCAGCCATAAGAAACACTGATCTCCTTTGAATGCGGCAGTCAATGCTGATCATGGCAGGCTGAGGTGGGGTGGGGATCCTGTGATTTAATCGAGAAAGATGGAGTTCATCAAAAGAGAACAAAAACTAAAAATGTTCTGGTTACTATATGCAAAGAGTAAAAAAAAATAAAAAAAATTGTTCTGTCCTCAGAGGGTTAAAATAACGTGTCTTCATTTACTGTGTGTACCTTATAAGTCAAAGTGAAAGTTTATCGTAGTATCAGGTGGTGCATCCTGTAGGAGCAGTTGGTGGTCCTGACCCCCTGAGTCACCGTAGAGGCGCATGCAGGGTCTCCTTCTGGAGCACGGACACGTACTGCAGAACAGCTGAGCACAGTCTCCCAGCAATGTCCTAATCCACCACTTAGGATGGGAATATCCCTCCCAGGATCGGATTTTCGAGCTCAGCCAGAGACCTCAGGAGTGAAAATAAAGAAGATTTATAGCCACACACATTTCCCCCCTAAAAAAAATCACAGCAGAGGATTCTTCAAAACAGAAAGTGCAATGAGAAGGAGTAAATTATGGAGTATAAGGTAGTGTGGCGCCTGCGTCCAGGCACCGCGCAAAACGGCATCGGGCAACAATGTCATCATTTCCCATGTTTCATGTCACTGTACCCATAGCTGCCAGTCTGTCTTCCAATTCGGTTGATCACTGTCAACGTAGAGAAAGCAGCTTGGCAGTGGTCAGGGCATGGTGATTCCCCATCTATGGCATTGGGGCTTCCACTATGGGCATATTGTACGGGGTACGGGCATGACATCTGTAACACACATTTTTTATCCTGATCTAATTTTCTCTCTAAAACCTAATAGATCTGGGTGTTACATTTATAATATAGACTGTTATAAATGGGTACAATAAGCCCTTAAAGGGGTTGTCCTATGATAAATATTCTGCAGTTATCAAACCAGCATCTGGATCTAAATACTTTCATAACTACATGTAATCAAAACTTTATTATAGCCACTGAGCTATTCAATAAAATCCATCTGTATAGCGCCACCTGCCATTTTGTCTTTTTCTTTTTTCTCTGTCCAACTCACTGAGGTGGACGCACATGCTCAGTTCCATTATTAAACTGCCTCCTGAGCTATGATAGGGAGAGAGATGCAGCAGAAAGGAAATGTCCTTGACTGAGCTTTAGCAGAAAAGACACTCCCCCTGAGCTGCAGCAGAAAAGACACGCCCCCCCTGAGCTACAGCAGAAAAGACACTCCCCTGAGCTGCAGCAGAAAAGACACCCCCCCTAAGCTGCAGCAGAAAAGACACCCCCCTGAGCTGCAGCAGAAAAGACACCCCCCCTGAGCTGCAGCAGAAAATACACTCCCCCTGAGCTGCAGCAGAAAGGAAATGTCCTTGAGCTGCAGCAGAAAAGACACACCCCCTGAGCTGCAGCAGAAAAGACACTCCCCCTGAGCTGCAGCAGAAAGGAAATGTCCTTGAGCTGCAGCAGAAAAGACACTCCCCCGAGCTGGAGCAGAAAAGACACTCCCCATGAGCTGCAGCAGAAAATACACTCCTCCTGAACTGCAGCAGAAAGGATACCCCCGATCTGCCAGTTTTATTTAAATCTAGCAGAGCAATGTTCTGTTAGAAGCTGTGATAGTTACAGGGAGAGAAATGCAGCAGAAAGGACACACCCACTGAGCTGCCAGCCTGAAAAGTCTCTAGCAGAGCAAATGGAGTGATGAATGGGGAGATCTCTGGATCAATGTGAGGTACAGGGCTGGTTCTAGCTTTGTTAGAAAAAAAAATTGTATGTACTATATGAAGTCTGATTTTCATCCTGCATGATCTGGTCTCTAATTGTGCACTAGGCTGGAGAGGCCACAGTCTGACACCCTGTGAACATCTTAGTCTAATTAATAGGATCTGTGCTGAAACGCGTTAAGTGTCGGAAGGTTGTCTCAGCAACTGTCTCACCTAGCATGCAATCACTTCTCTCCATGTCAGATCTGCTTGGATCATATGTATTTTCCCATAAAACAGTGCCAAAACAATATTGTTGAACACTGACCCACATAACAGCGCTGTAGATTCCACATAATACCATCATATAGTGCTCAGATAATAGTGCCATGCAGTACACAAAGAGCAGTGACCATAATGTTGTCTTACATAAGTAATACCGCAATAAAATGTTTTCCAAGTAATTCTGTTATACGCTGTCCATATAATATGGTCTAATAAAGTGTAAAAATAGTTGTTCTTTATGCCGCCTACATAATACACCCAAATAGTGTCACCTATATAGTGCTGCACACTGGAGTAAGCAAGTAACGACATGAATGTCTGATCTGGGGTATTCGCCTATCGAGAGATATGGGGTTACATTTCCCTTGTTCAGCCAGGTAAGGTTGAGTGGAGAGACGATACGTGTTTAAGGTTTTTGCAGTCATACCTCATCTAACTAAACTACTCCCATTCTGACATCTCCCGGGTCCCTGATGGTCACTACTTTTTGGTTCCTCTTGACACCCAGGGAATGATTGCTCATCTGGTCTCTGGTCAAATCCGTCAACCGCCTCAACCAGTGATTGGCTAAGCAGTCGTTTCCTGGATGTTGAGAGGAACCAGGAAGTAGAGAGCATCAAGGGACCCAGAAATCGTTGGAGGAGCGGTGGGGGATCGTTGAGGTATCACGTGTTTTGTTTTCTTCATGCCATTCTGACCCGTTTTTATTGTATCTCAGTTCGCTCTGGTCCAGAATTGCATTTACTATTTATCTATTAATCCTATCTGTGCGTCTGTAAGTTATACAGTAACTGCAAAAAGGGTATCGCATGTCATTACTGGAAATTTAGGAAATGTCCCTTGTGGATAATAGAAAAAACAAAGTCACAAAACCGAGTGAACCTGACTGTTGTTGACCCAAAGCCACCAGTCTCAGCATAGGTTCCCATACGCAGCAATGTGCAGGAATGTGAGACTAATTTGCAGCTGTAAATGAAGGAGTGAGCCTGAAGTAACCCATATGACATCAGCCCAAACCTGGTGGAGCGTCAGCTCCAGCTAATATACTATACAGCCTCGCAGCATGAAGATGAAGAAATTCAAGCTTTATCTGATATCTTATCTGCTCTAAAAGGTATTAGATACCAAGTAATAGGCCGGCTCAAGAGCGTGCCACAACAATGTCATGCATATCATATCACTTGTGTGCACATATCAGCATCTAGGCTTTTTCTTTTCAAAAAATGTTTGACGCCTCTCCCAAATTGTCTTCCAAGCTCCCAGCAGCCACTTTAAGGGGAGGGTGCTGGATGTCATTTCTGTGACATCTGTATATCTCTGTATGCAGTGAGCTCCCCCTTGTGGCTGTTGTAGGCAGACTCTACTTGTAGTGTTTATGTGGGACAGTTTGCTAGCACTGTTGTTTATCAGAGGATCCAGAGGCCACAGTAAATTGTGTTGCTCTGATGATGTGTGGTGAGGATACGTCAGTTGTCATTACGAGGGCGAGTCTTATAAGAAGAAAAGTATGTTTTAGGCCTTCAGGGAGTTACGGAAAAAAGAATATGGAAATATATATTATATTTCATTTATAGACTAACAAAAGATTGGGAAAATTCAATTCAGTTTATATGAATTGAAAATATTTGACCCGCCTTCAACCAGGGTCATAACTAGAAAGTGCTGTGCCCATGGCAAACATTTGATTGCTTTATTTCCTCCACAAAAGCCACAGCAGTCACCTAAATTATTAGACCCAAGACCAACCATGTACATTTTCACACCCCAGACCAGTCATTTAAATTATCAGACCCAAAATCTGTCACCTAAATTATCATACCAAAGACCAGTTGCCTAAATTATCAGATGCAAGACCAGGCATTTAAATTTTTACACCCCAGAACAGTCACCTAAATTATCAGACCAAAGACCAGTTGCCTAAATTATCAGACGCAAGACCAGGCAGGTAAATTTTTACACCCCAGAACAGTGACCTAAATTATCAGACCCAAGACCAGTCATCTGAATTATCAAATCCCAGACCAGTTGCATAAATTATCAGACCAAGACCAGTCATGTAAATTATTAGACCCCAGACCAGTCACCTAAATTATCAGACCCCAGGCCAATCATCTCAATTTTCAGACCTCAGACCTATCGCCTAAATTATCAGACTTAAGTCTGGTCGAGACACGAGACCAGTTGCCTAAATTATTAGACCCAAGACCAGTCGCCTAAATTATCATACACCAGACCAGTCACTTAAAATCTCAGACTCAAGACTAGTCGTTTAAGTCTAGTCATCTAAATTATCAGACCCAAGAATAGTCTCCTAAATTATCAGACCCCAGAACAGTCACCTAAATTATCAGACCCAAGATCAGTCATGTAAATTATTAGACCTCAGACCAGTCACCTAAATTATCAAACCCCAGATTAGTCATCTCAATTGTCAGACCCCAGACCAGTCACCTAAATTATCATACACCAGACCAGTCACTTAAAATATTAGACCCAAGACCAGTCATGTAAATTATCAGACTGAAGACTACTAATCTAAAATATCAGACCCAAGAACAGTCACCTTAATTATCAGACTACAGACCAAATTATTAAGTCACAAACCAGATACTTAAATTATTAGACCACAGACAGCAGATTTTCCATGGTAGCTGAGTAGATGGACAGTTACTGGAGCAGCACCTGGTGCAGCAGGTCCTTTGTAGTCCTTTCCCCGGTATGATGTCTTGCTTGCGGCACAAGCAGAGTATGGCAAGATGTGGGCATGATTGGCCTGCGGAGACACATAGGCCAGCAGGTTGTATTGTTTGTACCATTGGCTTTAGCCTCCACTTACCGCTATTACACTCCGTGGTATGGATATTGTGTGCTGGACAAGGCAACTCGGACTTTGTAGCAGCCTATATTGTGGTTATGCCCCCAACCATAAAAAGTGCATAACTTTCAGTCTTAACTTTATGCTTCTTACAAACCCAAGAAGTATAGAGAGGAAGGCCATTGTGCACGCCATGGAACGTACACCTCAGTTAATGGAACCGTTCTTGTTTACATCCAATGCCTAAAAACTAGATATGAGCAAATGAATTGTAATGAATTGAATGTAACTTTAATTTTGTAAACATTTCTGTTGTATTCAAGAGAAAAAAAACAATGAAATTTAAAAAAAAAAAAGACTTAAAAGAAAAAATATCCTAGGAAACCTCAGAGTGTCACAAATTTTCAGGTCAATTGAACCACTTTCAGTATGGGTAGAATCGATCCGGATTCGGTCGACCAGTTTGATAATCGAATTTTGAGCAATTTGCTCAACTCTAATAAAAAAAACATCTCTCAGTCATGTGCAACACATATAGGTACAGACAGAGCTCTAAGTATGGTGGCATACGGCCAAAAATACGGCGCAGTACTGGTGCCATTCGTCAAATGACAAGCATCCTAACACATTGTATGCTTCCTATTACTGACAGCAAGCACAGATCTTAAGAAAAAAAAAAACGTAAACACAAAGTATATGAGAATGTTTGAGACAATGATGTTTTTCTTTCATTCATAAGGCAGTGGAGACTGACACGACATGAGCTTATGAGCAGTTGTTTTCTTTCCCAAAGTGTCCCGTGGAGCATGACATTGAATGAAATGCCAGATATTTCTATTGGATTAAATAAGTGTGAAAAATTAAAATACCATTACATTTTGAGTTTACACCCACTGCCGTGTGAATTCCAGAGCGGCTAGATCGATTCCAATTCTCAGGATTTTCTCACTACCGCTTTCCCTGTTTAACCTCGAGGCATCGTGAAGACAAAAGACCGAACCACTTCACATTTGCTGGAAATGTCATTCTGTGTCCTCGGGAGCGAAAGGTTATAAGATGGGATAAGTCTAAATTACCAAACACACATAGGGCTACATCTGCCCCAAGAGTGAAAGTGACGTGACGTGTGTTTGGAATTGCCAATTATTTCTAATGTTATTCATTGCCGCCATAACGGCCCCCACCAGTACTGAGGCTTACAGCAGAGATTAACGGTCCTCAGTCTACAGCGCCACGTTTTTATGAAACGGTTGTGCAACCACGAGTTGAGTACCTGGTTGTAAGAGGCAGCAATCACCCTTAACAGAGGCTACAATCTCTATCTAAGCGTTTGTTTTTATTATTATTTTTATTTTTATTTCTATGGAGTTGTGTGAGGGCTTGATTTTTGCGGGACGACCTGTATTTTTCATTGGTATCATTTTGGAGTAAATTGCGCTTTTTTCGGTGGCAAATAAGAATAAATTGGCAATTCTTTTTTTTTTTTTATTATGTTTTTTACAGCATTCACCATAGGGGATAATTTACGTGATATTTATGTAATACCAAGCAGATGGAGGGGTTTTTTTTGCAATTTTTTTCATTGAAAAGCGTATAAAATTTAATAAATGTGTTTTTTTTTCCTTTTTTTGCCACTTAATAGTCGCATGACACATAGGGCACAGCTACACTGCAACATGTGTCATGCAACATTAATGTCGCACCAATGTGGCACGACAATTTTTAGACTATGGTGTTGCACTGCGACATGCTGCGACTGCAACACGACAGTTGCAGAAAAATCCATTTTGGATGGTTTTTTATAACTGTCGTATCACAGTCGCAGCATGTCGCATGTCGCAGTACTAACAGCCAGAAACATACAATGAAAAACTGAGCAAACAATGTAATAAAAGTTACCAACATGTGGAAGGCGGTATCGCAAGCCTTCCACATGTTGGTAACTTTTATTACATTGTTTGCTCAGTTTTTCATTGTATGTTTCTGGCTGTTAGTACTTGGCCCATGTGCTCTACTGCCCGGCTATTGTAGCTTCATAATGGAGCTAAGTTAGCTCTGGCGGTCCGTGTTTGGACTGCGTCCATGTAGGGGCTTAGAGCACATGCTCCTGCTTTTCTAACTGTTCCTCATTTCCCAATTGTTTACATAGGAGATTTTCCTGGGGCACATTGATTTGGGTATTGAGGTTGGGTTACTACCCATTTATAGCATCGTGTCAGTATTGAGTACATGTCTTTTGTATACCTTTTATGTGGAGGTGGAGTTGCTTCTTTGCTGTCATATTGGATCCCATTTCTTACCGCTGTAATTTGTTGAGAATTACTATTGATTTTTTAATATGAATATTTATTGAGATTCTAATAAAGATATTGTTATTTAATTGATACCGGGTTGTCATTTCTTGGTGGCTATATTATGCGACATCCGAGGTTTTTTGTGAGGTGGTTTATAGGTTTGGTGGTTCCAGCCAACTAATCATCTCTACCACTCTTTGCAGTTTTCTCATTGCCCATGCATGCATGCTGCTGCGCAGGGCACTGTTGTATTCTCTCCTGGGCTTCTACTGTACTTTTGACATGCATTTAAAGATCTCTTTCCTTCTGATTGTAATTTGGAATCAATTGTATAACTACAGCTTCTGATAGATGTGATCAGGCCACACCCTCTTGCATGATTGTATAACTACAGCTTCTGATAGATGTGATCAGGCCACACCCTCCTGCATGATTCCTGGGCAAGGCATTATGGGACATAACAGTGCTGATGCATGTAACCAGTGATTTCTACAATCAAGATGGTGGACTGAAACTACAGTATATTATCATTTTCTAAAAGACAGGTTAAAGATGGCATAAAGGTAAAATAAGCATGCCTTTATAATGTAAGTGAGAATGGGGCTATTGGGAATGGTTTTACATGTCTGCTGGCGTATCTCTTGAAAAGAGTTGTTTGGGATTTTACAACAGTTGAAGAAATGCAGGAAATAGTATAGCAAAAATAATTTACCTATACCTTACTATAATCCCCTGTTAAATCCTTCGCTGTTCCACTGGTCCCACCCCAACCGTACCGCAGCAATGATGTCAAATACATCATTGAAGTGGCCACTGCAGCCAATCACTGGCCTCAGGGGAGACGTTCGCATGCATGGCATGTGACCACTGAGGCATACCTGCCAATTTACTAGTGGGCAGTCCCAAGAGGCTAGAGTGCACAGCGCATGCAACAAGCCACCAGAAATTTTTTAAGGCTGGCCAAGCCCCTTTTCTTTAAACCACACCCACTTTCTTTAGGGTAACATCCCTTTATGTACTGTGGCACCACCCCGTACCTCTACATTTGGCTGCTGGGGCCGTGCTTGATGCTGAAACCTCGATGTCACGGACAAATAAGGACTCATCTCCGGGTGCTGGGAGGATGCTTCGACATCTGGGAGATTTTTCAACTCTTAGGGAAGGTGTTCACTTTTCCGGGATTCTTGGTTATTTCTTTATTTTATACCATTTATATAATTTCTTCCATTTCCTCAACATTTATAAATTCCCAAGCAACCCTTTTAAATAAATTATGCTACATATATTTGGTTGCAATTGCAGAACTTCCTCACTGATATTTGATGGGTCCTTAGAAACTCCATATTTGAAATTTACACTCGAAACATTCGGAAAGTCTTCAGAACATTTCACTTTTTTAAACATTTTGTTATAGCCTTGTGCTAAAATAAAAAAAAAATACATTTTCCCCCATCAATCTGTACTCAATCCCCATAATGAGAAAGTGAAAACAAACTTTTAGAAATGTTTTCAAATTTATTAAAAAGGAAAAAACTAAAAAATTTAATGGACATAATTATTCACATTTTTGCTATGACACTTGAAATTTAGCTCTAGGAGCCTCCCACTTACCTTGGTCATATTTGAGATGTTTCTGCACCTTGATTGGAGTCCAATTGGGATAAATTCAGTTGATTGGACATGATTTGGAAAAGTCATGAGGAGGAAAGAACTACCCACAGAAATCAGAGACATGATTGAGCGGAGGCACAGATCTGGAGAAGGGTACAAAAACATTACTGAAAGTTCTTCCCAAGAGCACAATGGCCTCCATAATTCTTAAATGGAAGATGCTTGGAACAACCAGGACTCTTCCTAGAGCTGGCCACCCCACCAAAGTATGTAATCAGTGGAGAAGGGCTTTGGTAAGAGAGGTGACCAAGAACCCAATAGCCACTCTAGCTGAGCTCCAAAGATCCTTTTCCAGCATTCCACCAATCTAAGTTTGCAAAAAAGAACCCAAATGACTCTTAGAATGTGAGAAACAAGATTCTCTGATCTGATAAAATAAAGATATGAACTGCTCATCACCTATCCAATACCATCCCTACAGTAAAGCATGGTGGTGGCAGCATGTGGGGGTGTTTTTCAGCATCTGGCATAGTGAGATATTCTTGAGTGGCCCAACTAGAGCCCTGACTTGAACCTAATTGAACGTCTCTCAAAACCTTAAAATGGATGTCCACCGACGGTCCCCATCTGACCTGAAAGAACTTGAGAGGATCTGTACAGAAGAATGGTAATCCCAAATCTAAGTGTGCAAACCTTGTGACATCATCCCCAAGAAGACTGGAGGACGCATTCACTGCCAAAGGGGCTTCAGCTAAGTCCTGAGTAAAGGGTCTGAATATTTAGGTCAATGCAAGATTTTAGTTGTGGCTTTTGAGTAAATCAGCAAAGATTTCTAATATTCTGTTTTCACTTGGGAGAAAAATGGGAGAATGATGGGGAAAACGTTACTTTTTAAAAAAAAAAATTAGCACAAGGTTGCAGCATAACAAAATGTGAAAAAAGTGAAAGGGCCTAAAGATTTTCCGAACACATTGTTATTGTTTCACAAGTGACTCATTGCAAATTCTTCTATACCATCAGGATCCCTTTATCTGCATATCCTACATACTTTCAGACTTTTAAGAAGAAATGTGTTTTTCATACCAGTGTAAACTACCTCAAACCTTTCAGAATCTGTCATCCCAGCTAAATGTGGTCATAAAACGCAAACTTAAGGCTCAATGATGGACGGAATATTTCTAGGATTTCACACTTTCAAAAGCTCTTTGTATAATTTTCTAAATGTAATTAATTTCTAAAAGCATTCTCCATTTAAAAAAATCCTTTTTTGTTAAAAAAAAGTCCCCTGGAAATAAGATAATGACAGGGTCTCACGCAACTGAGCCACCCAGCGATCACCTGTAATCTAGGTTCCCTGCAGTGCCACCACAGGGGAAATGAAGTATTACACAGTGCACACTGATATCAACGGGCTGTCCTCATAATGCATGATGGTGTTGGGTCCTCAAGAGCAAGTGAAGCTCTTCGTACCTGCTGACTTCTACAATTAATAGATAATGCTCCGGCATCAAGGACATCCCTCTATTAGCTCAACATTCTCTAAGGCTACTTTCACATCTCCGGTTTGAATTCAACAGCCTGCCGGGATTCTCTGTATATGGCGCTGCTGGATGCGGACGTAATGCCCACCGGCAGAGGGGAGATCCGTACGCATTCTGGCCTACAATCGGAGAATTAGCTAGACACAAACTGCTGCATGCTGCGATTTGTGTCTTGCCAATCCTTTGCTTGTCTTCCGGAACTGCCATGCTGGAGTTTCACACCGGAGGCCAAAAAATAACCTTTCCATTAGAAAGAGTGATGCCTGACTTGATCCACCCCACAATCAGCACTTCATTTAGGCCTAAAGGGGTTGTTCAGACCCTAAATAAAAATTGGGGATGGCCAGTGTGTGAGTAAGAAAATAAAAAACACTTCCAAGTCCCTGTGGTGCTTCTCCATCCTCGCTGCTTCTGGTCCCCACCAGGTGGGACTTGCCAACTTTCCATTCATCAAGGTCTGAGCAGTGATGTGTGCGGGCATGACATAGTACCACTAAAGCCACTGACTAGCTGGCAGTGGTGACGTGCGGTGAGTTGGCAAGTACACATCCTGCCAGATAAGCACCAGAAGCAGTGGGATGGAGACCCACCACAGGAACCAGGACAACCAGAGCAGGTGAGGCAGTATTGTTTATAGCATCACTGCCCTGCTTTATCTTGGTCTCCAGCTGTATATCTTGGCTGTTATTAAATCTCTATCCTCTGCTAACTCTGTCCCAGTCTACACAGCAAAGCTGTCAAGTGAACAGCAAAAAGTAGTGAAAGTCAAGTGTGTGCCCTAGTAGCCAATTTAAAAACTGCACTAGAATCATAGATAGTAACATAAAAAAAAAAATGTACCTTTCAGATTGCCGTCATACTTTAGAAACGGTTCCAAAACACCATAACAAAGTCCACTAGATGATTTGTGGGGACTGTTTATTTAAGCTCCATACTATGTTTATCCTTTACTAACATATGGAAGTGTTTCCTGTCCTCTATTGGAGATTTTCAATACACCATAATTATGTCATTAAGGAGAGCGCATTGTGTTGTGTTACAGCAGTACTCCACTACTGTGTATAGCTTTTCTGACAGCCGCATTGCTTTCCGCCCAAAGTCATATTTTATGTGCTTAGCACTGCTTATTTAGCCAGATTCATAATTTAAGTTTATGTTTTTCAAAGCTTTGTGAACAGGCCCATGGATCAAATCTCCGTTGGTGCTGTTGGGGCTGTTGGTGCTGTCATCACACATCGGGAATGAGGAATAGACGTCCCAACTCGGGGACAAGCTGTTTATGTGTAAAGAATCTGATCGCCATTATGTGAGTATAGGTGTACATATATATTCATTAGTGTACATTGCAGGTTTACATTTGTATTTCATCTTGTTTTCTACAGAATTGATGACGTTTTCTTAGAACAGGACCTCAATATCAGATGCAGGGTGGTCCAACTCTAGGTAACCCAGCTGACTGAATGGGGCCCCGGCGCTTCGTCATTTATCAGACACAGCTGTGTACCTTTAACTGTGACTGTGCTTTGTATTAGAGAGGTGTCACATGTAGATTTTTGGGGTGCTTTTGTCATTTTGGTGTTTTTTATTCCTCCATTTGTCGACAGGACTTTCTTTTCCATCCTGCATAATGGAAACCAGACAGATCCGTTATGATGGATCAAAACAGAATGCCTCTTAAGGTTTCTGTTTTGAATTCCGTCTTACAATTCCGTTATTTTTCGTTATAACCATGTAATAATGGAAAGAGATAATGGAATTCGTAACGCTGATGTGAGGTGAAGAGGACTGAGTTGTAATACCAAGAACAGCCAAAAATAAATAGCCAGGTAACAGCATTTGCTGGAGTGCTGTGGTTCCTTCAATCATCTGGTCATCGGGGGTTCCTTGAAAAGGATCTCCAAGGGTAGGCCATCAATTTAGGTTATCATGTACTATTTGTCCAATGGCTACTCAATATACAATTAAATGTAATTAAAATATGCTTAGGCAAATTAACCCAAAATGATAATTTCTCTGAGACTTTGTGAGTGTTGTTGGTGAATTGGGGGAAGATTTAAATCTTTATCAAACTGAGGTTCCTTGACCAAGTTTTTCCCTTCAGTAGAAAAGGATATAATCCCAACTAAGACTGAACTCCCTCTTGCCCTGGGCCCCATAGCAGTCGCATGGTCTACCGCTATGGTAGTTACGCCCTGGACACATCACATCAATGAGGTTGCCTTCTGCTGGCCCTTTGGGCCCATTATTATGTCAGAGCCAAAGATCACTGGAGGATCCTCTGGTGAGTCAGTCCAACCTCGTGACCAATAAAAATGAAATATGTTCCCCTTTAATAAAATGGGAATAAACTGAAAATGCAAAAGTCTTATTAAACACAGAAAAACAGCAATTTACTAGAGATTTTTTTAACCAAATTTTAGATTTTTTAAAATTTCTTTAAATGTATTTATTTATTTTTCTACTCTTGCTTATAGTATTTTCTAAAATGTATCAAACACTCTTATTACATTTCCCATTCTATTTCTAAAGATTGATCTGGAGCCCACATAGCTGAGGTAATGATGGCGAGCTCCAGGGCTACGGTGAAGGTGCAGAACAGCGGTGCATCAGTTCTATGTCCATTACGTGGGGTTGTGAAAACATTACAAGCTCAGAGCCGGCTCGGGTTTACTGCAGCTATAAAAGCTTACGTCGCACAAGGAAGATAGAGATTGAATACATCCCCTATGTAGCTGTTAGGGGCCACCATGGCCCCGTATTTCCATATATTTCTGTGCTCACAGTCATATACAGTACACAAGAGACCGGGATTATTGATCTAATTAAATCTGAACTTGCTTGTACAGTGACTAATTTATTACGGAAATGACCCCCCTCTCACCTAGGGACAGATGCCTCTGGGCTGAAGGTTATTTATTGTAATAAGAAGTAAATGAAGACCACCTGGAGTGAATGGACTCATTGATAACTGAGCAATAGAAACAGAATCGATAAGCGTAACTGTGTAGATTTAACAAGCGGCAGACAACTTCCAAACGTACTGCTGGTCCTGGATTTAGTCACAGCATCTGAGTGAAGGTACAAGTTTTGCTTGCTTAACGTGTTTTAGGAAACCCATTTTCATCGATCCTGTTGGGAAAATTATGAATTAGAAGTGGGGTCAACTGTTTATACATTGACTAGAGTGTAGAGCGATTTCAAAGAGCATCTCTCTATCTGGAGGACCTGTCCTGTCGTGAATTACACAGACAACACACAGAGCACATTTCAGTGTTAAAAAGGACTTGTAATGACTTTTTGAAATTGGTGGCTTGATTCAGGTACTAATTCAATTTCACCGAATTTGACACAAATTGAAATGAATTTTAAGAAACTTGGTCATCTCTACTTGTTTGCCAAGATTGCTACTGGACCCCTAATCATTGTGTTTTTTTAACCCATGCCCTCATTCTCCAGTTATGCCCTCAATTTGTTCTGTTGCGCTGTACATAAATGCAAAGCCTTGGTCCAAAGGGGGCATAGACGCGATTTCTGCTCAGTGGGTGGCATCTTCACCATCATTCTGATTCTGTCCAATTATAGAGGACAGTGTCAGAGCAATGCAGAACCACAGCATGATCTCAGAAGATATAACTAATCTCTCAAGACCAGTCTGTGAGTAGACCTCAGTGGCATCACAAGCACAGGAGCAAGTCCTGAAGTGGCCATGATCAGCAGAGGAGCAGACCAAGGAAGACTTATTAAAATATCGCATCATTCAGGTAAGCTGCCTCTTCAACAAGTCCTTCTTGGTCCAATCCTCTATTGATTGTGGCTGCTTCAGGGCCTAGTCCTACACTTGTGATATTGCTGAATACTGGAACCAGGTCTTCTCACAGCCTGGCTGGAAGAGATAAGTTACATCTTGCAAGATCAGGCTGTGCAGGAAATTAGCTTTCAGTTATGAACAAGCACTGATTAAGCAGTTTAAGGCTACCATCAGGGGAAATTCTTGTTATTAAAAGCACCGATTTAACAGTTAGAGGCTATCACCAGTGTTCGCTAGCAGCGTTGTCTGGAACATAATACTCATCATGCATACTAAGCGCTCTCCATAATGAGAAAGAGTACCGACCAGTCAACGCATATTTTTCCCAGAGACCCAGAGTAGCATACGTCTTTAAGAATCCATACTTTTTGGGAGATTTCGCATCGTAATAATAAATTTGCTCATTTGCGCGTAAAAAGCCATTTTCAAAAGTCATTATAGGTTCTCTTTGAGGGATGCCACTGACCTTGATAACTTGGGTAACCGGATCCTGCACCCTTAATCACATGCTTCTTTCCAAGAAAAAAAAAAGCATATTTCAAAGTACATTTAGGAGGAGTATCTGAAGAGATAATGAGGCAACCATATCAGAATTCATGAGAAGAAAACTCTAATCTGATGCTGACGTTACACCAGCCTAATGGAGAAGTAGAACCACATTAATGGATTTAGCCTATAGGTACTCCATGGATCAGTGTCTTAAGGACTGTAAGTTCTTTCTCTTTAAACCCTCAAGAAGGTAGGACTTTCCAAATATTTTATAACACTGGATTTATTCCTTATTCCTTTTTAACTTGGACATGCTGGAGCTCACAATTAATGGTGCACTGGCAATAGACAGGTATTATGGTCAGGCAGAGCATAGGTCAAGGCTGGCAGAGTTCAGATGTAAGCATAGGTCAGGGCATGCAGTGGATAATAGAACGAGATCCAGAGCAGGAACAAATGCACATTAAAGCTGATAGAAATAAAATTGGCTTTATTACTCAGGCCCAAAGCTCAAGAAGAGTCATCATACACTGGCCCCTTAAGGAGGCAATAGCTAGTGGTTGCACACCATCCAGCATCTCACAGCACAATGAAGGAGGGAACGCTGGTGCCTGCAGTAGTAAGGTGGAATCTCGTTACGCAGACTTTTTTTCGGAGGGGTATTTAAAATGACTGTCAATTTGAACTTTTAGGTCCTGAATTCTGTACTGATTATTTTATAACATGATAGAATTGTGCCTGCCAGCAGCCACCACTAGAGGGCACTACTGCATACATATTTATTATTGAGTTCAATGGGAGGCATATCATCAGCTTCTCATGAATATCTAGGTACAGAATATGATTAGATTGGGGTTTTTAGAGCCTGGATATAAACGATAATATTTACATCCAACTTTTTTATTTAGCAGAAAAAAATATTTTATGGCTAGTGCAGCCATTTGTAAATGTCTCCCTATGAGTCAAAGTCCGATTTTTTTAGAACATGACAAGAGAAAATAGCCAAACCACATTTCCACCTGTAGACAGCTGTTTCAGGGTGTTTGCCCCTCATCAGTACAGAGTAGGATTCTGGCTGGCTGAGTAAGGCCTGTTGGATGCAGCTTATTGCCACTTAAGAGGTATCTCCAAGAGTAAGAATCCTAGTCCTTACTAATGAGAAGCAAGCATCCAGAAACAACTGTCTGTAGATGGAAATTTGGCATGGCTAATTTCGCTTGTTAGGCTCCAAAGCTTGTTAAAAAGGCAAAGATTGAGGGGGTCATTTATTAAGACTTACGTTTTAGACGCTGGTTTTAATAAGCCCCTGTGCTGGCAGTGGATTGGCGAAGTTCTGTAGAGGCGCCGGCTTCTACATAGGTTCAGTGTATCCAACGCTGATTTCAAATGTAAAACAGCTTCTGAGCTGTCTTACGTTTAAACCATTTTCTATGCCTAAACCAGGCGTAGAAAATGATGAATAAGACGACCCTGCCGGCCCCTCCCCTTCCCTACACATAAACACAACAATAGCTGATCTCAGGGAGACCAGCTACAAAAAACACTGCGGAGCCTCACTTAAGAGTCTCAACACAGCAATCCGAAGTGCAAAGTTCCCTGGGAAACAGGAATATGCAAAATAAATGTGGAGCCCCAGTTATGGGTCTACAACACAATGAAAGCCAGATCCCTCAAAGGAAGGAAAACCAAGCGAAGGGGTGTCTCCATTACAGAGATCACCAAATCCACCATATTAAGTGGCCCCTATGTCAAGATCCCGCATTTTACAAGCTTTAAGGATGTGACAGGGAAAACCTAAGCTAGGTATCCATCCACAGACAGCTGTTTCGGGGTGTTGCCCCTCATAAGTGTGGAGTAGGATTCTGGCTAACCGGGAGCGATGCCTCAGAGACCACTCAAACACAACAATAGCTGATCTCAGGGAGACCAGCTACAAAAAACACCGCGGAGTCTCACTTAAGAGTCTCAACACAGCAATCCGAAGTGCAAAGTTCCCTGGGAAACAGGAATATGCAAAATAAATGTGGAGCCCCAGTTATGGGTCTACAACACAATGAAAGCCAGATATCCCTCAAAGGAAGGAAAACCAAGCGAAGGGGTGTCTCCATTACAGAAATCACCAAATCCACCATATTAAGTGGCCCCTATCTCAAGATCCCGCTTTTTTACAAGCTTTAAGGATGTGACAGGGAAAACCTAAGCTAGGTATCCATCCACAGACAGCTGTTTCGGGGTGTTGCCCCTCATCAGTGTGGAGTAGGATTCTGGCTAACCGGGAGCAATGCCTCGGAGACCACTCAAACACAACACCCCATGCCCCCTTTTTTAAGACTTGTGAGCGGGGAAGAAGTTGCAGATTTTGCCACAACATGGTGTGCAACAGAATCTGTGCCACATATCTGTTTGTAAAGGAGAAGAGAAGCTCTTCGCGCACATTTTTTAAATCAAATGTGTGTTAGGCCCATCTACCGATGTCAAGGTGGCTTCTGCAGATGGATACCTAACACTAACAGAACTGCCTCTCCTGGGCCTAACCTAAGCCTACAATGTTCAGGGCGGTGTAGGAATACATTTCAGGTGTAAGAAGTCATTTTGACGTCTGTACATAAGAAGGCATTAACATATTAAATAACATTAAATAAGAAAAACATTTTGTAAGTACTATATTCTGGGGTACTGCAATATTACCCTGTCTTTGCTGATGCCCCAGTCGATAATCATAACATCAAAGGTGTTTAAATAGTTTTCTACAATCTCAGCCTTTTATGTTGGATACCAAGGGGTTAACTACATAGAAGGCTGAAATATAATGTTCAGTTCCTCCACATTTTTGATGATTGTGCTCCAGCTATATGAAACATTTCATAGTCTGGAGGCAAATAATACACGGAGATAAGACTGATCTGGTCTAATGGCCTTGAAAATACCTGACTTCAATCCAACTGAGGCAAAACCCATTACTCCCGATGTAACTTATACGGTGCTAATCCTGAATGACATCGGGATCTGCATCAGGCAGCGCACTCTGCTCATAATGGATCATATCCAGTATTGACAGAGATATGCTGAAAAGGGCATAAAGGAAATTAAAGAAAGCTATTCCAGCACAGATGTGTAGAAACAGAGGGATTTTAATATAGAATGCAAGAGCGTAGTCCACGGATCAGTAAGTGCGGGATACATAAACCCCCCCCTTCCCCCTGGACATTGTATCAACAAGCACGTAAGTCTGGTATGGAATTAGGTATTAATTTAATACAATAAAGGATACACATGGTGTAGATTTTTAATTTTCCAATTTTGGATAGCCTAATTCACATACTGCACATGGCCATAATCATGCAGTCGTAAAGTGGCCCATTATATGGCCATCACCCATGGTCCTATTAAAGTGGTACTCCAGTGGGAAACAATTCTTAAAACTGAATGGTAAAATGGGTTAAAAATTAAGCATTACTCAACTCATGGGACTTCTGCTTTTCTCCAATCTCACGGGAAATGGCAGGAGGTACCCGATCTGCCAATTACTGCTTCCAGCAACTCATCTCAGATTGGCTGAGCAGGTATCTCCTGATAGTTCCTGATTGAGGAACCAGCAACAGGAAGTAGAGGCAAGCAGGAGCCCTGTGAACGTTGGAAAGGCACCAGCCAGGCATCTGTGAGAAATGGTGCTCACTTGTGTAGTTTCTTCTCCTTCCGGTCTTCGGAAATGGAGGAGGCAGACTCATTGGCTTTGTTTGTAACGGCCTAGGTATCGCGGATGGTGGCCCTATGGTTTTAAAGGGTCTTTTCAGTATGTAAATTTATTTTGCTGTCTGCAGCAACCAATCTCTGCTTTATGCAAAACACGTCACCATGGAGGGCCTCAAATGTGTGTTAATGAACTTTCCCCATACAGTTGTCAGTTGGCTGGTGCTCATAGCCATGTGACAACTTCCAGGCGAGGAAACGTTTTACCAATTGTCAGTTGGAAATGATTTATTAAGAGACTTAGGTAAAATAAAGAATAATGGATTTATTCACACTAGAGATGAGTGAACTTTTTGAAATTTTGCCTTTTTGTCTCTGGTTCGCTGAATTTTTAAGAAAAACTAGATTTGTGTCTGAATTAAATATGATCCAATTGGTATGAACATTGGTATAGAACACTAATTTTTCCTAGGACTCATATTTTTGCTCAAATACCAGAGACAAATATAAGGCCTAGAAAACCATAGAGAGAGAAAAACCCACATGTAATACTTCTATGAGTGAGACGTGCAAGCCAGTTGGCCTTCTAAAAGGACAAGGCTACTGAATGTCCCAGTATTATGCTTCTCTGAGTGAGATGTGCAAGCCAGTTCTCGTTCCAAAAGGACAAGAATACTAAGTGTCCCAAGAGAAAAGTGCACTGGTTAGCTGAGTTGCCTTGATGGTGCTCTATCTTATTAGGGAGACCACCTAGTAATCAAGAGGAGTATTTTAGTCCAGCCAACACTACTCTGTGTTTCTGGGAAACATATATGCAAATTTCCATATCTTCTTTTCGGAAACAAAGCTAATTTGTATACCTTAAGGTTTCTGCAAAATATGTTCTTTCTCTCTCTCCCTCTCTCTCCCTCTCTCCTGAAATAAATCACATCTAAATATCTATCCTTTTTAACTAATAGACATAGAACATCTGGGCCAGTCGTTCAGTTTTGCCTGCAATATTCTTTGAATTAATTAGCAAATAATTAATTCAAAGTAGCTCAAAAGTAGATAAATAAATTCTCATAAAATAACACATTAAATAAAAGCTCAATAAAATAAATCTTTAATAATATTGAATGAAATTCCCTTTTCTTATTGTGCCAACTCAATTTTCCTTTTCATTGACCAGGTAAAAGCTAAGTCTGGGAAATTGCCCTTTTTTATACCTCCACAGGGGATTTCATGTTGGTTCACAAAGGAGAAGCCGCCTGCGCTGTGTCTCAGAATATATTACTTGGACTGGAGATCCCATGAGGCAGGAACAGAGTACGTATTTTCTCTAGGTGGGAGGTCATTGTACATGGTGAACGTGAGAATTCTTTCTTACAATATTGTACAAGTTAATGAAGACCCCCATGAAACAACGATGTTTACTTAATTTACAAGCTCCAAAGACCTGCCTTGAATAGATCACTTTTTTTCTTTTTTCTTTCTGTTTCTTTAGTGGTGCAATTATGAGAAAAGTTAATCTTAAACCCAAACTAATTTATCATGCAATTAAATCACTTCTCTTCATTATGGTTGCTTTATCATCTTTATTTTTTTATTAAAAAAATAAAAATAAATCATAAAATTAAGGGAAAAAAATGTATCACTAATACTAAATAAATATTAAAGGCAATATTTAATTTTTTTCCTCCTCACTATGCAAAAGCCATAAATCATTACTATTTAATGGGGTTTTCCCCTAAAAATATATTCAGAATTTTTCAAATCAGCTCCAGGATCTGAATACTTTTATAATTGCATGTAATTTAGAATTTAGTATAGCTGCTGAGTTATTCAATACAATAGATCAATATAGCGTCACCTTGTGTTTGTTCTTTTCCTTCTTTCTCTGTCCACTTCACTGAGGTGGACGCACATGCCAGCAATTGGGGCAATCACAATACAGCAGCACTGCTTTCAACCTTTGTTTTTTGACTTTGCAGTATGCACTTGAGGTGTGGCTGTCTCCTTTTTGGTCGTGTACTCCTTACTAATCCATCTTTCCCACAGGCTCATTTTAATTTGGGTAGTATAACGCTGCAGTCGGCTCTCCTTGCATTCAATGGAGGTTTGCTGGCCCCAGGAAAGAAGCAAACAGATAGGTTTAGTTACATATGTGGAACCTGCTTTGCCTAAATTCAATGTATGCCGTTTGGCATCATAAGAGGTAGCATTTAGTGTATGATCCCATTCAACAGAGGTCACCTTGCCGTGGCGGATGGGCCCAAATGATTTTAATGAAAATGGATTTGCTAAGTACATCACATACATTTATATATGAGTGTAGTATATTTTGTGATCCTGTATTTTGTGCATGCAGAGTGCTGTTGCATTGTCTTGGTTTTTGCATTTCCCACCATGGCGACGCACACGCCTGTGCATTGGCATGTGCTAACTATGTTTTTTGTCTTTGCAATCAAAGCAATAAATGGGGTACGAGGCCTGGTTCTAGCTTTGTTTGTCATGTACTATATGATCGCTGATTTTTATTTTTGTACATAAATCATGGTAAAACCCCTTTAATGTTCCATCTAACAGTAAAATCTTTGCAGGGTGGAACTCAACTCAACCGGCTCCTTACTCAATAAAAAACGCCTTCCTCCAGCGCATGCCCAGTGACGACGATGAAGCTCCTGCCCTAGCCCTACGCACTCAACACAAGATCGGACATAGGCGGCCGAGACCCGGCGCGTCTCCGCTTCTCAAAGGCCTTTGAGGAAGCGGAGCGCGCTGCTCAGCGCCTATGTCGGATCTTGCTGTGTTAGCATCATTCTTACAGGTATCCCTATGTATTGTTATGGCAATTGGATGTTGTACTCATCTGCCTGATACAATACATACTTTGAAGAGGCACTGTTTATATAATAGCTTGCAAGATTTGTCATAGGCGTTAGCCTGAGCTACTTAGAGTGCCGATACCGCCATCTGTGTATTGCTGATTGTTTAGGATTAACTAATAAAGTCGTTTTTATATAACGGTACTGTGGATGTTGCCTATCTATGAGAAACAGTAAAATCTTTGCAGGGTGGAACTCAACTCAACTTTGAGTTTTGCTTACAACATTAGCTGTGAAAGTAGAAGATAACGCCCCTCTGGGCACCTTCACGATTAATTTGCATATTTATAAAAGTCGTTTTTCTGCAAAACTACTGGATGGATTTCATTACAGAACAGCAAAGCCGATTCAAGGTAATCTGTGGAGCATGACTGGTTTAAAAGCTAAATTTGTGTTATCAGAGGTGACAGAATCCCTTTAGTTCTCTGGGTCAGTATAATTACGATAATACTAAATAAATATAACGGTAGTTTTTTTTTAGTCTTACTACATGAAAAATTAAAAACCTGCAAAAGATTGCTTTTTGAAGACAGAGCTGTAGTTTATACTGGTATCATTTTGGGGTACATATGACGAGGTGATCAAAATTAAGATCAACTTTGACATTGTGATTTTCTTTTTTATGGCATTTACCATGCAGGATAAATCATGGCATATTATTATGTTTATTTTTAACTGATTTTTGTATGTCAAATAAGAAACATCTTAGTTTTTAATAATTGTGTTTTTTTTATATACCGTATTTTTAACCCTATAAGACGCACCTAGGTTTAAGAGGAGGAAAATAAGAAAAAAAATATTTTTCAGCAGACCTCAGCTCAGACCGCCAATGTTAATCAGACCTCAGCTCAGAGCCCCAATTAGACCCCCAATGTTAATCAGACCTCAGAAAAGACCGCTAATGTTAAAAAGAACCCCAATCAGACCTCAGATTAGACCCACAATGTTAATAAGACCTCAGATTGGAGAACAAAAAAAAAAAAAATCAACGTACCCCTCCTGCTCCGGATGATGCTACTGCCGCTCCTGACATCCAGCTCCTACTCTTCTTCCTGCCGCTCTGTGCTGTGACCTGTTGTCGCACAGTGAGGTCGCAGAGCGTGCCGACGTCCTCACGCTGTTCGCAGGTCACAGCACAGCATGCAACCGATGAAGACCAGGAAGTGGGGAGTACAGAGCCCGCATGGGGCGCTCTGTATTCACTGATCCATGGTCCTCCTGTTCTATAATGGAAGTGCTCCTTTGTATTCGCCCCATAAGATGCACTGAAAGTGTGTCTTAGAGGGTAAAAAATTCTAGCTCCCCTAGAGAAATAAAACCTGCGACCATTTGATTGCTTGTGCAATACACTACATTTATTTTTTGTATTGCAGTGTATTATGTTTTTTTACTATCCTATTACACTTTGTAATGGTAGTACTAAGGTTCAGGCATGCAGTCCTTCACTAATCCCCAAGATGCCATAGCAACCACTCGGCACCCTCATTTGCGTCACGTGCATTGCATGGGGGACGATCATAGGACAAATTATATAAACGTGCATGATGATAAAGTGATAAAAAAAGTAAGGTTAAAAAATAAATAGTAAATCAATTGCAGTAAAGAATAAAAATAAATGTTTGATGAGAATGTCACAATTGTCACACGTTGGTAAAAATGTTTTTACAGTGCTGCAGAATATGTTGGCGCTTTAAAAGAAATAAAATCAATAAATGGATCTCGGGATCTTCAAGCAAGATGGCCGCAGCAGCCTCTTCACACTCAAAAGGATGAGGTGACTATAATATTTTTATTTGAACCGCCATTTCAGGGAAAAATGATTCTTTACCATGAAGCATGAGGAAATTCGGCTTCACTGTGAATCGAATATTCCCTGAAATTCGGATTAAAGTCCACTTCGGATACTTCAGTTTGCTGAATTCATAATGATTGCTACATAGTATTAATCATGCAATGGTTGTGTGCATCTAGGATCATCTATCAGAAATAGGAAAAATCTGCATGGGAGCTGCATACCCGAAAATATTTTTAATTCAAAATTGCATCATATTTTTTTTTAGAATAAAGTACAATTATATTCCTAGAATAAAAGATTTGGACAGTGGTGTGAAATGTGACACTGAATGTTGGAAGCTCTCAGATACTTTGATACGGTGCATGTGGTTTAACAGGTCCTGGGTCTAAACTGTGTCCAGGAACAAAGGCTATGAAATCCTTTGATCTTCACTTTGTACTGCAGATTGCGTGCTGCTGTTTTATGGCAAAGTGGAAGATTATGAGAATTCACCACTTATGGGTCATTTCCCACTGCTTGAATGTGGCATCAGGGAGAAGAACCTTTGACAGTAATACTACTGGGTATTGCGGGGTCACTGCCTTCTGCATTATAATACTAACTATAAGATTCAGAATTGGTCGTAGATTATCCCAAGGTTTGGTTTTCTCATTCTGCAGCCATACCGTATGGTTGGTGAATAGAGATGAGTGAAGCAATTCATAGAACCCAAATCCAAATGCAGAACAATTAAAAAAGAAAAAAACATTTGGAGTCTATAGAATCAGAATTTCATGTGATTCAATTTGGGAGTATTTTTAGCAGGGGAGGAGAGAGATAGAGAGAGAAAGAGAGAGAGAGACAGAGAGAGAGACAGAGAAAGAGACAGAGAGAGAGAAAGAGAGACAGAGAGAGAGACAGAGAAAGAGAGAAACAGAGAGACACAGACAAAGAGAGAGAGAGAGACACAGAGAGACAGAGAAAGAGAGACACAGATAGAGACAGAGACAGAGAGAGAGACAGAGAAAGAGAGAGAGACAGAGAGAAAGAGAGACAGAGAAAGAGAGAGACAGAGAAAGAGAGAGAGAAACAGAGAGAGAGACAGAGAGAGAGAAACAGAGAGACACAGACAGAGAGAGAGAGAGAGAGAGAGAGACTGAGAGAGACACACACACACAGATAAAGAGAGACACAGATAGAGATAGAGGGAGAGAGAGACAGACAGAGAGAGACAGAGAGAGAGAGGAAAGAGACACAGAAGAGAGAGAGAAACAGAGAGACACAGACAGAGAGAGAGCGACTGAGAGAGACAGAGAAAGAGAGACACAGATAGAGGCAGAGGGAAACAGAGAGAGAGACAGACAGAGAGAGAGACAGACAGACACAGAGAGAGAGGAAGACAGAGAGAGAGACAGAATGAGACACCCGATGAGGACGAATCAGACCTGAATTTTCAGAAATTCTCATCAATATTAGTGAATATATAGAATAAGGTTCAGTGCTGTAGAACATCAAGAAGGAGAGCAACGGAGCGTGGCGTAGCCGTAGTGTAGTGCGGCTTGACTTAGGGGGAAGACAGAGGGCATTAAAAGGGTTAATGTAGTTAGTGTCTCTGGGAAGGTCAAGGAGAGGACAGGGGGCGGTGCTGATTATACACCTTTCCCGGGCTGTATATAGGGCAAGGTTATGAGGGGCGGTGCTCCTTAACGGTTTTACTGTGGAGTGAGTGAAGTTCCCGCCCACCCGCCCGTTTCTTTTTTCTGTTCGTGATGTGTCTTTGGCTCGGTGGGTTTGCAGGCAGGTGGGAGGATCCTGGAGGGTAATTCAAGGGTGAAAATGGTGCTATGCAGGTGGAAACGAGCAATCATGGGTTTTAAGCTGTACGCTGGGCGCCCCTGTTTGGGAAACTGGGCCTACAGGGGTATTTACTTGTAGTCAGAATTATTGGTGCCCTTGGGTCGGTGAGTGCGGCCAGGGGTAAGGTGGCGATACAAGTAAAAGTGAGATTAAGAGTACAGCTTGATTGGTCGCCTTCCAGGGTCCTTCCACAATGCAAGGGGTTGCAGTGTCGGGTTGGTTGGCCGTGGTCACGTTATGTTGGATATTTATATATGTTATATTTTAAATGCCTAATTGTTTCAAGAACGTGTAACATGTTGTGTTAATAAAGCTGTGGCCACGGCCCGTTTTTCACCATAAAAGGTCTCTGTGTCGTTTGTTGGCGTTGGGATAAGTTCAGGGATGGTTAGCCCGTAAGTGTTCTTCCATCCTGTTAAGTCATAAACTGGTGCAAACCGGAACTTAAAGGGGGTCTCCAGGATTTACTGTTCTGAAGTTGTGTGGATCGGCTCTTCAAGAACCTGGTTAGGTACGGCTGGCTCCTCTTCTGAAAATCCTGCCTCTATTAGTGTCCCATGCTTTACCAGATTTCCGACCTGGGTTGCGGACGGTACCTCACTTCCGCTGTGCACAGAGTCAGAACTGTTCCTCTCCATGTCACATGCGCAGATGTAGTAGATCCGGGAGTTTATGCAGGCGCTCCGGAAAGGAATAGTTTTGGCCCGACCTCCGTGGATGTGACTCCAAAGGATAGAGAACTCATTTAATAATATGCAAATCTCTGGACTTTAAGTTCAGGCTCCAAAGAACAATCACGGGAAAGAATATGATGTACGCTTAAATTATCGAACGTTTCACTCCTTAGACCTACATCAGTGACTTGCCCTCAAAATAATGCACATATTTAAGCTATATACATACAGACATATGAGAATACAGTGAAAATAACTACTGTGTATAAGGGAAAAGCATGAATCAATATAATTAGAAACCAGTATGGGAGTAAACATATGAAAACTGCTAATCAAATCAATATAGGTAGAGATTAGAGAATCCGAATTTCCTCACCCTTCGAGGTAATGAATTTTTTCCTAAAATGGTTGCTGCATGTGTGAGGACATGGAGCAAGGAACTCTGGGAACGAGGGATCACCCACAATGCCATGCAGACAGCCAATCAGCAGCCAGCCAGCCCTGTGATGTCTCAGCCATCTTGGATTCTGCCATTTTCCAGGGTACTTAGTGCAGGGAGAGATGTCAGCAGGTGCTATGGACAGTGCTAGTAAACACTTTAAAACTTTTATTTTGCTGTATAGAAGTTCAAGGAAAGGATAGGGACTCATTCCACAGCATTTATGTTGAACAGTGTTCAGTAGGGAAGGTTACAGCCTGGGTAATAGGAACAATCCTATTACACCTTGCTGCACTGGCTGGGGACCCAAATTGCCATTATACAGCTCTGAAATCCCAGCAAACAGTTCTTATTGGGGTGCAAGTGCTGTTTGATACAGGTATTAACAGGGTTTATTACAAGGGAATATTTCTACAACTTATTTGCCCTTGAGCGGTACAGTTATAAGTTCAAAGCATTTTTTGGCTTTTATTAGTGGGAAAAAAGGGCTTATTAGCCGTTGTGTGGTGAAGTGCAAAAATTACAGTCCTTTTTGGCGTGTATTAGTGGCAAAAGTAAAATATATACTATTAAAAAATACGGGCCTATTTGCCGTTCAGCGGTGCAGTTACCGTATTTTTCGCCCCATAAGACGCACTTTTTTCCCCCCAAAAGTGGGGGAAAAATGCCCCTGCGTCTTATGGGGCGAATGCTGACAATTTACATCGTAGCCTGCGGTGCTCCAGCATCGCAGGCTGCGATGTATGAGCGGGGAAGGAGGAGGGGCTGGAGGCCGGCAACTTACGGCGGGCCCAGTGCAGTCACTGTACTACACTGGGTCCTGCTGCTTGCATAGTATTTCTAAACAGCAATGCTTAGTTCCTAATAGATTTAACAAGCTGCGATCTCGTTTATTATAACTACAAGAAATCCTCCGTAGCAGGCAGTGCGGCTGGCTGGGTTACGCCACTCACTGACGTTGCATGCCTGCTCCGCCCACTTTATGAATGAAGCAGGCGGAGCAGGCGGGCAACGCCAGTGAGTGACGTAACCCAGCCAGCCGCACTGCCTGCTACGGAGGATTTCTTGTAAGTTATAATAAACGAGAGATCGCAGCTTTGTTAAATCTATTAGGAACTTAAGCATTGCTGTTTAGAAATACTATGCAGAGCAGCAGGGCCCAGTGTATTAGGGGACATTGTTAGATGGGGATCTGTGGATGACACATATTATAGCAGTGTCATCCACAGATCCCCCATAACAGTGCCATCCACAGATCCCTCTCCCCATATCAATGCCATCCACAGCTCCCCCATAACGGTGCCATCCACACCTCCCCATAACAGTGCCATCCACAGATCCACCCATAACAGTGCCATCCACAGCTCCCCCATAACAGTGCCATCCACAGATCCCCCATAACAGTGCCATCCACAGATCCCCATAACAGTGTCATCCACAGATCCCCCATAACAGTGCCATCCACAGATCCCCCATAACAGTGCGTCATATATAGATCCACCATAATAGTGTCATGTACAGACCAGCATTCGTTCAAAACCCACCAAAACCACACCTTTTGGTAAAAAATTTTTTTTTTCTTATTTCCCTAGCCAAAAACCTAGGTGCGTCTTATGGGCCGGTGCGTCTTATAGGGCGAAAAATACGGTATATGTTCTAAAGCCCTTTTTGGCGTGTATTAGAGGCACAAAAAAAAGTATCGCAGGCACAGGTCGCAGCAGAGTAAGGGGGCGTGGCAGTAGGAGTCGCAGCGAGAGGCCAGAGCTCCCAGTGTCATCAAGCGGTTGTGTCTTGACCAGCAACCCAGCGGTTCTTGAATGGTTGACTTGGTCATCCACTTCGTCCCAAGTGACATCAGACACCCCAGCCAAGAGTCGGTTGGTTCTGCAGATACAACTCTTAGGGCCAGATTTATCATTACTCTTGCAGTTCACTCCACTTTCAAAGAAGGCGTATGTGTATTTGAGTCAAGTCAAATTTATCATGGGCTCTTTCAGAGGTTGATAAATCTGGTGTATTTCTGGTTCCTAGTTGTATTTTGGCTTTGTCTTTGGAAAAGTCCAATTTAAAAAAGTGATTTTGTCAAACATAAGCATGGTCATGAGTGGAGTGAGTTTGCGCAATTTTTTGCGACTTTTTTGCGACTATTTAAAAAGTCGCAATAATAAATCTGTCTTGCAAGTGATTTACATACGACAAAACGCCCATAAACTTGGTTTTGGAGTGAGTGGCGTAAGTCTCCAAAAAGTCGCAAAAAATTGCGCAATTTGGCTTTTTGCGCAATTTTTTGCGACTTTCAACTCCAGAAAAGTGACTTAGGCTAATGATAAATCTGGCCCTTAGTTTTCATGGCCAGGGAGCAGGCACTGTGCCTTTACCTGTCCTCAACCTGCCTCTGTCTTTTTCTCTTCCCTCAGCCAAAGAAGTATTATATGCTGTAGGATCAGTTTCACTATACAGAAAAGACGAGCTACTAGAGGACAGTCAGCAGCTACTGGCCAGCAAAGATGTGGAGAAGACATCCGCCGCTTCCTCTGGTAGGTGGGCAAGTAGTGATGAGGAGAGTGGTGTGGGAGCTGGTGTTGGGAGCGGTCAAGAAGAGGACATCAGTGACGTGCAGACAGTACTCGATGATGATGATGTAGCTGATCGCACTTGGGAACCGGGTGAATTAGGGGCTTCATTATCATCGGGAGAAGAGGGTGGCAGCTTGCCCGTGAGGCAGCGGCGGAGCCAGCAAGTCGCTAGCGTGGCCGGGAGTCAGCAGGGTGGCAGCAGTGGGAGGACGGGAGCCAAACGTGCCCGGGGTAGACCAGCCGCTTCGCAGGAGCCTATCTGCCCGGAAAGTAGTGGTGCAGGGGTTCACGGAATTAGTGGCGGTAGCAGTCAGACAGTGCAGGGGCTAAAATCATCAACTCGGCGGTGTGGCAGTATTTTGTTAAGCTGCCAGAGGAGGTGAACATGACCATTTGTAGAATCTGCTGGTTCTTTATGCTCCTGCTTCTCCTCCTCGTCAGTCATTCCGTCAGCAATTGATCACCAAAGCGATTGCCAAGAGACAACAGTATAACTACACTCATCCAACGGCGCAGAAGCTAAACGTGCTCCTGGCCAAGTTGCTGGTGCTGCAGTCCCTCCCTTCCCAAGTGGTGAACTCTGCACCTTTCAGAGAACTGATGGATTGTGCCGAGCCATGGTGGAGAGTCCCAAGCCGTCATTTCCTTGACAAAAAGGCAGTACCAGCCCTGCACACACATGTAGAACAGAAGGTGGGCCAGTCCTTGAGCCTGTCGGTGTCTGCCAAAGGGACAATGTCTGCCTCTGCCTCCTCATCCTCCACTGTGTCCTCAGCCTCCAGTGCAGGGACAATTCACAGTGCCCCTCCAGCATACTACATAAGCAGGGTACGGCGGTGACACGCTGTTCTGCACCTCATTTGCCTGGGCGTACTCACAGGAGAGGGACTGCTTTATGTCCTTCATCAAGAAATCGAATCCGGGCTTTCTCCATGACAACTCAAAATCGGAACCATGGTGACAGACAACAGAAAAAACGTGGTGTCGGCGCCGCGTCAAGGAGGGCTGAGCCATGCAGCCTGCATGACACATGTGTTCAATCTGGTTGTCAAGCGGTTCCTAAATTCTTCCACCCATCTGCAAGACAACCTAAAAATGGCTAGGAAACTTTGCATGCACTTTAGCCACTCGTGCACCGCAAAGCACACCCTCCTTGAGCTGCAGCGGCAGAACGGTGTCCCCCAACATAGGCTGATATGCGACGTTTCCACCCGTTGGGATTCCACCCTCTATATGTTGGACCAACTATACGAACAGAGAAAGGCCATAAATGATTTCTTGATGATCCAAGCGGACAGGAGTACTCCCCTGTGTGACTTCGATGTCAGCCAGTAGCAGCTCATGAGTGACACCTACCGTTTGCTCAGGCCCTTTAAGGAGGTCACGTTATTTGACAGTCGCCAGGACTACGGATGAATGTTGTCATTCCACTGCTTCATGTCCTGGAACAGATGCTGGTATATCTGGCTGGTCAGGGGACTGGAGACGTGGCGCCTAGATATCACGGCTACATGAGCCCTGTGGGGGCTGAACTGGAGGAGGAGGAGAAGGACATTGGAGCAGAAGCAATGTGTAGCGAAATGGGTGGTTTTTACACACAGGTGACAGGAGAGGGGGAGCAGGACGAGCATGATCAGCCAGAAGAGCTACAGGGTGATGAGGAAGATGAGGCAGAGGACCCAGACACACCGTGGCAGTATGCAGTGGAGATGGAGGCAGGGAGTCCCTCCAAGTTACTTGCACAAATGGCCTGATGCATGCTCGCTTGCGTACTGACAGCCGAATTGTCACTATTCGGCAGAGGGATGACTTCTGCCTCTCCACCTTGTTGGACCATTGCTACCGGTCCAAAATGGGGGCCTTTTTTACACCCGCTATTAGGGAGGACAAGCTGAACTACTATAGAGACATCCTATGTAGTCAGTTGGCCGCTGCCTATCTGCATCATCATCCATCCTCTCGCAGGTCTGCGTTCACGTTCCCCTGCCATGGCTGCTGTGGCAGGGTGGGGGGGGGGGGGTAGGAGCAGTTCCAGCTCCATCAGCAGAAACCTGAGTCTCGAGTCGCTGATGAGCAGCTTTCTTCACCCACCTAGTGAAGAAACTACTCACCAGCAGCAGCAGGTAGACCTAGAGCCGGACCTGAACCAGCAGGTGGTAGCATACTTGGACAGTACCCTGCCACCCCACATTGAAGATCCGCGGAACTACTGGGCAGCCAACATGGATTTGTGGCCGCGACTGGCAAAGTTTGCCCTCGAAAAGCTGTCTTGCCCATCCAGTAGTGTGGCATCAGAGCGGGTGTTTAGTGCGGCGGGGGCCCTAGTTACCCCAAGAAGAACTCGCCTGTCCACCCAAAATGTGGAGAGACTGACCTTTGTCGAGAAGAATCAGGTGTGGATCAGCCAGGATTTCCAGTCACTAATGCTTGATGCATCAGATTAGATCATCCATGCTGCCTCACCCAACCCTTGACAAAAGAGACCAGTTTCTTCTGGCCTCCTGCCTAAGCTACTATTCTGATGCTGCAACCCTCCTGATGCCACACATCTGATGCCAAGTTCTACTTCTTATACCCACCATTGTCAGGGGGTACTGTTAGTGCCACCCACCTCCCCAGTCTGTCACGGGGTCACTCTGGTCTCCTGATGCTGCTGCCACCTCACCACTATATCACCTTGCCCAGTGGTGGGCAAACTTATTAGTCAACTGAGCCAAATATCAACAAAACAGCAATTGAAATTTCTTTTGAGAGCCAAATTTTTTAAACTTAAAATATATAGGAAGGTACATTGTTATTAACTTAATAAAGGTATTCCTAACCATCTCAACATATCTTTCTCAATCCTCGACCCTACATCTTCTTTCACTCCACAACGTTTCGCCCTATAAGACGCACCTAAGTTGTAGAGGAGGACAATAAGAAAAAAAAATTTTTCATTACACCTGGGTCAGACCACTAATCAGACCCCCAATGTTAATTAGACCCCCAATCAGACGTCCGCTCAGACCCCAATGTAAATGACCCCCAATCAGACCTCAGATAAGAGCCGCATGCCTCTCATCATCCCCATTATTATCCATGATGCCTCTCATTATCCCTATTATCATCATTGATGCTTCTCATCATCCCCATTATTATCCTCTCATCACCCCCATTATCATCTATTATGCCTCTCACCATCCCCATTATTATCCATGATGCCTCTCATCATCCCCATTATTATCCATGATGCCTCTCATCACCCCATTATTATCCATGATGCTTTATCACCCCCATTATTATCCATGATGCCTCTCATCACCCCCATTATTATCCATGATGCCTCTCATCACCCCCATTATTATCCATGATGCCTCTCATCACCCCCATTATTATCCATGATACCTCTCATCATCCCCATTATCATCTATTATGCCTCTCATCATCCCCATTGATATCCATGATGCTTCTCATCATCCATGATGCCTCTCATATCCCTCATTATGATTCTCATCACCCCATTGCCTCAGATCAGCCCCAAGTTTCATAAAATAAAAAAACTCTTACCTCTCCTGCTCCTGGACACTGCTGCTCCTCACCGTCCGCGCTCTGTGTCCCTCCTGCTGTCGGCTGTGCCGTGTACTCTCGCGCATAGCGTGACATCACAGAGCGACTCACGCTGTGCACAGCCCTGCACAGCCGACGACCAGGAAGCGGTGAGTACAGAGCCTTCACCGCTTCCTGGTCCTCCCTCTCCTGACAATTTTTGCTACGGGCAACGAAAATTAGATCGCACTGTGCGTGTGAGCCCCCACCTGGAAGAGCCACATTCAAAGGGCTAAAGAGCCGCTTGTGGCTCGCGAGCCGCAGTTTACCAACCACTGACCTTGCCACTCTGTGGCCTCCTGATGCTGCTGCCACCTTCACACTATGTCACCTTGCCACTCTGTGGCCTCCTGATGCTGCTGCCATCTCCACACTCTGTCACCGGGACACTCTGTGGTCTCCTCATGCTGCTGTCAACTCCACACTATGTCACCTTGCCACTCTGTGGTCTCCTCATGCTGCTTCCACCACCAAACTATGTCTCCTTGCCACTCTGTGGCATCCTGATGCTGCTGCCAGCTCCACACTATGTCACCTTGCCACTCTGTGGTCTACTCATGCTGCTGCCAGCTCCACACTATGTCACCTTGCCACTCTGTGGTCTCCTGATGCTACCACCATCTCCACACTGTCATTTTGCCACTCTGTGGCCTCCTCCTGATGCTGCTTCTGCCGCCACCTCCACACTGTCATTGTGCCACTCTGTGGCCTCCTAATGCTGCTTCCACCTCACCACTATGTCATAGGGCCACTCTGTGGACTCATGCTGTTCCCACCCTCCCTACTTCATGACTGGTCCACTATTTTGCCTTACGGCCTAGCTGACATCATCATTTATTTGACCCTTCTTCTGCCTGTGTAGCAGCTGTAAGGCCTGTATGGTACCATCACAACTGACTTGTGATTTGGTAGCCAAAAGCATGAGTGGGTACAAAACACAGAAGGCATGCAAATATTCAATTCATGTGTAATCTCTGTTTTGGATCCACTTTTTTGGCATTAGCAATACTTATGGATTACTGACCAAATGCTGACCAACTGAAGGTGGATGCTCAACAGACAGGGTCCGTTTTTTGGGGGTTATTGTTCTGTCGGATCAGAGAAAGGGCAAAATAATCAGTGACATCGACACAAACTTACTGCTGACACCCTCTGTTGGGGGGCTCTACTTGTATAAGCATTTAATAGAACAGGACCTGTAGACATCTATGTGGAATCAGCTGACGAGGGTGTAAAAGGAGTGCGCTTTTTCTTGGTACTAACATCGACCTGTAAGGCTGAGTTCATACTTGAGTTATTTGGTCAGTGTTGGCCCTGTGACTGCCCAAATAAATGAAGTGTGCTGTGATTCTAAGAGCGAGGCCTGTCATCTGCATGTCATACACAGTATTATTTCACTACCAAAGCAGACTCCCTGTGCGTGTTACTGCAAGGCACAGTGTTCTACACCACTATACAAGCTACTGTATCTGCAGCCAGGAAACAGACATTTTTTCCAAAATTCGCTGCAAATAAAATTTGGATCGAAACAATTTTTTTTCCAAAAAATTCGGTGAACTGGTGAATCTAATTTTTGAAAAATTCGCTCATCTCTAATCATGTCCTTTCTCTATCTGAAACTGAATCTTTAAAAAACTCAACTTTTTGTGTTTTTTCCATCTACTAACCTAACTAAACCTGATATTTCCATCTCTCGCTGTCTCCCTCTCAAGTCCATCCTGAATGGAGAAGCCATACTCGTCATCTATCTAACCGGTTGACCATACAGAACAGAATCCAATTTAATCTCTCCACAGTGCTGCACCCCCCTATGTCTCTTCCCTCATCTCTGTCTACCACCCTACTCTTGCTCTGCACTGCAAACAATTTACGACTGACATCCACCATAATCCGAACCTCTCTCTCCTGTCTCCAAGGCTTCCCCCCAGCTGCACCAGTTCTCTGGAATGTCCAAACCCAAGCAATTAGGTTAATTTACAACATCTATAGTTTTAGATGCTCCCTAAAAATACATATTTTAGGGTGGTCTATCACATCCCCCGATCTAACTCCATTCACCCCCCTCCCATCCCTTCAACGTCATTCTTCTGAAACTGATCATCATCATCAAACACTATCCACCACACCTCAGGCATTAAGAATTACTACAGATATCTACTGATGACTGGCTCATGCATCTTTATATCTACTCCTCTATTGTGTAAAGATCGCTGGACCACTGTACAAATCAAGCACGTATTACTAGTGTTGGGAGTGAATATTCGAATCACGAATTTTAATGGAAAATATCGCTACTTTGAGAGTTTGCAAAGATTTAGAATATAGTGCTTTACAGTATATTTGTATTCACGGATATTCTAGATTTTGTTTCATCTGAACCCTTGATCCTTCCCTGCTTCTTGCTTGTGGGCCAATGAGAAGGCTGCAATGTCTTTGTCTGAGCTTAGCAACACCCCTAGCAACCAATAGGAAAGTTGCCTACCCCTTACTATATAAGAAACTCCCCAGCAGCCATTTTCTGCAGTTTTTTGCAGTTCTGAGAGAGACAGCAGTGTCATTGCTGTGCTCTGTGCTTTCCTGTGTCATTACATTAGATAGTTAGTTAGTTATCTTATATATATATAATACAGATAGTTAGTGGGAGATAGTCAGTGTAGGTTACTTAGTGATATAGTGTAGCTGATACATACATACATGCTACAGGCAAGTTCACAAGAAAACTTAGTGCATCAATCAATAATACGTAGTCAGACCTTCTAAAATGTGAAGTTGCTCGTACCGCGCCAAAATATGCGCATCATTAATTGCATTGAAAAAGTGACCCACGCCTATATTGCGCGAGCATTACGTGCATATTACATTGCCGGTTTTCTCAATCAAGAAAATAATTGCAAATTCTCGAATTCTTGAATTTATGACGAATATTCGCCAAAATATTCGCAAAATATCGCAAATTAGAATATTGCCCCTGCCGCTCATCACTACTTGTTACCTTCTGTGTCACCCCTATCTTCTCATAGATTGTAAGCTCGTGTGAACAGGGACCTCGCTCATCTTGTTTTTGATGACTTGTTTGTTGCTATGTAATATATGGTTTTGTTTGTACATAAACCCTCTAATTGTAAAGCGTTGCAGAATATTTTGCTGGTATATAAATAAAAATTATTATAAATAAAGACTATTATTTTAAATAAAAATAATTATAGCAAGACTTGGAATCGGGCCCCCTCAACCATGACCTCCTTCAGAAACAACTTTAGAGCATGAAAAATGGTGGGATGGGAAACCCCTTTAAGAACTTTGTTTAAGAAGGCCTTACCCTAAAATCCTCGTCCTTGGTGATATATAGAAAAAATATGGATACAGCTAATTAGAACCATCCCCACTTTGGATATAATAATATATCCAAACTCTTGGTGATAACACTTCCTGATCTGAAGTAGAAAGGGAAACATGGGAAATTCTAAACAGACATTTATACCAGGTCGACAGATGTGACCAATTTGTTAAGAACAAGCACTCAGCACCTCAGAAGAATAACGAGATGGATTGTGCACTGCATGGTGCTCTTTATAGACCTCTTACATAGTTGGAGCAGACCCTCTGTATCACTCACACCGTAAGCTTGTCATATTAGGAGTCAAGGATGTCAAGAATCAATTGACTTCAAGGAAAAGTTTAGTTATAGAAGAGCCATCTAGGATAAAACATATGCACTCTCTCTATACAGATACTGTTTATTGGTCAACATAGACCACAGACACCTTATATTAAAGGCTTTATCCACCCAAAATATATACATGGTGGTCAAGTTGGGTTCAAAGTAAACATTGTGCTTTCTGAAAACTCTCCATTTCTGAAGACCTGTGAAAACACATTGATGGATCCTCTATTGACTATCTAGGGACTGGGTTGTGTATACTGCCATTGGGAGCTCTGGAAGCCTGTGTGATGGCAACTCCAGAGCTCACAGCTTGGGAGCTGGTAGCCCGCATGATGGCAGCCCATCAGCCCGGTGGGGCTGGAGCGCTGGAAGCCCGTGTGATGGCAACTCCAGAGCTGACAGTTTGGGAGCGCTGTGGAAGCCCAGGTGATGGCAACCCAAGGGCTGATGGCTTGGGAGCTGGCACACCGCATGATGGCAGAACGGATGATGGCAGCCCAAGAACCGACCGCGGACCGGAAAATAAAAGGCCATGGGACACCTCAAACATGGCCTATGTATAAACAACACATGACCGATATTGATGAGCAATGACGAGCCATAGGGAGGACTCGAACCGGTGAACACAGCTCTCATCTCAGCCCAAATACCATAGGAGAGAGAGAAAGCATCTCGCCACTTAGATATTGGAACCATGGTTAACACCCTTTTTTCCATACACATTAGGTCAAACCCAAATTTTTTTAAGGACTAGCCAACAGATATCAAGGTAGAATAGGATAGAATTTTTGCTCCCCATCGTTGTGGTGTCCCAGGAGATAGGTCACTACCAGAGGTGTCTTCTAGTGGCTTTCTCCCCTACACCCACTGAAAATACAGACGATATATATATATATAAATATATATACACTACCATTAAAGGTGTTTGAATACAGTGGCACACACAGAGCGATCGGTTAAACAAACTGTATTGCTGTGTTACTTTTGGAAAAAGTAGAAGAGAAACGGTTATCCTAAAGAGGTGGTACTGCCAACAAATGCTTTGGATTCGGACTGGTAGGCCACATAGAAGTCAGAAATTGGTCTCTAGTTGAAACTCAATGTGTTGACAATGTACATGTCTGTATTTTTGCAGGATGGTTTTAGTCCTCAAGTTGCACAGTAAAATATCTATTTTTGCAGATGACACTAAACTGTGTAAAGTAATTAACACTGAAGAGGACAGTTTTCTGCTACAGAGGGATCTGGATAGATTGGGGGCTTGGGCAGAGAAATGGCAGATGAGGTTTAACACTGACAAATGTAAAGTTATGCACATGGGTAAAACCGTACATACTAAATGGTAAAACACTCAGTAACACTGACATGAAAAAGGATCTAGGAATTTTAATAAATAACAAACTAAGCTGTAAAAACCAGTGTCAGGCAGCTGCTGCTAAGGCCAATAAGATAATGGGTTGCATCAAAAGGGGCATAGATGCCCGTGATGAAAATATAGTCTTACCACTTTATAAATCACTAGTCAGACCACACATGGAGTACTGTGTACAGTTCTGGGCTCCCGTGAACAAGGCAGACATAGCAGAGCTGGAGAGGGTTCAGAGGAGGGCAACTAAAGTAATAACTGGAATGGGGCAACTACAGTACCCTGAAAGGGTATCAAAATTAGGGTTATTCACTCTAGAAAAAAGACGACTGAGGGGAGATCTAATAACTATGTATAAATATATCAGGGGTCAGTACAGAGATCTGTCCCATCATCTATTTATCCCCAGGACTGTGACTGTGACAAGGGGACATCCTCTGCGTCTGGAGGAAAGAAGGTTTGTACACAAACATAGAAGAGGATTCTTCACGGTAAGAGCAGTGAGACTATGGAACTCTCTGCCTGAGGAGGTGGTGATGGTGAGTACAATAAAGGAATTCAAGAGGGGACTGGATGTATTTCTGGAGCGTAATAATATTACAAGTTATAGCTACTAGAGAGGGGTCGTTGATCCAGGGAGTTATTCTGACTGCCTGATTGGAGTCGGGAAGGAATTTTTTCCCCTTAAGTGGGGAAAATTGGCTCTACCTCACAGGGGTTTTTTGCCTTCCTCTGGATCAACTTGCAGGAAACAGGTCGAACTGGATGGACAAATGTCTTTTTTCGGCCTTATATACTATGTTACTATGTTACTATGTTACTATGTTACTAAGTTGTATAATCCTCTGCTACAACGCTTCCCAAGGACCACAGGGGCAGTGAATGAAGAAGGGCAAAGCCTTCCCCTCAAGACATACCCTGAATTTTGTTGTCTCCTGCCTGGTAGTGACTGGGGTGCCCTTGATGTCAAGTGAATGGGTAGCAGGCTACAAATCAGGAGAAAGGGAGGCCAAGACCTGTGGATGATGAAGTCTTTCTTTACTGTATAGATGATGGGGGTTGTAGTAAATCCTAGCAGTAGACGCAGTTCGCAGGTCTTTCATAAAGTAGTTTTTTTTCCCAAAGGATGTGTATAGGAGGAGGCTTTAATGATGGTCCCTAAATCTCACTCTAAAGGTTTTAGAAAACATCCCAAATTGACCGAAAGTGTGCAAACTCCCAATAATTCCCTGTAATGCACAATCGTGTGGTGCAGTGCTAAATTGGATGTCCAGTCCATCTCAAGAGTGTGGCGGGCGCCAGAAGCAATTAACCCTAAAAGCATGCAGTAAAGTCCAAAGTCATATGCATGCATTATTGTCTCAGTTTAGCATAGCCTTTAGGGTCCTCAACCTTCTGCAATAATTCAATGCTTCCTTCTCTCAGAGGTAAATCCTTAGAAAAGTAACTTTTCTGGCAGTTTTAACTCACAGCAATGGTGTTTTTCTGGAGAAAGCTCCTGTCTTGGCGTACTTGGCAGCAGCACATGCAAAGAGGTCTTCACTCTAACAGCAGCATACTCTGAACTACTTAGGACAAAATGGGACCAGCCCACCTGGCAACTTAAACTAAAGGCTGTCTATTAACTATTTCCTACCTATAGATAGCCTTTTGGAATACATAATGCATAATTAGAACCACAGTAAAGAATTTAACAGATTTGCTAATTAAACATAACATTATAGCAGTAACCCTTTAGCAGTGAACCAGCGGATCAATGCAGCAGGAGACCACTAAGTTATTCTACAACAAAGTCAATGTTCTGCAACTGTTTCTTCTGCTTATGTCCCAGTTTCTCACCAGAGGTGCATGTAACCACTAAGCTTTGTGTGCCACTTAACCTGACAGTAACCATCAAGAGTGTTGTGCCTCATTGTAAGGCAAGTAATAAACACCTTGTTAACTCAAAAAGTGTCTGTAACATTGTAGCAGGTCGCTTCCCCCTAACACGTGGCTATGAAGTGCTCACCAGGGTAGTTTTGTTTTGAAAATGGGTCAGCAAATGGCTAGGGTGGAATGAACACCTGGAAGTTTGGGTTCGCCACTGGGTTTGGACGAACTTCGCCACAAAGTTGGAGTTCGGGACCCGAACTTAACCTGAACTTGACCCCAGACTCCATTGAATAGGGCCTCAAACTTTGGTGCACTAAAATGGTTGAAAAATAGTCGTAGTATGGGAAATTGGAAACTCTGCTTATTCTTCTGTCTGCAAAGTGTGTAGTTAATGAAAATAGAGGCTAAGGTCCTCTTGTGTTAGAACCATTGGGGGCCACATCAGTTGCACTTGGGTTACACTATTACAACATAGATATGGATAAATATAAAATTATGTTCAGACATGGTCACATGGATCTATTATCTCTGAAAGCCCATTATTTTATTTTCGCCTGCACATAAGTTATTGTTCTACATTTCATATTGCGCATCTTGAAGCCTTTTGTACAGTCAGCATTCGTTAGTAATGTAATGTTCCATCTGAATAGCAATCCACAACGCTTAGTTTAATTCCATATGGATCTCACTTTAGACATTTCCACATAGTTTAATAAATACAATAATGTAACAAAATGTATCAAGGGGCATGGTTAAAAGTGTGAAGAGCTTTAGGTTTCCTAGAAATGAGGAAGCTCCACTGAGACAGGTCAAGTTACAATGAATTCTGAAGGAATCTCTGAAACATACATTCTGTATTGCACCAAGGGTAAAAAATTAAAACGTGACTTACTGTTCTATAATATAAAGCAACAATTGCCAAAAAAAGTAGGCAAAAAAATGGTTGAACACAAAATCTATACAGTGAATTTAAACTAGATGAAGTTACTAACCAGTCTTCTATGGAGCAGCCTGTTAAATTGTGCCAACATTGTCCAGTTTGGAGAACTGGCTGCCACCTTCCCAGGGGAATCTTTGAGTTGAAGTTGGAGCTGGTGTGACTTATCAAAAGCACCACCATTAATGGGTGACTACACTGGTGTCCTGCATTTCCCCCTGCTGATAGATGTTTTTTTCTACATGCCACATGTGGCATATGCAAAATAGTGGTGGCGCTGTACCAATGATCAAAATGGTATGAGTTTTGGCACCCAAGAGTCTAATATATGATCCTCCTTAAAGGTGTTTTATGGGGGTAAAATATTGATAACCTATCCTAAGGAAAGATAACCTATGATCGTATACTAGGGACACAGGTGACCTCTTGAGGCAACTGAAGGGGGTCGCCTTTGTTGACAACTCGTGGCGGGCATCAATTGACGTTGAGGTGCTGTACTCATCCATCCCACACTGGTGCGGCTTGAGATCAGCAGAACACTTCCTTAAAGAAGGGTTTTCAGTTCAGTGCCCATAGTAAGTTTGTCATGGAACTACTGAGTTTTGTCTTATCCCACAATTACTTTCTTTTCGATCGTTGCTTCTTCTACCAGCTCAGGGGGACCACGATAGTGAACCCTTGTACCCCCTCATGTGCTAACCTCCTCCTGGACTGGTGGGAAGAGCAAGAAGTCTGTGGTGAGGAACCACAAGAAGATACCGCCGATGTTGCCCTCTGGGCAAGATATATCAGCAATATATTCATAATCTAGAATAGGAGTAGGGATGAATTTGTGGTGAGAGCCCCCGAGTATGCTGAGATTGTATTTTACCTTCTATGGAAGATGTCTATCTATTGCACCATGCACCACATGTGGGCGACATCAACATACTATTGATCAAGCCTCTAGGTTGGCTGGATAGGCATACCCCCTCCATTTAAACTCACAGAAATGGCGGGAAACCAGGGGTGCCATATGCTACTTCTGTGCTCCAGACTGCCACACGCAGATAGCAACAATTTCTCTGTCTCTCTATGTCCCCTGAGGAGACTGGGTGACACAGCCCTGTCGTAACACGTGGGTACGACTTTGCTTCACCTTCTGTGATTACTATTGAGCACGATTGAGTAGACAGCATCACTTTATTTGCTGCATTTTGTTATTGTTTTGAGCAATACTTGCCCTTCCCATAGAGAATGAATTGAGCCGTAGTGTGCATGTTCATTCAAGGAATTTGAATTTGTGGGGATCCCAGACCTCGGACCTCCATCAATCATGCACTTATCGACTTACCCGTGGATATTGGTTATGGTTATATCCTCAGGCTGTAGCCACCACTAGGCGGAGATCACAGAAGACAAATGTATAGTTTCCATTAAAGGGGATTTTCATTCTGAAGATATTGATAGCTTATCCTCAGGATAGGTCATCAATATCAGATGGTTGGGGTCTGATGCCTGACACCCCCATCGATCAGCTGTTCGGGCAGCTGTTATCATGGGGACCTGTGCAGAGGATGGAAGATTTTATCCACTGTGTAGTTTCCAGCACTAGCGTACTGCAGCTCAGCTTCCAATGGGAGCGAGTTGCACTACCCCGTCACGGCCACCACACTGTGGATGGAGTCCTGAGCTTCTGATGCCATCCGCTGTATAGTTTCTAGTGCTTCCAGCTGCCTGCCTAAAACAACTGATCAATGGGGGTGCTCTGAGTCGGACCCCCACCATTTGATATTAATAACCTATCCTCAATTATAAATTTAAGGTCCCATGGGTGGTGGCTGGAGGCAGCCATAAATGATTCATTGCTTGCTGTGGCTACACACCAGAATATTGAGTTCTGTACCAGAATTTAAAACCACAACTAGAAACCAAACTATTTGTAAAGTTGGAGAACTTTAAAGGGTTATACCCATCTCAGACTAGATGTGTTAGTTCAACACCCGGAGATAAGCTGACGCATTTTATCATACACTAGACAAGATACATCGTATCAGTTTTTTCTGAAGTGTTCCTTTCAAACCTTGCTCCACTTAAAGGGGTATTCCCATCTCAGACATTGATGGCCGATCGCTAGGATATGCTATCAATGTCAGATAGGGGCAGGTCCCACCTCAGGGACCCAATCCTATCTCCAGAACAAGCCCCCTGAAGTGAAGGAGAGTGCACCGCGCAAGCCTGGCCACCCTCCTTTCACCACCATGGGTGCTCCGAAAATAGCCGACTGCTATTTCCTGCAGTCCCATAGGGGGTGAATGGAGTGGTGGCCATGCATGCGTGGCACGCTCTCCATTTACTGCTATGGGACGCCCAAAATAGCCGAGCGCGCTCGCTTGGCTATTTCCGGACATCCCATAGCAGTGAATGGACAGCATGCTACGCATGTGCGGTGTGCTCTCCTTCACTTTGAGACCTTATTCTGGAGATAGGAGCAGGTCCTAAAGGTGGGACCTGCACCTATCTGAGATTGATGGCCTATCCTAGCGATACGCCATCCGTTTCTGAGATGCCCCTTAAAGTGGAGCTAGCTTTTGAAGGAACACCTGAAAAATTTTTTATAACAATATATCCTGCCTAGTGTGTGATACAATGTATCATTTTTCTCAGGGTGTTCATTTAACACATCGCGCACTAATGTCTGGAAATTACAACCTCCGCCGTGTACTGTTGGCACAGATTGCAGCTTTTAGCTGATCCGTTAATGTGCCTTGCAGTCTTGTGCTGAGCTGAAGATACTAAACCATTATTACCCCAATAAATATTCCTGACTATTATTCTGCTTCTCTGGTGTGAGATGAAAACGTTCAAATTCTCCTGCGCTGCTTTCTAAGAATTCTAATCGAGAGCTTTTATCTGCTCTCCTCCAGCTCCTTTATAAAAGGCTCACATTGTCCGATTCCCCCGGGAGCTGGCCGAGCCGCGAAGACCTTACATGAAGAGAAAGCCCCACTTCACAATCTTTTATCGGTTCCTCCAAAGGTTGTGTTCAGCCAGAGCTGCTGAGGGCCTAGGAAACGTCTCAGCTGCCAGAAGTTATATAATTTTGGAGAGCTGCCATGTGTTCTTTCAGAAATGTTAGCTAACTCAACCATGCTGGAGGCTCCTATACCTTCTCAAGTGAGAATTAGAGATTGAAGAGCCGCTAATCAACGAGAAGCTGGGAACAAAACTATTCTAAAAAGGAGTGAGGAGACTATTAAGAAGGATACGGTATATACTGTACGGAGCCATGAATTAGTGGATGGGGTTTAGATAGTAATTAGTAAAATTCTTCATATTCTTTCAATGTTCTTGAAAGAGTTTTTCTAGTACTTACATATTGATGGAATATCCTCAGGATAGGTCATCAGCATCAGATCGGTGGGAGTCTGACACCTTGCACCCCCAGCGATCAGCTGTTTCAGGTAGCCGCCGCTGCCAGAAACGATGCAGTAGACGGAAGGCTCCATTCTCTGTCATTTCTGGCACAGACACTTCCTTTCTTTTGAATGGGAGCTGCAGTACCCCAGCACGGCCACTACAGGGTGTAAGGAGCTGCCGGCTCTGTCCACTGTAAAGTTTCCGACACCAGTGGCTGCCCAAAACAGCTGATTGGTGGGTGTACGGTCTGTCGGACCCCCACCAATCTGATAGTGATTTTTTTTTGCCAGAAGTTAGCAGAAATGGAAACTTTATTATTTATTTTTTTTCCTCAGAAAGTGTAATTTTCCGCTAACTTGTGAAAAAAATGAAATGATACATGAACTCACCATGCCCCTCCGTGAATACTTTGGGGTGTTTTCTTTCTAAAATGGTGTCATTTGGGGGGTATTTATACTTTCCTGACATTCTAGCACCTGAAGAAACATGACAGGCGCTCAGAAAGTCAGAGCTGCTTCAAAATGCCGAAATTCACTTTTTTGTACCATAGTTTGTAAACACTTGTATACACTTATTGGATTTTTTTTTTTATCAAAGACATGTAGAACAATAAATTTAGAGAAAAATTTATATAGAAATGTATTTTTTTATTTATTTTGCAGCAGAAAGTGAAAAATGTCATTTTTTTGCAAAAATGTCGTTACATTTTTATTAATAGCAAAAAAAGTAAAAATGTCAGCAACAATAAAATACCACCAAATGAAAGCTCTATTAGTGAGAAGAAAAGGAGGTGAAATTCATTTTGGTGGTAAGTTGCATGACCGAGCAATAAACGGTGAAAGTAGTGTAGTGCAGAATTGTAAAAAGTGGCTTGGTCATTAAGGGGGTTTAAGCCAGGGGGGCTGAAGTGGTTAAATCCTTCATCTACTCTAGACCACCGCAGACTTTACAATGACAGTGTCCTATCCTCAGGATAGGTCATCAATATGAGATTGGCGAGGTTTCGACTTTTAGCATCCCGTCCAATCGGCTGTTTTCAGGAAGCTGTGGTGAGCACCGCAACCTCCTCACACCTTACCAAGCACAGCGCCATACATTGTATAGTGGCTGTCCTTGGTATTGCAACTCAGCCCCATTCACTTTAATGTGACTGAGTTGTGCCTAGAACATGTGACCGATGAATGTGACATCACACGACCTAGGAAGATGCCTAAGCACGCTTCTTAAAGCTGACTGTGGGGATCCCTGGAGTCAAACACCCTCCATTCTCATATTGATGACCTATCCTGAGGAGAATGTCATGGTTAAGCTCATTGCTTAACACAACGGTACAAAGCTCAGCTCTCCTGTGCTGTCAAATTGAGCGTTGTGACGAGAATGTCATGGCCAGTGCAAAAATTCAACACAGCATAATGCAATATCAAAGGGCAACTCAACTTTTTTCATATTTTTTTTCATTAAAAAATTTATTTTTCCATGAGGTCCCTCCAAACCCAAGTGAATGCATGCCATCAGGAAAATTGCTAAAAAAAATATTCATAATATTTAAATGCGGTTCTTAGTATGTGAAAATATCAGGATTTTTGGTCAAATTAATTTACGTGAATTTGGTGCAATCCTTGTGCTATGTATTGGCATGAACCAGTCACCAATCATTTGAGGACATAGGGGTTGCTCACTTTCCTCCTCTTGAATGCACCTCTGAGGCCAGTGATTGGCTACAGCGTCATTGAAGTGATGTCATTGCCTCAGCCGGAGCAGCGGCCGGGGATCTGCCAAGTAAGTAGTGATCACGTCTTTACTGCAGGCGGATTCCTCTGTGTTGTGTGGTTTCCTACTAAAATCGGACTGGGCAACCCCTTTACCTATCGAAATTGACAAGTAAATTGAGAGGGGGTGTAAGCAATATAGGATTTCACAGGGCATTTTTACGCATTTGGATTCTCACGCTTTAGGACCCCTAAAAAAAATTTTGGCACAAGTTAGCGGAAATTGATATATATTTTTATTTTTTTTTACAAAGTCTCATATTCCACTAACTTGTGACAAAAAATAAAATTTTGCATGAACTCACCATACCCCTCACGGAATACCTAGGGGTGTCTTCTTTCTAAAATGGGGTCACATGTGGGGTGTTTGTACTGCCCTGGCATTTGAGGGTCTACGTATGGCCAGCATTAGGAGTTTCTGCGATTCTCCTTATATTGAGCATACGGGAAATGAGATTTTTTTTTTTCCGTTCAGCCTCTGGGCTGAAAAAAAAAATGAAAATTTACGGCACAGATTTTTTCATTCGCATCGATCAATGTGGATTAAAAAATCTCTGCCAAAATCAGTGACTGCGGTGCGGTGGGCTGGGCGCTAACTACCTAACAAGTAGCTAAGTAACTGGCGGTGATAAGGGACCCTTATGCCCCACTCACACGTCCGCAATTCTGTTTGCGGAACGGAATTGCGGACCCATTCATTTCTATGGGGACAGACTTTGTCCCGCTCGGATCCGGAATTACGGATCCGCGCTTCTGGGTCTGCACTTCTGTTCCGCAAAAATATAGAACATGTCCTATTCTTGTCCGCAATTGTGGACAAGAAAATACATTTTCTATATAGTTCTGGCAATGTGCAGATCTGCAAAATGCGGAAAGCACATTGCCGGTGTCCGTGTTTTGAGGATCAGTGGATCAGATCCGCGGATCCGTGGATCCACGGATCCGCAAAGCACATATGGACGTCTGAATGGAGCCTTACAAGGGGTGTGATCAGTGACAGGGGGGTGATCAGGGAATCTAGATGGGGTGTTCAAGGGGTTAACATGGGGTTAATAAGTGACGGGGGTGGGGGGGGGGTAGTGTAGTGTTTGGTGCAACTTTACATAGCTACCTGGTCCTCTGGTGGTCGATCCCAGCAAATGGGACCACCAGAGGGCCAGGTAGCAGGTATATCAGACGCTGTTTACAAAACAGAGTCTGATATACCCCTTTGATGCGATTTATTTCGCATCTACAGCCTGCCAGCGATTGATCATCGCTGGCAGGCTGTAGTATAACTAGTAAGATGCGCCGCACTGTGAACGCGTGCGCGCGTTCACAGGTAATCTCGCGTCTCGCGATATGACGCGCCGATGCGTCTAGTCAGAACTACAGGACCACCAGCTGGACGCATCCGTGCGTTAGGCGGTTCTGTAGTGGTTAAAGGGGTTCTCTGATTTCGTAATTACATTTTTTAATCTGCCCAGAGTACCCCAAACACTACATATTTTGTCCAATATATCTGTTTTTCATGTCTTTCCTTCCCCTGTTCTCAGCATCACTCTATCCTAGCAGGATGTTTACAAGCAGAACTTCCTGCTTTCATCAGCTTCCTGCTTTGTTTTATAGCCAATCCCAGCATGCTTTGCTCTGTCACCCAGTTCTGTCAGCAGTAGTCAGGAAGCTAATGAAAACAGGAAGTTCTGCATGTAAACATCCTGCTAGGATGCATAGATGCTGAGAATAGGGGAAGGAAAGCATTGACATAAAAAAAGGTATATGGTGCTAAAAGAAAAAACTGTGTTTGGGGGTACCCTGGGCAAATAAAATTTCATTTTAGTGGTAAATTTACTGGCTTCATGTTTAGATTGCTCCTTGTGTGCCCAGTCATTGCAGGTCTTTAAGAGATGGGGACAATTTGCCATCCTCTAAACTTATCTCTGGTGGCAACTGATTGAGTTGAGGTACAATGCACCCTCAAAGGGGTTGTTTAACCCCAAAATAAAAATGCAATCACATATTCTTTGCCAATCTGTTCCAGTGCTGAGACTCTCTTCCTGATCCTTCCTGTCCCCAGTCAACCAGATGTGTGACGTTCCCACTGAGGTCACATGAACCACTACAGCCATTCACTGATCTCAGCGGGGATCTGTTCCCAAGCGAAATTCAATGGAACTCATTGGCACATGACCGCGAATAGGACATCACAAGCGGAAACGGGAGACTCAGCGCTGGAACAGAGCAGCATTGAATAGACAAGTGCATTTTTCTGTCTAACAATCATCCTGACTCTCACTAAAATTTGTTTTGGGGTCAAAGAACCAATTTAAAATCAGTGGACCCTACATTTCTAATAGTGACACGTATCACAGTATACATAGAAGAGATCTCATAGCAAAGATCAGAATGAGCCCTCCATTATCGCCCAGAACAGAAGGGCCTGGTATTTGTTTCCCCTCTAACCCTTTTTATGAACCATAGGCAACAACTTACCCAGTGCTAATAATTCAGTTCCTGTGGAGCAACATCGATGTAGTGTCTCTTCCAAGAGATGGGGATTCTTTAAACCATAATAGGTTTGATGGTGGCTAGACTGGTGTTTGGGGTTACTGGGGTAAGGAAACCGTTCTTCTCCCTTTAATTCCTGTTAAGAGGTATAGATTTTTCCTGTCATGTTCCTAGGTCACAGTCTACAGAATAGTCACAGATTGGCGGCAGTAGCCATGATGAACCAGTGTTATAGTCAGGATGGTTGTCACAAGAAGAATAGTTGGGGTGTGACAGGCCTGTAGACGATATCGGCAGCCAAGCAAACAATCCCAAGTGTAAAGCAGGAGCAATATCCAGCAAAAAGGCTTGAATCAACGTCAAAGTTAAGTCAAGAGTCAACATCAGAATCAGTATTATGAGTGATAGTCATTCAAAAGTTAGAAGTGAACCTTAATCTGCAGGCGGATCCTCCTTTAAATAAGCAGCTGGACTGACGGCTAGAGATGTCCCGAACTATTCGCCGGCGAACGGTTCCCGGCGAACATAGCTTGCTCGCGTCCGCCACGGCAGGTGAACATATGCGATGTTTGCGTTCGCCCCTATACTTTATCATTGAGCAAACTTTGACCCTGTACCCCACAGTCAGCAGACACATTCCAGCCAATCAGCATACCATCACTCCCAGACCCGCCCACCTCCTATCTAAACGCAAGGACAGCATCCATCTTAGATTCATTCTGAAGCTGCAGTGTTGGTAATTGTAATCGCAATGCGAGTAATATAACCTGTATTAATCGCATTGCGAATTCAACTTAGATCTGAGTTCCTAATGGTTGTATTGCTAGAATTGACGAATATCACGAATATAGCGCTATATTCTCAATCTTCGTTATATTCTAGCAATACAACCATTAGGAACACAGCTCTGAGTTAAATTTTATGTTCGCGACATCTCTACTGACGGCATTAAAGAACTTTGGTTGCCCCAACAACCGAACACCATTGTGGGGAGGAGCCGTTTCAGGGCTGGATCCATCAAGGCAATGGCTGATGCCGGGACAGGAGAAGGAGGCCACAGAAGTGAATTTGTTGGGTTATTTATGACTAAAGCTGCAATGGGGGCCTTGGAGAATGGGGAGCACATGTTAGTCTTTTTTCGATATGGTAACAAAAAGCTATTAGCCTCCCCTCCCTTAGTAAACAGTAGAATTACCCTAAAGGTTATAGGAAGAAATGGGGGGTTGGTGATCGCTAGCCCTTCTCTTCTGGCTGGCACCACTATAGTTCCCCATTTGGGCCCCTTTTCTTCTATATATGCCACTGACCAGTAGAAAAAGAGACCAATTACGGCTGGAACGCCGTAATTGTGGTAAGTACTGTACTAGTAGTAGTGGTAGTGGTATTAGTAGTGATAGTAGTAGTAGTGGTAGTGGTTCTAGTAGTAGTAGTGGTAGTGATAGAGGTGGTAGCAGTAGTGGTGGTGGTAGTAGTGTTAGTAGTAGTGGTGGTAGTAGTAGTAGTGTTAGTGTGATGAGTAGTAGTGGTAGTAACAGTAGTGGTAGTAGTAGTAGTAGTGGTAGTGGTAGTAGTAGTATTGGTAGTAGTAGTGGTATTGGTGGTAGTAGTGGTAGTGGTAGTAGTAGTGGTAGTAGTAGTAGTGGTAGTGAGTACTAATGGTAGTGGTAGTAGTAATAGTAGTAGTAGTGATGGTATTAGTAGTGAAAGTGGTAGTAGTATTGGTAGTAGAAGTACTAGTAGTAGTAGTGGTAGTGGTGGTGGTGGTAGTAGTAGTAGTAGTAGTGGTATTAGTAGTGATGATGGCAGTAGTGGAAGTGGTAGTAGTAATAGTACTAGTGGTAGTGGTATTAGTAGTAGTGGTAGTGGTAGTAGTAGTATTGGTAGTAGTAGTGGTATTGGTGGTAGTGGTAGTAGTAGTGGTAGTAGTAGTAGTAGTGGTAGTGGTAGTAGTAATAGTAGTAGTAGTGATGGTATTAGTAGTGAAAGTGGTAGTAGTATTGGTAGTAGAAGTACCAGTAGTAGTAGTGGTAGTGGTGGTGGTAGTAGTAGTAGTAGTAGTGGTATTAGTAGTGATGATGGTAGTAGTGGAAGTGGTAGTAGTAATAGTACTAGTAGTAGTGGTAGTGGTATTAGTAGTGATAGTAGTAGTAGTGTTAGTGGTGGTAGTAGTAGTAGTGGTAGTGATAGTGGTGGTAGCATTAGTGGTGGTGGTAGTAGTGTTAGTAGTAGTGTTAGTGTGAGGAGTAGTAGTGGTAGTAACAGTAGTGGTTGTAGTAGTAGTATGTAGTAGTAGTGGTGTTAGTGGTAGTAGTGGTAGTAGTAGTGGTGGTAGTAGTAGTGGTAGTGGTAGTAGTAGTGGTAGTAGTAGTGGTAGTGGTAGTAGTAGTGGAAGTGGCACTAGTGGTAGTAGTAATAGCAGTGGTAGTGGAGTGAGTAGTAGTAGTGATGGTATTAGTACTGGAAGTGGTAGTAGTATTGGTAGAAGGGGTAGTAGTGGTAGTAGTAGTAGTGATAGTAGTAGTAGTGGTAGTAGTATAATGGTAGTAGTAGTAGTAGTAGTAGTAGTAGTAGTGATGGTATTAGTAGTGGAAGTGGTAGTAGTATTGGTAGAAGGGGTAGTAGTGGTAGTAGTAGTAGTGATAGTAGTAGTAGTGATAGTAGTAGTAGTAGTAGTAGTAGTAGTAGTAGTAGTGATGGTATTAGTAGTGGAAGTGGTAGGACAGCATCGATCTTAGATTCATTCTGAAGCTGCAGTGTTGGTAATTGTAATCGCAATGCGAGTAATATAACCTGTATTAATCGCATTGCGAATTCAACTTAGATCTGAGTTCCTAATGGTTGTTGCTAGAATTGACGAATATCACGAATATAGCGCTATATTCTCAATCTTCGTTATATTCTAGCAATACAACCATTAGGAACACAGCTCTAAGTTAAATTTTATGTTCGCGACATCTCTACTGACGGCATTAAAGAACTTTGGTTGCCCCAACAACCGAACACCATTGTGGGGAGGAGCCGTTTCAGGGCTGGATCCATCAAGGCAATGGCTGATGCCGGGACAGGAGAAGGAGGCCACAGAAGTGAATTTGTTGGGTTATTTATGACTAAAGCTGCAATGGGGGCCTTGGAGAATGGGGAGCACATGTTAGTCTTTTTCGATATGGTAACAAAAAGCTATCAGCCTCCCTCCCTTAGTAAACAGTAGAATTACCCTAAAGGTTATAGGAAGAAATGGGGGGTTGGTGATCACTAGCCCTTCTCTTCTGGCTGGCACCACTATAGTTCTCCATTTGGGCCCCTTTTCTTCTATATATGCCACTGACCAGTAGAAAAAGAGACCAATTACGGCTGGAACGCCCCTCTTCAGATGCCCCATGGCAGCCGCTTGGTCTCCCTCTATCGATGTATACTCTTGCCACCACAAGCGTAGAGCCCATTATAGTCTGGGCAACTGAACGGCCATTTACAAATTTTTATTTCTTATTTCATGATTTTTTCATCCAGGTAAAAATAGCTTCCTGAAGACTTTGCTGAGATCATACGGAACTGATATTATGTAATCCTATTTTATACTAAGCACGCTGCCAGCTGCGACAAAAATATTTCAAAAATAAATAACCCAAAGGCCCCTTTGTTTAACTAGTGAACCTGGACATTCTCTAGTTTCCCTGTCTGCACCGACCAAGTCTAGAACTCCTGATGAGTGCAAAATATCAACTCTACTCATTGCTCACAAGGCGTTGTATTCTAAGGTCCTTACAACTCTTCCGTGGGCCTAGGAGCAGAGCGATACCATGTCCACAGACCCTGTACAGCAGCGTGAGTCTCCCTGTAGACTGAGCATTCAGAGGACCCATAGTTCCTTTATTTGAGTAGCATTAGTAATTGTATTAGTAGTTGTAATACTAAAGAAGTAGTAGTGGTAGTGGTAGTAGTAGTGGAAGTGCTAGCAGTAGTAGTGGTAGCAGTAGTGGTAGTAGTAGTAGTAGTTGTAGTAGTAGTAGTGATAATAGTAGTGATGGTATTAGTAGTGGAAGTGGCAGTAGTAGTAATAGTGGTAGTAGTAGTGGTAGTAGTAGTAGTAGTGGTAGTTGTGGTAGTAGTAGTGGTAGTGGTAGTAGTAATTGTAGTAGTAGTGATGGTATTAGTAGTGAAAGTGGTAGTAGTATTGGTAGTAGAAGTACTAGTAGTAGTAGTGGTAGTGGTGGTGGTGGTAGTAGTAGTAGTAGTAGTAGTAGTAGTAGTAGTATTAGTAGTGATGATGTTAGTAGTGGAAGTGGTAGTAGTAATAGTACTAGTAGTAGTGGTAGTGGTATTAGTAGTGATAGTAGTAGTAGTGGTAGTGGTTCTAGTAGTAGTAGTGGTAGTGATAGAGGTGGTAGCAGTAGTGGTGGTAGTAGTAGTAGTGTTAGTGTGAGGAGTAGTAGTGGTAGTAACAGTAGTGGTAGTAGTAGTAGTAGTAGTAGTAGTAGTGGTAGTAGTCGTGTTGGTAGTAGTAGTGGTAGTGGTGGTAGTAGTAGTAGTAGTGGTAGTGGTAGTACTAATGGTAGTGGTAGTAGTAATAGTAGTAGTAGTGATGGTATTAGTAGTGAAAGTGGTAGTAGTATTGGTGGTAGAAGTACTAGTAGTAGTAGTGGTAGTGGTGGTGGTAGTAGTAGTAGTAGTAGTAGTGGTATTAGTAGTGATGATGGTAGTAGTGGAAGTGGTAGTAGTAATAGTAATAGTACTAGTAGTAGTGGTAGTGGTATTAGTAGTGATAGTAGTAGTAGTGGTAGTGATAGTGGTGGTAGCATTAGTGGTGGTGGTAGTAGTGTTAGTAGTAGTGGTGGTAGTAGTAGTGTGAGGAGTAGTAGTGGTAGTAACAGTAGTGGTTGTAGTAGTAGTAGTAGTGTTAGTGGTAGTAGTAGTATTGGTAGTAGTAGTGGTATTGGTGGTAGTAGTGGTGGTGGTGGTAGTAGTAGTGGTAGTGGCAGTAGTGGTAGTAGTAGTGGTAGTAGTAGTGGTAGTAGTAGTGGTAGTGGCAGTAGTGGTAGTAGTAATAGCAGTGGTAGTGGAGTGAGTAGTAGTAGTGATGGTATTAGTACTGGAAGTGGTAGTAGTATTGGTAGAAGGGGTAGTAGTGGTAGTAGTAGTAGTGATAATAGTAGTAGTGGTAGTAGTATAATGGTAGTAGTAGTAGTAGTAGTAGTAGTAGTAGTAGTGATGGTATTAGTAGTGGAAGTGGTAGTAGTATTGGTAGTAGAAGTACTAGTAGTAGTAGTGGTAGTGATATTAGTAGTGATAGTGGTAGTAATGGAAGTGGTAGTAGTATTACTAGTAGTAGTGGTAATAGTAGTGATAGTAGTAGTGGTGGTAGCAGTAGTAATAGTGGTAGTGGTGGTAGCAGTACTGGTGGTGGTGGTAGTAGTAGTGGTTGTAGTAGTAGAGGTAGTAGTAGTAGTAGTAGTGGTAGTAGTAGTGGTAGTAGTATTACTAGTAGTAGTGGTAATAGTAGTGATAGTAGTGGTAGTGGTGGTAGCAGTAGTAGTAGTGGTAGTAGTACTGGTGGTGGTGGTAGTAGTAGTGGTTGTAGTAGTAGAGGTAGTAGTAGTAGTAGCAGTAGTGGTAGTAGTAGTGGTAGTAGTAGTATTAGTAAAAGTAGCTCTCATACAGTGGGATCAGACAACACAGGGTGAGAGGGAGCCTTATGCTGCATTCTTTTATCTGCTTCAAACAGAAAAACATCCCATTTCATGCAGCCACCACTAGATAATGCTCTGTGCAAAGAGATTTTACAGCTGCCATTGAGTTCAATGGTAACTATTAATTTCTATGCACTGAGCTCCCCCTAGTGGTGGCAGAGGACAGTTTTATCAAGTTCTGAAGGGGAAAAGGAGTCAGATTTATCAATATATGTATGCAAGTTGTATGGTGCAAATACATTAAGAAACATTATTCTGCTATAAAATCTGTTTAGGGGGAAAAAAAGAATCTGCATATGTTGAAAATGTAACACCGGGGCAGCAAAGGCATCAGTCCCCAGATCAGACCCCAGAAAATTCTGACCTTAGACCAAACTTCCTAAATTCAAACCAGACCCTCTAAACTAATACAGATCACAGATAAGATCCCAAACGGTATTCAGACCTCAGAACTATGTAAACGATCAGTGTATAATGTGATGGAAAAACGAATCCGGCCAGCAAAGGAGGCAATATGGACGATCACAATACATTAGTAAGTGCCTAACTTTCTCTACATGATAAATTCCACTTCCTGAAGTGAGACATCCCTTTTAATGTGCACGGTGCCTTTAAACGTTTTCTTTATGTCATTGTATTGCACTTTCTGTATATTTTCGTTGCTTATCTAGCCTTTTGGTGGATTCTGTATTTATTCTGCCATTGACCCATCATTCAGCAGCAATATCAGGGCTGCTAATTCTTGTTCTCTGCCTTGTCTGCCGTAAGTCACACCCCATATATAACCGCGATCTGTAAACGTAACAGTAATATCCGCTGACAGGTCTGAAAACTGAGCTGATGACAGCGATACTTGCAGACCCTAAGAAAGAAAACCAGCGTCCACTGTTAATGTATACAAACTGGTGTAAAGGAAAACTGGCTTATTTGCCCCTAGAAACCAATCAGATTCCACCTTTCATTTTCCAAAGGAGCTGTAAAAAATGAAAGCTGGAATCTGATTGGTTGCTAGGAGCAACTAAACCAGTTTTCCTTTACACCAGTTTTGATAAATCTCCCCCTAGTCTATCGAGGTGTATGGCAAACATGCAGATCTAGCAGAGCTGAAATTGTCATTTAAAGGGTATGCATACTTTTGCACCCATTGTTATTATGTCAATTAAACATCTCCCACCGTTTTGTGAGTACAGCTCCACTGCAGACCTATGTGTTGCAGATTGTATTTAATCCCTGCACATGGTCTCATCCTACAATTTTGTCTATACAGCTCCAGTAATGATCATGCCCCCCGCATGATCAATCCTGGTCCAAAGGAAAAATGAAGTAGGTCTTCATGGCAACCAATCAGAGGTCACTGTCTTCATTTTCCCAATGTCCTTTTAAAAATGAGAGTATTGGATCGTTTGTCAGGGGCACCTATTCCACTCCTCCTCTACGACAGTCAACATCTATTTTCCCCATTGTTTGTGGACACATAGGTCTGGACAGGGGCTGCATACACAGAACTACGGAATCGGACTATGCACAAGCTTTGATTGTAGTCTGTTGCCATGGCGACACATTAGAGAATTAATTACATAGGATGCAGGGTAGCAATTGTACCCACACCCTAGAGCAGGGGTAGGCAACCTCTGGCACTCCAGCTGTTGAGAAACTACAACTCCCAGCATGCATACTTGCTCTACTCTTTTAAGAACTCACATAGAAATGAATGGAGAATGCTGGGAATTGTAGTTTTACAACAGCTGGAGTGCCGAAGGTTGCTGATCCCTGCCCTAGAGCCTTAGTGGGCCCTTTCCACACGAAGACACTACACCAGTTTTAGGCAACATGCACGTGACTATATTTTTGGTCAACTTCCGATTTGTGTCTTTTTCGGATCGGATATGGACCAATTCATTTCAGTGGGGCAGCAAAAGATGAGGACTGCACACCCTGTCCTGTCCACATTTGTTTGTCCATTTTACCAGCCCGTAAAAAAAGATACAAAATTTCCTATTCTTGCCCGTTTTGTGGACAGGAATAGGACATATCTACAGAGGTAAAAGAATAAAAATAAATGGCGCCATGCGCACAGCCGGGATCCATGTCTTACGGATGTGCAAGTTGCAGACCACAAAACGGTCATGTGCATGGCCGTAGGTGTTTTGCAGGTCCGCAAAAGCAGATCTGCAAAATACGGATCCTGGCTGTCTGCATAGCGCCGTGAATTTTTTTCACTCCTGCAGATATGTCCTATCCTTGTCCACAAAACGGACAAGAATAGGACATGTTCTTTTTTTTTTGCTGGGCCGCAGAACGGACTTATGGATGCGGACAGCACATTGGTGATGTGAATGGGTCCACATCCGATCTGCGTTTTTTGAAGCTGTGTCCATGAACCCTTTTTCTAAAGCACATGGTAGATGGGTCCTTGAGGTACATCATTCTGCATGGGGGCTGTATACACAGAAAGGATATTTAAATCCAGGCTGCTTCCAAATGAACCACATTTTTTATTTTCATTGCATTCCAGTGCTAATTAGTTGCAAAAGTATTCATACCCTTTCAATCTTTTGGACTGCAGGTTCTATTCTATGTGTCATCACAGGCAGTCGATGGTACGCTGTGATATTACTATGTCTTGTGTCAGATGACACATTCAGCCCTGCTACATCCGCATTAGTATTAGGGCTCATGCACGTGACCGTATGTATTTTGCAGTCTACTAAACACAAAAAAGGATGACACCCGTGTGACGTCCGTGTTGCATCCGTTTTTTTGCGGATCCATTGTAACAATGGACAAGAATAGGACATGTTCTATTTTTTTGCAGAACGGACTTACGGACATATGGGAACGGAATGCACATGGAGGCATTTCCGGGTTTTTTGCGCATATGGGCTGCAAAAAAAAAAAAAACGGAGCGGACATGGAAATAAAATACGCTTGTGTGCATGAGCCCTTACTGTATGTGACCATGCCATAAACACATACTGTATACGGTAATCTTTAACGTTGCGTTGTGTGTGTGTGTGTGTGTGTGTGGGGGGTGATACGGGCCACATCCAGGGAAGCACCAGTGAGGCATATATTATTACTAGTGGTATTACATCAGGCCTGGTCAGTGAAGAAATCCTGACAATTACCATGGGGCTGTGATAAAAGCTAGTGGCTTCCATATGGTCATCAAACTGCAACAGATGGATATAATTACTTCTGTGTCTGCCCCACTGAAATGAAAAACTTCAGCAAATAATGTCAAAAACATGACCTCATGGCAGATTTCATTTACTCAACCTGGTGAACTCTCCGTAACCTTCAGCTACGGTTCTAGATCTAGGGGGCTGATACTTTTACACAAAACATGTGAAGGACAGCCATTACAGAGCGGGTTCCCTCAGAGGCCTCCCCACCACTTATCATGTCCCTGGACCTTAATGAATTGCTCCACAGCTTCAAAGACTTAGTAGGAAACCGCTCTCTTGACATGGTAATGATTTACTTTGAAGATGTTGCACTTGAGAAGGTATGGTCTATCTCAGCCAGGATGGGTTGTTGACCTACAGATTGCAATGGCGGGCTACTGCTCGAAGAGAAAATCCACCCCTTATCTAGAGGATCATGGGCTTTGGATACTGAGATGTTGAGGTACGTATAATGAGTAGTGGTGGGCACGAATATTCGAATCGCGAATATCGCCACTTCGAGAATTTGCGAAGATTTAGAATATAGTGCTATATATTCGAGATTTTTTTTTTTCATCTGAACCCATGATCCCTCCCTGCTTCTTGCTTGTGGGCCAATGAGAAGGCTGCAATGTTGTTGTCTGAGCTTAGCAACATCCCTAGCCACCAATAGGAAAGTTGCCTACCCCTTACTATATAAGAACCTCCCCAGCAGCCATTTTCTGCAGTTTATTACAGTTCTGAGAGAGACAGCAGTGTCATTGCTGTGCTCTGTGCTTTCTTCTCATTACATTAGATAGTTAGTTAGCTTATATATAATACATCTAGTTAGTGGGAGACAGTCAGTGTAGGTTAGATAGTGATATAGTGTAGCTGATAGGTTCCAGTGCAGGGTGTTAGGTAGTGTGATAGGTTCTGATGTCCATACAGTGGATATAAAAAGTCTACACACCCTGTTAAAATGTCAGGTTTCTGTGCTGTAAAAAAAAGGAGACAAAGATAAATAATTTCAGAACTTTTTCCACCTTTAATGTGACCTATAAACTGTACCAATCAATTGAAAAACAAACTGAAATCTTTTAGGTAGAGGGAAGAAAAAATATAAAAATAAAATAATATGGTTCCATAAGTGTGCAAACCCTTAATCTAATACTTTGTTGAAGCACCTTTTGATTTTATTGCAGCACTCAGTCTTTTTGAGTATGAGTCTATCAGCATGGCACATTTTGACTTTGTAAGATTTGGCCACTCTTCTTTGCAAAAACACTCCAAATCTGTCAGATTTCGAGGTTTTCTCCTGTGCACAGCCCTCTTCAGATCACCCCACAGATTTTCAATCGGATTCAGGTCTGGACTCTGGCTGGGCCATTCCAAAACTTGAATCTTCTTCTGGTATAGCCATTCCTTTGTTGATTTGGATGTATGCTTTGGGTCGTTGTCCTGCTGAAAGACGAAGTTCCTCTATATGTTCAGCTTTCTAGCATAAGCCTGAAGGTTTTGGGTCAATATTGATGGTATTTGGAACTGTTCATAATTCCCTCTGTCTTAACTAAGGCCCCAGTTCCAGCTGAAGAAGACCAGCCCCGCAGCCTGATGCTGCCCCCGCCATGCTTCACCTTTTCCCACATGCTTTTGGGAGACATCAGATGTGTTTTTGCAAAATGTAGCCTGGCTTGGATGTTTTTCTTTGTAAGAAAAGGCTTTCGTCTTGCCCCTCTACCCCATAGCCCAGACATATGAAGAATACAGGAGATTGTTGTCACATGTACCACACAGCCAGTACTTGCCAGATATTCCTGCAGCTCCTTTAATGTTGATGTAGGCCTCTTGGTCGCCTCCCAGACCAGTTTTCTTCTCGTCTTTTCATCCATTTTGGAGGGACGTCCAGTTTTTGGTAATGTCACTGTTGTGCCATATTTTCTCCACTTGATGAAGACTGTCTCCACTGTGTTCCATGGTATATCTAATGACTTGGAAATTCTTTACTACCCTTCTCCGGACTGAAACCTTATAACAATGAGATCCTCTGATGCTTTGGAAGCTCTCTGTGGACCATGGCTTTTGCTGTTGGATGCGACTAAGAAAATTTCAGGAAAGACCAACTAGAGCAGCTGAACTTTATTTGGGGTTAATCAGAGGCGGTGTAAATGATGGCGGGTGTATGCTGACTCCTATTTAACAGGATTTCTAATGTGATTGCTTAATTCTAAACACAGCTACATCCCCAGTTATAAGAGGGTGTGCATTATTTTAGTTTTTTTTTGTTTCTTCCCTCCACCTAAAAGATTTCAGTTTGTTTTTCAATTGAGTTGTACAGTTTATAGGTCACATTAAAGGTGGAAAAAGTTCTGAAATGATTTATCTTTGTCTCATTTTTTAACAGCAAAGAAACCTGACATTTTAACAGGGGTGTGTAGACTTTTTATATCCACTGTACATACATGCTACAGATGTAGTGCTGTGATGGCACAACAATACTTAGCGCACCAATCACTTATATGTAGTCAGACCTGCTAAAATGTAAAGTTGCACGTATTGCACAAAAATATGCGCATACTTAATTACCGATTTGCGCAATCGCGAATATATTGGAGCACTCTATCTGCATATAAAGCTATTGTAATGTTCTGCCATGCCGACCATTTTCTCCAGTCTCAGGAAACTTCTAGCAGCTTAAAAAATGTAGCAATAGTGACCCACGCCTGTATTGCGAGCGCAATACGCCCATATTACATAGCCGATTTTTGCAATCAAGAAAATAATTTGTGATGAATATTCGCCCAAATATACGTGAAATATCGCAAATCCGAATATTGCCCCTGCCGCTCATCACTAATAATGAGATTATTAAAGGGCATCTGTCAGCAGTTTTGTCCCTATGACACTGGCTGACCTGTTACATGTGCACTTGGCATCTGAAGGCATCTGATTTGTTCCCATGTCCATATGTGTCCGCATTGCTGAGAAAAATGATGTTTTCATATGTGCAAATGAGCCTCTTGGCGCAACGGGGGTGTTACCATTATACCTAGAGGCTTTGCTCTTTCTACAACTGCCGCACCCTCTCCACTTTGACAGGACCAAGCATGATGATATTTACACTGTCTGGCCCTGTCAATCAAAGTGGAGAGGGTGTGGCAGTTGTAGAAAGAGCAGAGCCTCTAGGTATAATGGTAATGCCCCCATTGCTCCTAGAGGCTCATTTGCATATAATAAAACATCATTTTTATTGTGGGCACATATGAACATGGGACCAACACAGATGTCTTCAGCTGTCAAGTGCACATGTAACAGGTCAGCCAGTGAAAGCCTTCAGAGGAACCCAAAATTGGAGAGTGCAGTCAATATGCTAAATGTGTATGAAAAAAATCGCAGCTCTCTCCGACAGATTATGAAGAGAAGGATTGGACGAGCTGAATTTTCTCGCCTGATTGTGTTGTTCTCTCCAGATTTAAAAGGGGTTGTCCCAAGAAAGAAATGCAACATTTTTCAAACCAGCACCTAGATCTAATACTTTTGTGTTTACATGTAATTAACAATTTAGTATAGCTACTGAGCTATTCAATGAAATGTATCTGTATAGCGCCACCTGCTGTTTGCCCTTTTTAAATTCTCTGTCCACCTTGCTTAGGTGGACGCACATGCTCAGTTCCATCCTTTAACTGACACCTACTGCAGTAGATGGACATGCCCCATGAGCTGCGAGTTTCAAATAAATCTAGAAGAACAATTGGAGCAATGAATGGGGAGCAATAAGTCCTTGGATCCGTGTGAGGTACAGGGCTGGTTCTAAGTTTTTTGGGAAAGATATTCCCATGTACTATATGATGTCGGACTTTCATTTTTTACATAATTTTTATAATTAATGGCATGGCCTCTTTAAGCCATTCCCAGAGGTGTCAGCAGCTTTCTCTTTTTTCCCCATTGACAACACATACATGTTTGGCCGAACAAACATGTATGTTTTGTATGTGTAGATGGGACTCGAATTTCTTGGCCGTTTCGGAACTAAACAAATTTTAGGAAATTCGCTCATCTCTAGTATTAATCTTTTGGTCGTTGTTTATGCTGTTTGTGCTAGAATGCATCTAATGTATATTATTTGTATTGTGGGAAATTAGAGACCTAAATGACATTTGTGGAGGGGTGAGGTTGGACACATCTGCACCAGAGATTTCTATAAAGGCAATAATGTCTTTGAAAAGTTAGTGGCATTAGTGCTACCACTTGTCTATTAATGCTTGCACAAGGACCTTCTGTCCTATGGACAGAATGGACATTTATTGCATGTTGTGAAATTGTTTTTGGGACTAACCCTTTAACTTAAAGCGGCTCTGTCACCAGGATCAACCCTATTAAACCACAACACACTGTCTGGCAGGGCTCATTATGCTGATTAAAACTATACATTTCATTTGTCTGTATGCTAAACAACTGCAGAGATATCTGTGTTTTTATTTATATGCAAATGAGAGGTTTGAGCACCAGGAGGCAGGGCTAAATCTTTTGAGCACTGCTCTGCACACTCCCCCTCAACTTGATTGACAGAGCTAGACATACTGAGGGCAGAGCTGTGTCCTAGCATCTACATATCATATACATTATGTACTATAGCTTCACCACACTGAGTTCTGCATCATTTACCTCTGTTACACCTGTAGATAGAACTCTTGTGGAGATATTAGCGTATTTAGTAATATGTAAATTAGCTGGGTCAAGATCCAAGGGGCTGCCCCGAGCCCTTGGAGCACCACTCTTGGAACACCCCTCTGAGCTGGACACTCCCCCTTCCCCCTTGATTGACAGGGCTCAACCTCTCGTCTAGCTCTGTATTTTCGTGCCTGTGTGACAGAGAGGAACAAATAGTCATTGGTGGTCAGCAAGGTGGACCTGGTAATAATGCAGAATAAAGCCTCATTCATACGTCTGTGCTCAAATCCGTGAGAAGGTGGTCAGTGATGGATCCGTGTGTCCGTTTTTTGCTGTCCGTGTGTCATCCATGTTTTCACTAACCCTGCACAGTTGAAAAATAATTTTCAAAGCATCTCTTCCAAATGTGAATGAGGCTTAAGATATTGGTATCAGTGTGTTAGCAAAATCATGCATTTCAATATAAAATGCGTTCCAGAATGTATGCAGGTCCTGGTGCTCATTGGTGGCAGCGGAGCCCCTGGACCAAGGAGAGAGGAACATATGATCCTAGTGATTGAGAACTTAAACTGGCCCTGGAAAAAAAACCTAAAAGTGGCCCCAAGTTGTAGGTAGGTCCAAATTGACAGAAGGCAGAGTAACACGAGCAGGTGGGTCCAGCAATACTATAGTGCAACACAAAATACCACAGTGCAGCATTCACTAGGGACACCAGTGGCTGCTGGCCAGGTGCACAAATAACTGATAATCTTAGCGTGAATTAATGCTGAGAGCATTAGATCGCTATGAACGTGGACAGTGGTCTCGAGGTGGCCTCAGGCGGCCCTCTGGGCGTCGGGCCACTGGGAAATTTCCCTGTAGGGTCTATGAACAGTCCATCCCTGCTAGTGATCCACCTCCACCCTTCCTAGCTGAGAATAGAGGCTGCTGGGAGGATTGCGGGTTCTCCTCCTCGTACAGTCCCCTCTCCCTTGTCCAGGTCCACCCTGCTGACCACCAGTGACCATTTGTTACACTCAGTCACCAACGTCAGCAGGTTTTTTGTTTAGCTTGTTTTAGTCACGCAGACACAAGAATACAGCTCCAGACGAGAGGTCTAGCCCTGTCAATCAAGAGGAAGTGCCTAGCTTAGAGGGGTGTTACAAGAGTGGTGCTCCAAGGGCTCAGGTCAGCCCCTTGGTGCTTATACAAGCTCATTTACATTTTACTGAAAACACAAATATCTCGACAACAGTTCTACTTACAGATATAACAAAGATATTATTTCAATCAGCTGGATAATCCCTACCTGGCAGTATGACTGGTTTAATTGGGTTGATCATGCTTACAGATGTTCTTTAAGCATTTTCCAGGAACAGCTGCTAGCCATTAGCCTCGCCTCTGGGAGGCGATTTCTGCAGCTGTAGGCGTGCTTGGGGATTCAAATTTAGGCGGGCTGGGCACATTAGGGGGGCGTTACTGGGCTCCTGAGCTGGGAAAAAAACGCCCCTCTGGGCACCTTGGACCCTAATAAAGGAAAATTTGTTTTTTATCAAAATGACAAGTGACAAAGAAAAAAGAACAGATCCGGATATAAGGTACTTTATTACACATAGATAATGTGACAGAAAAAAATGATGATAGGCAGGTGACAGATTCCCTTTAAGTACTCTGAGGAATTACTTGAGCGCAATATGGCAGTATTAATTGAGAAATATATGTCTATTAATTGAGTACCATGTATGGCAATGTTAATGTAGCACCATATGGAGACATTAAGCGAGTCCTATGTATAAATTATTTATTATGGTAGTATTGAGTACTGTGAGGAATTACTTGAGCGCAATACGGGAGTATTAATTGAGTGATATACTGTATGTGTATTAATTGATCACCGTGTATGACGGTATTAATGTGGCATTATATGACGGTATTAAGTCCTATGTGTAAATTAATTATTGTGGCAGTATTGAGTTCGGTGAGGAATTACTTGAGCGCAGTATTAATTGAGAAATCTGTGTGTATTAAAATGAGTACCATGTATAGCGATATTAATGTATATCGCCATACATGGTACTCAACAACAGTATAAGGAGATGTTAAGTGAGTCCTATGTGTAATTTAATTATTATGGTATTATTAAGTGAGTACTGTGAGGAATTACTTGAGCGCAATATGGGAGTATTAATTGAGTGATATACTGTATGTGTATTAATTGAGCACAATGTATAGCGACACTAATGTAGCAATAAATGGAGATATAAAACAATTGAGTACTGTATTGAGGTATTACTGAGGCACTGCTCACAATCAAACCCGATTGTACAACTTGTGGTGTATGTTTACTAAGGGGGTACTCTTCATAGAGGCAATGGGCTTTATTTTCAGGGGCAAGGGCAAAGCATGGCAAATTAGAAAAACTAGATATACAAGTACAATATGACAGTCTCAGGCCTAATGGAAATAGAATATTCTTCACTGACAGCAAGCAGTGGGAGAAATTGAAGCACACAGTCATTTCTTATATTTCCTCATACCAGTGTGCCACACATGCATTAATAGGGGGCGTGTGAATAATTTATAGTCAGAGTGCACACCGTACGACGGAGTACGATCTTCAAAGAAACCTGTGCCTCCAATGTGCTATATCTGTGATTTACATCTAAGTCTTTGTGATTGCACAAAATGCAGCAGATGTCACATACTTGTATCTGGGGGTATTCCTCGTGCAGCATGCTTCTCATTTTCTATGCTGGTTACATAATATCCTTTTCACCGATTAACTAACATATTGGGACAGAAGCCAAACGTCTGACACCCAGAAAGATCACAGAGAGTAAAGAGACCGGCGGGTCGGGGGAGTTGGTGGTGGTGGTGGGGTTATGGGATTTTGTAATTGTGTTGGCAGGGTTGTCCTATAAAGGGGTAATTTAACCTAGATTTTTACATAGCAGAGGCATCTAATAAAGGGCGCCATTCCCTATGCTGCCCCGCTGAAGTGAACATAGTGGCCGGTTGGACACACTTGTGGCCACTCCATTAATTTCTATGGGAGTTCCGGAGATTGACGAGTTCAGCACTCACCTATCTCCAGCATTCCCATAGAAATCAATGGAGAGGCCGTACACATGCCCGACCCGCCACTCTGTTCATTTCAGGGGGCTGCACGGGGTACGGGGCTCCTGTTCTCACGATCAGTGGAGGTACTAGCAATATGACCCCCACTGATCTAATATTTATCCACTATACGGATGTCATCCGTTTTTTTTTGCGGAACCACAATTTACTATTAAGCATATATGATATCATACTTCATTATTTTACCAATCTCTGTGTTACAGTCAAAAGCACATCTATACAGGACGCAGAGGTAGCAGTTGCATATAGACTATGAAGCCTAACGGCCTCTCTGCAGTACTCCAGTACAGAAGGTATCTGCAAATGGTTTGTAATGTATGGTATGGTTGGCAGGGACAGGGCTAATCACCCTGTTCCTTCCCTCTTGGCAGGAGTGGATCTGTCCAGCTTCCTGTCGAGGGGCAGAGGAAACAAGTCAGGATCCAAGCCTCAGGATCCAGAGACTAACCGATCTCTGTGGAGGTGACTGCTTCTGCTGCAGCAAGAAAGAAAGTACACTCGTGGCCATTTTTGAGAATGACACAAATATTAGTTTTGACAAAGTTTGCTGCTAGACTGCTTTTAGATCTTTGTTTCAGTTGTTTCTGTGATGTAGTGAAATATAATTACACGCACTTCATAAGTTTCAAAGGCTTTTATCGACAATTACATGACATTTATGCAAAGAGTGAGTATTTGCAGTGTTGACCTTTCTTTTTCAGGACCTCTGCAATTCGACTGGGCATGCTCTCAATCTACTTCTGGGCGAATTCCTGACTGATAGCAACCCATTCTTTCATAATCACTTCTTGGAGTTTGTCAGAATTAGTGGGTTTTTGTTTGTCCACCCGCCTCTTAAGGATTGACCACAAGTTCTCAATGGGATTAAGATCTGGGGAGTTTCCAGGCCATGGACCCAAAAGTCAACGTTTTGGTCCCCGAGCCACTTAGTTATCACTTTTGCCTTATGGCACGGTGCTCCATCGTGCTGGAAAATGCATTGTTCTTCACCAAACTGTTGTTGGATTGTTGGAAGAAGTTGCTGTTGGAAGGTGTTTTGGTTTCATTCTTTATTCATGGCTGTGTTTTTGGGCAAAATTGTGAGTGAGCCCACTCCCTTGGATGAGAAGCAACCCCACACATGAATGGTCTCGGGATGCTTTACTGTTGGCATGACACAGGACTGATGGTAGCGCTCACCTTTTCTTCTCCGGACAAGCCTTTTTCCTGATGCCCCAAACAATCGGAAAGAGGCTTCATCGGAGAATATGACTTTGCCCCAGTCCTCAGCAGTCCATTCACCATACTTTCTGCAGAAGATCAATCTGTCCCTGATGTTTTTTTTGGAGAGAAGTGGCTTCTTTGCTGCCATTTTTGACACCAGGCCATCTTCCAAAAGCCTTCGCCTCACTGTGCGTGCAGATGCGCTCACACCTGCCTGCTGCCATTCCTGAGTAAGCTCTGCACTGGTGGCACTCCGATCCCGCAGCTGAATCCTCTTTAGGAGACGATCCTGGTACTTGCTGGACTTTCTTGGATGCCCTGAAGCCTTTTTAACAAGAATTGAACCTCTTTCCTTGAAGTTCTTGATGATCCTATAAATTGTTTGAGGTGCAATCTTAGTAGCCACAACATCCTTACCTGTGAAGCCATTTTTATGCAACGCAATGATGGCTGCACGCCTTTCTTTGCAGGTCACCATGGTTAACAATTGAAGAACAATGATTTCAAGCATCACCCTCCTTTTAGCATGTCAAGTCTGCCATTTTAACCCAATCAGCCTGACATAATGATCTCCAGCCTTGTGCTCGTCAACATTCTCACCTGAGTTAACAAGACAATTACTGAAATGATCTCAGCAGGTCCTTTAATGACAGCAATGAAATGCAGTGGAAAGGTTTTTTTTTGGGAAGTTAATTTTCATGGGAATGAAGGACTATGCAATTCATCTGATCACTCTTCATAACATTCTGGAGTTTATGCAAATTGCTATTATAAAAACTTAAGCAGCAACTTTTCCAATTTCCAATATTTATGTAATTCTCAAAACTTTTGGCCACGACTGTAGGAAAGACAAGAACTCAGAATCTGCATGGCCAAGCATAGAAGTCAGCAAGGTAACCTGTGACTACAGCTAACCAGACTTTACTGCTTGTGAGGGATTACAGTTAAGACACCTGACACCCTTAACCATGTCCTGGCCAGATGTGCCTCAAAAGACCTGTATCCTGCAGTGGACACTCCAGCCACAATTTCCAGATGACAGTTACCAGCCAGCTAGAGAAAAAGACTTTAGCAGGATAGCATACCAAGAATGCCATTATTTGCCACTTTGCCAGCCTCCATACCTCAACATCTGGGAAAAGGATTTGCACAGTGTACAGATTATTATTGGATGCACTACAAGTCCTATTTTGCAGTCAAGTAAAAAGAGACATATATTATTCTATCTCTGGGCTGGCTATCTGATTTCTATCACACCGTACACTCATAGTCTCATTACTGTAACTCTTGCCAGCCTCCCATACAAACACCAACATCAAGGGCACACCAAACTACCATCAGGCAGGAGGCCTAACTACAGAGTATGCCCTGATGGAAGAAAGGGTGTCCTTAGAGAGCAGGGTAGAGGGAAGAGTTCCAGGGAGGCTAGCCCTGATCTGACACACCCCAACAAGTTTGCAAGGTTGGCAGATGAGGGGGATGACAGTTCAGGGATGGCACTGCTGCAGCCGGACACTTCCTCTGCCAGTCAGGGGAATGTCAGCTCCAGTAAGCAGGGGACCAGGAGAGCAGGGCAGGCCAGACAGGTGCTGGTAGTGGGAGACTCAATTATTAGGGGTACAGATAAGGTGCGCTGTCACAAAGACTGGGATCGACGAACAGTGTGTTGTCTTCCTGGCGCTCGAGTTCGACACATGGCGGATCGGGTTGACAGATTACTGGGAGGGGCAGGAGAAGACCCAGCGGTCATGGTCCATATCAGAACCAATGACAAAGTTAGAGGAAGGTTGAGCGTCCTTAAAAATGATTTTAGGGATTTAGGTCAAAAGCTTAGAGCAAGGACCTCAAAGGTAGTGTTTTCCAAAATACTGCCTGTACCAAGAGCCACACAAGAAAGGCAGCGGGAGATTAGGGAGGTTAGTAAGTGGCTCAAGAACTGGTGTAGGAAGGAAGGGTTTGGATTCCTGGAGAACTGGGCGACTTCTCTGTCGGCTACAGCCTCTATCGTAGGGATGAGCTGCATCTCAATGGGGAAGGGGCAGCTGTGTTGGGGGAGAAGATGGCTAGAAGGTTGGAGGAGTGTTTAAACAAGGGGGGGGGGGGGTAATTACATTATAGGAGGGGAAGATAGTGCAGATAGAGACCAGGGGTGAGGTAGTGTGACTGGGCGAGGAACGGAAGGGGGGACTAGAACAGTTCTGAATGAAAGGTGTAGGGTTCAAAATATACAAAAACCTCTTAATTGTATGTACACTAATGCCAGAAGCCTGACTAACAAGACTGGTGAACTGGAATTAGTCATGTGTGAGGAGGACTATGACATAGTGGGAATAACTGAGACATGGCTGGAGATAGCTATGACAGTGGGAATAACTGAGACATGGCTGGATGATAGCTATGAGATAGTGGGAATAACTGAGACATGGCTGGATGATGGTTATGCCAGTGGGAATAACTGAGACATGGCTGGATGATAGCTATGACTGGGGGGCAGTTAATATAAAAAGTTACAATATGTTTAGAAAGGATCGTCAAAATTGGAGAGAGGGAGGGGTCTGCCTCTATGGGAAGCGCTGTCTGAAGCCCACAGTCCGAGAAGATATAAGTGAGGGACATGAGCATGTGGAGTCACTGTGGGTAGAGATACATGGAGGCAAAAACAATAATAAATTACTAATAGGAGTGTATTATAAACCACCTAATATACCAGAGTCCACAGAAAATCTATTACTAAACGAGATAGACGAGGCTGCAAATCATAATGAGGTCGTTATTATGGGGGACTTCAACTACCCAGATATAGACTGGGAAAGTGAAAGCTGTACATCTCATAAAGGAAACAGGTTCTTGGCAATAGCCAAAGACAATTACCTTTCCCAACTGGTTCAGGTCCGGACTAGAGGGACGGCCATACTGGACTTAGTATTAACCAATAGACCTGATAGAACAACAGACGTGCAGGTCGGGGGACACCTGGGAAATAGTGACCATAAAGTAATAACTTTCCAATTATCATTCAAAAGAGCATTTCTACAGGGAGGAACAAAAATACCAAACTTCAAAAAAGCTACATTTAGCCAACTAAGCGAGGCCATAGGCCTAACTAACTGGGACAAAGTCCTCAAAAATAAAAATACAACCACAAAATGGGATATATTTAAAAGCATCCTGAAATCTCATTGTGAGAGGTACATACCTTATGGGAATGAAAGGTTAAGGAACAAGAAGAAACCAATGTGGATAAATAGAACTATAAAGAAAGCAATAAATGACAAAAAGAAAGCATATAAATCCCTAAAACAGAAGGGGAGCCAGGAAGCACTGATAAAAGCAGCGAAACTAGAGACCGAGAGATTAATCGCCAAAGAGAGTAAAACTAACCCTAAAATGTTCTTCAATTATATAAATGGTAAAAAATATAAATCTAAAGGAGTCGGCCCTTTACAGAGTGATGAGGGGGGAGTTGCAGAGAGCGATGAGGAGAAAGCAAAGCTATTAAATCTTTTTTTCTCCACTGTTATCACTGAAGAAAATAAACTGTCAGATGAAATGCAGAATTTAAAAGTAAATTCCCAACTAAAAGTGCCCTGTCTGACCCAGGAAGAAGTACAGCGGCGTCTTAAAAAGATTAAAATAGACAAATCGCCTGGACCAGATGGCATACACCCCCTTATCCTAAGAGAATTAAGTGATGTCATAGCCAGACCCTTATATCTGATATTTACGGACTCTATACTAACAGGGAGTGTTCCACAGGATTGGCTCATAGCAAATGTGGTGCCAATATTCAAAAAGGGTCCAAAAACAGAGCCAGGAAACTATAGGCCGGTAAGTTTAACATCCATCGTGGGTAAACTGTTTGAAGGTTTTCTAAGAGATGCTATCTTGGAGTATCTCAATGAAAATAAGAAAATAACGCCATATCAGCATGGCTTCATGAGGGATCGGTCATGCCAAACAAATGTAATCAGTTTCTATAAGGAGGTAAATTCTAGACTTGACAGCGGCGAATAAATGGATGTCGTATATCTGGACTTCTCCAGAGCATTTGACACTGTACCTCATAAAAGGTTGGTATATAAAATGAGGATGCTTGGACTGGGAGAAAATGTCTGTATGTGGGTAAGTAACTCGCTGAGTGACAGAAAACAGAGGGTGGTTATTAATGGTACATACTCAGATTGGGTCACTGCCAATAGTGGGGTACCTCAGGGGTCAGTACTGGGCCCTATTCTCTTCAATATATTTATTAATGATCTTGTAGAAGGCTTGCACAGTAAAATATCAAGTTTTGCAGATGACACTAAGAGGACAGTATACCATATATATATACTACAGAGGACTGTATACTGTATATATACTACAGAGGACAGTATACTGCTACAGAGGGATCTGGATAGATCAGAGGCTTGGGCAGAGAAGTGGCAGATGAGGTTTAACACTGACAAATGTAAGGTTATGCACATGGGAAGGAATAATGCAAGTCACCCGTACATACTAAATGGTAAAACAGTAGGTAACAGCGACATAGAAAAGGACCTAGGAATTTTAGTGAACAGCAAACTAAGCTGTAGAAAACAGTGTCAGGCAGCGGCTGCCAAGGCCAATAAGATAATTCTTGCATCAAAAGGGGCATAGACGCCCGTGATGAGAACATAGTCCTACCACTTTACAAATCACTAGTCAGACCACACATGGAGGACTGTGTACAGTTCTGGGCTCCTGTGAACAAGACAGACATAGCAGAGCTGGAGAGGGTTCAGAGGAGGGCAACTAAAGTAATAACTGGAGTGGGGCAACTACAGTACCCTGAAAGGTTATCAAAATTAGGGTTATTCACTTTAGAAAAAAGACGACTGAGGGGAGATCTAATAGCTATGTATAAATATATCAGGGGTCAGTACAGAGATCTCTCCCATCATCTATTTATCCCCAGGACTGTGACTGTGACGAGGGGACATCCTCTGCGTCTGGAGGAAAGAAGGTTTCTACACAAACATAGAAGAGGATTCTTTACGGTAATACATTTCTCCTTTGGTAATTGTTTCATAGGTAGGTACAGTTGCAAGAAAATGTAAGTGAACCCTTTGGAATTGCCTGATCTCTTCAATCTCTAATAAAATGTGCTTTGATTGTTACCTAAGTCACAATTATAGACAAACACAATCTAACTAAACTGCTGACACACAAGAAGCTGTGCCATTCATGTCTGTTATTGAGCCCATTCAATATAAATACCCACAGTGCAGGGAGAAAAAGTAAGTGAACCCTTGAATTCAATAACCTGTAGATCCCCTTTAACAACAATCACCTCCACCAAATGTTTCCTGTAGCTGAAAGTTAGATCTGTACAACATTGAGGAGGAATTTTGGACCATTCCTCCCACTGTGTGTCAATTCACCAATATTTTCTGCGATGCATTTACAATGTCTTCAGGTCGTGCCACAGCATCTCCTCAAGATTAAGGCCAGGACTCTGATATAGTCCATTCCCAAACACAAATCCTCTTTTCAGCCATTCTTTCAGTGATTTACCTGCGTGATTTGGGTCATTGTCTTGTTGCATCACCCAACATCTCTTCAACTTTTTTTTGTATTGTGACTTACATCATTGAGCACATTTTATTAGTTAGCAATTTTGATTGATAGATAGATAGATAGATAGATAGATAGATAGATTAGAGATATATATATAGATAGATAGACAGATAGATAGATAGATAGAATTCAACTTTATTGTCATTGTAAAAGTACAAGTATGATGCAATGAAACAAGTTAGCATCCAAACAAAAATGCGAAACAGTAATATTTACATACAAATGCTAACAATATGGAATACATTAAACAAAAATCTATTGAAACAATTAAAAAGACTTTCAGAATTTAGCATTTTCACAGCCTCTGGAAAAAAAAAAAACCTTCCTAAGCCTACTTGCACGAGAACGATGGCACCTACAGTGTCTACCTGATGGAAGAAGTTTTAAAAGTCCATAAAGAAGATAAATAGCCTCTGAAATCCCTCTCGCAGGACTCAAACAGCGCTGTGATAGACCCTCAATGGAAGTGGGATTCTTATAATACGTTGAGCAGATTTCACCACACGTTGCAGCAGTTTGCGTTCAATTGCAGAATGATTGCCATAACATACTGCAATTTAAGGGTACTTTCACACTAGCGTTGGTGCGGATCCGTCTGTTTATTTGCACAGACGGATCCGCACCTCTAATGCAAACGTTTGTATCCGTTCAGAACGGATCCGTTTGCATTAGCTTTAAAGAAAAATGACAAAGTCCAAAACAGATCCGTTTTGAATTACATTGAAAGTCAATGGGGAACGGATCCGTTTTCAAATGCACCATATTGTGTCACTGACAACGGATTCGTCCCCATTGACTTACATTGTAAAAAAAAACGGATCCGTTAGGCTCTGCCTCTTCAGACGGACACCAAAATGCTGCATGCTGCGTTTTGGTGTCCGCCTCCAAAACGTAATAGAGGTGGAACGGAGCCGAACTGATGCATTCTGAACGGATCCTTATCCATTCAGAATGCATTGGGGCTTAACTGATCCGTTTTGGACCGTTTGTGAGAGCCCTGAAACGGATCTCATAAACGGAATCCAAAACGCTAGTGTGAAAGTACCCTAATATCTGAGTACAGTCTCCATGGAATAAAGATAAAAGTCCACCGATATCTTGGGACACAAGTGAGCACTCTTAAGGCACCTCAAAAAGGCTGCTGTGCTTTTTTTTTTACCAAGACAGAGGAATTTAAAGACCAAGTAAGGTCATCAGATATGTGAGTACTTATACAGAGATAGAGAGATAGATAGATAGATAGATAGATAGATAGATAGATAGATAGATAGATATGATAGATAGATATGAGAGATAGATAGATAGATATGAGATAGATAGATAGATAGATAGATAGATAGATAGATAGATAGATAGGTAGATAGATAGATAGATAGGAGATAGATAGAGATAGATAGAGATAGATAGATAGATAGATAGATAGATAGAGATAGAGAGATAGATAGATAGATGATAGATAGATAGATAGATAGATAGATATAGACCGACAGACAGATAGATAGATACATACATTATTATTTGATACAATAGAAAAACAGAACTTAATATTTGGTACAGAAACCTTTGCAGTTACAGAGGTCAGACGTTTCCTGTAGTTCTTGACCAGGTTTGCACACACTGCAGCGAGGATTTTGGCCCACTCCTCCATACAGATCTTCTCCAGATCTTTCAGGTTTTGGGCTGTTGCGGCTACATTGAGTTTCAGCTCCCTCCAAAGATTTCCGGTTGGGTTACGGTCTGGAGAATGGCTAGGCCACTCCAGGACCTTGAAATGCTTTTTACGAAGCCACTCCTTAGTTTCCCTGGCTATGTGTTTCGGGTCATTATCCTGCTGGAAGGCCCCGACCCATCTTCAATGCTCTTAGGGTGGGTGCACATCAGTGTTATGTATTCCGTTATGGCTTTCTGTTATAACATGGTTATAATAGAAAATAATGGAATCCATAAGACGGGCAGATGGGCAGCATAACCGATCCATTATGCAGGAGTCCAGTCCAGCATAACGGAAACCAGGATGGATCCGTTATGCCGCCCATAGACTTGTATTATGACGGAATGCAAAACGGAAGCCTTTAAGAGGCATTCCGTTTTGCTTTCTGTCATAATAGAAGTCTATGGGAATCAAAACAGATCCGTCTGGTTTCTGTTATGCAGAACGGAAAACAAAGTCCTGTCGACAGGACTTTCTTGTCCGTTCTGAATAACGGGAACCAGACATACAGGTAATAAGTGCAGAGTAGGAGGGCTTCTTATAGAAAAACTAACAGGTCTGTGAGAGCCAGGATTCTTGCTGGTTGGTAGGTGATCAATACTTATTTCATGCAATAAAATGTAAATTAAGCATGTGGAAGTGTACGATAAAAATAACAAACATCTCCATTCTATGTAGGTGAGAAAACTTGCAAAATTGCCAGTGTATCAAATACTTATTTTCCCCACTGTAGATAGATAGATAGATAGATAGATATGAGATAGATAGATAGATAGATAGATGAGATAGATAGATAGATAGATAGATAGATAGATAGATATGAGATAGATAGATAGATAGATAGATAGATATGAGATAGATAGATAGATAGATAGATAGATAGATAGATATTAGATAGATAGATAGATAGATAGATAGATAGATATGAGATAGATGATGGCCTTGATGGGTATTATAATAGATCATTAAATATAGATAGAAGTGAGAGAGACAGACAACTGGACAGACAGACAGATAGATAGATAGATAGATAGATAGATAGATAGATAGATAGATAGATAGATAGATATACAAAAACGGGCAGCACAGCCGATAAGTAAAGTTCAGTAGTATGGGTGCCAGCAGCTGTGGGGGCGATCAACCCACCTACTTACATAAAAAAACTAAATCCGCAGCACATCCAAATTTCAAGTGTGTTTATTCACCAGAAAAAAACGCAACGTTTCAATCCAGTCAGTGGGATCTTTCTCAAGCAAGGTGATAGCAAACTAGTGTTCAGAAGAAGGGTATATACACACCCGCATTGTCATTGGTTGACTAAACTCATTATTAATAAACAGTGAATATAAGGCAAACTAATACAAACATAATGGTGAAGTGCACATATTGGGAAAGTGTCACATATAAATAATCGCAATTCATACTGTGGGGCCCCCGATCTATTGTTGGTCTTGCCCTGCTTTTGATATATTCACATTTCTTATGTTTAACAGTTTTACATCTACAACCCTTCTGTCTGTATTTGTCTGTATTACATGCAGCAGTTTATAACAGGGGCCCTTGCTATTGATGCTGATGATGTATTTATAATATGCTCCTTTTTTATTTGTATTCACCCGTCGATCTCCCCACGCCCGCTATTTAGTCTATTTGAGTTTAGATTATGGAACTATTATTCGCGTTGTCACCATAGAAAATACAATGAGAGTGTTGTGCTGATCTATAACAAGAAGCTAAGACCTTATTATACTAATAGACTTTTATTATATATACCTAAAAGATCCTTTGAAAGCGATTTGCTAGTGAGGATGGTACTGCAAGGACCTTTGATAATATATGCGCATTTGCTGTGTTTTTGCGATCATGTGACCTGTAGTTGGTCACATGAGATCACATGGGATAGAGGTTTATTTCCTTGACCACGTGATGTATACCCGATGACGTCGGGAGTCCTGGCTGTGACCAAGGTCCTTTTACCCAGACATGCGCACTTATGATAGGGAGACGCTGATTTCGGCACGAGGTATACATTGCAGGTTAGTGCTTGCGATACTTCCTAATTGCCTACAGTTGTTTTTAAATGTTTTCATATTTTTCCTCACAGGTGTTTTTACTGATGAGTGATGGCACAATACTAATTAAGATGGTTTTAACCCTTTAAGGACCGGAGGTTTTTTACTTTTTGAGTTTTCGTTTTGCACTCTCTGCCTTCCCATAGCCATAGCTTTTTTATTTTTCGGTTCACATAGCTCTATGAGGGCTTGCTTTTTGCAGGACAAGTTGTACTTTCCAACGACACCATTTAATATTGCATATGATGTAGTGGGAAGCGGGGAAAAAATTCCAAATAGGGTGAAATTGCAAAAAAAAAGCAATTCCACCACAGTTTTGCGGCTTTTTAAATTCCGACGTTCAATGTGCGATAAAACTGACCAGTAACTTTTACTCTACAGGTCAGTACGAATCCGGCGATACCCTATATGTATAGGTTTTCTTGCGTTTTGATAGTGAAAAAAAAATTCAACAGTGGGAAAAAAATCTGTTTTACTTTTTTGTCACCATGTTTTGACCCCTATAACTTTTTTGTAATTAGGGTACTTTCACACTAGCGTCTTGGATTCCGTTTGTGAGATCCGTTTCAGGGCTCTCACAAACGTTCCAAAACGGATCAGTTCAGCCCAATGCATTCTGAATGGATAAGGATCCGTTCAGAATGCATCAGTTCGGCTCCGTTCCGCCTCTATTACGTTTTGGAGGCGGACACCAAAACGCAGCATGCAGCATTTTGGTGTCCGTCTGAAGAGGCGGAGCCTAACGGATCCGTTTTTTTTACAATGTAAGTCAATGGGGACCGATCCGTCTTCAATGACACAATATGGTGCATTTGAAAACGGATCCGTTCCCCATTGACTTTCAATGTAATCCAAAACGGATCCGTTTTGGACTTTGTCATTTTTCTTTAAACCTAATGCAAACGGATCCGTTCTGAACGGATACAAACGTTTGCATTAGAGGTGCGGATCCGTCTGTGAAAATAAACAGACGGATCCGCACCAACGCAAGTGTGAAAGTACCCTTATATGTACAGAGCTGTATGGGGCTCATTTTATGCGTCATAATCCTATCTTTTTACTGATACCATTTTGGGGTGTGTATGATTTCTTGATCACCTTTTACGTAACTTTTTGTGGAAAATAAAGCGACCAAAAATGGCGAATCCAATTTGACTTATGGGGAATATTTTTTTATATTTTTATACTATGGGCATTTTCGCACATTGCGACACCCATGATGTGTATTTTTTAATTTTTTTTAGTTTTTTAATTTTGATTTTAGCAAAAGGGGGGTGATTTGAACTTTTATGTTTTTTTTTTTTTTTTTTTTTAACTTTTATATAGTTCCCATAGGGAACTATAACTTACAATCATCTGATTGCGATTTTCATACCTTCCAATGCAATAGCATTGGAATATATGAAAAATCGCATATTTCCTATGAAGCCTATTACAGGCAAAGCTCCATAGGAAATACTATACAGCAGCCTGGGTTTCATTCATAGAGACCCAGGCTACTACAGGCGCACTCCGGCTCCTCCGATCGCCACACGGGGGAGCCGGAGCACAAACCGAAAGTAAAACTTTCGGTTTGTGCGCACTCAGATGCCGTGATCAGGATTGACCACGGCATCTGAGGGGTTAAATGGCCGCGATCGGCATCGCTGCCGGTCGCGGACATTAGCCGCGGGTGTCTGCTACAGAAACCATGCGGACACCCGCGGCTAAGGCGCCCGCATGGAGCAGGAGCGGGCGCCATCTTTAAAGACCGAACGCAGGACGTACATGTCGTCCTGTGTCCTTAAGAGGTTAAAGTTTATGGCTATATTTTTTAATAATCGAGTATTGCGATTTATTTATATGTGACACTTTCAGGTTTGTATTTCCCAATATGTGCACTTCACCATTATGTTTGTATTAGTTTGCCTTATGTTCACTGTTTATTAATAATGAGTTTAGTCAACCAATGACAATGCGGGTGTGTGTATATAACCTTGTTCTGAACACTAGTTTGTTATCACCTTGCTTGAGAAAGATCCCACTGGGTGGATTGAAACGTTGCGTTTTTTTCTGGTGAATAAACACACTTGAAATTTGGATGTGCTGCGGATTTAGTTTTTTTAGATAGATAGATAGATAGATAGATAGATAGATAGATAGATATTGATATATTCACAAAAATATAAATGATAAGGGTACTTTCCCACTTGCGTTAAACTTTTACGGTATTGAGTTCCGTCCTAGGGGCTCAATCCCGGAAAAAAATGATCAGTTTTATCCTAGAGAGAAGTCCATTCAGGATGCATCAGGATGTCTTCAGTTCAGTCACTGTACGGTTTTTGGACAGAGAAAATACCACAGCATGCTGCGGTATTTTCTCCATCGAAAATTCCGGAACACTTGCTGGAATGCCGGATCTGGCATTAGTTTCCATTGAAATGTATTAGTGCCAGATCCGGCATTAGAATTACTGCATTGACGGATCCGGTCTTCCGATCTGTGCATGCGCAGACCTTTAAAAATGTGAAAAAATAAATACCGGATCCGTTTTTCCGGATGGCAACCGGAGAGACGGATCCAATACTGCAATGCATTTGTGAGACATCCGTCTACAAATGCTGTCCGTTTACATACAGATTGCCGGATAGGGGTGAACTCACTTTTTTATCATTTCCTTTGGTGTCAGAAACACAGTTTTATTTTTATTTTGTTGTTTTTTTGTTTTTTTCATGACTCCTGAGACTTTCCCATTCTACATGGAGGCTCCAGCTGCTGAAATCTCACCATGTTATTAATATCTACAGGAAACCCCTTTAAAACAATGCAAAGAAGCTTGCCCCCAAAACACTACATGACAACCTCAGCTCTGCTGCCTCTGTACAATCACTAGGCTCTTTTACCTTCAGACAGCGGCCATTACTGTTTCAGAATTTTGGTGTACATCAATGACTGCAGAATGCAGGAATGTCCTCTGATCCCAGGCCCCGCAGGAGGAATCTTCAGTATGTTGTTTTTCATTACCGGCTCTTGCAGTGAAGCCAATGTCTATAATAAGCTGTCACTGAGTCAGCACAATCAGGAGCCACTGGCATTCAGCGTGTGCCCACAGACTCTGGCTCTTGCCAAACATGACCAGTTCACATGACTTCCCATGGTTAGTTAGCATTGTGTGGAGACTGTGTGGGCTCCGCGGGCTCGAGGAATTGGCACTGTGGGCCCAGAACCCATGTTGGGGGTCTTTAAGCCCTGTCATCAGCGACATAGCAGTCATTTTTTTCTCTGTTCCTTCTTGTAACCACAGAACACTGAAAAAAATTGTTTTTCGTCATAAAATATTTTCCCTCATCGTAGTAATTTTTCATTTGTTTTGTGGATCTTTCCTTCTATCCGTCATTTCCCTATCCCTGGAATGAGGAGAACATACAACCGAGTATGGATAACCATATAATGCATGCAGAATATATATAAATAGCTCTCTGTCCTCTGATCAGAGGCCCAGCGGCAAAATCGTGGGGCTCCGATCCATTATTATGACAGCCTGGAACCTTGTAAAGGCTCCCCGACCTGTCATAGTGAGCTTCCTGAAAAGCCATGCCAGAGGCACATTCTGAAAGGGGGCCTGTGAAAATCCCATACACTGCAATAGTATTCTATTGCAGTCCACAGTACAAGCAATTTGAGGATTGCCTGTTCTATTCCCCTAAGGGGACAAAATATTAAAGTAACAAATGTATTCATTTATTTTTAATAAGAAAAACAAAATGCAGAAATATAAAAAATTCAAATAACACTTAAAAAAAAACATATAAGAGGTCCAAAAATGTCCAAACTAATAAAGTATTAAAATATTTTTCCTAGGTGGTAAATGGCATAACTAAGATTTTTTTTGTCACCTTGTTTCCCCCTGTCCACAAAATATTGAATAAAAAGTGATCAAAAAGTCATATGTACACCAAATGGTACCTAAACAAAATAGAGCTCACCCTAAAAAAAAATCAAGCTCTCACACAGCCGTGTAGACAAAAATATAAAGAAGCTATACAATACGGTGATGCAAAGAAATGCTCATTCTTTTTAAATGTTTTTAAACCTAATAAACCTACCGTATTTGTCACCCTATAAGATGCACCTGGGTTTTAGAGGATGACAACAAGAAAAAAATATTTTTCATTAGACCTCAGGTCAGACCAGCAATCAGACCCCCAATGTTAATCAGATCTCAGCTAACAGCCCCAATCAGACCCCCAATGTTAATAAGACCCTCAATCAGACCTCAGCTCAGATCCCAATGTGAATGACCCCAATCAGACCTCAGATAAGAACCCCATGACTCTCATCAGCCCCCCCATGCCTCTCACCAGCCCCCATTGCCTTTAGAGCATATAAAATAAAATAAAAAACACTTACCACTCCTGCGCTGTACGCCACCTCCAGCGCGATCCTCTTCATCCTGCCGCCGGTGTGCACAGCATGAGGTCATGACAGCACAGCTGAAAGCTGAGGACCAGGAAGTGGTGAGTACAAAGCCTTCACCGCTTCCTGGTCCTCCGGTACTAATGAGTGCTTCCATAATGGAATCGCTTATTAGTATTCACCCCATAAGACACGGACATTTTCCCCCCACTTTTGGGGAAAAAATGCATCTTATGGGGTGAAAAATACAGTATATAAATTTTGTATGATGGTAATCGTTCTAACCTGCAGAGTAAAGTTGTCTTGTCAGTTTAAATGCAAAATGTGAACACACAAAGAAATTTCCCCCATTTTCCAAAATATTATAAATTAAAAGGTTTGTGCACTTGTCTAACATTTTGTGTCCTTACTGTATTTTAATTAGTGTTTTAATTGTTTAAATGACCTCTTTTTAGTTGCCTGTTTTTCTAATTCTTTTGTGGTCGCATCTACAGATCAAATAATGTCACATATTGGGTGCTTTGCTTCATCCACCCGTCCATTCATTCTGTAAAGGAGAGTGCGCTGGATGCAGGAGGGAGCCTAGACTGCGCATGTGCCGAACCCTTCATAGGGAGTTTGTGCAGTCAGATATGAAGAAGCTGAGCAGAAGTAGCCTGGTCATCCGCAGGACACTTCCTCCGTCATCTGTGCAGTACAGTGAAGGATAGGCGCGAGCAGTGTGGAATAGATAGGTGGATGAAAGAAGACATCCTCTACTATATGATTCATTAGAAGGTGCCACGGACAGCACAGACAATGTTTACATCTGGGAGCGTGACCACAAAAGAGTTAGAAAAAGACGTACCAGGAAAAAGGTCATTTAAACAATTGAAAAGTTAAAGGTGTTATCCAATTTCAAGAAACACCCCCCCCCCCACACACACACACACACACACATACACATGTACCGGGCCCCTAACCTGTAATATACAATACATACCCCGCGCCGCTCCTGGTCCCAGCATTGCCGCTGCTGCTTCTCCCTGCACACGGATGAAAACATGCCAATGGCAGGCGAGGACAGGGACGAGCCTCCCTAGCATTGTGGGTGATGTTAGGGAGGCTCGTCCCCGTCTGCCATTGGCTGCTTCCCCCCGACATCGGATGTTTTCATCCGTGTGCAGGGAGAAGCAGCAGCGCTGCGGGGAACAGGAGCGGCGCCGGGAGCAGGGTAAGTATATTACAGGAGAGGGGACCGGCAAATATGGGGGTTTTCTTGAAATTGGATAACCCCTTTTAGTAAACATATAGTAAGGACACATAAAATCTTAGAGTGGCCACACAGTCAGGTTTCTGCATGCAACTTTGGAAGCCAAAATCAGGAGTGACTTCAAAAAAGAAGAAAATTTGTATCTTCTTTTACATTTTCTCTCCTTTTATGATCCACTCCTGATTTTGGCTTCTAAAACTGCATGCAGAAACTTGACCGTGTAGCCGTACCCTGGCATTGAAAAATGCAACTTGTCTCACAAAAAATAACCACTCATTCAGCAATGCGAATGGAAAAGTTAAAGTTGCGGCCCTTGGAAAGCAGAGGGGAAAAAAATGAAAAGGGCTAGAGGAGGGGAGGGGCTGGCAGAGGAAGTAGGAGGAGCAAGGGTGCACAGAGTTGTTTGGCCCCATCCTCTGCCAATTAAATGCTCAGAGGGCGTGACAGTTGTACAGACAGTAGAGCCTCTAGGTGTAACGGCAACGCCCCCGTTGCTCCTAGAGGCTCATTTGCATATATTAAAAACATCATTTTTCTCAGCAATACCAGCACCTATGGACATAGGACCAACACAGATGTCTTCAGCTGCCAAGCGCACATGTAACAGGTCAGCCAGTGTCATAGGTACAAAACTGCTGACAGATGTCATTTAAAGCATTTTTATATTTTTTTGGCATTTTTCAGTCTTTTTTTTACATGCTGCATCCAATATGACTTTAAACCAGTACCAGCCCAGGCCATTTCCTGCCTTCCTCACCATACACTTTTTTTAAAATTTTACGTGCGGCTTCAAAAGCCGCAACTTGTTTCCATCCAGTTAAAACATTTTTGCATATTTTTCCAGGGGTTTTATTTTTAGGCTATCTTTATTATAGTACATTTTTTTTATCTTTTCATAACGGAGAAAGTAGTTTAACAAAAAGGGAAAAATAGTCAGATGTTATAAAAAAAAAATTTAACAGCACAATGTGCCACTAAGACACATCCTAAAATTGTGTCCCCTTTCTATTTGTCATTTTGATATTGGGAACATAGTTTATGGTCACGGGGGGATAGAAGCTGCACTGTGGTGTGTTGTGGCATTCTTTTTATTATTATATTTTTTATTAAATGTAGTTTTGTATTTATTTTTATTTATGATAGATTTCTATTTATTTTATTTTATTATTTATTTATTATTATTATTTATTTGAAAGCGTCCATTTATTCCATGGTAGAACAAAGAATCCCAGCAGCTGTATCTTTGCAAATAGATTTTATTTCATTCCTTCAAAAAATGTCCTATAAGGACCCGTTTCGGCGTACATGCCTTTATCAACATCAACTGTTGATAAAGGCATGTACGCCGAAAAGCGTCCTGGTTACAGGACATTTTTTGAAGGAATGAAATAAAATCCATTTGCAAAGATACAGCTGCGGGGATTCGTTGTTCTACTATTGATTGGAGGCTGCTCCTTTCCTGTGCAGCATACTACCTGAAGTGAGTGCTGGCCGGTTCTTCTCTGATCCATTAATTCCATGGCGCTGTACATCAAGAGGGGGTTACACGTACATAATATAAAAATACAGTAAGCAAGGTATAGAGCGGAAAAGGACCCTCCCCTTACAATCTACAATTTTACACTTTGTACCTCCCATACAAGACTACAGAAGCGGACTAGGAGTTTTGAGGGCCCCTTTTTATTTTGTTTGTAAATCTTTGTGAAATACTCCTGTCTCGTCCGTATTCACAGTGCTCATGCGATATGTTCTAGATCAGCAGCTACTGTATAACACATTCATTTGTGAATATCTCAGTCTGACAGCTGACAGCGGGGTTTCCATGGTTATTATAGAGAAGAGCATGTCACATCCATGGCACATTCTACTAGTGACAGCTGTTCGGTTGTAGTCATTGGATTCTAATTTGATGCTAAATTTAAACTTTACATTTGATATTATTGAGAATTTTCCAAAAACTCTCGGATATGTTAACAACATTCCAGAACACATTCGAGTCATGCCAAAGGGAAATGTTGTGGTCCAAAATTCTTGAGAACCACTACATGGTTGATTTAGTTTTTGTGCTATTTTTGCCTCCCTCCAAGCAGAAGGTTATTGAAACATATCCCATTTGATGCTGTCTGATAGAATGGATGATCAAGTATTGGGTCATACTATTTTTGAAGATCCGAAGAACACTCATCAATGTTGCACCAGCCTAATACAAAGAGGGTGAAACTATGGTTACTGTAAGAAGTACTGTCCCCATTTTAGCATTAACCGATTAGACAATTGTACGCTATGGCCACTAGGGACATCATGAGATTAGTGGACCGTGGCGCCATAGTCCCATACCATACTACCTGGACATTGATAATTCTGTACTCGAATGAGGTTAATTCTAGACTAGATGAATTTTCTACTCTTCCTCTTTACATGACCTTTACTTCTTCAACCTTTAGTAAACTTATCCAGAAAAATACTTACAGCACCATCTTGAACCCAAGTCATGGGGTCAGAGGGGTACTGAGGCCAAAACTGAAGTTGAGGGAAAAGTCATTGCTATAGGTAACATGAGGGTCCTAAAACAACAATGACCCCTAGGTTTTTGGACATTGGTCACTGCAGTGCATACAGGACCAACAGTGAGTGCCTAAAGCATCAATAGTAGTCCATATGCAATTCATCTATAGTAGTCCATATGCATTGCAGTATACCAGCCTAGCCTGTTGCCCTTTTCTCTACCCTTGGTTCAGTGGAAATTCTTCCTTCAGATAATGATGATGACAAACTATTTTCTATGGAGTTTCTACTTAACAACCCAATGTAAAAGGCAGTAACTATCAGTCACTAGGTCAATAGCAAACAGTCTGTCTTAAGTAATTTAGCTTTTTGCTCAAAACTACCCAACTGGCATTATGCTGACAGTAGAGCTCTTTTGCTAATCAGATTAAGACCAAATCAAGGTGAAGATTCACTTTGGACAAAACCCATTTTATTAGAAGGGTACCATGACACTGATCATACAGTGTCTTCCTACTGGGAACCCTACTGATCCATGGTGAACTGTAGGGGAATCAGGATTGAAGCTACAAGGAATGAAGAGGTAGCAGTCAAACCCAGGCCCTGGAACATACCAGTGTCACCGCCGGTTCTGGGAGACGGTCGGTCAGAGGTTCCTCCCTGTCTTGTGTATGAAGTTCTTTGTTTTGGTTTCACGTTGCTCAGTTCCTTTCTCTCCCTCAGCTGCCTCTTATCTTTGATTAAGTGGCTAGCTTTATATTCTCTCCCTTACTGCTTCTCCTTGCGGTTTATATTACTTCCTGGATGAAGTGTGTGCTGCTGGAGGCTGCAGTGTTTTGCTCTAAGATAAGTGCATTCCGTTTACTTTGTGTTTTGTTTGCTGGCTTGATTCTAGATGACCCTGACTCCCTCTGTTATATTCAGTGCAGGGAGCCGGTGGCCGTTCCCCTCACTACTATAGGGAATTCAGGTGTCACTCAGTTATAGGTACGAGGGCATGTATCTGTCTACCCCCGGGACCTGTACATGTGCATAGCACTTAGGGAGAGTTCTTAGGGATTTATAGGGCCCTTCTATGTTTTCCTTAGTTTGGAATCAAGCCAGTCTGTCATTATTTATCTGTTCCTGCTAACTGTTCTCCATCCTTGACATTATAAACCGCCATAACCGTCTCAAGCATGGATCCGGTTTCAACCTTGATTGACCGCATGCAAGGTCTTTCTCTGGAGGTAGCAGATCTCTGTGAAACTGTTTCTTTGCTTCAGGTGACCGGTTCTGCTGGCGTTTATGGAGTTTGTTCCGAGCCTAAAATCTTTCTTCCGGATATGTTTTCCGGGGGTAGTGAGAATTTTGTTCGTTTTAGAGAGGCTTGCAAACTCCATTTTCGCTTATGTCCCCATTCCTCTGGTGATGAGGAGCAGAGGGTGGGGATCATCATCTCGCTGCTCAGGGATAACGCTCAGTCTTGGGCCTTTTCGCTTCCGGTGGGGGCACGATCCCTCCGATCGGTAGATTAATTTTTTATAGCCCTGAGTCAGATATATGATGATATGGATGGTATTGCCCTGGCTGAATCTAAACTGCGTCTTTTATGCCAGGGTAAACAGTCCGCAGAGATATATTGTTCTGAATTTCGGAGGTGGGCAGCTGATACTGGTTAGAATGACGCTGCACTCCGAAGTCAATTTTGTCATGGTCATTCTGAGAGATTAAAAGATGCATTTGCGTTTCATGAAAGGCCAATGTCTTTGGAGTCTGCCATGTCTCTAGCTGTTCGTATTCACAGGCGTCCGAGAGAGAGAGAGAGGAGACTACTCTTTCCTGTCATATTCAGCCCAAGGACACTGGAGTTGTCTCATGCAGTGCGCAGGGGTCTCACTCTGTCTCTATACCCTCCGTGGAGGACCCCATGCAGCTGAGTTTAGTTGCCTCTGATACTAGAGGATTCAGCTCTCAGAGAAGGGTATGTTTCTGTTGTGGAGGTATTAACCATTTAGCTAATGTTTGCCCTTCTAGGAGGTTCATGGGGAAAAGAAACCCTCTAATAACTTTCCATTTGCTACAATTGGCAAGGTTAATGCGGAAATTGAAAATTTGCCGTTTGCTTGTATTTCCCGTTTTCTCCTACCTGCCAGGGTGGCGCTAGACAGCAAGAACTTTGTTTGTGAGATTTTTGTTGATAGTGGAGCAGCTGTCAATCTCATTGATAGTCAATTTGCTACAACACATGGTTTCCAGGTGTGCACTTTGGAAAAAGCTATACCTGTTTTTGCTATTGATTCCGCTCCACTTTCTAAAAAATCGTTAAAGGGCATAGTTCACAATATCCGTTTGACTGTGGGTGACACTCATGTTGAGGATGTGTCATGTTTTGTCTTAGGCCTCTTTTACACGAGCGTGTCCGGATTCGGTCCGGATGCGTTGCGGATGCGTTCAGTGAAAACTGTGCGAGTTCACAGGCAAAGCCATTCAGTTTTGCCTGCGATTGCGTTCAGTTGTTCAGTTTTTTCCTTGCGGGTGCAATGCGTTTTGATGCGTTTTTCACGCGCGTGATAAAAATCTGAAGGTTTACAAACAACATCTCCTAGCAACCATCAGTGAAAAACGCAACGCACCCGCACTTGCTTGCGGATGCAATGCGTTTTTCACGCAGCCCCATTCACTTCTATGGGGCTAGGGTTGCGTGAAAAAACGCAGAATATAGAACATGCTGCGATTTTGACGCAACGCACAAGTGATGCGTGAAAAAAAACGCTCATGTACACAGCCCCATTGAAATGAATGGGTCAGGATTCAGTGCGGGTGCAATGCGTTCACATCACACATTGCACCCGCGTGGAAAACTCGCCCGTGTGAAAGGGGCCTCAAGCGGATTACCTACTCCTCTAGTGTTGGGGCTACCCTGGCTCACTAAACATAACCCCACCATTGATTGGCAAGCAAGGCAAATAAATGGTTGGAGTGAGTTTTGCAGAGAGAATTGCCTCACGGCAACTCTCGCAGAGGTTTCTATCAATACTGTACCTTCTTTTCTCTCGGAATTTTCTGATGTGTTTTCCGAGAGTGGTGTCCAGGAGTTGCCCCCTCACCGGGAGTATGATTGTCCAATTAATCTCATTCCAGCTGCCAAGCTGCCTAAATCACGATTATACAATCTCTCACAACTTAAAAGAGCACCCATGCGTACTTATATCTCTGAGAGCCTGAGAAAGGGACATATCAGACCCTCGATATCACCCGTTGCCGCTGGTTTTTTCTTTGTTAAAAAAAAAAGATGGTTCTTTAAGACCTTGTCTGGATTTCAGGGAGCTTAACCGTATCACGATTCGTGACCCCTATCCGCTTCCTCTGATCCCGGATTTGTTTAACCAGATTGTGGGGCTAAAGTTTTTTCTAAGTTGGATTTAAGAGGGGCATACAACCTTGTCAGGGTCAGGAAGGGGGACGAATGGAAGACGGCCTTCAATACCCCGGAGGGTCATTTTCAGAACTTGGTTATGCCCTTTGGTTTGATGAATGCTCCGGCCGTCTTCCAACATTTTGTGAACAGCATTTTCTATCATTTAATGGGGAAATTTGTACTGGTGTATCTAGATGACATTTTGATTTTTTCTCCTGATTTCAAGACTCATCGGGACCACCTATGTCAGGTCTTGCTGATTCTGCGGGAGAATAAATTGTACACTAAACTGGAAAAATGTGTGTTTGCGGTTCCAGAGATTCAGTTTCTTGGTTTTCTTCTCTCCGCTTCTGGTTTTCGGATGGACCCAGAGAAGGTCCGCGCCGTGCTTGATTGGGAGCTTCCTGAAAATCAGAGGGCGCTGATGCGCTTTTTGGGTTTTGCTAATTATTACAGAAAGTTCATTTTGAATTATTCCTGTGTTGTTAAGCCACTCACTGATATGACTAAACAGGGAGTGGATTTTTCCTCATGGTCGGAAGAGGCGCTTCAAGCCTTTTCTAGTATTAAAGAGCGTTTTGCTTCTGCTCCCATTTTGGTACAACCTGATGTCTCTCTACCTTTTATTGTTGAGGTGGATGCCTCTGAGGTGGGGGTGGGTGCGGTCTTATCTCAGGGTCCCTCTTCTGCTAAATGGTGACCCTGTGCCTTTTTCTCAAAAAAGCTCTCAGCCGCAGAGAGAAATTACGATGTGGGAAATAGGGAGTTGTTGGCCATCAAATTGGCTTTTGAGGAATGGCGTCATTGGTTGGAGGGAGCCAAACACCCAATTACCGTGTTTACCGACCATAAGAATCTGGCCTATTTGGAATCAGCTAAGCGTCTGAACCCGAGACAGGCCAGATGGTCCTTGTTCTTTTCTAGGTTTAATTTTGTTGTTACGTTCTGCCCTGGGGTTAAAAATGTGAAGGCGGATGGCCTGTCACGTTGTTTTCCGGGAGGGGGGAACTTTGAGGACCCAGGTCCCATTTTGGCTGATGGGGTGGACGTCTCTGCTCTTTATCCTGATTTGGAGGCAGAGGTTCAGGCAGCCCAGGCAGAGGCACCTGATCTTTGTCCTCCTGGGAGGTTATTTGTGCCGCTCGCTTTGCGACACAAAGTTTTTAAGGAGCACCATGACAGTGTTCTTGCTGGGCACCCGGGGAGTAGAGCCACAGTGGATCTCATTGCTCGCAGATTCTGGTGGCCAGCTCTTCGTAAGATGGTTGAGGGGTTTGTGGCAGCCTGCGAGACCTGCGCTCGTGCCAAGGTCCCTTATTCATGGCCATCGGGATCTCTCCTCCCGTTACCCATACCTTCCCGTCCTTGGACGCATCTGTCCATGGACTTCATTACGGACTTGCCTCGCTCCTCGGGGAAGACTGTGATTCTGGTGGTAGTGGACCGTTTTCACAAAATGGCGCATTTTATTCCTTTTTCTGGGTTACCCAATGCTAAGACGCTGGCGCAAGCGTTTGTTGATCATATTGTTAAATTACATGGCATTCCTTCTGACATCGTTTCTGATAGGGGCACGCAATTTGTTTCCAGATTCTGGAAGGCCTTCTGTTCTCGCTTGGGGGTTCGGTTGTCGTTTTCTTCTGCTTTTCATCCGCAGTCGAATGGTCAGACCAAACGCGCCAATCAGAATCTGGAGACATATCTGCGCTGTTTTGTTGCGGAGAATCAGGAGAATTGGTGTTCTTTTTTGTCCCTTGCGGAGTTTGCTTTAAATAACCGTCACCAGGACTCCTCTGATAAGTCACCATTTTTTGGTGCATATGGGTTTCATCCGCAGTTTGGGACATTCTCTGGAGAGGGCTCTTCTGGTTTACCTGATGAGAAGAGATTTTCCTCGTTCTTGTCTCTTATGTGGCATAAGATTCAGGGTAATCTAAAGAAGATGAGTGAGAGATATAAGCGTGTGGCAGATAAGAGATGTGTGCCTGGTCCAGACCTGAATGTGGGTGATCTGGTGTGGTTGTCTACCAGAATATCAAACTAAAGGTTCCCTCCTGGAAGTTGGGTCCTAGGTTTATTGGGCCTTACAAGATCTTATCCGTCATCAATCCCGTTGCTTTCCGTCTTGATCTTCCTCAGATTTGGAAGATCCATAATGTTTTTCACAAATCCCTACTGAAACCTTATGTCCAACCTACTGTTCCTTCCTCTATACCTCCTACCCCGATTTTTGTTGATGGTAATCTTGAATTTCAGGTCTCCAGGATTGTGGATTCCCGCATTATCCGCGGTTCTCTTCCGTACCTCGTTCATAGGGAAGGTTATGGTCCTGAGGAGAGGATGTGGGTCCCACTGGCGGACATTATTCAGGTGTCACTCAGTTATAGGTACGAGGGCATGTATCTGTCTACCACCGGGACTTGTGCATGTGCATAGCACTTAGGGAGAGTTCTTAGGGATTTATAGGGCCCTCCTATGTTTTCTTTAGTTTGGGATCAAGCCAGTCTGTCGTTATTTATCAGTTTGTGCTAACTGTTCTCAATCCTTGACAACCAGCCCATTAAGGCCCCTCTGCACACGGCTGCATTCTATATTGGGACCCAGGACCCAGGAGATTTCAGTTACAACTATACCGGTATTAATAAAGATTGTCTAAAATAATAAAGATAAGGCCCTTTAATTAAAAAAAAACTGAGAATTTGTACAGAGAAAAAATGGCAAAAAATAAATAAAAATCAGACCTTACAGAGGCTGATGAGGTCTCCACCCAAGCGTGTAATGTTCTCATGATGATGGCAATGTGGGTCTATTTTGAAGCCTATTTCATTCATTTTGGAAGGATTAATAGACAACGTGTCTCCACTTGAAATGTAATTTTATGAACTGGTGGTAACGGCTCCTTATTTGAAAAGAAATTCTTAATTCTTGAGTTTGGGCTCTGGAACATTTTACAGTTTGAAGTGAAAGCCAGAAGGGCATTGTTACAGAGAACATCAATCAAAAAGTACGAATGTATTAAAAAAAAAACAGCCAAAAAAGTGCAAGTGATAAAAAGATTTATATTATTTTTATATATTTGATCTTTTTTTTGTTTTTTTCAGTATAATAACCCAACAATGTTTTTCATTCCAGAACGGAAACTTAATAATGGATCCCAATAAGAGGTGATTTAGAGCCACTGGTCACTAGGGTCTATTTCTTATAGGATGATCCAAATATAACTTTAGATATTAGATATTATTGATATGTCCTGTGTGTACAAAGATTACAATGCAATTAAAAGTGGGCGTGTACATATTCTGTATAGATGGAGGATATCTATCTATGTATCTATCTATAGATGCTTCTGAATACTTACACACATGCCTTACACCAGTTTTTTAAAATGGTTGTCTACTCCTTTACTTTTTATGGGCTAACCTCAGGATAAGCCATCAATATCTGATCAGCAGGGGGTCTGACACCCCCCACCCTCGACAATCAGCTGATTTACAGTAGCTCCGTCCATTGTGCAGTGGACACAGCTTGTTACTGTAGCATTTCTCCTATGGAAGTTGTAACAATGTCTTTGGTAAAATACTGAAGGTGGTTATATCTTGCCCAGATTGCTCAGATGGGTGAGATAAAAATAATCCAGAAGGATGTTTGATTTCAGAAAAGTATAGTTTGCTGGAACTGGTTTATTCAGACTTCATTTATGGGCTGTGTTTTTTTTTTTTTTTTGAATGGTAGGCAGGACTGGTAGAGGGACCTACCATTCCACCCCACTCCAGTACAGCTATGCCCCCTAGCCTGAGGTGTTCTCTGTTGCCGTCACTGGGATCGTTACTGGGAATAAATAGAGGCCTTAGCCTGTCAGTCTGGGTCAGAGCTTTAAAGCTGGTAGACCGGTCTCCTCTGAAAGCCTGATCTCCTTCTACCTAGCTGAGATAGAAATACTGTTTAGTAAGTGACCTGATGGGCAAGATCTTTGATTTTTGGGATTTGTGTTTATTTTTTATGCCATTGGGGTCTTAATTTGAGGTCTGATTTGGGGGTCTGATTTGAGGTCTGATATGGGGGTCTTATTTGAGTTCTGATATGAGGGTTTGTTCTGAGGTATGATATGGGGATCTGATCTGAGGATCTAATATGAGGGTCTGATCTGAAAGGTAAATGGCTATGTAAGGGGGTATGTTTTGTATGGGTGAAAATTATAAGGGGGTATTTTTGGCACTGGCACACATTACAATGGGGCATATTTTGTACTGGTGCACATTGTAAGGGGGTATTTTTTGCAATGGTGCACATTATAAGATGGTATTTATTGTACTGGTGCACATTAGAGGATGGTATTTATTGTACTGGCGCACCTTATAAGGGGGTATATTTTGTACTGGTGCACATTATGAGGGGTATTTTTGTACTGACACACATTATAAGGGGTTGTTTTTTGCATTGGTGCACATTCTAAGGGGGTATTTTTTGTAGTGGTGCATATTATAAGAGCATTTTTTGTACTGGCACACATTATGGGTGGTATTTTGTACTGGCACACATTATGGATGGTATTTTGTACTGGCACACATTATGGTTGGTATTTTGTACTAGCACACATTGTATGAAGAAGTATTTGCAATGGGAGGCTATGATTACTACTATAGGCACAACAGGGACATTATTACTATTGGGGGCACTGTTAACACTATGCACTCTGGCAGATTATTTCTATTGGTGGAACTTTGGGAGAACAATTACTGTTGGGGGCACCCTGGCAGAGTATCAGCTCAGCACTATTATTTTTGGTTGACATCACGTTTGTGGCACTATTAGTGTCAGGGGCACTATTTGCTTAGTGCAGTTGTTCTTTAGGGCACTGTGTGGTAATAATTATTGAACGGGACACTATCTGTGTGGTACTAGTATTTTCAGGGGGACAGTTTCTGCAGTATAGTATTGTGGAGCTCAGTACTTGGGTTGGCAGGATGGGGTGTTCAGAAGATGGGAGGATGATGGAGAAGTAGGAAACTAGCTGACTGTTGACTGTGTGCCAAACTCTGCAGAGAGAAGAAATGGCTGAAAGAAATCATCATGGCGATCTGGAGAAGGTAAGGAAAGAGAACATCTACATCAGAGGAGACATCACTGGATGTAAGAGGTATGGGGCGCTTTATTACCCTGTATGTTTTGTAGAGCTGTATATAATGTTTTCCAAGTATGTCTTTAACAGTAGAGCTGGAGGGAAGGGGTTGGGTTAAACAATTGGCAACTAGGGGGTTGGGGCACCATTTTAGTTTTCGCCTCAGGCGGGAGAAGGGCTAGGTGCTCCCCTGCCCCTTGTCACAAAGGGGAGGGGGGCCCAAGCTGAACTCTTGCACCAGGGCCCATGAGCCTTAATCTACACCTCTAGTTGTCTTAAGGGAGAGAAGTGTGTAAGTTCTAGCAAGATGCACCACATTTATGACACCCCATATTCTCTGTTTAATCTAAGTCTATGCAGTCTAAATTTTAGACAATATTAGTAAAGCTGCCCCAATATGTCAGCCACTATCCTAGTCTGGATAGATATCACAATGTGCTAAGAAACAGACCAAAAACTGATATCAATATCTGGATGTACGTCTGATCTGGCCATTTACAGACACATTTCCAACGGGTTATTTTTTTGTGTCTCCCTATCTGTACGGTACAATCGTCAGTTTGAAGATTGCATTTCTTCTGCAGAATTCTTGCACGGCTTTTAGCACAGTGAGAAGTTCTCCTTATGGTTACCAGATGGCTGCTGGCCCTCATAAGAGGGGTGGTCTGCTCTTGTTTTTCCTAGAAATAAAAAACCAAAGGCCTCACATAGATAAAATGCATATAGCCTTAATTGCACTACATATTTCTAGTCATGCACTCAAGCAGATACTATTAGACTCACACGAGATACTTAGATAAACCTCATGGATGTGAATATCCATGGACATGAAGAGAAGGGGCATCATGGGCAAATATTGTTACAGATATTGATCATGTAGCATGAGAAGGACGGGTAATAGAGCATTTTTCGTGATCTTAAAAAGATTGTCTAAGAAATAACATCTCTTACCCCCTGGCTGTTTTTGGTATTGCAATTCAGCTGATTAGCTAATCCAATTCAATTACTTTTTTTTCCTCTAAAGGCTAGCATTTAGTTTTATATTATATCTCAATAGACAGCTCTGTTGACAGGTTGTCTTCCCGCCTCTATGAGAGAGGCTATTGTAGTGGTCTTGCCTAAACCTGGTAAGGATCCCAAATTCCCTGACTCGTATAGGCCAATATCTCTGTTGACCTCTGATATTAAGATATTGGCGAAGGTTTTGGCGAACCGATTGCAAACGGTCATTATGACCATTATTCATAGTGATCAGACGGGATTTATGCCTGATAGATCCACCTCGATTAACAGAGACGGGTGGATTCAGGAGGAGGTCGAGCTGTCCTATCGTTGGACGCGGCTAAGGCCTTCGATAGTGTCGAATGATTATATCTGTGGGAGGTTTTGCGAGTCATGGGATTTGGGAAGACCTTTATCTCCTGGGTTCAGTTACTATATAATGGTCCCAGGGCCAGGATCCGGGCTAATGGGGGAATATCGGAGGCCTTTGAATTGGGTAGGGGAACTCGCCAGGGGTGCCCATTGTCCCCACTTCTATTTGCCATAGCAATTGAGCCACTTGCATGTATTTTGCGTACTACTGATCAAGTAGTTGGGTTCCCTTGTGGGTCCAGGGAGGAGAGGGTGTCCCTGTATGCGGACGATATGTTAATATATGTGGGGAATGTGGAAAGGTCCCTGAAGCCCATTATGTCCCTAATTCAGGAGTTTGGAGACAGATCTGGATTGAAAATCAATTGGGACAAGTCTATCCTCCTGCCGCTAGATGGATCTGCCGAAACCTTTATTCCTCAATCTAGTCTGTTACAGGTTGCGCACCAAGTTAAATATCTTGGGGTATTAGTTACTGCACACCCTAGTAGTTACATTAAACTCAACATTGATTCACTGTTAAGTGTATTGGCTGGAAAGGTTAAAGCTTGGTGTAAGCTGCCGATGTCTGAAATTGAAAGGAGTAATCTCCTAAAAAGGAATATTATGCCCAAACTTATGTATGTGTTACACAATTCCTCATAGGATATTTGTTAAAATAGACAGGTTATTTAGGGATCTTATTTGGCGTCATAAAAGAGCTCGGATCCGCCTTGAGACGCTCCAAAGGGGAAAAGAGGCGGGGGGACTCGCCATCCCAAATGCCTGGTTGCATTATATTTCGGCCCAGTTGCAGCAGCTGCGGGGATGGGGAAGGAGTCCTGGGGATACTGCGTCAGCTAGGTTGGTGGCCCATATTATTGAACAAGATTCCCCGCTGACTTTATTGGAACAGGAGGGGCTAGCTAATAAGATAGCAGGTAATTCTACCCTGGTAATGATAGAAAAGATATGGCAAAAATGTAAGACATTGCTTTCAATACAAGGGTTCACACAGATCTCTCCCATCTGAAGGAATCCCCAACTGCCTTAAATGTTCCATTTAGAAGGGTTTTCACCATGGGAGCGTAAAGATGTGAGGTTTCTATATCAGCTGTAGAGTGCGGGTGTCTTTAAGTCCTTTGAACAGTTGAGAAATTATTTTGGTCTCCCGCAGTCGGCCTTTTATCAATTCCTACAACTACGTCACGCTTTTCAGAAGCAGGTGAAGTCGATATCTGTGAACTGTACTACAGTACCGCTGTTTCAACAGATTTTTACAAACAGCTCCTCGTGCAGATTGATTTCCTCTATCTATAGGAACTTGTATGTAAAATCATTGAAACAGGAGGTGCTCGCAGTCAAACTTAAATGGGAGGCGGAGGTAGGGCCGATTTCGAAGGACCAATGGAAGTCGATCCTTGCGTTGACCCCCGCAACTGTCATTGTGTGTAGGACAACGTATGTCTCAACTGTTTTTAATACATCGCGTGTATAGGACTCCAGAATTCTTGTTTAAAATTGGGGTTAGGACAGATGCGGATTGTCCTAGATGTGGTAGTAGTCCTGCATCCTTGTTGCATATGTTCTGGGACTGTACCGAGCAGGGGCGGACTGACCATTAGGGCACTCGGGCATGGACCGAGGGCCCGTGGCAAGTAGGGGGCCCGCCTCCAGGGCAGACGCGGCGGCAGGGGACAGCTACTGGCACATAAGGGGGGGCGGCTACTGGCACATAAGGTGGGGCGACTACTGGCACATAAGGGGGGGTGGCTACTGGCACATAAGGGGGCTACTGGCACATAAGTGGACTACTGGCACATAAGAGGGACTACTGGCACGTAAGGGGGGCTACTGGCACGTAAGGTGGGGACGGCTAGTGGCACATAAGGGGGACTACTGGCACATAAGGGGGGAGGCTACTGGCAGTTAAGTAGGGACGGCTACTGGCACATAAGGAGGGACGGCTACTGGCACATAAGGAGGGGCGGCTACTGGCACATAAGGAGGGACTACTGGCACATAAGGAGGGATGGCTACTGGCACATAAGGAGGGACGGCTACTGGCACATAAGGGGGGACGGCTACTGGCACATAAGGGGGGGTGGCTACTGGCACATATGAAGGGGGGGACTGGCACATAATTAGGGGGGGCTACTGGCATATGGGGGGAAGCACAAGAGAGGCACTTATTACTGGCACATGGGGGAGAGGCACAAGAGAGGCACTTATTACTGGCACATGTGGTGGCATGGAGAGGCACGTGTTACTGGCACATTATTATGGGGCACTATGGGGGCTTCTACTGAGGCCACAAAGAATGGGTATTTTATATGGGGGGCTCTGTGTGGTACTAGTATTACCAGGGGTATTATCTGTTTCTGCAGTGTAGTATTGGGGAGCACAGCGGCACAGTATTGGGGGTAGTAGGATGATTTGTCCAGAAGATGGGAGGATGATGGAAAAGTAGTAAACTTAGATTTTTTTTTTTGTTAAACTGCAGAGATGGAAAATGGCGACAACATGGCGGTCTGGTCTGAAGGTCTGAAAGGAGAAGACGAGGACAGAAAACATCTACATCAAAGAAGACGTCACTGGATGTAAGAGGTATGGGGCGCTGTATTTCTGTAGGCATGGGATCTGGGGCAAAACGATGGCGGTGTGACCAGGTAGTGGAGGCGGGATATGGGTGTGGCTGGAGGTATAACATGGGCGTGGCTGGAGGTAGGGCATGGGTGGGGCCTGGAAGGGGGCCCTTGATTTATTTTGCCTGGGGGCCCTGAGGGTTCTCAGTCCGCTCCTGGTACAGAGCTTTGGCCTTTTTGGAAGGCGGTTTTGACTTTGATCAAAGACGCCTACCACATAGAGGTTCCACCTGACCCAAGGGCATGCATGCTTGGAATACTGGACGTTAAACACCGGTATTATCGTCTGGGAGTACAACGTATGCTTTTTCAAGCCAGAAAATTGATTGCCAAACATTGGCTTCGTCCGCAAGCTCCGTCCAGGAGAGAATTTTTAAATAGGTTTTCGGATGTCCTGAGATTAGAAAAGGGTGTTTATGTTAAAAGAAAGTGTGTGGCGAAATTTGATAAGATATGGGAACAATGGGAAAATTACAGGATACGTTGCCCTGACTAGCCTTCCTTACTGAGAATATATCTATGAGGGCTGTTGCATTCTTTATATCGATTTTTATCGATGACGATAGATGTGGTTTTTAGTGAAGAACCGGTACGGATCATTTACTTTGTGAGAATAATATCTGGGTATAGGCCTTGCTCTTGTTCCACCGCCTGGGGGGGAGGGTGTGATAGGTAGGGGAGGGGGGTTTCGTTTATTTGTTCTTAAAAAATGTAAAAGTTATTGTGCATGTTGTCTCATATAATTGACCATGGCACACTGTGCTGACGGTCATTTTTGAAATGTACTATTGCTCTGAATGTACTTGGACTTTGATTGATGCTTTATTTTGTCTCCTAGAAAGTGTACATGTAAACATTTCTGTACTGTACTACATGCCAATAAAAAATATCTGATTTAAAAAAATAATAATAATCTCAATAGACACTAGAAGCTTTCCTGATGCAGACATCCAAATCACAGGTATAGCACCAAGTGTTAAAATTGTTGCCTGCTTGCATCCACCACTAGGGGGAGCTCAGGGGCGTAATGCATACTGTGTTATCACTGAGTTCAATGAACATGTAGTATGCAGTAAGCTCTCTCTATATCTATGCAGTAAATTTGGAGCTCTGTATTACCAACATGGGGCTCTGACCACAAAGATCAATTAAGTTATCAAGCAAAGAATTTTGGACATATATAGTATTCAAAAATATTGTTAGGTCTACAGTGCTACTTCTCTTCCTTCCTATCTTTTGCAAGCGATTGGTGGATCATAGTTTTTCAAAACCATCTACAAACTTCCAGTTGGTCGGCACGCCATCAGAGCGCTAACCAACTCCTCATTCTAGGACCTCGATCCAGCTCATTAGTCTTGTGAAAGGAGTTTTTGATCTCTGAAACGCGTTGTCTGTTTATTAAGAGGTTCAAATGAAGAAGCTATCATTCATCTATTCTGGTTGTGTCTTTGCACCAGGGAGTGTCCCTGTCTAGTTGGGTCTATACTGTAGAATTATCATCCACCAATTGCCTGGAAATCTCTTTTCCTCCTGGGGGCCAGCACCTTACATAGCGATGACCCAGACACTAACAGCATCACCGACCACTACTGCCAAAAAGCTTTCTATTAGTGTTGTGCCTCACCTCACACTACGCAAGGAGGGAGCACGACTGTCCCAGGGCTTGGCACCCGCCCATTAAATACTCATCCTATGAGCATCTACTGTATTTTGCAGGACAGTATTGTGGAGGTTTCCATCACCCATAGTGACATAAGGACAGGCAGATCTTCAGAGAACATTAATTAATGTGGTCTAGTGTAGTGCACCACTGGAGAAGGTTACTTGCAACATTTATTGGTCTAGAGGCCTGTACAAAACTGTCATAGTTGTCTGTAAACAGCCATTTTTAATACAACTTTCCAATTGCTTGCACCATTTCTTGTTTCTTCTGCATGGTGGGCCTCTCAGTACTTGGCCTAGTATTGTAAATATAGACAAGTATACAGTCATCTTTCTCTAGTTACATGGCATCTGGGGAACACCATTCCTAATCATTGCTTCTAACAAAAATTTGAAATTGACTTGAATTAAATTTTTGTTAAAATTAGACATTTCAAAAATTACTTAATCTGGATATTTAAAGGGTTGACTAGGATTTTGATATTGATGGCCTATCCTCAGGATAGGTCATCAATGTCTGATCGGTGAGAGTCAGTAGAACTGAAGACCGTAGACTATACTTAGCGACGCTCACTTAGAGTTTTGCTAAGAAGACTCTTTACAAACTGTTTTCTAGTAAAAAGAAACGTCTTTCCCTAATAAAGTATATTACAAAAATTTATAACATCCCTGCAGCAAAATTTGCATATGACTTCAGAGCAGACTTACAGTGGATTTAGGTATAAAGCAGAGAATGTCCACCACATCTGAACTTGTCTTGAAACTATCATAGTACTTGAATAAGTTTCAGTAACCACATTATTAAAGGAATTTTCCTATAATCAACAATCATTTTCTATCCACAGTTTTATCACTGGAGTCCGACCACTGTTACCCCCACAAATAATGAAAATGGGGGTCTTGTTTCCTCTATTTAAAAGGAACGGCATTTGTGCATGGAACTGCCATTTCATTCAAAGTCTAAGGGACTGACAAAGTGAGCCAAGCATTGTCCTTCCTAAGCCCTTAAAAGGGTTTTCCAGTTTGCATTAAAATTTTAAATAATAATTTATGATGTTGTTGTAATGTACTTATTTTCTCTTTATTGCTCCTATCTCCCGTTCTGGGCTGTGTCACATGACCATGTCCATGCAGCTCTTTCTTATTTCCTGTGATGTTATGTCCATGGGCGGGGAAGGGATAGGGGAGCGTCTATGTAACTAGCTGGATGGGAGGAGCTAAAAACTAGTTGTGTGGGAGGGGCTATAAACTAGCTGGGCGTTAGTAGGGGCAGTGATAGGGGAGTGTCTATGTAACTAGCTGGATGGGAGGAGCTATAAACTAGCTGGACGCTGTTAGGGGAGGACTAGAGCTGTGGGAGAGGAAGGAGAAGTGTATTATGGGTTTGGTTGGATACAGGAAGTATTACATACAGGATGGAAACAAACCAGAAGGACTGGTCTACCTTGTGAAAACGGGTCAGGAGAGCCCAAATAAAAAAAATAAAATCTTGAGGAAGATGTACATGAGGTAAGTAAGTACATGAGTGTATCTGTTAAAAAGTATAGGAATCCTGGAAAATCCCTTTAACACATTTAGATATTTTTGTACCTTCTAGTGACCACAGTATGTAAAAATAGAGAGAGCGGTAATTGATAATGAGATTGGTGCTAGCCTAATGGATGGAGCCCTGTGTGGTCATTTCTGTTGTCACCCGGTCACTCATATCAAGGGGCCTTAAAGAGGTTGTCCCATCTTGCACATTGGGTTCATATCACTAGGATATGTCCCCTATGTCTGATAGCTGTGGGTCCCACACCTGGGACCCGCACCTATCTCTAGAATGGAGCACACAAAGTGCCAGAGGGAGAACTGAGCATGCGTTGCCACCCTCCATTCATTTCTATGGGACTGCCAAAAATGGTAAGCTTGGCTATTTTTGAAAGTCCTATTGAAATGAATTAGAAGTGTACTGCACAAGCGTGGCCACCGCTCCATTCACTTCTGAGGCTAACAGAGATATTTTCATTGGTCCCATAGAAATGGATGGTGGGCGGCCGCGCATGCTCCAGCTCTTGGACTCACACCTATCAGACATTGGAGACATATTGCAGATAGTTTCAAGAGAAGATAGATAAATGGTTAGACAGATCAGATAGAATAGAATACAGTAGAATACACAAAAACATATAAGTTAAAAAGATAGACGATAGATAGATAGATAGATAGATAGATAGATATGAGATAGATAGATAGATATGAGATAGATAGATAGATATGAGATAGATAGATATGAGATAGATAGATAGATATGAGATAGATATTAGATAGATAGATAGATAGATAGATAGATAGATAGATACATAGATACATAGATACATAGATATGAGATAGATAGATAGATAGATATGAGATAGATACATAGATACATAGATACATAGATACATAGATACATAGATACATAGATACATAGATACATAGATACATAGATATGAGATAGATAGATAGATAGATAGATAGATAGATAGATAGATAGATAGATATGAGATAGATAGATAGATAGATATGAGATAGATAGATATGAGATAGATAGATAGATATGAGATAGATAGATATGAGATAGATAGATAGATTGATAGATAGATACATAGATACATAGATATGAGATAGATGATAGATAGATATGAGATAGATAGATATGAGATAGATAGATAGATAGATAGATAGATACATAGATACATAGATACATAGATACATAGATATGAGATAGATGATAGATAGATAGATAGATAGATAGATAGATATGAGATAGATAGATAGATAGATAGATATGAGATAGATAGATAGATAGATATGAGATAGATAGATAGATACATAGATATGAGATAGATGATAGATAGATAGATAGATAGATATGAGCTAGATAGATAGATAGATAGATAGATAGATATGAGATAGATAGATATGAGATAGATAGATATGAGATAGATAGATAGATAGATAAATAGATAGATAGATATGAGATAGATAGATAGATAGATAGATAGATATGAGATAGTCTGATCTTCCCTCTCAGAACATAATTATTTCGTAAAACCTGCATCAAAGCGACCTTTAGATCTGTTTTCTTAGCTCTGATGTCTGTTTCTTTAGCACTTTACGGTGTTAGTGTTTCTCACTTGCAGCAGTCTGTGAATATTACATAAGACGTAGATTAGATTGTGATCTCTGCTCTCCCACACGGGCAATTAAAAGCATCCACACAGTCATAGCCGAGATCAGACCGCCCATAAATAGTCTCACAGACTTTGACCTACATGTCTTTATTGCTTGAAACCGATATAACAAAAGCTATACCTCCGAATGTTTAAACGGGAATGGCCATCATCAGCATTTTTTACATTAAGCCATGCCTCTAATTATATACGCACCTAATGCTGCCCAGTTTTCTTTGTGCCCCACACAGTAGTTGTTCCCGTTTGTGCCCCCTCACAGTAGAATGCCCACTTAATGCCCCCACACAGCAGTTATGCCCCTTATTCTCCTGAAACAGTTGTTATGCTCTCTTTGTGCCCCCACACATAGAAGAATGTCCGTTTGTGCCCCTGCTCATAGCAGAATGCCTATTATGCTCCCACACACAGTACAATGCCCATTTGTGCCCCTGCACACAGTAGGATGCCCCATTTGTGCCCACAAATACATTAGGATGCCCCTTTGAGCTGCCACACACAGTACGATGCCACTTTGTACCCACAGACACAGTAGGAAGCCCCATTGTGCCCCCACACAGAGTAGGATGCCCCATTGTGCCCCCACACACGGTAGGATGCCCCAATGTGCCCCTGCACACATTAGGAAGCCGCATTGTGCCACTGCACACAGTAGGGTGCCTCGTTGTGCCCCTGCACACCTCACAATAGAGAAGCTGTGCTGTTAATAAAATAAAAAATAACACTCACCCAACCCCGATCCCCCCAGAGAATGGAGCTCATCTTACCTTCCCCAGCAGCAGATATAAGGAAGTGATGTATCATATCTTCTGAGGGAAGCACAAGATTGATACAGGTGGAGGAATGATGATCAATCCCTGGCCTCTCCATTCTCTTACTCAGCCCAGAGGCGTGATGAGGTCTCCATATCACGTCTGCTGCTGGGGACAAGTCTATTGTGGTACTTGTGGTCCGCTGCGGGAATCCTCCAACGTATGCATTTTTGCTGGGGATCGCCATTAGCAACGGGCCACAAGTGCAGGATCTGCTCCCCTGTATATAGATGCACAACTGCATTTGGGTCTGAGCATTTCCTGCCTGTTTAACACCACGACATTTTTTCATTTGTTTTGTATATATAATTGTCTGGAGGTGTATAAACTCCTATGTAAATGTGCCTGCTTTCCATCCACAGGCTACATTTAGGTGCACCTGTGAGTCCTGGGCCATATCAGCCAGTCTTGGGTGGGGCTCACAGCCCTCTCCCTCCTCCCATTGCAGGCATGTTTGCATGCTGGAGGTAACTGAGGAGTTTGCTGCGAGTCGGCCTTTACACTCTTGTAATTTAGCCCACTGGCCCCTGGTATTGCCCATAAGGCACTGGTAGGTGAGTGTTAGGTCCCGAGCTACTTGAGAGACCTTGGCGTGGTGCTCGGGCTTAAGACATGTCCTCCACAGCAGGATATGTTGACCAATCTCTCAATTTTAACATCAGTTTGAGGGCTTAGTAAGACCGCAGTGTGCACCTGTCTTGTCATTTGTTATTGCTATATTGTTATAGTCTACCTCTTGGTAAAAGATTTTTGACTGCAAAACATGCCTTTATGACGCACTCAAAAGCAATTTGACCAGTTGGGTCAGACTTTGAGAAGGGACGTATCATTATACTGAGAGAAGCAAGGTGGTCTTTTTGATGAAAAGCCTGCCATCTAGGTCATTCTCATCTGGCTGTGAGGAGGGGTTGGGAGCAGTGGTTACGTGAGGATACCCATACACAGGCTCCGGGTGGCCCAGACAGACCACCAGAAGAGAGGATCATTTGATCTGCCGACAAGAATGAGCAGTTCCTACAGTTTTGTTGTCCACCATCCAGATACAGGTGGCTCCTTCACAGTCCCCATTACCTGCCATTGACAGACAGCCACCGTCACCTTTGTTTGCAGTGGCTTCGTGAATGAGAAACCTGGACTGCTATGGACAGGAACCTCCGTTTAATTGTACAGTTTTCGTCCAATAAACTTCTCCTCTTCCTTTAATATTATAATTAGTGTTCAGCAAATCGAAGCATCTGAAGTGGAATTCGATCTGAAGTTTAGGAAAAATTTGATTTGCCACAAATCCGAATTTCCTTGCATTTTGTGATAACGAATAGTTTTTTTCCTAAAATGGTGGCCGCATGTGTAACAAAATGAAAGTAAGAACCTCGGGAATGTGAGATCACTCATAATGCCGTGCAGCCAGCCAATCCGCAGATAGCTTTCCCAACCCCCTTCCCCAACACCCATACCAAATTCTCAACCTAACCTGTTCCATTCTAACATTACGTATATCACTACAAAACATACAGGGTAATACAGCACCCCCATACCTCTTACATCCAGTAACGTTTACTCTGATGTAGATGTTCTCTTTCCTTATCTTCTCCCTTTAGACCAGACCACCATGATTTTTTAGATATTTATCATCTCTGCAGTTTAACAAAAAAAAAAACACATCTTAGTTTCCTACTTTTCCATCATCCTTTCACCTTCTGGACAAATCATCCTACCGCCTCCAATACTGTGCCGGTGTGCTCCCCAATATTGTACTGCAGAAACAGATAAACCCCCTGATAATACTAGTACCATGCAGATAGTGCACTTTATTAATTATCGTCAGGCAGTGTCCTAAAATAACTGCACCCAGTTAGTGTAAACATTATGTCCCCCAAAACTAACTGTACTAAGCCGATACTGTGCCAGGGTGTCTCCACATTAATAATGCTCCCCAAAGTTCCAACTAATAATTCTCTGCCAAAGCGCAATTGGTAGTAATAGTGCCCCCAACAGTACTAATGTCCCCAGTGTGCCCCAGAAGTAATAATGCTCCCATAGTGCCCATACTAGTAATCATGTTCCCCATAGTCCCCCAGTAGTAATAAAGCCCACAATAATAGAAATAATTCTCCTTATAATGTGATGGTAGAAAAATGCCCTCTTATAATGTGTGCCAGTGCAAAAAATGCCAATTTTTTGTGCCCCCAATTGAACTAATGTCCCCATAGTGTTCCCATAATGTGTGCAAGTATAAAATACCCCTATATAATGCCCCCAAGTTAATTCCCCCATAGTGCTCCTCTCCCCCCTTCCCCATAGTGCCCCCTATAATATACCAGTATAAAATGCACCTATATAGTGCCCAAGTAGATGCCCTCAGTGTCCCCCCATAATTTGCCAGTATAAAATACCCCTTCTTAGTGCCCCCACGGTGCTCCTCTTCCCCCTTTCCCATAATCCCCCCTTTTCCCATAAGAAGTGCCCCTAGATGCCCCCATAGCGCTACTTTCGTGCATTGTGCTATATAAAAAAAATAAACACATATACTTACCTCCATGCGGCTGGCAGCGATGCGATGCGGTCCTCTCCCGGCCTGTGTCCCGCGCTGTATGCTGTGATGGCGTGATCGCGCCGCCTGCACCAGCCTCTGATAGGCTACAGGCACTAGGCCTGCAGTCTTTTAGAGGAATGGGGAAGGGAGATAGCCGCATCCATCTGTATCGCTGTCCTGAGGACGGCGATACAGATGAATATAGAGATGAGCGCTTCCACAATGGAAGCAGTCATCTCCACTCCGGCTGCCCTGCTGCCCCCCACTTGTCACCAGGGCCGGGCTGCCTGAGGCGATCGCCTCACCTCATCTTATTGGCGGTGCTGCCCTGCTTATGCGCTAAGGACAGTGTTGCAGAAAGCTATTAATAGAAAAATATTGGATAGGGAGAGTGCAGAGACAGTACTGGGAGATTGAAAGTAGAGTTTTTTGAGACTGTAGGGAGAGCATTGGGAGAAAGCAGGGACACTGCAGGTTGAGTATAATCACTACATGCATCTTGTTCAACTGCTGCAGCATTCATAGTTAATCTGTTATTTTACACATAGACTTACTGTGTGTCAGACTCAGTATTAAAGGGTGGTTTAACATATTGCCACGTTTATCTTGTTCAATTGCTGCCACATTCAAAATAAATCCATTCTGGATGCGATACAGTTGTTATACACTATGGTCTACAGGCAGTTACCTGGGCCCTCCAAAGAAATAGGCAGTGGCAAAAATGTTGCTGTAGCCGACACAAGTAGCAGCAGCAGCAGAAGGGGGGGGGGGGGGGTGGTAGCAGCTGCAGCAACAGGCCAGAGCTGCCACTGTCATCCAGCGGTTGTGTTTTGACTTACACTTCAGCTGTACTGGAATGGTTGACTCTCTCTTCAACATCATCTCATGTGACTACAGATACACACAGCCAGGAATCGCTGGGTTCCTCTGACACCACACTTAGTTGGCATTGCCCGTGAACTGTCTGTGTGCCCTCACCTGTCCTGAACCTGCCTCTTGCTTTTGCTGCTCCTTCTGTAGCCAAGTAATGTATGCCACTGGCCAAGGACATACATAGAAATCACTGGGCCCCATGGCAAGAATCTGAATTGGGCCCTCTTGTGAGTGACCCATAGCATTCTGTGGGTACATGCACATCTGCTGTCTCCGTTGCAGATTCTGGCAAAAACAAAGGGCAAAATAATGCTGCATGTGGGATCTTGAATGCCGGTGTAACGTGGTATCTCCCTACTTCGTGCGATTTCACTACCTGTCGCACCGCAAGTGACCTTGAAGGCGTTCCTGGCGTTTGGACGATCTGCGCATGCGCAAAAGGGAAAGGGATAGGAAAAATCTAACTTCGCAATTCTGGCCGCACACTGCGGATGTGCTGGAGAGCCACGGTAGGGACATATTACGGCCCAGTGCGCAAGCGCCTAGGGGAGATCAGATGGCCATTTTTTCTGTTAGATGAATATATATATATATATATATATATATATATACACACCTATATATATATATATATATATATATATATATATATACTCATTAGGGTGGTCTGCCCAGTATATGGGGGGGCTATCTATGCAGTACATTGGGGGGGTCTGGGCAGACCACCCTATATAATGCGTATATATATATATATATATATATAGGTATATATATATATATATATATATATATATATATATATATATATATTCATCTAACAGAAAAATGGCCATCTGATCTCCCCTAGGCGCTTGCGCACTGGGCCGTAATATGTCCCTACCGTGGCTCTCCAGCGCATGCGCAGTGTCCCGTGTGCGGCCAGAATTGCGAAGTAAGATTTTCCCATCCCTTGCCCTTTTGCGCATGCGCAGATCGTCCAAACGCCAGGAACGCCTTCAACGTCACTTGCGGTGCGACAGGTAGGGAAATCGCACAAAGTAGGGAGATACCACGTTACACCGGCCAGTATTTGGCATATGCTGGATCTGGCGATTCTGGTATTCTGCTGGTATGCTGGAACTGAATATCAAAATCTGATTGCAGGTGATTACCCAGCCTTACCCCATGAACTGTGCCCGCTGCTGCTACTTTTTATACAGTGTGTTATCCTTCCCCATGGACTGTGCCTGCTGCTGCTTCATCTCCTCCCCAGTGCTGACTTACTACTTGTGCTGCTGGCAGAGTGTGGTCAGGGCCTGGGGCAAATCTTTACCGAGCTGGACTGGAGTCTGGACTGGTGATGCTGCTGGATCAGGTCAGGTCCGGACTGGTCAGTCAGGTCACAGTGCGATGAGTGCTGGCAAAGGAACAGGACAGACATTTTACAAAGTGTAGACACAGAAATCTAAAAGATTTAATCCAGTCACAACTGATGTTTCTCTGACTGCTGCAGAACCTTCTAATACACACATCAGCTGCTGCAGAAGCTCCTAATACACACCTCAGCTGCTGCAGAACCTCCTAATACACACCTCAGCTGCTGTGGAACCTCCTAATACACACCTCAGCTGCTGCAGAACCTCATAATACACACCTCAGCTGCTGTGGAACCTCCTAATACACACCTCAGCTGCTGCAGAACCTCCTAATACACACCTTAGCTGCTGCAGAATATCATAATGATGCTAGAGAACATATAAGGCTTCAATCACATCTGTGTTAGGGGCCTCATTCACAGATCAGGTCATAAATACTGGACACAATTTTATATCCTGGCAGATGGAAACCCGTCAGATCTGATAGTCGGCGGGATCCATCAGGTGTTGTGCTCCATGAAGTGCCAGATCCGGAACTACGGTGATTTTCGTTGCTGTGCTCCTATGACGGCAGAACAGCAAACATCACCAGCACAGATGAGAACAAAGCCTAATACACACCTCAGAAGCTGCAGAACATTATAATAGGGACAAGGGACTACAAGTCTCATCATCAGATTGTTGTTATTGGAAATTAGGGGGCAACAAAGGGAGAGGTAAAAGTGGAGAGAACTACAACTCCCAGCATGACCAGGCTGTTATTACTGGATACAAGTGGATATTACACAGAGAGAGTATAAGGCTGGGTTCTCATCACCATTTAGTTTTCCACACTTCAGAAGAACAGAAAAATAAAGAAAAGAACAGATCCTGATTTTCAAGCATCAGTTCTGCACATCTGGCGTCCGTTTCAGGCATTACCATCTGAGATCTGTTATTTTAGATGGGAAAAAATCCTGTATGCAAAACAGAAAACTAAACGGTGATGTGAACCCAGCCTAAGAAGAGAGAACTACAACTCCCAGCATGTCCAGATTATTAATAGGCATGATCCAGTTTTACTAGGTGAGAGCTTTAAAAGGAAATGACTATAACCCCCAGTATGGCCAGACTTATTATGGTGCATCAGTATACATTACGGAGAGGGGGTATGAGAGGAGAGAACTACAACTCCCAGCGTTGCCGGACTGTACTTGGCATAAGTTGAAATTACATAGAGAGTGATAAATTAGGACAGAACTTCAACTCCCAGCATTACCAGACTGTACTAGGGCATAAGTTGAAATTAGATGGAGAGGGATATAATGGGACAGAACTACAACTCCCAGCTTTAATAGGACGTTATAGGGGTCATCCCAGATGTTCCTCCCCCTCACAGCGACATCCCACAGGTCTTTTACCAGGTCTCTGCACTGGCCACATGGTTGATGACATCGCCAAAGGTCCTTCTCCACTTCTTACATTCTCTTTTAACAGGTAGTAGCTATATTAGTGTAATTATTGGGCGGGTCCTATCCTCCACAGTGGGTCCCCTTCCCCTAGGGGCCCCATAGCAGCTGCGTGGTCTGTCTCTATTGGAGGTACGCCACTGGCTCTGGTTTTCAGTGACGGTGAAAACCGTGCCACTCATTTAGTGTTACAGCCTGAACCTGGGATCCCTTTTCCTATTAACCCTAACAGAGCTCTATTAGGTTGAGTAGGATTTTGACACGCTCCTTGCTGAGCTTTGCCTTGTGCACAGCACAGCAGGGAGGTTACCATGGCAGCCATGGAAAGCTTCAAAAGCTTCCAGGCTGTCATGGTAACCCATCGGAGCACCACAATGTCACTATGGGGGCTCCAAATGAAAGGCAGAGGGAGTTGCATTCCTCTGACTTACCTCACAGATGCCACGATCAGTGTTGATTAGGAATGAACGAATCGATTTCGGATGAAACATCCGAAATCGATTCGCATAAAACTTTGTTCCAATACTGTACGGAGCAGGAGCTCCATACAGTATTAGAACGTATTGGCTCCGATGAGCCCAAGTTATTGCCTTGCGAAGTGTCGTGAGACTTCGTGTAAAAACTTCATAAATTAATTTAGATTGTAAAAAAACATTTCCCGAACTCGGGTTCGGTTCAAAGTCCCTCATCGGAGCCAATATATTATAATACTGTACGGAGCTCCTGCTCCATACAGTATTGGAACTATGTTTTATGCTAAACGACTTCAAATGTTTCATCCGAAGTCGATTTGCTCATCCCTAGTGTTGATCATGGCATCTGAGAGGCTAAATGATAGGGTTTGACGGGATCTCTTTCCCAGTCATTGCGCCAAGGTGTCTGCTGTATGATACAGCTGGTGCCCCGCCATGTATGGAGCGGCCTCACTGCAGCAGCCCGCTCTATACATTGCTTCAGGTATACCTGATTTATAGCGATTTGAAACAAATTAATTTGTAACGATAACGAATCAAATTTCTTGTCAAAGCTGGGCGAATCAACCGAATCAACTTTTTCCAAACTTCGCTCATTTCTAATTGCAATCACTTACATTTATCATCATAACATCACACATAAAAAGCTTCATTCGATTCCAAGAACTCCTTGTTGGTGCATTATTTTTTTTATTTTTTTTGGCGATGAGTGTAAAACAGCGACTGGTGGCTAGGGAGACTATCTGACAACCCCAGGGAAAAGTCTCTGGTTGCTAGGCCATGTATCCATAGCAACCACTCTACTGGAATTCGCTCAAAGACTCTGAATCTCAGGTCAGATTCACTAATAAAGATCTAAAAAGCCCCCGATTCCTCCATGTCATCAGCTGGAACGTGCCTTTAGTTACACATACCAATACTAATGAAAGAGAAATGAGGCTGTGTGTGATAGGGGGTCACATAGTTTACGCTTGTTATCATCGTACATGTAATACATTACGGATATTCAAGTTTTGAGATGACTGCAACAGCTGCCGCTGGTGTATAGAAGGTTTTAGGAAATTGTCTGGAGCTGTACAGCGAACCAATATACATAATAAATCACTGCATCATTTACATGATCAGAACTTTTGTGCTTTTTTTTTCTCTATACTTGTCTTTTGGCTTCCAAATTCACAAAAAACGGTGTCTTAACAGAGAGAGGAGTGTGCTAATGTGAGGCCACCTACCTCCTCTAATACTGTCACATAACCACACATATTCACGGGCATTTTAAAACCTCAGGAATCCCTGATCTTCTGAGGAACACCCCCGCACATACCTGTTTAAGCACCGCCCCCGAGGTCCGATACATGCTACAGTCCCCTGAAAAATAGGACAGTTGGAAGAAAAGTCCACTTGGGCACCAGGGCAATTTTTATAACCACAACACCATTGTCTGGCAGTAGGCAGTGGTATACCTCCAATGGAGCCAGATCATGCAAACGCTATAGGGCCCTTCTGGGGTAGGAGGTAGCTGGAACTTCTTTCTCTTCCCACAAATAAAGACTGCATAGTCATGCAGCCAACACTAGGGGAAGCTCAGGGCAAACAGATGATTACAGCAACTACATACATTCCTATGCACTCAGCGTCCCCTAGTGGCGGCTTCAGGCAGCCAGCATTTTAATAGATTGGAAGCAGGAGATTTACCAATGTATTTACGGCAGTTGTGCCCCATGAAAGGCTACTTTCACACTTGCTTTAGGTGCGGATCCGTCTGTTATTTGCACAGACGGATCCGCACCTATAATGCAAACGTTTGTATCCGTTCAGAACGGATCCGTTTGCATTAGCTTTAAAGAAAAATGACAAAGTCAAAACGGTTCCGTTTTTAATTACATTGAAAGTCAATGGGGGACGGATCCGTTTTCAGATGCACCATATTGTGTCATTGAAAACGGATCCGTCCCCATTGACTTACATTGTAAGTCAAAACGGATCCGTTCGGCTCCGCATCGTCAGACGGACACCGAAATGCTGCATGCTGCGTTTTGGTGTCCGTCTCCAGAACAGAATAGAGGCAGAACGGAGCCGAACTGATGCATTCTGAACGGATCCTTATCCATTCAGAATGTATTGGGGCTGAACTGATCTGTTTTGGACCGTTTATGAGAGCCCTGAAACGGATCTCACAAACGGAATCCAAAACGCCTGTGTGAAAGTACCCTAAAAATGGTGGTCTTTTTACTGACATAGAAGTCAGATACAGTCGGTTAGGCCAAGAGTGACCTGTTTATTACAATTTTTTATTTTACAAATTTTGTCCACCTAATAAAAAACACTCTATTAGGGAATTCTGATTGAAGATCTTGGAGATCATGGAGATAGCACTACAGTTCTTTAGTACAGGCCCATTCATTAAAGGGGTTATCCCATTACTAATGTAAAAAATGATAGTACATGACAACCTCTTTCTAACAAAGCTAGAACCAGCCCTGTACCTCACATGGATCCAAAGATCTCCCCATTCATTGCTCTGCTCTCAAGGGGAGTGTCTTTTCTGCTGCAGCTAGGGGGGCGTGTCTCAGCTCTCCCTATCACAGCTCAGGGGGAGTGTCCCAGCTCTCCCTATCACAGCATAGGAGGAAGTTGAGGGATGAAACTGAGCATGTGCGGCCTTCTCAGTGAATAGGTCAAGGAAATAAGAAAAAAACAAACTGCAGATGGCGCCACACAGGTACATTTTATTGGATAACTCAGCAGCTATGCTAAATTTTTAATTACATGCAATTACAAAAGTATTCAGATCCATGTGCTGGATTCCAAACTGTAGAATAGTATTCATGAGACAACCCCTTTAAGCCATACCGTATGGGATATGGACTTGCTTTGTAGCTTGATGTCCTATGTGATTTCTTCGGGAGGCATTCCCTATCTACATATGGTGTACGTTCATGCGGATACAAATAACCATACCTAGTTATAACTAGTAACTACAATACAGGATGTGCCCAAGTTTTCTTGCTGCCAATATACAATTAAATTAATTGGTCTTCGAAAGCCAAGACGTTAGTGGTGCTCATTTCCGCCCTGACTATCACCATACAGCACTACTTTTAGACATCATCATCATCTTTTACATGTTAAACTTCCCCCTTTACATACAGAAATGCGTATGTAGAGCTTGCTTAGCATCATCCCGTATTCTTACAATACAAAATGAAATACTGACATCTAATTGTAACGCCATATAATGAATTTCAGTAGACCACATGCAAAGACCCTGCACATGCTTCATCCAGAGTGGAAACTCCATCCAGATGGTAATAATCATCTATGAGCCACACTGGGGAAAGACCTACACAAGGTAATAACATGCAATATATCCAATATTCCCAGGTCTATAGCATGAATAGGCATCTACTCTGATGACAGAATCATTGAAAAGACCTAAAAGATTAAAAAATCAGTAAAGAGCAAAGACTGGATTTACATCTGTTCTGAATTTCTATTTATTTTGTCATTTTAGATGAGTGGCCTCATAGAGAGCGAGAGCTGCAGAAAAATGTATATCCTGACATTACACATGTGCTACTGTAGGGTCCTTACTGCAGATAGATAATGTGTAAAAAAGGAGAGATAGATAGATAGACAGATAGATAGATAGATAGATAGCTAGATAGATAGATAGATAGATAGATAGATAGATAGATGGATAGGATAGATAGATAGGATAGATAGATAGGATAGATAGATAGGATAGATAGATAGGATAGATAGATAGGATAGATAGATAGGATAGATAGATAGGATAGATAGATAGATAGGATAGATAGATAGGATAGATAGATAGGATAGATAGATAGGATAGATAGATAGGATAGATAGATAGGATAGATAGATAGGATAGATAGATAGGATAGATAGATAGGATAGATAGATAGGATAGATAGATAGGATAGATAGATAGGATAGATAGATAGGATAGATAGATAGGATAGATAGATAGGATAGATAGATAGGATAGATAGATAGGATAGATAGATAGGATAGATAGATAGGATAGATAGATAGGATAGATAGATAGGATAGATAGATAGGATAGATAGATAGGATAGATAGATAGGATAGATAGATAGGATAGATAGATAGGATAGATAGATAGGATAGATAGATAGGATAGATAGATAGGATAGATAGATAGGATAGATAGATAGGATAGATAGATAGGATAGATAGATAGGATAGATAGATAGGATAGATAGATAGGATAGATAGATAGGATAGATAGATAGATAGGATAGATAGGATAGATAGATAGGATAGATAGATAGGATAGATAGATAGGAGAGATAGATAGGAGAGATAGATGATGATAGATAGATAGATAGATAGATAGATAGATAGATATGAGATAGATAGATAGATAACACGAAAAATTCCACAGCACTTCCTTGTCAGTAAAAAAAGGTTCTTACTTTATTTACCGGGTAAAAAGCGACGTTTCGGTGCACCCAATGGCACCTTTTTCAAGCAGTGAGGTGCCTTGGGTGCACTGAAACGTCGCTTTTTACCCGGAAAATAAAGTAAGAACCTTTTTTCACTGACAAGGAAGTGCTGTGGAATTTTTCGTGTTATATTTTTGTGGACATAGGGGATTGTCCTCTCAGCCACTGGCTCTCCATCATTATACCGTGGGACTTGCTGTGCGATCCAGTGCATTTTTTCTAGATAGATAGATAGATATTAGATAGATAGATAGATATTAGATAGATAGATAGATAGATAGATAGATAGATAGATAGGAGATAGATATAAGGTCTCAGCTCTCTAGGACATACCGTTCCTGAGATATTCCCCAAAAATGACCTGCATTAGCCAATACAAGCCTGCAACTCTTTCTCTTCATATTCCAATTGCCAAACACATGGTCACATGTCCCTTATCAGACAATAGAAGCTCGCAGGCCCTTAGTCTCCACATACACACAGTTTTACTCCAGGTTTCCGTAACAACCCAGCTATTTTTCTTCACTGCTGTAGGTCAGCTTTAGGCTACACGACGACATGTGTCGCGCGACAATAAGTCTCACGACACATAGGGCACAACTACACTGCGACATTAATGTCGCACGACAATTTTTATAATGATAGTCTATGGTGTTGCACTGCGACAAGCGACATGCTGTGACTGTGACACGACAGTCACAGAAAATTCCATCTTGGATGTGCGACACCATAGCCTATCAATATAAAACAACATTGTGTGACAAAATGTCGCGCGACACATGTCTTCGTGTAGCCCTAGCCTTAAAGGGGCAGAGCGCTGTGGAGGTCACTGTTAAGGGGGCATGGGCCACTATTAAAGGGCCAGCTGCTGTGAAGGTCACTGTTAAAGGGGCAGGGGCCACTATTAAAAGGGCAGCTGCTGTGGAGCTCACTGTTAAAGGGGAGGGCATTGTGGAGATGATTGTTAAAGGGGCATTCACTGTGGATGTTACTGTTAAGGGGGCAGCCCGCTGTGGAGATCACTGTTAAAGGGGCAGGCACTGCGGAGGTCACTGTTAAAGGGGCAGGGTACTGTGAGGTCACTGTTAAGGGAGCGGGGTACTGTGGAGGTCACTGTTAAGGGAATGGGCTACTGTGTCAGTCACTGCTAAAAGGACGGTGCTGTGGAGTACTCTGTTAAGGGGGCAGGGAGCAGTGGAGGTCACCGATAAGGGGACGGTCCCCTATGGAAGTCAGTGTTAAGGGGCGGGGTGCGGTATAGGTCACTGTTAAGGGGGCAGACCCCTGAGGAGGTCACTGTCAAGGAAGTGGGGTGCTGTGAAACTCACTGTTAAAGGGGCGGGCTGCTGTGAAGGTCAACGTTAAGAGGATGGGCTGCTTTGGAGGTCCCATTTTAACCTCTTAGGGACACAGGGCATACAGGTACGCCCTGATGTTCTGGTACTTAAGGGCAAAGGGCGTACCTGTACGTCCTGTGTATTTCCTATCACCGCTGTGCAGTGTGCGGTGATTGGAACAAGGTACCTGCAGCCCTCTTTGGATAGCCGGTGGGCAGTACAGGGGGAGGGTGTGGGCGGCGCTATAGGCGGTGCAGCAGGCGTGCGGGAGACGGGCGGTGCGGCCGGCGGGATAGCGATCCCCCGCCCGCCTCCTCTCTAAAATTCAAGATAGCCGAGCAGTATAGCAAAGTGTCAGCACATTACTGACACTCTGCTATAAACGGATGACATCGGTGCTTTGATGTCAGCCGTTTAACCCCTTCCATTCCACTGTCCGTATGGACCGCTGTATGGAAGGGGTTAACAGGGGGGGACCTCCCTCCCTCTCCCATCGGGGGCTGCTGTGCCCTTGCAGCCCCCGATTCTTGATGGGATCACAGAGGGAGGGGGCTCCCCTCCCTCCCCATCTCCCACTGCTCTGTTCTGGCAGCGGGTCATGTCTACCATGGCAACAGGACACGTTCACAGGTGTCCTGCTTGCCATGGTAATAGTAACTCTGATCAGACTTCTGCTAAAGGCAGAAGTCTGATCAGACTGTGTAAAGTAAAAAATACAGTACAGTACACTATATAGTGTACTGTACTGTATTATACAGACATTAGACCCACTGGATCTTCAAGAACCAAGTGGGTCTGGGTAAAAAAAAAAAATGTAAAAATTAAAAAAAAGGTAAAAATAAAAAATTACATTGATCACTGAATAAAATTTTTAAAAATAAACTACACTACACATATTAGGTATCACCGCGTCCGTAAAAACCTTCTCTATAAAAATATCACATGACCTAACCCCTCAGGTGAACATCATGAAAACAAAACAAAAGAAAATGGTTTAAAAAAGGCATTTTTTGTCACCTTACATTACAAAAAGTGTAATACCAAGCGATCGAAAAGACGTAATAGTACCAAATAAACCGCCATCTCATTCCGCAAAAAATTAGCCCCTACATAGCACAATCGCCTAAACAAATAAAAAAATATGGCTCTCAGACTATGGAGACACTAAAACATGATTTTTTTTTTCTAAAATGCTGTTATTGTGTTATAAAAAGTATACATATTAGGTATCGCTGCTTTCATAAAAACCTGCTCTATAAAAACGTAACATGATCCAACCCTTCAGGTAAATACCGTAAAGAAAATTAAACAAAAACAGTGTAAAAAAAAACATTTTTGTCACCTCACATCACAAAAAGTGTAATAGCAAGCAATCAAAAAGTTATATCCCAAAATAGTGCCAATCAAACCGTCATCTCATCCCACAAAAAATGATACCCTACATAGGACAATCGCCCAAAAGAATAAAAAAATATGGCTCTCAGACTATGGAGATATTAAAACATGATTTTTTTTTTTATTTAAAAAATGATATTGTTGTGTAAAACTTAAATAAATAAATAACAATTATACATATTAGGTATTGCCGCATCAGTAACAACCTGCTCTATAAAAATAACACATGACCTAACCCCTCAGGTGACCACAGCAAAAAAAATAATATAAATACGTTGTCAAAAGCCATTTTTGTCACCTTACATCACAAAAAGTGTAAGATGGGGTACTGTGGAGGTCACAAATAAAAGGCGGCCACTGTAGAGGTCACTGTTAAAGGGACGTTCACTGTGAATGCTACTGCTAAGGGGGCAGGCTGCTGTGTAGGTCACTGTTAAGGGGGCAGGGTACTGTGGAGGCCACTGTTAAAGGGGCAGCTGCTGTGGAGGTCACTGTTAAGGCAGCAGGGTACAGTGAGGTCACTGTTAAGGGAGCGGTGTACTGTGGAGGTCACTGTTAAGGGAGAGGGGTACTGTGGAGGTCACTGTGATGGGGAACACTGTGGATATCTTTTAACCTTACACACAAACATTAAATGAAATAGATTAAATATACCGTGCAAAGTCGGGTCCTTCTGCTAGTATATATATATATATATATATATATATATATATATATATATAAGATAGATATGAGATAGATACTGTAGATAGACAGATAAAGATAGATAGAAAGATAGATAGATTGATGATAGATAATAGATAGATAGATAGATAGATAGATAGGAGACCAAACCTACTTGTCAACGGTCCAGATTTTTACAGGACTGTCCCATAAACTTGAATGGGGTGGAGTCTCTGGAAATTTGCCTAAATTCCTCCAAGCTGCCAGGTATACATGAAGGGCGCCAATGTTTCTGTCCATAAGCACAGTATATATTACGACTAACATAGAAGATGACATTTCACTGGCAGCATGGCCCTTAGGCTCCAAAGAACTTTTTTCTTAGACCTTTTGCCCGGTATTTGGGTTTTTATTAATGTGATTGTGAGTGATTATTACAGATTTATTGACACCTTTCGTAGCTCATGTAAAGCAATCAGCCTCAATCACAGGGGCCACCCGTTTCCTCTCGGTAGGACCTATGGTGAGGAGTGAACTTTTACCCTTAGCTACAACATTGACTTATTCAGGGCCTGCAGACCTTCCTAACAGCCTAATGAAGGTATTATTATTTCCCCTAAGGGCTCTTCTGAGCTGAGATTAATTCAGGAAGGAAGTCCTGAGGAGATGTCACTGGATCCAGCACGTAGGTGTTACTGCTGCTCACCGGGAGAGAAAGAAACGCTCTGTTGCCGCTTCCCTTTTATTTCTCCCATTACTGAGAATCTTATCAAGTCGTTTCAGCTTTAGACTGGTAATAATCACCTTATTGTTGGCGTGCAGCCTGAAAAAAAGATACTGCATGTTGTTAATATGTGTTTAACATATACGCAGCCCATTAATGTGGGACACGCCCCCAACTGAAAGCAAGTGGTGCTAATGACCCTCTTTATTAGATGCCAAAATGAATACAAACACCAGATCAGACCCCAAAACTAATGCAGACTACATACCCCTACTTAAAAAAAATATAATACAGACCCAGACCATCCCCACCAAATACCGACCCCAGACCAGACGCCGAAATAATCTTGACATATTTAAATATACATAAAAAAATTGACATTGAGGTCAAACATCCTATTTATGAATCTCATGTAACATTTTTATTTAACATATATGAACGTGTGATCCAAGCGGGCGGGCGTCAGAGTCACGTTCTAAAATATTCATATCCACAGTCATACGGTGATACCAATAATGTGGAGGAGGTTTTATATTTCTATTTTTTCCATTAAAAAGTGTTTATTCAATAGAAAAAAGGTGTATTTTTTTTGCTTCAAATTTTTTTATTTAATAATTATTTTAACCGTTTAATAATCCCTCAAGGGGACTATAATAGGATATCTTTTGATTGCTTCCAAAATACATTGAAAAAAAATGCACTGCAATGTCTTTTAATGTCAGCGCTAGATTGACATCCACCAGCAGGGACAAGCTGGAGGCAGGCGCAGGGCCTTTACTAGGTCCCGGCCTGTGTGCACAGACATCAGCAACCCTCATTCTCATTCGTGGGGTGCCGATGAGAGACAGAGAGAGTCCGCTCCCTGTGTAACTTACAGCTTTCATGTTGCAGGCACTCTTACCCATGGCATCTAAGGGGTTAAAAGGCCCGGATCGGTGCTTCTGCACGTCCTGGCAGTTAGAGCAGGAACACGGCTCTCATGGGAGAGCTGTACCCCCACTCTATGCTGCATGGGAAACCTGTGCAGTGTTTAGACTCAGCCTAAAAAGGCGTATCGGTGACACTAAGCGGTTAAACTCCCAAAAAGTAATTTCCTGGACAAGCCCTTTAAATATTCTGCAAATTGGTATTCGAATAATGGTAATTATATAACATTTTATGCCACTTTTCTACTTAAAGCGCCATTTAATAGGCTCTATCTAAACTGTCAACTTTTCCATCCAAAACAAAGCCACTCCTATTCATAGGCTTTGCCTGGTATTGCAGATCAAGCCCATTTACTTGACTACGTCCGAAGTGGATGCGAATGGCGCAGTTTCGGTTGATCAGATTGGTTAAGGGCCCTTTCACACTAGCGTTTTCAGGATCCGGCATAGAGTTCCATCGTCGGGGCTCTATGCCGGAAAGAAACGCTTCAGTTACAGATAATACAACCGCATGCATCCGTTTAAACGGATCCGCTTGTATTAACTTTAACTATTTTTTAACATTGCCAAGACGGATCCGTTATGAACTCCATTGAAAGTCAATGGAGGATGGATCCACATTCTATTCAGAATGCATGGGGATAATCCTGATCAGTATTCATCCGGCATAGAGCCCCGACGACGGAACTCTATGCCGGATCCTGAAAACGCTAGTGTGAAAGGACCCTAACAAGCTTTTCAAAAGGCAAATTATAGAAATCAGTGTTGAACAGTTCGACTCTTAATCAAAGCCAGCCACCTTCGATCCACTGATTTTCCCAGGTCTAAATCAACACTTTGTCAGCGGTTCCATTCCCGCTAGTGATGAGCGAAGTATTTAAAATTTCGATTCGGCTGCTTTGTCGAATTTTACATAAAAATTGGCTTTGTGACAAATTCCTTTGTTACGAAGCGCATTTCTTTGTAAGTAGTAGGTACAATGACAGGGAGAGGTGATTGCGCCGCATCCGTCATTGTACCCCTCAGATGCCGCATTCATCGCTGATCACCGCATCTGACAGCAATAATACAGTGCATCATAAATAATAAAAAAATCGTACTTACCTCATCCATTTGATCGCGAAGAGCCATCCGCCACCATCTTGATTGAAGATCTAGCTTGAAATTTTTCCCGGCCTACATCGGTCGACGTGGGGATAGGGCGCAGGGAATTTCTTGCAAGATCTTCATTCAAGATGGCGGCGGCCGGCTCTTCACGCTCAAACTGATGAGGTAAGTATGTTTTTTGTTTTTTTTTTACCGCCTTTCAGGGAAAATTGATTCGCTACCTCGAAGCACGAGGAAATTCGGCTTTGCGGCGAATGGAATTTTCCCTGAAATTGATCGAATTCTACTTCGCCCAGATCAATACGCTAAACATTAATTCCTGCCTTTTCCATTTCTCTAGCTCTGTTGTAGCAAAGCCCATCCATTGTCTCTGTACGGCAGTCACGGTTCTCATGAATACAGCATCATACGTTGCAATACTTCAGATTTTCCCCCAATGCATTACATCGTCGCAGAGCTATTCCTCTCCCATTGATGAAAACGCTCAGCTCCATCAGTCAGGCCCTTGTTTGAATAATACGATTGATGACTGAGCTCCAGCCTATAATTAACAGTGGACGAAACGTGACGGACGCTTGGCCTGAAATCCGCTGCCAGAACCGACAGTCTAAACAAATCCAGCTCATACATTAAACATAGATCTAGGGCCGATTGTCTTCCGAGGGTCTGTACAGCACCCATGCCAAGTGCAAGTAGCCAAATGTAATCCGGGCAGAGACGGAACATTTATTTTCACTAATTTTACAGTAATGGAACGCGGTGTGCAAGTCGTCACCATAATTTGCTTATTTTGTAATGGTCTAAGCATAATATAATAATAAATTAAGTCACGTAGACGTTGCTAGAGGAAGCAGGATGGAGGAGACGTAACCTTTACGTCTTTGTAGATGTGAGTCAAATCCTAAAGGGGTCTTCCAGCATTAGTAATACGTGGCCGCTTTCTTCCAAAAACAGTGCCACAGGTTGTGTGTGGAACTGGAGCCCAGCCATGTGTAATTTAATAGAGCATTACCAAACGCAACCCATGGGTAGGTGTGGAACTAGTGCAGCAACCACAGGGACTTAATGTTAGTGAGTGGTCAGATGGGTGTTGTAGTTGTACTGATGGTTCTGAATCTCCCTGGGTCAACATGCAATGATGGGAACACTTCTTCTCTTTGGGGCACACTCCGGTTCTGGGGTTTTCCTGCCTGATGATGTTTTAGGTGACTCTCCATGGATGCCATAGAGTCAATAAATCCTTGTCAGACAAGGTATTTCTACTGGACTTTCCCTACACCTCTCTCTCTTACATCTGGTTTGCTTCTGTAGTTGTTCTGGCCCTTTCCTGGCTGGTACCAGGTCCAGGATGACCTACTGTGTCAGCTCTACATTTTTCCATGTTGACTGACTAGTTTAGACTGACTACACTGCACTCAACTCATCTTACATGGAGGGTTACACCAGCCCCATCTAGATGGCCCATGTGCAAATAGATTAGTTCACCCTTTAATCTGCACTTTGAAGTGTACTGCAACACTGGAGCAGGATGCTGCACTAGTAATGGACAACTATTTGCAGTATTGGGAATTGATCTTGCACAGTTTTGGGCTGTAGGAACCCATACTGTACTTGCATGTTACTGGAGGCTCAAGAAGAAACCATACTCACTCTCACCAACCAATGGTTGTTGCTTCAGTCCCCACTTTTTGATTCAGGATCTACACAACGAAAATGCCAGGAACAGTGGCACCATATTAATGAAGCACCTGTTTTACTATTTCCGAAATAAAAGTCGGGTACAGTGGCGATACAGAGCATGATTTTCTTTATTTATTAAAAAATTCCTCCACTTGATAAAAAAATGTTTGCTATGGGGCCCTATGAGATCTGTGTAAGCCCCCGGCCAGGAAAGGTTTGTTTAGGCGATGACCCACCTTAGCCAGGGATTAGCTGAGGGGGCATTGCTGACGTGTTGAGCTATGGGATTTACAGTTTTACAATAATCTGTCATAAACAAGGGAAATAATAGAGGTGAAATCATTCGGTCAGTTATATGGCGTGTCCCATTGGGTTAGCAGCAGATTCCCTCCAGTTACTGGTAACCAGTAATAGGACCCGATTTTTATGTCATTTATTAATGTGTAATTCCCCACATCTGCCAAAAATTACCCTCATGAACTTCAGGGATGCAGCCGATAACTAGCAATGCATTCTCAGCTATAACTCCTACTTTAATTACAGCCTGAACCTGACGAGTTCAGTCAACACTTCAGTATAGGAAACTGTAACAATTAGCCAGCAGCGAAATCACTAGTGAGGTTTTTCATTTCTAATGCACAATCTGCAACAGGACCCTCAATGTTATATGCAGGATCCCCCAGTGTTATGTGCAGTTTAAAGTACTTATGTGGCAGAAGAATAATTCAGCGACCTCAGGTCTAGCCAGATCCTCTGCACCTCATATATCTACACCCCTGAAAACAGTGATGTATCGGTATAAGGGTAATAAATACATCAGAGAAATTACACTAACATTATAATAAGTCAGTATAGAGATGATAGACAAAGTTATTTCAAATTACACAGATAAAAAAAAACATTAGTGAGTTGTGCATAGACAGATAATGCAAACAGTGATGTCACAGTACAGGAATAATAAACACAGTGATGTCACAGTACAGGGATAATAAACACAGTGATGTCACAGTACAGGGATAATAAACACAGTGATGTCACAGTACAGGGATAATAAACACAGTGATGTCACAGTACAGGGATAATAAACACAGTGATGTCACAGTACAGGGATAATAAACACAGTGATGTCACAGTACAGAGATAATAAACACAGTGATGTCACAGTACAGGGATAATAAACACAGTGATGTCACAGTACAGGGATAATAAACACAGTGATGTCACAGTACAGGGATAATAAACACAGTGATGTCACAGTACAGAGATAATAAACACAGTGATGTCACAGTACAGAGATAATAAACACAGTGATGTCACAGTACAGGGATAATAAACACAGTGATGTCACAGTACAGGGATAATAAACACAGTGATGTCACAGTACAGGGATAATAAACACAGTGATGTCACAGTACAGAGATAATAAACACAGTGATGTCACAGTACAGGGATTATAAACACAGTTATGTCATAGTACAGGTATAATAAACACAGTTATGTCACAGTACAGGGATAATAAACACAGTGATGTCACAGTACAGGGATAATAAACACAGCAGTGTCACAGTACAGAGATAATAAACACAGCGGTGTCACAGTACAGGGATAATAAACACAGTGATGTCACAGTACAGGGATTATAAACACAGTTATGTCATAGTACAGGGATAATAAACACAGTGATGTCACAGTACAGGGATAATAATCACAGTGATGTCACAGTACAGAGATAATAAACACAGTGATGTCACAGTACAGAGATAATAAACACAGTAATGTCACAGTACATATATAATAAACACAGTGATGTCATAGTACAGGGATAATAAACACAGTGATGTCACAGTACAGAGATAATAAACACAGTGATGTCACAGTACAGGGATAATAAACACAGTGATGTCACAGTACAGGGATAATAAACACAGTGATGTCACAGTACAGGGATAATAAACACAGTGATGTCACAGTACAGGGATAATAAACACAGTGATGTCACAGTACAGAGATAATAAACACAGTGATGTCACAGTACAGGGATAATAAACACAGTGATGTCACAGTACAGGGATAATAAACACAATGATGTCACAGTACAGGGATTATAAACACAGTGATGTCACAGTACAGGGATAATAAACACAGTGATGTCACAGTACAGAGATAATAAACACAGTGATGTCACAGTACAGAGATAATAAACACAGTGATGTCACAGTACAGGGATAATAAATAGCATTGAGCGCGAATATTCGAATTGCAAATTTTTATCGCTAATATCGGCACTTCGAGAATTTGCGAATATTTTGAATATAGTGATACATATTCGTAAAAATGAGTATTCTTTTTTTTTTTGTTTGTTTGTTTCTTCATCTGAACCCATTACCTAGTATACTTACCTGCTTCTTGCTTGTGGGCCAGTGTGAGAAGGCTGCGATACTGTAATCTGTAGTGAATTGTTTAATTTATTTTCTGTTATGCGAAAAATCGGCAATGTAATATTCGCATAATGCGAATATTCTAAAACGCGAATATATAGTACTGTAGAATATAGTGCTATATATTTGTTTTTTAGAATATTCATCATTTTTCCTAATTTAATGTGAACAGTCATTGGCCCAAAAGCAACTTAAGCAGGAAGGATTTTTTAGAATATTTGTTGTTCTGTTTCAGTATCTTGCATTGTGTATTGGTATGCTCCTCTCTTCTCCTCCCCCCTCTGTTTCTGCTTCTAGTTGGTTCAGTCTAGCCACTTCCTGTTTACCCTGTCATGCATTGCTGTTTTGTGTGCTCTAATTCTGAGGAGATTCTGGGGAGAATCTGAGGTGAATCTGTGTATCTCATGTTCTTATCAAGGAGAATATTAGTGGCATAATTCTTTTACCATCTGGATTCCCTGCATATCTTGTAATACAATCTCCGGATTAAAAGACTACTTGATTAACTCCTGGGTGTCTGATGTGTAAACTGTAAGTGGAGAATGTCTGATTCAACAAGTCACCTCACAGATGCGTGATTGTATAAGGCTGACATTTCGAAATGCCACATTTGTCAATGATGAATATTCTAAAAAACGAATATTTTGCACCATATTGAATATAGTGCTATATATTCGTTATTTTAGAATAATCGTCATTTTTTTCCATCAGAAGTCACGATTCCTCCCTGCTTAAGTTGCTTTTGGGCCAATGACTGTTCACATTAAATTGGAAAAAAAATGACTAATATTCTAAAAAACGAATATATAGCACTATATTTTATAGTGCTATATATTCGTGTTTTAGAATATTCGCATTATGCGAATACTACATTGCTGATTTTTTGCAATCAATAGAATAATCTCGAATACAAATATTCGCGAATATATGAAGAATATTCTAATGAATATTTGCAAAATATCGCAAATTCAAATATTGCCCCTGCCCTCATCACTAATAATAAACACAGTGATGTCACAGTACGTGATGCTCAGTTCTAACCACTCGGCCACACAATACACTTCAGCCATTATCACTTAGGTGGTGGTCCACGTGGGACACTAGTAGGCCCACATTTTATACAGTACAACTCCATTAGCTCCCGGACTACAACTGGTCACTTACTGGCTCATCGTCTACGCCATGACCCACGCTCCAGACTCTTGGCAAATTTACTCATCAATCAAGATCTGTTGATTCTCTGAGGGTGAACTCCTAATCATCTCCGCACAGGTCAACATCACCATCTTCAACCTCCGATTTATTACCTCTACTGCCACAGCCTCCAGTGTCTCCCACTTATATACAGAGGGAAAAACATTCTGAATTGATGACAATATCTTGGCCTTTTCCTCACGCAGGCCTACAATACTCCATTATAACACGTCACATGGTTAGCCGGCATTCTCCATCAATGTGAAACTGTTGTAATGTTATGTTCCTAAGTGAAATTTTGTGATTTACTTTTTTGTATATCTAATAGCACTGTATTGACAGATTAGGGTTAACACCATAGCCTCGTCCATTTAGGTTGCTAGGAGATCTACCTGGGTCTGCCCCTGGTTAGTGAATAGAGACACTAGCTGTACTAGCTGTACTGAATGAGGGCCTACTTGTGCAAGCTCCTCAGAGCTAGGCTTCAGCTCGAAGAAACTTCATTTCTGGAAGATGTACAGCGAAGGAAGCTACTTTATCAAAACTGCTCCAGAGAGAAGATGTTAGAAGGTCCATAATCTGCATTAGAGTCAGTCAGCAAGATACATTATTGTGTACGTTTATGGCAGAGAGAGACTTTGAGACTGTTTGACCAACTGTATCCTAAATCTGCACCCCTCAGTCCCGGAAATTTGTAAAAGCATTTACCAGGAACCTCATTGACTGTGTAAAGTTCTACAGAGACTTAAGAGAGACAGACAGAGTAGAAGTACTACAACCTCCATCACTGCTGTTATCCATGCATTGCTATTGGGGACGGATTACTCTGTGCTACATGCCTTGTTGTGTCGGATGTATTACTACTCCTATTCAGCACTTTAGTAAAGACAGACTTCTGTATTAATACTAATTGGTCTCGTTAGACCATTTGCCAGCCATTGCACCTGCCCTCCTACATTGCACCCAGACCAACACCTAACATTAAGGGAATCCCAACTACCACCAGGCAGGACCAGGGTATGCCGTGAGGGAAGAACAGGTGCACCCTCCTGTCATTGCACATCCCCAGGGAGAACCAGAGGGAAAATGCCACTGTGATCTTTGAGTACTACAACCCTCAGGCCCATAAAAAGCACTCCTATCTGCCACTCCTATCTGAAGCATATGCTTTGTCCATAATAAGCACCAGGCTCTTCCTGGGCTTAGCCAGCTCAATACACCTCCCCTGTACTGTCTCCTAGAAAACTCTCAATTCTTCCAAGGCACAGTTCACACGGCATCTCTTACAAATTTGGTGCACCATGCCCTTTCTTGGCATGGTCGTGGCAATAAACCAGTCTCATGAGAGGCAGGGAAGCCACATGGAGGCAGTTACTGCACAGCTGGCAGTTTTTTTTTGGCACAGAATCCTCACCAAATTCTGCCGGCAAAAGACACCATGTATATATCCTGTGACATTTAAAGGGGTTGTCCGGTCAGGTTTTGAAGCCAACAAGTGGAGTCCTAACCTGTGCCCCTTAAAGTGGTTGTCCTCTGAAAAATATTCAGCAGTTTTCAGACCAGCAACTGGATCTGAATACTTTTGTAACTGTATGTAATTAAAAATGTAGTTTTAGCCACTTAGTTATTCAATAACATGTATGTTTTTTTCTAATTCTCTGTCCACCTTAGGCCTCTTTCACACTTGCGTTATGAAGATCCGGCGTGCACTTCCGTCGCGGAATGCCGCGCCGGATCCGGCTGCGCAAGTGAACTGAAAGCATTTGAAGACTGATCAGTCTTCAAAATGCTTTCAGTGTTACTATGGCAGCCAGGACGCTACTAGTGTCCTGGTTGCCATAGTAGCAGTGAGGAGCGGGGAGCGGCATACTTACATTCCGTGCAGCCTCGGGCGTCCTGAATGACGTCCAGAGCGCCCGCGCGCATGGATCACGTGGATCCATGCGATCACGTGATCTATGCACTGGGGCGCCCTGACGTCATCCTGGAGCGTCCCGGGAGCCGCATGGAATGTAAGTATGCCGCTCCCCCGCTCCCCCTACTCTTTACTATGGCAACCAGGACTTTAGTGTCCTGGCTGCCATAGTAACATAGTAACATAGTATATAAGGCCGAAAAAAGACATTTGTCCATCCAGTTCGACCTGTTTCCTGCAAATTGATCCAGAGGAAGGCAAAAAACCCCTGTGAGGTAGAGCCAATTTTCCCCACTTAAGGGGAAAAAATTCCTTCCCGACTCCAATCAGGCATCAGAATACCTCCCTGGATCAACGACCCATCTTTAGTAGCTATAGCCTGAAATATTATTACGCTCCAGAAATACATCCAGGCCCCTCTTGAATTCCTTTATTGTACTCACCATCACCACCTCCTCAGGCAGAGAGTTCCATAGTCTCACTGCTCTTACCGTGAAGAATCCTTTTCTATGTTTGTGTACAAACCTTCTTTCCTCCAGACGCAGAGGATGTCCCCTCGTCACAGTCACAGTCCTGGGGATAAATAGATGATGGAGAGATCTCTGTACTGACCCCTATATATTTATACATAGTTATTAGATCTCCCTCAGTCGTCTTTTTCTAGAGTGAATAACCCTAATTTTGATACCCTTTCGGGGTACTGTAGTTGCCCCATTCCAGTTATTACTTTAGTGTGCCCTCCTCTGAACCCTCTCTAGCTCTGCTATGTCTGCCTTGTTCACGGGAGCCCAGAACTGTACACAGTACTCCATGTGTGGTCTGACTAGTGATTTGTAAAGTGGTAGGACTATGTTCTCATCACGGGCATCTATGCCCTTTTGATGCAACCCATTATCTTATTGGCCTTAGCAGCAGCTGCCTGACACTGGTTTTTACAGCTTAGTTTGTTATTTATTAAAATTCCTAGATCCTTTTCCATGTCAGTGTTACTGAGTGTTTTACCATTTAGTATGTACGGGTGACTTGCATTATTCCTTCCCATGTGCATAACTTTACATTTGTCAGTGTTAAACCTCATCTGCCATTTCTCTGCCCAAGCCCCCAATCTATCCAGATCCCTCTGTAGCAGAAAACTGTCCTCTTTAGTGTTAATTACTTTACACAGTTTAGTGTCATCTGCAAAAATTGATATATTACTGTGCAAGCCTTCTACAAGATCATTAATAAATATATTGAAGAGAATAGGGCCCAATACTGACCCCTGAGGTACCCCACTAGTGACCGTTGACAAAAAGCTAAACGTCGGATCCGGCAATGCGCGGAAACGACTTTAGCTAAAGGCCGGATCCGGACTAATGCCTTTCAATGGACATTAATTGGGATCCGGCGTTGCGGCATGTCTTCCGGATTTTTGGACGGAGACAAATCCGCAGCATGCTGCGCTTTTGTCAACGTCCAAAAAACGTTGACATACTGAACTGATGCATCCTGATGCATCCTGAACAGATTTCTCTCCATTCAGGATGCATGGGGATAAAACTGATCAGTAGCTTTCCGTCCTAGAGCCCCGAGGACGGAACTCTAGGACGGAAAGCAAAAACGCTAGTGTGAAAGAGGCCTTACAGAGGTGGACGCACAAGCTCAGATCCATCTTTCAACTGCGTCCTTAGCTGTGATAGGGAGAGAACTGCAGCAGACAAGACACGCCCCCTGATCTGCCAGCTTGATGTGAATCTAGCAGAGCAATTCGAGCAATGAATGGGGAGATCTCTGGATCCATGTGAGGTACATGGTTAGGTTTAGCTTGGTTACAAAGAGATTTGCATGTATTATGGGATGTCTGAGTTTAATTATTTTACGTTAGTCATGGGATAATCCCTTTAAGTATAGATATAGGCAGCACATGGCTTGCCAAAAGTTGCAACAATCCCTACTTTTATGCGGCTGTTTTAAGAACTAGACAGCAAAGGGCTTATGCCAAATAAAGGGGCACTTCTGGTATTTTGGTAGCTGGAACTGGGAAGGGATTAAATACTGCATGTTCGGGAATCAAATAGGTTTTCCTTTTTCCTGAAATTCCAAATATTTCAGCTTCAGTCTTTTTTTCCCCACTATATCTCAGCTGCCTATATATCTAGTCTTACTGCCATAAACCCATCACGATGTGCTACAGTGGATTATTACCTTAGCACGTTTTATTGTTGCTTCTGGGTAGCTGTTTTAGTTTTCCTAGAAAGCCTCTATAGCGGTCGATTACTTTCCCACGTGCCTTTTCTACAGTATTCCCCATGCACATTATAAAGTTCAGGCAGGAGCAGCCTGGATGACCTCCCTCCCAGCATCCAATGAATGTCCCACTGTTCCCTGTATGCAGTTCTGCGGCAGGTCTATGCCCGTGGTACTTTGCACATTGTTTGTGTTTTATAGCATAAAGGTTATTTTATTATGTGGAACATTTATCAAACTCCACTGCAAAATCTCAGCTCCTTATCTGCACATTTTTCTTCCACTTTTCTTCTTTTTTTTTTATTGACACTGAGCGGGAGGTACAAAGGGCTCTATTGAAGACCAGCAAACTGGTGCACGTCACTCAGAAGCGTATAATGTACTACTGTACGTTACCAGATAATAGTATGAGCGGCCAGGACTCTGCACAGGAGGGGGAAGGGCTGTTAATCTAGAAAACATCACTGCTTCCCATATCGGAGCTAGGAATGCCATTAGAAGTGTCCAATGATTTCCTATCATACTAGCCACTTCAAGAGAATGCATAGTCAGAAAATTACATATGACTTAAATCATGTTTTTTACAAATCTTATTTTCATTTTATTCCCATCAAAAATCTTGTAATGTTTCACTTTTCACACTAAAGTAGACACAAAGACATTTCCTGTTTTCTGCAGCTCACTTGTTAGCTTTGCTGTGTAGTCTACACAGCAGTAAGCTGAGGGCTGATTTTAAGGCAAAGTTCTTAAAATCTCGCTTATCCATGGGCTCCGTCTGGTATTGCCCTATTCAAGTGAATGCAATGCATGGGGTTGTTTCTGATAAAAAATAAATATACAAACATTTCTTGCAGCCTCTTGAAAGGGAACCTGTCACTAAAATTATGCGACGCAATCTGAGGACAGTGTCACAAACCAGCGGGTGTGAACCCACTATGCCACGCGTCCTACCTCCTCTAAGGGCGATGTCTAAGTGAACCCCTCGATCTTCACAGTACCCCTGATGGTGGGGATAGACACACGAGGCAGCTGGTCCAGGCAGACCAGGAGGTACCTTAGAAAGGTGCCACGGGTGCAGGCATTGTCAGAGTCATTACCAGGAGCAACAGTGCAGGACCAAAGGATAAGGCAGAGGCGAAGTCAGACAGACAATAGGTCAGGCCAGGCGGCACAGGTACAGGTCAGGCAATCCTGGTCGGCAACAGGAGAGTCAAGGCAAGCAGACTGGGATGAAACGGGTAGAACGAACACAAGTACGAGGTAGGAACACAGGCACACAAGCGGATATTAGGAACCTTAGCAGGACACAAGGACCTTGAGGCATCTGGGAAGGGGGCTGAGCCACTTATATATGTGCAGGAGGGCTAGGATTGGTCAGCAAGATCACATGACCTAACCCATAAAGCCCAGGAAGTGACGCTTTTAAAGACAGCTTGGACTAATGACAAGGACATGTAGCTTCGGCACTAATAGTGATTTTTTTTACAAAATTTTACCTTATATACTGTCACAGCCGGTGTAAAGATTAGGTTCGGAGATGTGCTCGATAGGCAGGTCCCCACTACCCACAAAAATAGGGGGGTATGGATGTGACCACTAATGATGCGAGTGAAGAGGCTATCAGCCTTGTGTGTTGCTGCCCAGTTTCAGCTGAGTCCATTTCACTGGAATGGCAGATACCAGCAACATAGGGGTGCACAAGCAAGTCCCAAAGGTCACAATGCTATACGAGAAGACTGTTATTATAAATATCACATAGTCACATGTTGCACAAAGTAATTCAGGGTTTCATTTTGTTGATTTATAACTGAAGGGGGTGGATAAAGGACGCTTTTTAAGGAAATAGAAATAGCATTTTTTGCACACTCTGAAGAAGGATCTTAACAACGTGGACACTAACAATGACATTTACTGTCCTTCTGTTCATATGGTTATATGAGCTTTATATATATGAGGTTGCCAGGGTCGTCTGGTAAATCCAGCCACAATATGAGTGGGAGAAGGTCACTGGGTCACTGAGCTTATAAAATGAGATACGTACTGTATGAGTAAAGACAATATGAATGATGCAAGAGATACAGAGATGTGGAAAAGTCCAGGGGGCTTTCAAAAATGAAGGAATGGATAAGCATGTAAAAAATGACAGGAAGGACTAGAAAATGAAGAAGACACAGCTGGTGCACATCTAGAGGAGGATCCCAGCCCATGATTCATGGTCCTGAAGCTTTGGATGGTAGCTACATGGAAGGTCAAGTGCAGAGCCAATGGAGGTTTCCATGGCAAGTCACACATTCTGCAAGAAAATTCACCCGTAAGGCTTTATGTGGAGATTTATAGCTCGTTAAAACGTCACTATTAATGGGATGTCAAGAGCTCTATTCACTATGACTTCTCCAAATCTGACAACCAAGCTCAGGACATATCTCCCCTGACTGTATTCTCGAATATTCACTTATTATTCACCTCTATTTCCAGAAAGAGCTGTGGGGCATTTTGGGTTATAGAGAGGGTCTCATCACTAAACTGGAGCAGAGAGACACCACACAGAACTTTTATTATTTTGGAGGAATCATGTCCATGGTGTCCATTGATTTCAGGGGCTACAATGTAATGTTTGTTTTCCTTGTAGTGGCACAGAGGTGAAATTGAATACTTGAGACAAAGTATGCCTAAAGATTACAGATGACCACTGGGGATCCCGGAAGCAGGGCAGCCTATGTTCACCTTGTTTTTGAGAGACCTGTCAAAAATAGACAACCCCTTATAGGAAAAGTGCAGGTAAAAACTAAAGATTTTTGCCTTGGCTACGGTCAATCTTCCACCTCTCATAATTGTAGTGATGTGGGGTCCCACAATATTAAGATTTCTGGGGCTCTTTTCACTTTCTTTCCAAAATAACATCTTCATCAATATGCCCTGATGTGTGCAGAGCCAACTCATCATCTGGATAGGATCACCATGTGGTTATTAAGGAAGGGGGGATTTGGTGGAAGCCTCAGTGGTGGAGGTCCCAAGGCATTTGCCCCATGTGCCTCCTCATATGTGCCCTAACTACACATGAAAAAAATTGCAAGATCTTGAGATTTTTGGACAGATAAGTGGTGTTTTATGATTGGCCGCTCAGTTTTTGTCTGTTCCCTTTAGAAAGTTAATAGGGTGACTAATCCTAGAAGCTACTGATATTTATATACGTTGAAGGGAATGTGCACTTTTGCCAGGACTAGGTTGCTTGCAGCATTTAAAATCTCTAACCATGGAAACACATAGGACTGCATAAGAGCTGTAGGTACAAACTACCCGGCCCTTTTCTTTCTGCAGCCGGCTCTTCTTCCGCATCACCCATCCCCCCCTCGGGCTATCTCGAGTCTGACCTGATCCTGACTGCTGCGGAATCAAGATCAAGCCAGCCTGTAGCGCTCGCTGGCCAATCAGTGCAAGGCAACTCTGTTGAGGCAGCTGCTGATTGGCCAGTGTGCAACGGAGGCGGGAGAATCACGTCGCCGTCGCCAGTGTGCCTGAGGAGCTGCACCTGCAGAAGAAGCACCCTTTCCCTGGCCTGAACTTCCTGAACGCTGCCGTGCCTGGCCCTGGCTGCCTGAGACTGAGAGAGCAGACTCAGCAGAGACTGGTATGTCAGATTGTCAGATACTGTGTGTGGAATTTGGCCAGGCAGCAAGAGAGAGGAGGGGTGGGAAGGGGGACAGCCAGGACAGTGTGGGACATGCTTCAATCTGCCTCCCAAAATGCCCATGGGGGAGAAGTAGGAAGAAAGCACACTGTCCTGAGAATTTTGGGGGGCATTAGGGGTTGGGGGGGGCTCATAGAGGACAGTGTGCTTTCCTCCTACACCTACTCCTTCCTAACACCCCCCGGGCATTTTGGGGGGCATTAGGGGTTGGATATTAACCCCTCTAACTCCTTGCTGCTAATGCTGAGTGTGCACAAAATGATATTCCACCAACCAGCCGGTAGGTCATGTATAAATTTATTAAATGAGGGTGTGGCATGGGAGGAGCCATGGTGGGTAGTGGGCGGGGTTAAGGGGACCCAATTCAGATTTTTGCTATGGGGCCCAGTGATTTCTATGTACACCCCGATGGGCATGGTCACGTGCACTATCCAGGCCAGTGACTGAAGTCAGCAGTGATGTGCTGCTTGTGGCCACATCACTACTGAAGCCAGTCATTGGCTGGAGCAGTGAATGTGACCACCCGGATATAAACAGTGTGAGGACCAGTAGATGGAGACAGCAGAGGCAGTGCGGAGGACCGGAACAATGTGGAGCAGGTAAGTATAAATTTTTATTTTCAGAGGCCACGCTGTGGGCACTTGATAAAAAATAATTATTACCAGAAAACCACTTTGAGGCCATTAAAAATACAAGTCATCCTAAAAAAACAAAAAGTTCTCATACAGTTAAAGAGGACCTTTCACCACTCCTTACATTCCTGTTCTAATAGCTTCATGCATTTCCCATGTAATAACAATTCTGGAACATCTTTTCTTATGTGTCTATGTTATGCAGTTCCTTTATTATTTCTACTAGAAGTTATGAATTTATTGCTATTAGCCTTCAGTAAGGGTACAGAGGGGTGGTTATCAGGGGAGGTTATCAGTAACCTGCAGAGACTGACTCCCCTCTGTACCCTTACCGAGGGCTAATAGCTATTCATTCATAACCTATACTTCAAATAAAATAGGAATGGCACAACTTAGAGCCATAAGAATAGATGCTGCAGAATTGCATGTAGCTAATAAAATAGGCAGGTCAGAAGTGGTGAAAGGTCCTCTTTAAGTTGATGGGAAAATGATGGCTCTAGGAAAGTGATGATGATGGTCACAGCTCAAAAAATGGACCTTAGAAGAAGCTAACTCACCCTATAGGACCCTGGTAATAATGTCAGGACTGAGACAACCTGTTCCTCCAAAAGGAAGAACGAACAGGAGTGTCCCTCAGGCCTAATACAAATGACAAGGAAATGCAACACACAAAATAACCCAAACAAAATACAAAAGGAGAAGAAAACACTTAACTTCAAGTGGCTATGGCAGCTCCAGGAACTCAGTCGAAATCCACACACCAGCTATCCACAACTCAAACTAAAACCTTAAACAGCATAGCATAGTAACATAGTAACATACCCTCTGTTTTCTATTACTTAGCCAGTTACTTACCCACATACAGACATTTTCACCCAGTCTCAGTATTCTCATTTTATATACTAACCTTTTATGCAGTACAGTGTCAAATGCTTTGGAGAAGTCCAGATATACGACATCCATTGATTCGCCACTGTCAAGTCTAGAACTTACCTCCTCATAGAAATTGATTAAATTAGTTTGACATGACCGATCCCTCATGAAGCCATGCTGATATTCATTGAGGTGTTACAAGATAGCATCTCTTAGAAAACCTTCAAACAGTTTACCCAAGTCGGATGTTAAACTTATTGGCCTATAGTTTCCGGGCTCTGTTTTCTGACCCTTTTTGAATATTGGCACCACATTTGCTATGCACCAATCATGTGGAACACTCCCTGTCAGTATAGCGTCCTTAAATGTCAGAAATAAGGGTCTGGCTGTGACATTACTTAATTCTCTTAGAATACGGGGGTGTATGCCATCTGGTCCTGGCCATTTGTCTATTATAATCTTTTAAAGACGCCGCTGTATTTCTTCCTGGGTCAGACAGGGCACTTTTAATTGGGAATTTACTTTTACATTCTGCATTTCATCTGACAGTTTATTTTCTTCAGTGATAACAATGGAGAAAAAAAGATTTAATAGCTTTGCTTTCTCCTCATTGCTCTCTGCTACTCTCCCCTCATCACTCTGTAAAGGGCCGACATCTTCAGATTTACAGGGAGTGCAGAATTATTAGGCAAATGAGTATTTTGACCACATCATCTTCTTTATGCATGTTGTCTTACTCCAAGCTGTATAGGCTCGAAAGCCTACTACCAATTAAGCATATTAGGTGATGTGCATCTCTGTAATGAGAAGGGGTGTGGTCTAATGACATCAACACCCTATATCAGGTGTGCATAATTATTAGGCAACTTCCTTTCCTTTGGCAAAATGGGTCAAAAGAAGGACTTGACAGGCTCAGAAAAGTCAAAAATAGTGAGATATCTTGCAGAGGGATGCAGCACTCTTAAAATTGCAAAGCTTCTGAAGCGTGATCATCGAACAATCAAGCGTTTCATTCAAAATAGTCAACAGGGTCGCAAGAAGCGTGTGGAAAAACCAAGCGCAAAATAACTGCCCATGAACTGAGAAAAGTCAAGCGTGCAGCTGCCAAGATGCCACTTGCCACCAGTTTGGCCATATTTCAGAGCTGCAACATCACTGGAGTGCCCAAAAGCACAAGGTGTGCAATACTCAGAGACATGGCCAAGGTAAGAAAGGCTGAAAGACGACCACCACTGAACAAGACACACAAGCTGAAACGTCAAGACTGGGCCAAGAAATATCTCAAGACTGATTTTTCTAAGGTTTTATGGACTGATGAAATGAGAGTGAGTCTTGATGGGCCAGATGGATGGGCCCGTGGCTGGATTGGTAAAGGGCAGAGAGCTCCAGTCCGACTCAGACGCCAGCAAGGTGGATGTGGAGTACTGGTTTGGGCTGGAATCATCAAAGATTCAGGTTGAGGATGGAGTCAAACTCAACTCCCAGTTCTACTGCCAGTTTCTGGAAGACACCTTCTTCAAGCAGTGGTACAGGAAGAAGTCTGCATCCTTCAAGAAAAACATGATTTTCATGCAGGACAATGCTCCATCACACGCGTCCAAGTACTCCACAGCGTGGCTGGCAAGAAAGGGTATAAAAGAAGAAAATCTAATGACATGGCCTCCTTGTTCACCTGATCTGAACCCCATTGAGAACCTGTGGTCCATCATCAAATGCGAGATTTACAAGGAGGGAAAACAACTCTCTGAACAGTGTCTGGGAGGCTGTGGTTGCTGCTGCACGCAATGTTGATGAACAGATCAAAACACTGCCAAAATCCATGGATGGCAGGCTTTTGAGTGTCCTTGCAAAGAAAGGTGGCTATATTGGTCACTGATTTGTTTTTGAATGTCAGAAATGTATATTTGTGAATGTTGAGATGTTATATTGGTTTCACTGGTAAAAATAAATAATTGAAATGGGTATATATTTGTTTTTTGTTAAGTTGCCTAATAATGATGCACAGTAATAGTCACCTGCACACACAGATATCCCCCTAAAATAGCTAAAACTAAAAACTACTTCCAAAAATATTCAGCTTTGATATTAATGAGTTTTTTGGGTTCATTGAGAACATGGTTGTTGTTCAATAATAAAATTAATCCTCAAAAATACAACTTGCCTAATAATTCTGCACTCCCTGTATACTTTTTACCATTTATATAATTGAAGAACATTTTAGGGTTAGTTTTGCTCTCTTTGGCAATTAATCTTTCAGTCTCTACTTTGGCTGCTTTTTTTTGTTTTTTAAATATTCTATTTTTTTCCTTATAGTTTTTCAGTGCTTCCTCGCAACCCTCCTGTTTTAGTGATTTAAATGCTTTCTTTTTGTCATTTATTGCTTTCTTTACAGTTCTATTTATTCACTTTGGTTTCTTCTTGTTTCCTAATCTTTTATTGCCATAAGGTATGTACCTTTCACAATTAGATTGTAATATGCTTTTAAAAATATCCCATTTTGTGGCTGTATTTCTATTTTTGAGGACTTTGTCCCAGTTAGTTAGACCTAAGACCTCTCTTAGTTGGCTAAATTTAGTTTTTTTGAAGTTTGGCATTTTTGTTCCTCCCTCTGTTTTGAATGATAATTGAAAGGTTATTACTTTATGGTCACTATTTCCCAGTTGTCCCCCAACCTGCACATCTGTTGTTCTGTCAGGTCTATTGGTTAATACTAAGTCCAGTATGGCCATCCCTCTAGTCGGGTCCTGGACCAGTTGGGAAAGGTAATTGTCTTTGGCTATTGCTAAGAACCTGTTTCTTTTATGAGATGTACAGCTTTCAGTTTCCCAGTCTATATCTGGGTAGTTGAAGTCCCCCATAATAACGACCTCATTATGATTTGCGACCTTGTCTATCTCATTTAGTAATAGATTTTCTGTGGACTCTGGTATATTAGGTGGTTTATAATAAACTCCTATTAGTAATTTATTATTGTTTTTGCCTCCATGTATCTCTACCCACAGTGACTCCACATGCTCATATCCCTCACTTATGTCTTCTCGGACTGTGGGCTTTAGATAGGACTTTACATAAAGTCCGACCCCTCCCCCTCTCCGGTTTTGACAATCCTTTCTAAACAGACTGTAACCTTGTACATTAAATGCCCAGTCTCAGCTATCATCCAGCCATGTCTCCGTTATTCCCACTATGTCATAGTCCTCTTCACACATCACTAATTCTAGTTCCCCAGTTTTATTAGTCAGGCTTCTGGCATTAGTGTACTGTGGGGAGTCGCTCTGGTAGATAGCAGTGCGGGTGCAGTACAGAGGCAAAACAAGAAGTCCAGAAAGTGCAATAAACAGTGTTTTATTCACACTTGCACAAAATAAACGATAAACAGTCTCTTGGTGTTAATTCACACTCAGCAAACACAAAAAAGCAAAACCAAAGAGTCCAAAACCAGGTTCAATCACCTGTGAGATGTTTAGGTGCGCGTCAGCACCTGGCGGTCGGCCCAGCCGCAGGATAATCCACCTTCAGGCTTCCAGGACGACTGCACGACTCCTTGCTGAGCTCATCCTTCCAGCCCAGAGAGCAACACAACACTAGCAGCAGCTCCAGGACAATCACAGCCACACCTGCTGATGTGGCTGCCTTTAAAAGCCCGGCAAAGTCCGGCCTGGACCGTGGGGAGTAGGCACCCACCCAACTCTTTGCCTACTCCCAGTAAGAGCCGGCCCGGATTGGCTTTGCAGCCAAACTAACTATCAATGTCAAGCAGCACTAGCTGCTGCTGACACATAAAACCCGGCTCTCACCTCACCGAGGCCAGGAACCTCGGTGACACGTATCTTCCGTCCATGACGGCACCTTGCGCCCTCTTACATACCTCCCCTTTGTTCAACCCCGACAGGGTGAACACACGCCAAACACTGTACTCGAGACAGTGCATCCGCATTTCCTTGCAAGCGGCCTGCCCTGTGTTCCACTGTGAACTTAAAGTTCTGCAGAGACAAGAACCATCTGGTGACCCGAGCATTCCTGTCTTTCGCCTGGCACATCCACTTTAGAGGGGAATGGTCGGTCACCAGACGGAACTTTCTCCCTAGCAGATAATAGCGGAGAGACTCTAGTGCCCACTTGATGGCCAGGCACTCTCTCTCCACTATACTGTACCTGGTTTCGGCTGGGGTGAGTTTGCGACTCAGGAAAACCACGGGATGCTCCTCCCCATTGATTTCCTGAGAGAGTACAGCCCTGAGGCCCACTTCAGAGGCATCTGTCTGTACCACAAACTCTCTCCTGAAGTCGGGCGTCACCAAAACCGGGGACCCACACAGGGCCGACTTCAGAGCAGAGAAAGCCTTATCCGCCTGCTCATTCCACTGGATCGACACTGACCTGCGCCCCTTTAAAAGGCTTGTCAATGGAGCAGCAATTGTAGCGAAGTTGGGAATAAACCTCATGTAGTATCCCACCATGCCCAGGAATGATTTTACTTGCCGCGTAGTGACAGGTCGGGGCCAATTCTTAATTGCCTCAATTTTGTTTACCTGAGGTTTGACCACCCCCGCCCAATGACATACCCTAGGTATTTGGTCTCTTCTAACCCTATCACACACTTTTTGGGTTAGCAGTTAAGCCAGCTTTCCTAAGGGAGTCCACTACGGCCTGTACCTTCGGTAGGTGACTCTCCCAGTCGGTGCTATGGACAATGATATCATCCAGATACGCTGAGGCGCACCGTCGATGTGGACGAAGCACAATATCCATAAGCCTTTGAAACGTGGCGGGGGCGCCATGTAGACCAAAGGGTAATACCTTGTACTGATACAACCCCTCCGGTGTGATAAAAGCAGTTTTTTCCTTGGCAGTCTCCGTTAAGGGTACCTGCCAGTACCCTTTGGTGAGGTCCAAGACAGAAAATACCTGGCTTGGCCCAATTTTTCAATGAGCTCATCCACCCTCGGCATGGGATATGCGCCAAACTTGGACACCTCATTCAGCTTGCGGAAATCGTTACAGAACCTCAATGTCCCGGTCCGGCTTGGGTATTAAGACTATCGGACTGGCCCAATCACTTTTTGACTCCTCGATGACACCTAACTGGAGCATCAGCTGCACTTCCTTCACAATGGCTTGTCGCCAGCCTCGGGTACCCGATACGGCTTTAACCGGACTTTGGCCTGAGGCTCAGTGATAATGTCATGCTGGATTAGGGATGTGCGCCCAGGGAGGTCCGAGAACACATCCGTGTTCCGACTAATGAACTCTTAACTTCCTGGACCTGTTTGGAGGATAGGCTATCTGAAATTCTTACGGTGGCTGCTGCTTCCTGGACTTCGAGGTGAGGGGCTGGATCCTTCTCACCTGTAGGCCCTGGCCGGGGCTGTCATCGCTGGACGAGTTCCTATCCTTCCATGGCTTCAGCAAATTCACATGATACACCTGCTCCAGCTTCCGCCGCCTGGCTGGTGCACCTTGTAATTTACTTCCCCACTTCTCGAGCACTTCATAGGCCCCTGCCACCTAGCTAGAAATTTGCTGTCAAGGGTGGGTACCAGAACTAAAACTCGGTCTCCGGGATTAAAGTCTCGCACCTGAGCCTGACGATTATAGACTCTACTTTGGGCCTGTTGTGCTGCCTCCATATGCTCCCGGACCAGCGGTAACACTCTCTCCATACGTTCCTGCATCTGGGTAACATATTCAATTACGCTTTGTGGGGACGGGCTGTTGTTCCCACGCTTCCTTAGCGATGTCCAACAGGCCCCGTGGGCGTCTGCCATAAAGCAGTTCGAGGGCGAGAACCCAGTAGAGGCCTGGGGCACTTCTGCACTGCAAACATGAGATAGGGCAGAAGCAGATCCCAGTCCTTCCCATCTCGGACACCACCCTTTTTAGCATATTTTTTAAAGTTTGGTTAAATCTTTCCACAAGGCCGTCTGCTTATGGATGGTAAACGGACGTCCGCAATTGCTTTATATGCAACAGTTTACACAATTCCCTCATAATCTTAGACATAAAAGGGGTCCCTTGGTCCGTCAGAACCTCCTTAGGTAGGCCCACCCGGTAAACATCTCCATTAACTCCTTTGCAATGAGCCTAGCCGATGTGTGTCGCAGAGGCACCGCCTCTGGATATCGAGTAGCATAGTCCAGAATCACCAGGATATGTTGGTGACCCCTAGCAGACTTCGGTACGGGTCCGACCAGATCCATGGCAATACGCTCGAATGGGACCTCACTATTGGGAGAGGGACCAGGGACTTCTGTAATGCGGCTGGGGCTATTTACCTGACAGGTCGGACAGGACTTACAGAACTCCTCTACTTCCTTAAACAAACCGGGCCAGTAAAATCGCTGTAGTACGCGGTCCTGCGTTTTCTGCCACCCCATGTGTCCCCAAGAACATGTTGGTGGGCAAGCTCCATAACAAGCTTGCGATATGCGGTGGGCACCACCAACTGTTCAACTGGCTCACCTCGGATTTGGTTCACCCGATACAACATATCCTGAAGAATAATAAATCGTGGAAACATTAATTCAGCCCCAGGTTTCTGGGGTTTACGTCAATCATTACAACACTTTCCCAGGCCCTGGTTAGGGTTTGGTCCCGGTGTTGTGCGGTCCCAAAATTTTCCCCGAGACATTGAGGTCTGCCAACTCAGGTCCCGGTGGCAAGTCCTCCGTGTCTCCCACCATTACACTCAGTGGGGTTGTCTCCCTCTACCGCTGGAGCAGTGGTCACCCCTACCGCTGGCCCTTCAGATTCGGGCTCCCAGGGTTCTGGCCTTCCAGTGGTATCAGGCCACTCTACTAGGGTTACCCCTGTCTCGGGCCCATCAGACACTTTTATAGCCGGCCACAGCGCCGGAAACCTGGGAAGTCCCTCCCAAGTATCAGTTCATGTGGAGTTTGGTAGCGACAGCCACCTCGTGGGTCCACTTACCAGCAGCTGTGGACAAAGTCACTAATGCAGTGGGGTAGTCTTTAAGTCTCCGTGGATGCATAGGACCCCGACTTTACGGCCGGTATACTCCGCAGGCCGTACTAGGGCAGCTCTTACCAGGGAGACTAAACTCCCGGAGTCCAGCAGGGCCACCGCCAGAGAATCTCCCACCTCTACCTGACACAGGTGGTTATTGTCCTGCCCTCACGGGTGCCAGTTGCACACAGCTTCCGGGCATACAGGGAGTGGCGATACCCGTAGTTCACATCCATCGGCTCACCCTGATGCGGACAGTCGGCCCTGATGTGGCCTGGCTCCTGACACCTCCAGCATACCACGGAGGCGGATCCGCAGGGGATACATTCCGTGCAGGTCTCTGTCGCCGGTCGTCGGAACTGGGGTGGAGGCCTCCGGGTTTGACTGGCCCTTCCCAGCAAGACCCCCTGCAGGTTTCTGGTGGCCTCGTAACGCTCCACCAGGTCGACCATCTCCAGGGCACTTACCGAGACGCCTGGCCGACTCCAGTGCTGGAGGGGATAAGGCAGGGCCCTCCAAAAGATGTCCGCCAACAGTCGATCCAGCATGGCAGTGGGACTTAGTAGATCAGGCTGCAGCCACTTTTGCAGCCTGTGCAGCAGATCGTAGTACTGCGGCCTAGCAGGTTCAGTCGCTTTAAAGTCCCACTGGTGGACTCTTGAGCGCGGACCAGCACGCTCACCCCCAGTCTGGCTAGGATCTCTCCTTTCACGGTGTCATAATCGGCCGCTTGGTCGTCCGACAAGTCGAAAACACCTGCTGGGGTCCGGAAGCCAGGAACGGAGCGACCACCTCAGCCCACTGGTCACGGGCAGCTTCTCCTCACGGCCACTTTTTCGAAGACTGCCAGGTAGGTCTCGGCATCATCCTCGGGGTCATCTTGGGAATTGCTGCACGGACCGCTTTCCGGGCATCATGGGCACGGTGAGAGGCTCCAGTCGCTTGCAAAGCCATTACATGTTGCAACAGCAGCTGGTTTGTCTCCTGCTGCTGCTTGTTGGCCTCCCGCTGCTGTAAATTGGCCTCCACGAGAGCCTTTACAACTGCCTCCATCTTATCAGAGTTCACGTGTTGAAACTTTGCCGGCTTGACATATGACATTCACTTTGGGAAAAACTCGGCGCTACGCCAGCCTCACTGCGCATGCCCGCATCCGACACCAAATGTGGGGAGTCGCTCTGGTAGATAGCAGTGCGGGTGCAGTACAGAGGCAAAACAAGAAGTCCAGAAAGTGCAATAAACAGTGTTTTATTCACACTTGCACAAAATAAACGATAAACAGTCTCTTGGTGTTAATTCACACTCAGCAAACACAAAAAGCAAAACCAAAGAGTCCAAAACCAGGTTCAATCACCTGTGAGATGTTTAGGTGCGCTGCTCGCACCTGGCGGTCGGCCCAGCCGCAGGATAATCCACCTTCAGGCTTCCAGGACGACTGCACGACTCCTTGCTGAGCTCATCCTTCCAGCCCAGAGAGCAACACAACACTAGCAGCAGCTCCAGGACAATCACAGCCACACCTGCTGATGTGGCTGCCTTTAAAAAGCCCGGCAAAGTCCGGCCTGGACCGTGGGGAGTAGGCACCCACCCAACTCTTTGCCTACTCCCAGTAAGAGCCGGCCCGGATTGGCTTTGCAGCCAAACTAACTATCAATGTCAAGCAGCACTAGCTGCTGCTGACACATAAAACCCGGCTCTCACCTCACCGAGGCCAGGAACCTCGGTGACACGTATCTTCCGTCCATGACGGCACCTTGCGCCCTCTTACAGTACATACATTTAAGAGGTTTATGTATATTTTTTACCCTACATCTTTCCTTCTGAACTGTTCTAGTCCCTCCTTCCATTCCTCCCCCAGTCCCACTACCTTGCTCATGGTCTCTATCTGCACTATCTTCCCATTCTATAATGTACTTACCCTCCTCCACCAGTACCTAGTTTAAGCATAGTGGGAGAAACAATAAATAGAGAAGGTTAAATGACCCTAATAGCCAAACCTAGGGAAAGAAGGTGTGGCAAGCAGCAGAAACAACACAGAATCCAAACAGAAAACGTGTCATATCAAAGTACGTGTTGCCAGTCTCACCGATCTCCTGCCACCTGTTGCAGGAACGTCCGTGACAGTACCCCCCTTCTTTGGGTGACGGGCACCCAGGACCAATCTTATCCGGATGAGAGCTGTGAAAGGCTTTCACCAAACGACTGGCATTCCCGTCAGATGCTGGTACCCACATCCTCTCCTCTGGCCCATAACCCTTCCAGTCAACAAGATGCTGAAGAGATCTACGGAGAACTCGAGAGTCAATAATATTGGCGATCTGGAATTCCAAACTCCCGTCCTTTAGTTGCGGCCACCACTGCGCTACTGCTACAGTGGTGGCCGCGCTTGCACAAATGCCTTTGTTTGTCTTTATGTGGCTGGCCAGGCCGACGGGACCGAGCATGGCTTTCTCATGCGCACAAGCTCCCAGGCTGGCCATTGTGCTGTAGAAGTGAACACCTGGCTTTCAGTCCCTAAACTGTGAAGCCACTCTGTATTGATCCTCTGCTGTGCAGGTAAATAGGGCTGTCTCTGCTGCCTCCAGCATCGTGCACAGAGCAGGGATACGCTGTCACAGCCTTCATGCCGTGCTCCTCTGCAACTCTGTCACTAGAGCATCAGCGCTTATTAAGGTGAACAGCAGAGGAGACACAGCATATTAGCAGCGAGGCACAGCAATGCTGTAATCCACAATCCTAGTCTGTAGGACGGTAGAGTGCACTGCAGGATCCACTCTTGTTTCTGGTATGAACGGGGTTGGCGACAAGAGACAAGAGGGCTCAGCACACAGTAGTGGAAACCTGAGAGCAGCTCCGAGATAACAGTCTGAAGAATTCCTTCTGCTCAGGTCTCCTGTGCTGTCACATCCATATGCACTGAAACGGATGCAGAGAACACTGGTGATGTGCAGTGCCACTTCTCCAACCTCCTCTTAAAGGATAACTGTCACATTTAGACCCTAATTTCAGTTTTCATATATGTAGTTACTAATATGATAATATACCTGAATCAATAACTATTAGACTTACTTACCCCTTATTTAATAAGATTCAGCCCTTAGCAACCAGTCTGCATAAAACTGCAATTTCACTATTCTGTTAAGATGGCTGCCCTCAGCCTTGAGGCTAATCCATAGGACACCTGCAGTGAAGTTAGTGAAGACCAGCTCTGTATATGGGGATTTGCAGTAAAGTTCCCAGGTCTGGCTGAAGCCTATAGTCCTTCTACAAGCTCTCCTCTTATCAGATAAGGCTGTCATTTATACACTGGGCTCTACATCGTCCTTCACTGCTAAGGGAGTGTCTGCCAAGCAGAGGCATGTGGAGAAGTTCACACACACAGCCCAGCACTGTTATCTCCTGTCAGGAAGAACCTGGCTTTTTATACATTCCCTTACAATGCTGACTCACTATCAGTTCCCAGTGCACGCAGCGTGCTCCGTCCTCTATCTGGTAGACGGAAGGAACATAGCAACCTGATTTTATCTCAGGTAACAATAGCCAATACTGGGGACTTCTAGGTGGCTTTTAGGGGTTATTTATTTAAGAATCAGAAATTAAAACAGGGCCAACAAGGTAATATTAATCACCAGAATCCAATAGTAAAAAAAAAAAAAATTTGACAGTTATACTTTAACTACACACACACAAAGTTCTTCTTTTCATAACATCATCAAGGGTTACAAGGAGCAGCATCTCCTAAAGCACTGCTATTACAAGTTTCTGTAGAAGCATCGGGAGCGTGCACATGTCATGTGAAAGAGGAAGTGTACCCACATAGCTTCAGAGCTGGGGAACAAGGATGAGCAAAAGAAGACAGCAGGAAATAAAAGTGGTGAGATGGGAATACCCCTTTAACATTTCTTGTGGACAGCCACACAAAATCACCCCCACAGGTCCAATCATACTTTTCCTGTCAGCCACACGTTTATACTTGTTGCCCATATTCATCAAGTTATTTTGAATTTTCCGCCATATAGAAGACAACGATGATGAAAAACTTTCCTCCTCAGGAATACCGAAAGTATCCGAACCTGAGAATGTGCCAAATTGTGGGTGAAACCCATATGCCCCAAAAAATGGTGACTTACCAGTGGACTCCTGTCTACGATTGTTTATGGCAAACTCTGCCAAAGACAAAAACGAGGACCATTCCTCCTGGTTCTAAGAGACAAAACATCTTAAGTAAGTCTCCAGACTCTGATTAGTGCGCTTCGTCCGTCCATTCATCTGAGGATGAAAAGCAGAAGAAAAAGCTAGTTGTACCCCAGCCGAGTACAGAACGCCTTCCAGAATTTGGACCCAAACTGAGTCCCACGATCCGAGACCACGTCAGAGGGAATGCCATGGAGTTTCACAATGTTGTCAACAAACACTTGCGCAAGTGTTTTAGCATTAGGTAGTCCAGACAATGCTATAAAGTGCACCATTTTACTAAAACGATCAACCACCAACGGAATAACTGTCTGTCCAGACGAATTAGGCAGATCAGTAATAAAATCAATAGACAAGCGAGTCCATGGTCTGGACAGGATGGGTAACAGAAGTAGAGATCCAGACGGTCGACCACCTCCAGGAAAACAACGTGTACCAGGTGACAGGCCACTTCTCTAATTTTGCGTACAATTTATTATCTCTTAGGATCTGTAACACCTGTCTAACGTGATCCTGATGAGTCTCCACGTCTGGAGAATAAACTAGTATGTCATTCCAATGCATGACAACAAACCTCCCCACCAGGTGATGAAAAATGTTATTCACAAAATGCTGGAAAACCGCAGGAGCATTGGTCAACCCAAAAGGCATGACCAGGATTCTCAAAGTGACCCTCTGGGGTATTAAAAGCCTTCTTCCATCCATCCCCTTCCTTGATCCTAAACAGATGATATGCCCTCCTTTCATTACCCTAAAAAATCTGAAGTAAATATACAGACCTGGAGAGCGGCGCCCAGGGATCTCCCTGCACTTACTATTATCCCTGGGCGCCGCTCCGTTCTCCCGGTATGTCCTCTGGTAACTTCAGCTCTTCGGCTCAACTGGGAGGAGCCTGCCCTTCCTCTCCTGGGCGCCTCCTTCTTCCAGGCTGTAGCGCTGACCACCTGCAGCGCTCAGCTCATAGCCTGGGAGGTTTTCTCCCAGGCTATGAGCTGAGCTGCTGCGTGGGAGAAGGAGACGCCCAGGAGAACAAGGGCAGGCTCCTCCCTGTTGAGCTGAAGAGCTGAAGTTACCGGAGGACATACCGGAAGAATGGAGCGGCGCTGTATACTTAGTTTAGATTTGTTAGAGTAATGAAAGGTCCTCTTTAAGTCCAACTTGAAAAACACCTTGGCATCAACAATCTGGTTAAACAAATCAGGAACCAAAGGAAGAGGGTAAGGATCACGGACAGTAATCCGATTGAGCTTATGGAAATCCAGACATGGCCTAAGAGTTCCGTCCTTTTTTTTCACAAAGAAAAACCCTGCTGCCAGTGGAGATTTGGAAGGTCTACTCTGTGTCCTTTATCCAAACTCTCGGTAATATACTCTCTCATGGCCATTCTTTCGGCTCCAGAAAGGTTACACAACCTAGATTTGGGCAATTTAGCTCCAGGAATAAGGTTGATAGGGCAATCATATTCCCAATGCGGAGGTAAATCCTGGCATCCACTTTCAGAAAATACATCGGCATAATCAGATATAAAAGAGGGTAATGTTTTAGTGGTTAAAGCAGAAAAAGATGTATTCAGACAATTGTCAATGCAATAATCACCCCAATCCAGAATATGTCTAGCTTGCCAATTGATAGTTGGATTGTGCTTGCTTAACCACGGTAAACCCAGAACCAACTGAGCAAGGAGACCCAACACAAAACACAAGATAAATTCCTGAAGAAAGTCACCCACTCTTAGGCTACAGTCACATGTCCGCAATTCTGTTGCGCTTTTGCGGAACGGAATGGCGGACCCCTTCATTTCAATAGGGACAGACGATGTCCCGCCCGGGTCCACGATTGCGGATCCGCACTTCCAGGTCCGCAATCACGTTCCCGAAAAATATAGAACATGTCCTATTCTTGTCCGCAATTGCAGACAAGAAAAGGCATTTTCTATGAGAGTGCTGGCGATGTGCGGTCCGCAAAATGCGGAACGCACATTGCCGGTGTCCGTGTTTTGCGGATCCGTGGATCCGCAAAACACACACAGACCTGTGAATGCAGCCTTAATCGGATGTCATTCACCATCTGAGTTAACCACTTCGGAGTTAGAGGTGCAGAATCAATAGCAAAAATGGGACTGTTTTTCCTAATGCACTTGTAGACAACCAGTGCATACAGACGAACTGAGCATCAATCAGGTTCACCCCTGCACCACTGTCGATAAACACCTCAATCCCCACAGTCTTGGACTCTAGCGCCACCTCAGCAGTCAGGAGAAATCGGGTACTGCCAGTCAAAGACAAATGCACATTCTCTGACTCCCCTCTCACCCCTCCAAGAGTCAGATGGGAATTAAACGTCCTCTTTTTTTTTTGACGCTGAATGCATCAACATACAAAATGTCCCCTTTTGTCCGCAGAAAAAACACACTCCCTTCCTACGACTAATTCACTTAAAAGCAGATCCAGGAGTAGCTCCCCCTAATTGCATGGGTTCATCCCCAGACAAACCCAGTAGTATCTTCACCCAAAGTGTCAGAGGAAGACGGTACGTTATGTGATAGTATGTAATGAGAGTGGGGGCCCTAGATCTCTCTCCCAGGCATCTATCAATGCTTACTGCAAGAGACATAGCTGTTTCCAGAGACTCAGGATTCTCATGAAAGGCCAAAGCGTCCTTCAACCTCTCTGATAATCCCTGACAGAACTGACCTCGGAGAGCCGGATAGTTCCACTCCGTATCCGTAGCCCCCCTCTTAAACTCAGAGCAAAAGATCTCAGCAGAACGCTCTCCTTGACAAAGGCCACCTAGCTTGGTCTCGGCCAGGGAGGTCCGATCCGGGTCATCATCATAGATGAGACCAAGAGCTTTGAAAAATTCATCCACCGACCGGAGGGACTGAGATCCGGTCTGCAGAGAAAAAGCACATGACTGAGCGTCCCCTTTAAGCAACGAAATAACCACACCAACTCTCTGAATCTCATCCCCAGATGAGTGTGGACATAGCCTAAAATACAATATGCACGCCTCCCTAAATAAAATGAAATTATCACTTCCCCCAGAGAATCTGTCCAGGAGGGCAACTTTAGGTTCGAGACAGGCCTGGTAGCCACCACTAGGACCAGAAGCCTGTGGTCTCTGGATCTGCGAGACGGTCCTGTGGAGAATAGCTACCTCCAAATACAGCCCCTGCAGCTGTCCGGCTAGTGCATCAATTGGATCCATGGCTGTACTGAAACAAGTAGAAACATGACGGTTTTGGCAGTTTATAAGGTCAAGTTCGTTCGGGTGTGGGAGGGAAACACCACACTGAACATAGGAGGGAAAGGGGTGAGGGAATAAAGCCTGGAAACTAAGCACAGGATATGAACACCTCCTAGTAAAACCCTAATCAAAGTCCTGACTAACTACCAGGATGAACAGACCCCAGAGGTCGGTGAGTTCATACACAGGGATACCTAATGTCCTAACTCACCCTATAGGACCCTGGTACTAATGTCAGGACTGAGACAACCTGTTCCTCCAAGATGAAGGACAAACAGGAGTCTCCCTCAGGCCTTAATACAAATGACAGCGAAATACAACACACAAAATAACCCAAACAAAATACAAAATGGAAAGAAAACACTTCAGGTGGCTATGGCAGCACCAGGAACTCAGCCGAGATCCACACACCAGTTATCCACAATTCAAACTGAAGCTATAAACCACATAGCATAGTGGGAGAAAACAATAAATATAGAAGGTAGGGCCCTTTCACACTGGCGTTTTTGTTTTCCGGCATAGAGATCCGTCGTCGGGTCTCTATGCCGGAAGAATCCTGATTAGGATCATCCCCATGCATTCTGAACGGAGAGAAATCCGTTCAGGATGCATCAGGATGTCTTCCGTTCAGGACCGGAACTTTTTTGGACGCAGCAAATACCGCAGCATGCTGCGCTTTTTGTTCCGTCCAAAAATCCGGAACACTTGCCGCAAGGCCGGATCCGGAATGAATGCCCATTGAAAGGCATTAATCCGGATCCGACATTTAGCTTTTTCTGACTGGTTACCATGGCAGCCAGGACGCTAAAGTCCTGGTTACCATGGTAAAATGTAGCGGGGAGCGGGGGAGCGGTATACTTACCATCCGTGCGGCTCCCGGGGCGCTCTAGAGTGACGTCAGAGCGCCCTACACGCATAGATCACGTGATCGCATGGATCACGTGATCCATGCGCATGGGGCGCTCTGACGTCATTCTGGAGCGCCCTGGAGCCGCACGAACTGTAGTATACCGCTCCCCGCTCCTCGCTCTACTATGGCAACCAGGACGCTAGTAGCGTCCTGGCTGCCATAGTAACCTGAAAGCAATTCGAAGACTGATCAGGATCCTGATCAGTCTTCTAATGCTTCAGGCGACTTGCGTTCTGACAGATCCGGCGGGACAGAAGTGCCTGCCGGATCCTCAGAACGCAAGTGTGAAAGGACCCTAAGTGACCATAATAGCCACGCCTGGAGAAAGAAGGTGTAGCAAGCACCAGAAACAACACAGACGTCATTTAATCCAAACGGAAAACATGTCAGCTCAAACCACGTACTGCCAGTCTCACCGATCTCCTGCCACCTGTCGCAAGAATGTCCGTGACAGTCTGACAGTGTTTTTCCACCCACTTGGTTCTCTTTTGGTCATCTAGTGGATAACCACACAAATCTTCTAATGTCTATAGAGAAAATTCTGGTAGAAGAAAGAGCAACTTAGTTTAGTGCTGATCCTTGACTTTGCAGGGATGGTATCAGCTTTAGGCTAACGTAAATAGATCTCACAGCTTTTTCCCACAAACATTTGTTGGGGGTCAGTTTGAAGGCAGACTGTACGTGCCCAGCTCTTCACTCAGAGTGGTCTATCGCATGGATTGCTTGGTCTATTGCTTTACGACTGAGATATTGTTACTTCTAGAGGCTTCCACTTTCCATTGATAGCACTTACAGTTGACTGGGGCAAATCTAACAGGTCAAATTTTTTCAAGATGACTTGTCGAAATGACAGTGCCACATTTATAGTATCCAAGCTCTTCAGCATGACCCACATTACTGCTCAATGAGGCCGGGCAAAGGGGAAAGGCCAGCGTGGTGGTTTAGAATGATTGTAATGAGGAAGGGGTCATTTTAAGTGGGAGCGCATAGGTATTTAGGACAGGTGGAGAGAAGATTTAAAATGACATGCATGGGTAGGAGCAATGGCCATTTTATAGAAGGGAAAGAACAGGTCACAACCCCCACCCACCCTCTCTTATGATTAATTATTGCCAGTGGCTGGTCATAAATGGGTTTTGGTGGAATAAATTGGGTTGGCCACACTTGGCTGAGTATTTTACTTGTCACAGCAGCTTTGGTCAAGGGTCCAAATATTAAATGGATAAATAAATAAATACATGAAGTTCTGGATTCCCCAATCAGTGGTTCAAGTGGAAAATTTTGTCTGGCTACAATCTGTGGCTCCTCTTAATGGGTTAGGTCCTGGTCACCCAGGTGGGGATAAAAGGGATTGGGTGGTACCCAAGTCAGACAATTGAGGCTTTTGAGATGACATATTAAAGACTGAAGGCAAAATGAGAATGGCCATGTGGTCAGCTTGAGGACATTTTTATTTGCCTTTGAGGAACTCTTTTCATATGGGGGGTAATTAAGTGTTCTAGTTATATACTGTATATTATGTAACATTGGGGACGTTATACATTGTTTTATGTGATGGTAATTTGGATCTCACTTGGGTCAAGATATACTCTGTTATTTATGGTAATAAAATGGCTGCTGAGGCTACTGTCGACTTACAGTAGTCGTTATTAAGCATGATTTCTATACATTGGGGCACCAACTTGGATGTACATATTGTGGCCTCATCTTCTATACGATGGAACCATTGTCCTTGAGTGAATCCCTGATGTGGTTTATGTTTACTCCACTTTGTTACTTAGAAAATTGAATAAACTGTTATTGGTACAGCACTGAATAAATACACTTGGCCGGCTCTTTTGATTTATGACTTCTATATCATAGATAAGGGTCAATGCATGCTTTGAAGAACATTGTATTTCATAAACACACTTCAAGGGTCTCCAGCTGAAACTTCTAAAAATCTGAAGTCACTCAAGAAATACAAGACTAAGGATAACAAAGGGGATAAGCTCCTCTATGGCTGACTTGTGTATCCACCATCATTAAAGTCCATTTCACTAACTCGGGAATCACATTTCAACAGCTGTACTAACTTCAAACAACTGTAAAATGATAGATCAAAAATGGAACAAGTTCTCATAAAACAGCCTAGATGATAAAGTTCTCTGTTCAACTCAGTGATGAAAGTGGAAATAAATAGAAAGCAATCTGCTCATGTGCTTATATTTCTCACTTTTTATTGCTTCAAACTGTGAGTCCAGTCCATATGTGCTTACTAATGTGAAAAGGAATACAGAGAAAAGAATAATAAAGAGATTTAGTCACTAGTAACTTGCATGGTACCTCAAAAGTCTGCAAGGAGCCTTTGACCTGTTCCACCACCATAGGATACCCAATAAAGGTTACAAAGGCAAAGAATGTTCTTTGGATCTATAAGCCTAGTAAGGATGGAAATCTTTGGCCCAAGAGAAACCACTGGCATAGACAAGGTAAGCACAGTCCGTATTCTCACGACTTCCAAATACGTACAGGCTAGAAAGAGAAGGAACTGGAAGAGGACATCGAACCTCTGTCTGCTAGGCGGCATTTGAAAGGCAGCAGACTCCAGACTACAAATTGGTAGGAGGCTTTCGACCCAGTCCATTAGCAGACAAAAACATTCAGCAGTGTATAAAAAGGAAAATCCAAAAGGTGATGCCACTAAATCCAATAAAGGTACCCAGGTATAAAGGTATAACGATTAAATAATGCAATTAAGGTATAATTATTAAATAAAATATACTACGCCTTTCGAGATTGGTCTGACTTCTTTCTCAGGTACGTGCAGTCTGTATTCTCACAACTTCCAAATACAAGCAGGCTAGACAAGGAAAGAGCTGGCAGAAGACATTGAATCACTGACTCGTAGGTGATATTGGAATCCTACCGGCTGCAGACTCTGGATGACAAATTGGTAGCAGACTTTGAACCCAGTCCATATGCAGACAATATCCACCAATGTATAAAAAAAGAGCCCAACTAGTGCTGCCACTAATCCATATGGTGCTGCCACCAATAGTCCCTCAGGTAGTCCGTGTTCCCCGCTGTCTTGCTGTCGCGGGCAACCATCCTCTCTCCCTGTGTGTATTGGAACTAGTGCTCACTTCCTTCCAGCACTGAAAGAGTGAATCCTGTTCTCTTGCTCCCGATCTAGATGCTGACTAAGATGCTGATCAGCCTCCCTATTTATCTGGGCTGTGGTTCCACTTCCTCGCCTGAGCTTTGGGTTACCTTGTGTTATTTGTGATCTCCCATCTGACTGACCGTATATAGTTCCTTGCCTGCCTACCGATTCTGCTCCTTGCTGCATGCCCTGACCTTGGAATTTTATCTGGAGTACATATGTACTCAACCTGACCTAACCTTGAACTGTATTCAGACTATGAATTTTGCCTGATCCCTTGGTGCTTCGCATTAGAGATGAGCATGGGCGTAGCTATAGGGGGTGCAGAGGTAGCAGTCGCTACCAGGCCCAGGAGCCTGAGGGGGCCCAAAGACCCTTGTGCTGCATAAGAAGACACACAAAGCACTGAGGGAAGGGGGGCCCAAGCTGAACTCTTGCACCAGGGCCCATGAGCCGTTAGCTACGCTCCTGGAGATGAGCGAAGTTTTGAAAAATTAGATTTGGCCGATTTGTTAAAGTTCACCAAGAAATTCAATGTGTTCCACATTTTTTATGAATCGCTATAAATCGGGTATACCCAGGCAACTCTGTCTAATCATATTCTTCCCACTTGGTGGCCCAATCTCAGTGTAAAGACTTGGAAGTTAAACCTTTACTGACCGCCGACAGTGGATTTACATCGGCAGCCGGGCATTTAAAAATGGCATCTGCTGGCGCATGCAGCATGTGCCCTTGGCCACTGGGTGTCTACAGTTTTAAAGACACCCGGCACTAATGTCCACGACCGACTTTTAAACCTTAAGATGCCGTGGTCATCCAGGTGTACTCTTGTTCCCCCCCGGTGGGGATCGGGGGATGCCAGAACGTGTATGGAGCAGCCCCTGTCCTCAAGTGTGATGGTGCCAGAGATGGTACACAGCATTGAGGCAGGAAAACCTTAATTAAAGTAATAAAATTGAGGGATTACAACAGGGATGACCATAATCCCTTACCTCCATAAGGTCCAGGATCCCTCTCTACTATGAACTTAAAGGGGTTCTCCGGGAATTAAGAAAATGAAAATACTTTTATATTACTTTATAATAAATATATTTCTAAATACCTTTCATTATTTATAATGGCTCATGTTGTCTAAGGAGCAATCATCAGAGGAAACAAAATGGCCGTTGTCCTGTTAGTACACACAAAACCTGTCCTAAACACACAACAGAACAAGTTACTTCACCACACTGAGCTAAAGAGCCGCCTCATCCTCTTCTCTGCTCTACTTGTCAGGGATTATAATCCTGAATACAGTTTAATATAATCTTTAGCTGAATCTCTGTAGGAATGGAGTTCATGAGGAGACATGAAGTAGAAAGAGGACAGACTGTGGTAATGGAGACTGCACACAAGTGCTGCTGCTCATTACCCCACCCTCCTCTCTGCACTTCATGTCTCCTCATGAACTCCATTCCTACAAGGAATCATCTGAAGATCTTTTCATCTGTATTCAGGATCATAATCCCTAACAAGCAGAGAAGAGGATGAGGCAGCTCTTTACCTCAGTGATGTGAAGCAACTTGTCCTCCTGTGTGACTAGGACAGGTTTTGTGTGTATTTATAGGACGGCAGCCATTTTTTTTCTCCTAATGATTGCTCCCTACACAAAATGAGCCATTATAAATAATGAAAGGTATTTGGGAATACATTTATAATAAAGTAATATTTAAGTATTTTCATTTGCTTAATTCCTGGAGAACCCCTTTAATGGTATTTCGCTTTTAAAATTATTAGGGTTAAAACTAGATGCCGAACGTTGTGGATGGATCAAACATGTCCACTGGATTATTACAGCAACACTGTCCCTAGCGCATGAGCGCTTGTCACCTCACTCAATCCTCAATTCAATGTCGGAGACTGCGCAGGATGAGGGTTTTATAGGGCTGGGACATCACAGAGGATGGCTATCTGCGGATTGGCTGGCTGCACAGCATTATGGGTGATCTCATGTTCCTGGGCTTCTTACTTTTGCGTTGTGCAGCTGCCATTTTAGAAAAACCTAATTTGTTCTCACGAAGCACGAGGAAATTTGCCTTGGTTGTAAGTTGAAGTTTTCCTAAACTTCAAACCGAATTCTGCTTCAACTACTATTCTTTGCTCAAAACCACTTCGCACCATTGTCTCTGACCCGTGTGGAATAGCTGCCATCGACACCATAACTACTCAAGGAGGTAGCAGCTTGGTTGGTTCCCTGCAGTGAAGTCTAGATTCCTGTACAGGGGTTAAGGGGTTAATACCAGAGCACAACGACCTTAGGTTCAGCCCAAAGTCAAACTGGTTAGTTGGCACAGTGGGTCCACACCTACTGCCGTTACACTAATCCAATGCAGCAACAATGTTTAATGCTTTAATGGTTTAATAAAATGTAGTATGCCTTTCAAGATCAGCCTGACCTCTTTCTTGGGCTCAACCCTTACAATGTACGTAGTCCAGTCCCACAATGAGATCCATTGTGTTCAGTCGTGGCCATCTTTTTGATGCAACTATTAACTTTGTACGCAAGGTTATTTTTCCTATCAAAATCAACAGAATCTGCCATGAGGGATCCAATGCTGATGGGAATTTTGCTTGACTGATTTAAATTCTAACCAGCTAATTTTTCCATGGGCCATCTAAACTACTGCTATGGGACTACAGAATATATGGTTGGAAAAACAAAATATATTTTTGGCTTCTTTGGAATCCACCGAAACTATGTGTTTTACATAAAAAATATGAGACAATGTAATATATTATCCCTCAGGGTAAATGCTATCATGGAGCTGAGAGAGTACAGGACCTAGTAAAACCATTCCCAATTTACTTTCTAAAAGTGTCGTCACCATATATTATTCCCACAATAATCACTCTCTGCAGACTGATATCAACTCATTTCCCAGAAAGTTCCAATCTCAGGGTTTCACGCCTCGTAAATTTTATCAAGAATAAAATTACATTTGAAAGGTATTAACCCACTAAGGGACAAATCCAATTTTAGCCTTAAGTACCAAGGGAATTTTTTTATTTTTTTTGCCTCTATCAATGCTGTTTCTGGAAGAAAGCAGCTATGTTTTTTTTTTAAACTGACAATCACTTTAAAGGGGTATTCCCATCTGAGACAATAGGATATGCCCCCATTGTCTGATAGGTGTGGGTCACAGAGAACGGAGCGGGGAAGGTGGTGGCTGGGGTCCGGCCACCACCAAAACCCTCCCCATAGTTGTGAATGGAAGCGCACTGAGCATGTGTGGCCCCTGCTTCCATTCATTTCTATGGGGCCGATGGAAATAGTCGAGCCAATGCTCAGCTATTTTCGGCGGCCCCGTAGAAATTAATGGAGGGTGGCCGAGCATGCGCAGTGTGCCCTCCACAAATTCTGGGGCTCTGTTCTCGGTGTAGGTGCGGGTCCCAGAGGTGGCACCTATACAATGGGGGCATATCCTAGTGATATGCCCCCATTGTCTGAGATGGGAAAACCAATGTAAGGTGTAACTTCTGCTCCGACCAGAAGATAGCGGCCTGGTTGGTTCCCTACAGCAAAGTCTAGATCCCTGTACAATGGTAAAAGGGTAAATATTAAGGAAGCACCAGATTAATGCTATTTGGTTTAGCCCAAAGCCAAACCGGTTAGTTGGCGCACTAGGTCGACACCCACTTTCCATAACAATGTTGTAGTATCAACATCTCAGAAAGTACAGTAATACCTGCATGTAAAAGGCACAGAGCTGCGGTAGAGGCATATCTAGTATATTCTCGAACAGACACCAATGCTGGACAGCCCAGCTGAGCCTTATTAGGTCCAGGACCATCACGCTACAGCGCCATCTTACAGAACCGCACTGATAGTATTTTCTTATAGATTTGTCAGTGATGATTCCTTCTTGAGAATGTTTAATTTATAAGCCTTGAACCTTTTATCATTTTCAGTCAGTGAAAGGGGGAGAACATTTTAGTAAAAACAAATATGTTAATTTTCCTTACACTTATGAAAATTCTCATTTCATTTTTTCCTGGTTACCCGCTAATAAAAACATCTGGAAATATAAAATATATGATGGAAAGTCACGGAATTTCATAGAACACATGCATTATATCTTTCTTTCCGTTGGTCGTTCCCAAGCAGGGCAGAATGGTGTGTGATGTTTCTGATCTGCCTGCTGATACATTTTTGCACCACGTAATGTTAATCACTGTACAAATATGTTCAACACCATTTGTTATAAGAACATAATGACTGTTTGGATGACTTGTGGTTTTCAAAGTCAAAGTCATAAAGGAATCAGGGTAAAATAATCTATATAATGATGATTCACATACATGTACCATCTATGGGTTCAAAGATTTGTAAGTGGGAATAAATAGATTTCTTATGCAGCAATGAAAACCTACAGTATTTAATGTAGTATCTATCTATCTATCTATCTATCTATCTTTATATCTATATATTATCTATCTATCTTTCTATCTATCTATCTACTATGTCTCTATCTATCTGTGTCTATCTATCTATCTATCTAGTCTCTATCTATCTGTGTCTGTCTATCTACCTATCTATCTACCTATCTACTATCTCTCTATCTATCTAATACAAAAAAATGGCAGCAGCATTAGGTGGTGAAAATGGGTGTAATCCCTCCTGGACTTCAGGCAAAAATCGATATACAATATCCAAAAGCAAATGATGAGCCATCTCTTCAGTATATGTGAAGGGTGTTAGACCCATATTTTTCCCTATCGGGTTATCTATCTGATATCTATCATCTATCTAATATCTATGTATCTATCATATAAATTCTATCTATCTATCTATCTATCTATCTATCTATCGAGTATAAAACAAGGGCAGCAAAAGGACAACATGAAAAGTAGTATGGTAGGGTGCCAGCGGCTGTGGGGCGATCCACCCACCTTACCTACAAAAATGATAAACTCCACGGCACATCCAGAAGTAACAAACATTTATTCACCAAACATACAGCAACGTTTCAATCCACTCAGTGGGATCTTTCTCAAGCAAATGGTGATGTTTTTTTTTATCTATCTATCTATCTATCTATCTAATATCTATCTATCTATCTCATATCTATCTATCTATCTATCTATCTATCATTTCTATCTATCTCTCATTTCTATCTATCATCCATCTATCTATCTCATTTCTATCTATCTATCTATCTATCTATCACATATGTTCTTATCTGAATACATTTCAGCACCCATATCCTTATACAGTTCACAGCTAATTTTCCATTGCCCTCATGTGTATATTTCCTGCATTGGTTACTGTGTACGGCGACAAGATTTTTCCATCAGGATCATCAGTAAAACCATCTGTGCGAGAGTGGTTGGTCTGATATAAATTGGGTGTGGGGATCCATCAAAGACCATCCGATGGCATCTCATTTGCCTTAATGGATACATTTTGGATTAGATTTTGTTTCTGTCTGTTCTTCAAACAATCCTAACTTTCATCTTGGCCAGACACGAAGGAAAGGCTGTATTACATATTTCTATACTGTAGTGTACAGTATATGTCCTCGTACAGATGTAGGGAACTGCCAGTGAAAGGAGGAATCATTGTTTAATTAATAATTGGCTTTATGACTAGATCAACTGTTACTGTGCCAACCAACCAGATGGACATTGGGCTAATCCTGGCAGTCTCCTGGTCTTGACCCTTTAAGCCCTATACGGGGATCTGGTCTTTGCTGCAGAGAAACCCTGTACAGGGGATCCTCTGCAGCAAAGACCAGATCTCTGTACAGGAGTTAAAGTGTGTAAGTGGAGCTTGTCTTTGCTGCAGAGGAACCACCAGGCCGCTACTTCTTGAAATAGTCCCAATGTAGGTCAGAGATAAGTACAAAGCACTAGAAAAACAGTCAATGCCCACAGGAAAAACGAGGCAGTGGTCAGACAGGTAAAGTACATGCTATTTCAAGGCAAACCCAGTATACAGGCATGAAGTAGAACTAGGAGCACTGGCAGACAGACAGACTTCAGGAACCCAGGCAGAAATACTTAAAGGGGTATTCTGGTTAGATTAAGTTATCCCCCATTGACAGGATTGGTTTATTGTCTGTTGGATGAACTAGATGGACGGATGTCTTTTTTAAACCCTACTAAATATGTTACTATGGAGACACATCGATCTGCACAGAGGCTGTATACATATAACAACATTTTTATGCAGATCCCCGTATAGGGCTTAAAGGGTCAAGACCAGGAGACTGCCAAGAATAGGCTACTTTCACACTAGCGTTATTCTTTTCCGGCATTGAGGTCCGTCGTCGGGGCTCAATACCAGAAAAAAACGCTTCAGTTTTATCCTAATGCATTTTGAATGGATAGATGTCACTAGTATGGCGTTTTGGACGGAGAAAATACCACAGCATGCGGAATGTATTAGTGCCGGATTCGGCATTAAAAATACCGCATTGATGGATCCATTCTTCCGCTCTGCGCATGCGCAAACTTTTAAAAATGTGGAAAAAAAAAATACATAACGGATCCGTTCTTGCAATGCATTTGTGAGACGGATCCGCATCCGGATCTGTCTACAAAAGCTGTCCATTTCAACACAGATTGCTGGATCCGGCAGGCAGTTCCGTTGACGGAACTGCTTGCCGGATCCCTCTGCCGCAAGTGTGAAAGTACCCTTAGTCCCAGTGTTGGACTGGGATGCCTAGGGCCCACCAGTAAAATTCATTCTGGGGGACAACTGTAGAGAACCATACAAATATTACCCGCTTACACAGAGGCAGGCAGCAACAAGACGCTACAAGATGATAGATTATGGGGGTCTCCGCAACAACTTCAAAACATGGGAGGAGAGGATACTGACTGGCCTGCCTCTATTCCTAAAGGCCATGTTAACCTTCCGATCAGTCTATAATAATAAACTGGGTAGTCTACCCATTTTTTTATATTGATATAGGTTATTTGGGATGCTGCTGTGCTGGTGGACTAGGGTCCCACCTTTTTCAGGGGCCCACCAGGGGATTCCCCTGTTCCCCTGTGGGCCAGTCCGAGCCTACTTAGCCCAATGTCCATCTGGTAGGTTGGCACAATAACAGTTAATCTGGTCATAAAGCAAATGATTAATTATACAATTATTCATCCTTTCAATACAGTATTCTAATACAGTGAGTGAACATCCACTGTGACACTGAATGGACCGGAGCTACTACGAGTATCTTTAGGCTGATCCCCTGGTATTTACCCTTTCATCCCCTTACAGGGATGTAGACTTCACTGCAGGGGCCAGCAAGCCGCAGCTTCTAGGTGTAGTCTCTTTTTAGAGACTGCTGACCCAAATGGGTCAAGAGACACCAGTCTGTGGCACCAAGTGGACAGGCAGAAGCATGGTTAGAGACATGGCCAAGGTAAAGACAGGCAGAATTCATGCAATATGGTGGTCTGGTATGGAAAGGACCACGGCACTCTTATTTTCTGTTGCATGCTTCTTATTTATTTTGTTCTATTATTAATCCATCCAGATAAGATTATATTTTAGCCACTGGCCAACGTTTCGGTCTGCACTTGTTCACGGACTATCTATCTCTCTGTAATGATAGTCTATATTTTTATTTAATAAACATTTAAGTAATTTTAAAATATTTTTCTTTGCACCCCCTGCATGTACTGGACTCATTTATGGAATCTAGATTGCACCCATCATATCACAGAGAAAAGGTGTTTTGCGCTGCAATTTGCAACTTCTCCCCGTTAATGCCAGGTCTAAAAAAATGGGCGTGGACTGGGAAAGGGGACAGGCCGGCAGGCCATCTCATTCATCATTTTCTACTACTGTTTTTGGTGCAAGGAGGCTGTCTTACATTTAGACTGGCACTGCATTTGGCGAAGTTATGGCAGGGGTTATTAAGACCGGTGTCTAAAACGACACTCTTAATTAATGACCCCCTTTGAGTTAACCTGTAATCCTATGTAAAACCACAGATGAAAGATTATCGTATCATTAAATAACAAACTCAGCTCTGCTACATCTTCACCATGGCATATTATATCCAGGTTTCTAGGACCCTCATTTCTTGCACACATAAAGTAATTATTTCAGGCTCGGCGGGATTCCCTGTGAGAGAATAGAAGCGCAGGTATGCAATCCATTCCAGTAACTGTGTGCTCCATCTGCACAGTGTATTCTAGTATCATGCCCGCTTACACCCACGACAATCTGTCCGCCATACTATGCAAAACACCCACGGCCACTGGAAACTCTTTATTCTCTTGGAATGTAAAGATTTTTTTCCTTATATGGTCTAATAACCATTTTTAGTTTCATCACTTGTTTCATACAATGTTCATACACTGTTTCAGTCAGTGGCAAAGGCATAACTTGCTTTCATTCAGAATCAATGTAGCAGGGCTGAGTGTGTCATTTATCACAATTCATGGGAATATCACAAAGTGTCCCCTGGGAATATACAGAAAATGGCAGGTTAACCTACTATACTGTTTGTGCAATGGGCATCTCCCCCCAGGGCCCTCCTATAACGCGACCCAGAATGCTTTAAAATCACAATCGCCCGATAATCGAAAGTTTGCTTGTTCATCGGGCAATCGGCGACAGTATTACTTGTGAACACTCATTAGCGATTATCGTCTGAAATATTGGCCAGCATGATTCTCCCTGCACTCTCCCTACAGTCTCCCTGCATGCTCCCTGCACTCTCCCTCTCCAATATTCTTCTATTAATCATTTTCAGTAACACTGTCCCTAGCGCATTCACACTTGTCATGTCTCTCTCTATGCTCAGCTCAGATGAGAGTTGTTTTCTCTGCTCTGTTCACCTGCTCACAGCAGCATTTGCAGTGGTTAGCAGGTAAACAGAACAGAGAAGGCAGCGCTCATACGGAAAAAAAAAAAAAAAAAAGCAGACACCCCTTTAAGGACATACTTGGAAAATGTTATATAGAGCACTACAGAACATACAGAGTCATACAGTGCTACATATGTACCTCTTACATCCAGTGACAGCTCCTCTCTGATGTAGATATTCTCTGTCCTCATCTTCTCCATTCAGACCAGACCACCATGATGATTTCATTCATCCGTCTCTTCTCTCTGCAGTTTGATAAACAGACATCTTAGTTTCCTACTTTTCCATCATCCTTTTCACCTTCTGAACACCTCATCCTGCCAACCCCAATACTGTGACCACTGTGCTCCCCAAAACTATATACAATATACTGGAGAGACAGTCCCACTGAAAATACTGGTGCGCCAGTACAAAAGATACCCCCATACCTTTCAGATCAGATACCCATATCAAACCTCAGATGATACCCCCCATCTCAGACCAGGCCTTATTTAGACCCCATATCAGACATCAGATCAGATTTCCAGACCCCCAATACTCCTACATTAGACCCTCATTAGACATGAGACACCCTATGGGAACTATAAAATAAAAGTGTAAAAAAATGTTTTTAAAAATAAAAAATAATTAAAAAAATATATAAAAATTCAAATCACCTCCCTTTCCCCAAAATGAAAAATAAAAAAAAACATAAAAAAATAAAAAATATATACACCATGGGCATCGCCATGTGCGAAAACGTCTGTACTATTTAAATTTAAAAATATTTGTGGTCGGATCAGCTATCAGAAAGGTGTACCTAACCTATCTAACCCTATCTACAACAAGCAGTAGAATTGTGCCATAACTGCAGCGGTAGGGCAGCCTAAAGGGGGCCACCCTAATATGAAGTGACTGTAAGATGGTGTGGGTGGGTGGGTGAAATCAGCTGAATCGGCGTCAGTCTGGGCCCACAGGTGCCTATAAATAGCCTTGTAATCAGCCTCCTCTCCCACAAATACAGCAAAGGTCTTTGCTTAATACTTGTGGTCGGATCGGCTATCAGAAAGGTGTACCTAACCTATCTAACCCTATCTACAACAAGCAGTAGAATTGTGCCATAATTGCTGCGGTAGGGCAGCCTAAAGAGGCCAAAAAGAGTAGACCTTAGTTTAAAGCAAAACATATACATACCATTACGACACCCACTTTGAACGCAAAGACACTACATAATGAAGGTGCGGAATATACCGTACATATCACAGAGACTTCTATGTACCTTACCTCTTTGTCACGTGCGCCGGCACGTCGTTCTTGGAGGTAGCTAATGTTGATGCTTTTGAAAGAGTGGTTGGTAATCAGAAACGATTTACTCCTATGTTGACCAACATCTGAACATATTACGAGACGGTCTGAATCCTGAGAGCTGCAGACTGAAACAACAATGGTGAATCTGATGGAAGGGCCTAATTGAAGTCCAACCATTCGCCAAGGGCCCTGTTAATGGTAGCAAAATACTTCACCTATACTTATTCCCCAGGCCACCGCTTTAATTATTATTATTATTTTTTATAAAGGACCCAAAAAGTTAGAAGATGGCGAATGCCGTCTAACTCTAGTAATGGATTAAGTGAAATGTGTAGACTCACCAGGCCTGGGGAACCATAAGCACGAGTACATGGCTGTTCCAATTAACGAGCTAATGTTGCCTGTAATGAGGACAGAAAACATACCCACCATACTAGCAGTTGTGACAGGAAATAAGCTTAAGGTCGTGATAAACTATGTATGCTGCGCCTACAGTAGTGATAGGACTTGTTGGTGCGACACCAACACCCTCAGCCCGAGTTTAAAGATGAAGCAAGCATGTCTGTAATGAAGACATAATGTACACCCAATGCCTGCCGCTATGACAGGACAAGCTTAAGGTCGTGATAGACTACGTATGCTGCGCCTGTAGTCGCGCTAGGACTTATCGTGTCAGTAACGTGACAGACTTCGTAAATCACCTGTAGTCGTGACAGGACTTATTAGTCTGTAGTCGTGACAGACTTCGTAATTCGACTGTAGTGGTGAGACAGGACTTATTAGTCTGTAGACGTGACAGACTTCGTAAATCGCCTGTAGTCGTGACAAAACTTATTAGTCTGTAGTCGTGACAGACTTCGTAAATCGCATGTAGTCGTGACAGGACTTATTAGTCTGTAGTCGTGACAGACTTCGTAAATCGCCTGTAGTGGTGACAGGACTTATTAGTCTGTAGTCGTGACAGACTTCGTAAATCGCCTGTAGTTGTGCGAGGACTCCCTGTGGACGAAACTGATGCCATAGTATTATTTTTTATTTTTTTCCTGAACAACCCTTTGAGAGCCGAAATTTGAGAAACGTGAAAAAATGAGACCACAGGGTCAGCTTCCTGGGAGAATGGGTCTATAATGCAAGGACGGGCAAGAGAAAAGTAACAGCGGGGAGCGAGGGAAGCAAGAACCTAGAGAGGGTAAATGGGAGAAAAATGCGAACCCAGGAGAAGGTGATGTCTGAAAAGGAAGGCTTGAGATGACTGCTTGAAAAGAAACCGATGAAGACCCAACAACCTACAACAATAATGTGAGTTAGATTCTAATGGCAAAAGCCCTGCATGCGAGCCTCCACAAGAAAAATTGTATTGCGAGCCACAGCTGACCGAGCCATGCGAGCGGGCCTGAAGGCAGAAATAAACATAGAACCTACTGTGGCGGACCACGCAGCCGACCTCGAAAGGCAGAGTTGTGTGTGTAAAATGTAAACTGAGAAGCCATGCGTGAGAGAGACTAATGGCGGAGCCAAGCGTGAGAGAGACTAATGGCGGAGCCAAGCGTGAGAGAGACTAATGGCGAAGCCATGCGTGAGAGAGACTAATGGCGGAGCCAAGCGTGAGAGAGACTAATGGCGGAGCCAAGCGTGAGAGAGACTAATGGCGGAGCCAAGCGTGAGAGAGACTAATGGCGGAGCCAAGCGTGAGAGAGACTAATGGCGGAGCCAAGCGTGAGAGAGACTAATGGCGGAGCCAAGCGTGAGAGAGACTAATGGCGGAGCCAAGCGTGAGAGAGACTAATGGCGGAGCCAAGCGTGAGAGAGACTAATGGCGGAGCCAAGCGTGAGAGAGACTAATGGCGGAGCCATGCGTGAGAGAGACTAATGGCGGAGCCATGCGTGAGAGACACTAATGGCGGAGCGCTGCGCGAGAGACACTAACGGCAGAGGCATGTGTGTATACATAAACAGAGAAGCCCTGCGTGAGAGACATTAAAGGCGGAGCCAAGCGTGAGAGACTAATGGCGGGGCCAAGCGTGAGAGACTAATGGCGGGGCCAAGCGTGAGAGACTAATGGCGGGGCCAAGCGTGAGAGACTAATGGCGGGGCCAAGCGTGAGAGACTAATGGCGGGGCCAAGCGTGAGAGACTAATGGCGGGGCCAAGCGTGAGAGACTAATGGCGGGGCCAAGCGTGAGAGACTAATGGCGGGGCCAAGCGTGAGAGACTAATGGCAGGGATATGTGTGAGAGAGACTAATGGCGGAGCCATGCGTGAGAGAGACTAATGGCAGGGATATGTGTGAGAGAGACTAATGGCGGGGCCAAGCGTGAGAGAGACTAATGGCGGGGCCAAGCGTGAGAGAGACTAATGGCGGGGCCAAGCGTGAGAGAGACTAATGGCGGGGCCAAGCGTGAGAGAGACTAATGGCGGAGCCAAGCGTGAGAGAGACTAATGGCGGAGCCAAGCGTGAGAGAGACTAATGGCAGGGATATGTGTGAGAGAGACTAATGGCGGAGCCATGCGTGAGAGAGACTAATGGCGGAGCCATGCGTGAGAGACACTAATGGCGGAGCGCTGCGCGAGAGACACTAACGGCAGAGGCATGTGTGTATACATAAACAGAGAAGCCCTGCGTGAGAGACATTAAAGGCGGAGCCAAGCGTGAGAGAGACTAAAGGCGGGGCCAAGCGTGAGAGACTAATGGCGGGGCCAAGCGTGAGAGACTAATGGCGGGGCCAAGCGTGAGAGACTAATGGCGGGGCCAAGCGTGAGAGACTAATGGCGGGGCCAAGCGTGAGAGACTAATGGCGGGGCCAAGCGTGAGAGACTAATGGCGGGGCCAAGCGTGAGAGACTAATGGCGGGGCCAAGCGTGAGAGACTAATGGCGGGGCCAAGCGTGAGAGAGACTTATGGCAGGGATATGTGTGAGAGAGACTAATGGCGGAGCCATGCGTGAGAGAGACTAATGGCAGGGATATGTGTGAGAGAGACTAATGGCTGGGCCAAGCGTGAGAGAGACTAATGGCAGGGCCAAGCGTGAGAGAGACTAATGGCGGGGCCAAGCGTGAGAGAGACTAATGGCGGGGCCAAGCGTGAGAGAGACTAATGGCGGGGCCAAGCGTGAGAGAGACTAATGGCGGGGCCAAGCGTGAGAGAGACTAATGGCGGGGCCAAGCGTGAGAGAGACTAATGGCGGGGCCAAGCGTGAGAGAGACTAATGGCGGGGCCAAGCGTGAGAGAGACTAATGGCGGGGCCATGCACGAGAGACACTAATGGCGGGGCCATGCACGAGAGACACTAATGGCGGGGCCATGCACGAGAGACACTAATGGCGGGGCCATGCGCGAGAGACACTAATGGCGGGGCCATGCGCGAGACCATGCGTGTCAAGCTTAAACGGAGAAGCCATGCGTCGGAGACTCTAACGGCGTAGCCATGAATGCGAAACTTATGGCAATTTTTTTTTTTTTTTATGTATTTTTTTTTTTTTTATTAATTTATTTATTTTTTTATAATTATTATATATATATATATATATATTTTTAAACCACTTAAGCAGCACCAGTATGACTTGGGGACTCGCATAACCATGACCCCCTTCGACAGTAACCTAGGACACTAACCAGCTTACAACCATATTGTACCCCTAACGAATAACGTGAAGAACGGTCATAGACCCCGCGGAGCCATGAGGCTGAAGCGGTCATCGGGCCCCCGAAGCCAAGACTGAACTAGATGACATTACAGTGACGATAAGTAATTAAAATGTGAGCCAGACCTGATATATGCATAGATAATAGTGAACCGAACCCCGTGCCTAAGTAAAACATTTAACCAACCGTGAAATTGAACAGATGGGAGAAAAAGCCAGAGGCATTACAGTTCGCTAAGAGAGGACCCTAATCGTGACAACATATGAACAGCTTGTGAAACATAGTAGGAAACTTACTCCTATTAACCCACTGACCGCTGAGGGACTGTATGGTGAGCTGGGGCAGGAGACCAGTCTGAGTGAATGCGAACCAGGACTAAAGAACAGCACCCAATTTTTTTTTTTTTTTTTTTTTTTTCCACCAAAGTGAAACAGAAAAGTAGGCCTATGGAATGTAACAACCAGCGAGGAAAGAAACGTAAACCTGAAAGAAAGCGGTATCAGAGCGGTGTGCTGACCGCCCTAGTGAAAATACTGAGTAACCATGATGTAGCAATGAAAGGGAAAATGCAGCTTGAGGGGAAGCAGAATATAACATCTGATGTAAGAACAGGTGGGTGAATGCAGCTCTGGATGTGAGTGGTGCCTAAAACATGGTATGGGCCCAGCTCTGAGCATGAAGAGCAAGGTATAACGCAGCCGTATGAATGCAATCTGAAGTGAGCAGAGTATTAATGTGATGCAACGGCAAATGCATGAACGCAGCTTTAGTAGTGAATGGAGTATAGGACAAAACGGGCGTAGCTTTTGAAGGTAACGAACCTAACCATGATCATACGACCATAAGCGCCCCACCTCCTTCGCCCCAGAGCACTACAAGTCACTAACCGTGTAACCAAGTCCGATCCTACCGTGAATGCCAGCACTTGCCTGGCACCTTCTGCCATTACCCAGGCGCGAACGAACCTCCACATAATGCTGCAGGTTTTTTTTTTTTTTTGTTTTTTTTTTGTTTTTTTTTTTTAAATGGGTCACCACAACACCATCTAAGAAAACATAAACGTGTTTGAACATAACCCATGATGCAACGCTAATTAATCGACATATAGTGCACTTATAAACCTAGCACAGAACCGCTGACACATGCGTGCCCATACCATACAGTTCATAGATTAAACACACTTACATACAAGAGCATCAGAACTCAAATACCGGCGCCTTGACCGATCTGCTTGTGTCCCCATATACAGACCACTGATATACATTTACCAACACCTTGCATGTCTGGCTTTAACTACGGATGTGCCCCCACATGTAAAACAGGTAATAGAAAAACACGAACTTTTTTAACGTATGAAACAGATATCAGAAAACATGCGACCATACCTACTCTAGGCGCATGCTACACCAATAACTATATGCAATAGCCCCTAACAAGCCCCTAAACAGCTAGACAAAATACTAACAACAGTCATTTGACTGTTAGCCCCCAACTCTGCTTTTACCCAGAGAACTGCGAATCGCATACCACACTGTGGGTCCCGTGCCAATAAGTACAATTCTACAGTAAGTGCCAGCATTCGCCTGGCCTTTTTTGCTGATGACCAGGTGTGAACGAGCCTCCACATGATGCTGCGTTTTTTTTTTGTTTGTTTTTTAAATCAACCATTGATACACAAAACACAGCGTGCATAGCTTAAGCCCACTAACAACCAATGCTCGGCCCTTTAGCGCCCAAACTCTGCTTCATCCCAGAGCGCTACATGTTGTGGACCGCAGCGTGGGTCCCATGCAAACCATTCCGATCCTACCATGAATACCAGCGCCCTCCTGAGACATTCTGCCATTGCCCAGCCGTAAGGAGCCTCCACACCATGCTGCTGTATCCTAGAGCTGACCCAGATGTAGTGAAATCAGCTGAATCGGCGTCAGTCTGGGCCCACAGGTGCCTATAAATAGCCTTGTAATCAGCCTCCCCTCCCACAAATACAGCAAAGGTCTTTGCTTAATACTTATCCCATACGGAAAATGGCGAAAGGAAAAAAAATGTAAAAATAGCTGATTTGCTGTTTTTTAGTCACTTCTCCTCCCACAATAATTAGGTGAAAAGTGATCAAAAAGTCATACATACCCTAAAATGGTATCAATGAAAATAACAGATCGCCCCACGAAAAATGAGCCCTTACACAGCTCCATACAGATAACAAAAAAATAGGTTTCTAGCTTTTTTTCATATGAAAACGCAAGAAAAACTACACATATGTGGTATCACTGACCTGGAGAATGAAAGTAACTGGTCAGTTTTACCATATAGGGAACGTCGTAAATACAAAACCCATAAAACTGTTGCAGAATTTATTTTTTTATTTTTTCAATTTCGCCCCATTTGGAATTGTTTTACAGCTCCCCACTATAGCCAATGCAATATTAAATGGTAGAATTATAAATTGCAACTCATCCAGCAAAAAACAATATGGTTATGTGAACGGAAAAATAAAAAAGGTATTGCCCCAGAAATGCAGGGAGTGAAAAAAATAAACGCAAAAACTAAAAAACCTCCTGGGCTGAAAGGGTTAAGGGCTAATGGAAGAATTTCATTCAAGGATACAGCACTACATCCCTGTATTGTAGAGTTCATGCTCATCTGTATCCTCTGCGGAGTGGGACGGAAGCTCATGGTGACTTATTACGTCGGTATCTTACAGTGATCTATATGATTACTTGTTTTTTTGTTTTTGTTTTTTTTAATGTCAGATTGAAAACAAAAAGAAAATCAAGTTAAAAGATGACAGTAAAATAAATAACCCGCCATCGATGAATACCCGGGATTGGCCTGCAGATGATTAGTTGGCACAGTGCAGTAAATACATCACAATGGGAGAGAAAAACGCAGAACAAAAACTGCAAACAGCTGGGAAATCTCTTCATTCTAGTATTGAACTAGGGTTCATCTGGCTCACTTTAAGTGGGCATTCGCACGACCATATTCATTTTGCAATGTGCAAAATGCAGATTCTCAAAATACAGATGAAATCCATGTGATATCCGTGTTGCATCTGTTTTTTGGCAGACTCATTGACTTCAACATGGTCCGCAATTATGGTCAATAATAGGACATGTTCTATCTTTTGTGGAACGGGCTTATACTGTAGATGCGGGAAACAAATGGAAGACACTCTCCATCTTCCTCTATATATCCCTGTATTGTGTTGAAGATGTAATGTCTACCCTATTTAAAGGAGTAAGAGGGCAGATATATAGTAGTTGAGTGTACACAACTTTAGCTGCCGTTATATAAACCTCTGGACTTACACTGCCTGCCTGTACTATCTGTGTGTACTGACTCTCCAGTCTCCATGTGTGTATCGGATACAGCCTGACAACTAAGTATAAAGTTGGGTGTTACCATTCCTTTATGGACTATAGTTGAGACAACTTTTTCAAAGAATGGAGCAGAGAGTTTGCTTGTCATGAGGGAGACCGCCCTTCGGTTGTATACTATTAGTACCAGAGGATCCATATTATTGCAAGACTAAGAAGCCTGAGAAAGATCAGGAACCAAGTAGAGTATCTTCACCACTCCTGCATAAGTTGAGCTGGAATCTACATACAGCACCTCACAGAGCCTGCAAATTGGGAATTTTGGGAATCATCTTTGCCAACTTCATGTAATACAAAGTTCTGCTGTCAAATGCTATTTATTGCAAGACTGCAACTTACCAGTAAAGTTCCTGTTTGGTTCAACTACTGCCTCTCTCATCCTTCCATTTCATCTCCTCATTGCACCTTACAGTGCTGGTGTCACGAACACAGACACCCTAAGCATACCCACTATCATCAAGGGCACCTCAACCAACATCTGGCTGGTGTTCCCTGTAATAGAGAGTTCCCCTGGAGGATTCAGTGCTGTCTTCCCATCCACTGCACGCCGGCCCAGGGCAACTTAACCGTGAGTACTACTACACCCAATTGGCTCATCATCACTAGTATACTCACACTCAACACCCCTAGTGCGTCCGGGCATTGCACTAGCACAGTATTGGGGGGCAGCAGGATGACAGTATTGAGGCACCAGGAGGGGGAGGATGATAGTAAAGTGAGAAATCTAAAAAAATTTCTGTGAAACTCTGCAGAGACGAGACTGAAAGAATGTATCATGGCGGTCTTATCATCGAATGAAGACGTTGAGGAAAGAGTCTGCATCCCAGGAGACGTCACTGGGTGTAAGAGGTATGGTGCTGTATCCTACTGTATATTTAATAGAGATGTATTGTCCATCCAAATATCTGTTTCATGGTAGGGTTAGGCGGGGGAGATCGAGAATTTGGCCCACACTGCCGTAGACCGGCCCCCATACTTCAGGTCCCACTGTGTGTGTTCTCAATTCTTGGACCTCACACCCATCTACTACATTAGCTGTACTCAGAGAGTTATCACTGTGTTATCTGTGGTGTTACATAGGACTGCAGGTGACATTTGCTACATTATCTGTACTCAGAGAGTAATCACTGAGTTATCTGTGGTGTTACATAGGACTGCAGGTGACATCTACTCATTATAGGTACTATAGGGGCATGTCCACAGGTTGGGGGGAGCGCAATACTTGGCTTGCCCCGGGTGATGGCAACCCACGCTACGCCACTGTTCGCGGATAGCAGCTGTGTTACTAATCTGTCATAGCTGCCATTGCACAGAGGAGTGCAGTGCGGTGAGACTCTGACCCCTCTGTATCTGCAAACTCAGGCATGATGGGAAATGTAGTATTTATTTTAAAAAAAACACCCATCTGAGGGGAGAAGGTATCAAGATGGCAGAAACACATAAATTGTACATCAAATAAAACAGGTATCCACAAGAGTCTCTATCTTATTATTGGCCTATCCTGCACTATATGGGCAAAGAAAAACTTCCCACAGTGTCGCTGTGGCCTGAATTACACATACAGAATTTTATTTTTATTTTTTTACATACAGATTTGACATAAAAAGATTACTATGACCAAAAATTAATTTATGAAACTGTGAATACAACTTGCATTTCAAAAGATTCTGCAATTTCACCACCGCCGTTCATGTAAGCGCGCTCGCCTTCTCCCCACCTGCAGGAAATTAAAGGTAATGACTTGTATTATGTGTTCCTATAAAATTTAATGTCTGCATTTGAAACATTGTTAAGGAAGTTTCCTTTTCATATAAACAATTTTGCCCCGGCGGACGGCAATTAACGCGGCAGATCTATATTAATAACATTTTATTGAGATTTTTTTTTTTCTTTTTTTTTTTTCTGTACAAGCACCTGGAGATTATTAGGTGAATAGAACCGGAACAGAAAGACAATCAAAGCATGTACGCCTGTGCTTAGAGGTGTAAATGAGCAAGCAACAACAGGGCTCTGTTCAGACCTTCCGCTTCCTGCCCCTCCAGTATCTTACAGCATTAGTAAATTATGCATTCATATCCCTTCTGGTCTGAAAGCTCCGTTTGTGTTCCTGCGGCTCACCTGTGCACTTCAAAGAATGCGGAAACATCTTGTAAAATGTAATAGATCACTGTTAGAGGTTCCTGACCTCTGGGAGGTTTATTTTTTATTTAATTTTTTTATATATATAATTATTATCATTATTATTATTATTTTTAATTATTATTATGTATATTTATATTATTATTGTATGTTTTTTTGTTGAGCCACTGACTTCCAAGGGAATTATTCCTGCATTTTGAGCCCCATTACAAAGGTTTGTCATTGTCATATATTATTATTTATATTCCTTTTTTAGATTTTAACTTAGTTTTATTTTTTTGCCATTATATCTATTTGTTATTTCAATATATAGTATAAATTTTAAGTATTCGTACTGTATTATACCTTTTAGGTTAATTATGTATGCTTGTATATTGTTTTGCTACATGCATAATTATATATATATAGACAATGGTGAAGGACCGCACAGCTTACGTAATAAGATGTTCAATGGAGTGCCAGTAGCTGTAGAAGTATCCCGCTTACTTCCAAAAATGTAGAAAGAAATGAATCCACGGCACATCCAAAATGGTGAAAAAAAGGGGTAGTTTATTCACCGAGTGATAGCGACGTTTCAGTGCTCTCTATGGCACCTTTTTCAAGCAGTGTTAACATGGGGTGTGATAACAAACTTTAAATACATGTGTTCATGGTACATAATTAGCAATTAGCAAAATTGATAACAATGTAAACAAAGTATAAATATATAAAAATACAAAGTGATCGAGTGATCATACAAATAATCAAAATATCAGAAACATTATTAATGTGCATCACAATGAAATTCATCTTATCAAATGTGCAGAATTAAATACATGATCAGATATAAAACGTGAAATGATGTCGAGTGTCCATGAAATGGTTAAAAATCAATTGTGCATGATTAAAAGCAAATAAAAAACGATACCGGTGACGGGGAGCGATCATGTGCGGCCAGCATAGTAATGGATTCCTGCGCGTCCTGCACTGGTAAGTGCGCATGCGCCAAGACGATCATTACATCATCGACGCATCCTGTCGACGTTGTATCCGATCACATGACTGTTGTGTGTTGACAATCACCATAGTGATACCAGTCATGTGAGCGGAACAACATAAAAACAAAACACAATACACTTGCTACAGATATTTACAAGCAAGATCGGAGGGAGAAAATGAATATGTGAACACCAGTTAAACTCGCAAAACGCGCAATACAAGTAACAGTGATCACTGGGTGCCCACACAAATCGCAAATCAAAGGACCGTCATATTATATTCTGATGATTCATGAGGATTTTGAATGCCACCTCCTATTTATAAACCAGGGACCCTGTGTGTACACATGTGATACAGCGATTCCTCACTGAGCACAATGTTATCACCACTCTTCTGGGGCACACACCATTTTCATGGTGAGAAAACCCCAATCGGGTTCCTATCGGTTACAATTCATTAGGAATTTCACATACGTCCTTGACATCAAAGTGAAACTACCAAAAAAAAGGGGTTGAGTTTGTGTGGGCACACCGAGACCAAAAATGAAATAAAGCATGAATGAAACAGTTCCAAATATTCATTGTCGCACACCGATGTTGCATTATGTTGAAAATTAACAAAAGAAATATATATATGTATTGATCGCTGGCCGAAATGATCATTCCATCCATCATCGGGATATTAACTGCAAGAAACAAAAAATACAAAATTAGTTTAAAGACACACCCAGGGATGGGCAGCACAGTATAATGAACACTAACCATGCGAACAGATGTTACAATATCCATGGTCTATAGTCTACATTAAGACCCCCCGGTTTGAGACTGTTCAATCTGGCTATCCAATGGATTTCACGTTTTTTTAGATCCAAGATTCTGTTTCCCCCACGTCGAGATAACGGAATATGATCGATCAACCCCACCAATCAGCAACCCCACCAATCAGCTGTTTTGGACAGCCACCATTGCTGGAAACTATACAGTAGGTGGAGCCAGAAGCAGAAGGCTCCATTCACCATGTAGTGGCCAGGGTACTGCAGCTTGGAGATGAGCTGCAGTATGCTTGTGCCAGAAACTACACAGTGGAGAGAGCCTTCGTCTCTACTGAAGCATATGGCGTGCTGCTGGGGAAAGTCAGTGGATGGAACTCATTGGAAAGGCGTTCTCCCAATAGGTGAGGATCCCAGCGGTGGTCAAAAGGTGCCAGAAAGGGGAATAGGAGGTGGAAGAGGTACTGGATAGGTCAGAGATCAGCTATTGGTTTGTTTGAGTAGTCTCCAAGGCATTGCTCCCGGTTAGCCAGAGCCCTACTCCACACTGATGAGGGGCAACACCCCGAAACAGCTGTCTGTGGATGGATAACTGGCTTAGGTTTTCCCCGTCACATCCTTAAAGATTGTGAAAAAGTGGGATCTTGACATAGGGGCCACTTAATATGGTGGATTTGTTGATCTATGCAATAGAGACATCCCTTTTCTTGGTTTTCCTTCCTTTGAGGGATATCTGGCTTTTATTGTGTTGTAGACCCAATACTGGGGCTCCACATTTATTTAGCATATTACTGGATAGGTCAGAGGACAGGGGTTCAGAAGGTCCCAGGACCTATAAGTGTACTCTGTTAAGGATGGTAAGACAGAAGAGGCTGTTTGGGTGGTATGGTAGAGGGAGACGTAGACATGACAGAAGGTGGTAGGGGTACTGTGGAGGGCAGTTGACAGGACAGAAAAGTTGGTGGGGGCTCCCTGGGCAGAGGCTCAGAAGATGACAGGGGTTCTGCAAGAGGAGGTAGAGACATGGATGACAAAAGGTATTAGAAGCTCGGTTGAGGGATGTGTCACAGAAAATGGCAGGGGTCCTGTGTGGGGGCAGAAGGATGTTGTGCCTTGTGGGGGGCAAGGAAGACAGGAAAAGGAGGGAAGAATTTTTTGATTTGCAGAGAAGCCAAATGTCCTCTCACTTTGTGGTAACGAATCAATTTTCCCTGAAATAGCGGTTAAAACAAAAAAAATAGATACTCTCCTCATCTATTTGGTCACATAGAGGCCGCCGCAGCCATCTTGATTGAAGACACCACGCAAAATCTAGTGTGGTGACGTGATGAGGCATGGTGACGTCATAAGCCACCACTTGCGACATTTTGTTTAGTATCTTCAATTAAGATGGCCCTGAAGGCCTCTTTGTACCCAAATGGATGAGGAGGTATCTATTTTTTATTTTGTTTTTACATTTATTTCAGGGAAAATTGATTTGTTAACTCGATGTCCACTTCGGATACTTTGATTCGCTCAACACTAATTATTATTATTATTAATCTATGGATATATAGTTGAAAAATGTTGCATTTTTGCTAGAGATGAGTGAATTTCAGGTTATGAAAATTGGTTCACGCTTTGTTTACTGGTAAAAGGTGAATTGCGCTATGGATTCTAATCCCACGGATCATAATGCAATACTATGACGGAATTTAGAGGCATCCCATTATTCCTTCCGTCATAATAGAAGTCTATGGGCTGCAAAACGGATCCGTCCCATTTCCGTTATGCAGGAGAGGACAAAAGCGTGAACGAATTTCAAAATATGAAATTCGCTCATCTCTAATTATGACTGCATATACTTTACTTACTTTACCTTATTTAAAACTGTGTTGTGAAATTTGAACCAGACTGAACTAAAAGTATGGAAATGTTGTATCATGGAGCGGTATAATGGAATTCCTCAAGTAGAAATTTTAAGACGTAAAAAAACCATTAGGCAAAATTCTTGACAGCAGATCCTGACAAATCTAGAGGCAGACAGGAAACTGGAACAAGTGCGATAGCAAAGCTGATAGCTTGCAGAAAACCTCTTTCCATCTACTCGGGGTGTCCTTCGGCCAGGGTATTTTTAGAGCAGGAATAGGGTAATATAAAAATAATAAAGATCAGCTCACAAAAATAAAAAAATGTTTCTATATATGGATATTCCGATACTCTAGAAAACCTGATCCAGCACAAAAGTCCAATACTGTATGGAATATAGCAAGACTAGAAACAGACCAATGATAAAATCCAGAATGATGTGCAGGTTGCTGTATGGGGGCACACATAGTCCACCTAGGCTCCATTCTACGGTACCATAGGCATCAGGAGTGCCACCGTATGGTGCTCCATTAGGTGCCATGTGTAGAAAGGTATTCACATACAGCATCCAATAAAGCATGACACTATTTTTTTATGTTGTTCTTGTAAAACCTCTGCAGAGACCTATGGGTACAACGGACCTCATAAAAAACAGTGAGAGCCCTATTACAATGGGATGTACGTTCACATATACAGATATTCGCACTGGATTTTTTGTAAAATATGCAATGAATCTGCAGCAAAATCCATAAGTCTCAAAGATTATGCTGCTCATACAGTTGAAACTTGAAAAATTAGAATATTGTGCAAAAGTTCATTTATTTCAGTAATGCAACTTAAAAGGTGAAACTAATATATGAGATAGATTCATTACAGGCAAAGCGAGATATTTCAAGCTTTTATTTCCTATAATTTGGATGATTATGGTTTACAGTTTATGAAAACCCCAAAGTCGCAATCTCAGAAAATTAGAATATTGTGAAAAGGTTCCATATTCTAGGCTCAAAGTGTCCCACTCTAGACAGATAATTAATCCTGAGGGTGGACTGAGGCTGGAGTTAGTGCATCAAGAGCCGCCACACACAGACGGATCCTGGACATGGGCTTCAAATGTTGTTTTCCTCTTGTCGAGCCTCTCCTGAACAACAAACGTCAGAAGCGTCTTACCTGGGCTAAAGAAAAAAAGAACCGGTCTGTTGCTCAGTGGTCCAAAGTTCTCTTTTCTGATGAGAGCAACTTTTGCATCTCATTTGGAAACCAAGGACCCAAAGTCTGGAGAAAGAATGGAGTGGCACACAATGCAAGATGCTTGAAGTCCAGTGTGAAGTTTCCACAGTCTGTGTTCTTTTGGGGAGCCATCTCATCTGCTGTGTTGGTCCACTGTGTTTCATTAAATCCAGAGTCAACACAGCTGTCTACCAGGAGATTTTGGAGCACTTGCTTCCTTCCGCAGACGAGCTTTATGGAGATGGTGACTTCATTTTTCAGCAGGACTTGGCACCTGCCCACGCTGCCAAAAGTACCAAAACCTGGTTCAATCACCATGGAATTACTGTGTTTGATTGGCCAGAAAACTCGCCTGACCTTAACCCTGTAGAGAATCAATGGGGCATTGCCAAGAGAAAGATGAGAGACATGAGACCACTGATGATGCTGTTCCCTCGGGGCAGCAGAGGCATGAAGGAGCTGTTGAGGCTATGACGTTTACACCTCCCAATAAAGGACTAGAACTGGGACTAAAACCTTTGTTTTGTATTGGCGCTGCTGGTCCAGATGAGCAGCGCCATTAAAGAACAGATCAGCAGCGTCTGCGTTCAGATCAGCGGTGCCCAGTAATTGATCAGCGGCACCCAAAAGTTGTGAGGAATAGTACTGATGAAGCAGTGGGCAATGATAAAAGTGGGGTTGGGGCTGCTTCTAACCAGGGTACGCATGCTGACTGGCACAAGGGGCTGGCAGCCTGTCTTTTGGAGGCAGTGCTGGCCCCAGGGCCCAGTAATGCTGAGGTACCAAAGCTTACACCAAAACACACCGGTTAAGCCAGTATGAGTGAGGGAATGACTGGAGGGGAGAATGTGGAAGAAGGTGGGGGAGAATGTTTTTGTTAATAAAAATGTGTCTGGGGGTTAGGATGGTGGAGTGAGTCGTGGTAGGAGGGAAGGAAGAGTGGGCACAGCATCCTTTATAGGTGAGGCTGGTTGCAGTGGCGTCTTCTGGAGGCTCTAAAGAGAGTCGAGAGAACAATCAATGTAGAGGGTAGGGAGGTTGATCTATCCTTCTGGATAGAGAGGCATGGTCTCTCAGCCTTCCGAGAGGAAAGGAGCAGGGAGACCGCTTTGTCTCTCCCGACAGCTGGGCTGGGTGGTCTCCGTAGGAATGTGGTCTGTCTGAGGTGGAGAGGCAGTTATACATGTCCTTCAAGATCAGAAGTAGTTGAGCTCCTGCTAAAGATAGGCTTCCAGGCGACTGACATATATGCCTTGATACATCCCTATGGGGCCCCCGAGTTCGATGTCAGCTTTGTTCGGCCAGAGGGGCTTGAGTTCTTCTGGTCTAACTATGAGGTGGCAAGGAACGAGCCCAGCTGGCGAGACTTTGCTGTCCAGGCAGTGTCTCATCAGAACAACGTCAAGAGGGTGACCGTTTTAACCCGTAATGAATGAGTCACTCTTGAGTATTGACATCCTAACATGGCTTGGCCGATATGGGGAGGTGGTGGAGGTTCCCAAAAAGAACAGGGATGAAATATGGCATCTGTTCTGGGGCCTGAACATTTATAGTAAAACTTAAGCTTTCAGGAAACGGTTACCCACATGCCATCTGCAACCTTCCTTGGAAGGGATCGCATCCAGATTTTCTACCAGGGTCAGCCGAAGCTCTGTCACAGATGCGTCAGCCCCACACACTTCAGTGCTAACTGCACTGTACAGAAGTGCGCGCTGGGAAGATAGGTCACTTCGCTTCATCATGTGCAGAGATTAGGTGTCACCTGTGTGGGGACTTAGGTCACCCATTTAGTCGCTGCCCTCATTCATTTGCCAATGTGGTCAATACCTCGGCGGGAGAAAGCCATGAGGCCAATTCTACTGGGGGAGAGGCTGGCAGAAATGAAGGAACAGAGGAGCCATGGAGGAAAAGTAAGCAAAAGACGTCTGCCAAACTAAGGCGTCAGGAAAAACGCCAAAGGGAGGGGGAGACGGGCGATTCTCTGGAACCTCAGGGAACTGGGGAAACTGGGACAACATCTGATCTCGTCCCTGAGGCTGTTACTACTGCTGCTGCCCAAAGGGACAGTGAACTGGATGAGGAAATAAGGAGGATCCAGGAAGAGGAAAGTGCCATCTCCTCAATATCCCCTCATGACAAAAGTATGGATGGAAAAAGTGGGGATGGCAAGAGAAAAAGCAGGGTAAAAAACGTATAGGGGAAAAGGGAGATTTAAAGTCTTCTTCCACCTGCCAGATGCAAAAGGAAGGTACAACCAACCCCCCTTTGATTAGTCTCTCAAACCTGTTCCAAGCCATCGGTGACACCTCCCCGCCTTTGGGGGAGGGGGCGGGGAGAGGTTTCTGGAGTTGCGTTAACACTGGGGCTTGCAGGGGATGCTGAGCCTCCTTCCCCTGGGGAAAATTTGTCCTCAGGGGTGGGGGCTGGCCTGGAGTCAGAGCACAAGGACGGAGGTGAGATTGACCCATCTGTTTCTTTGAAAAGGGGTAAGCCATCATCTGATGGAAAGGATGGCATGGGCAGGGGGAAAAAGAAAGCCATCTAATTCAATCACCCATGATGGCGGCACCCACTATGTTGACGCTGGCGTCCATTAATGTCACCAGCATTTAGTCAGATATGGATAGATTTGCGGCCTTTGATTTTTTCAGCCGGGTTGAAGCTGGTATTTTATTTTTGCAGGAGACCAGGTTGCCAGATTTGGCAGCCATATTTAAAGCTATTTAAAGCATATTTAAAGCTAGCAGGATGACAGGCCGAACTGGATGGACAGATGTCTTTTTTCGGCCTTATGTACTATGTTACTATGGAGTGGAGGGCGAGGAGCCTCCTTCTAGTCCCTTGCGGCCGAGCCGTATAGCGGGGTGGCGGTCCTATTTACCGCATCGGTAGAATGCCGACAGGCTATTGAATTAGAAATGGAGAGGTGTCTGATCTTGGATGTCCTCATAAAGTGACAAGAACTTTGTCTAATTAACATCTATGGTCCCTAGTCCAAGTGGGACCAGAAATGTCTATTTATGAGGATCAAGCCCTATCTTTTTAAAAGTTGGTCTTTGGAGGGGACTTCAATACTGTCACGAGGCCCCAGGATAGAGGAGGTTCCAGGGACAAGCTGACTTATGATAGCGTTGCACTCAATAGTATAGCTAGTGAGACTCGCCTGGTGGATGTCCACATCCGGCGTACCCCAGGTCAACCGGGGTTCACCCATCATAGGGGTAGTTTTAGGTCTAGAATAGATAGGTTTTATTTAAAAGAGGGAAGCCGTCTCTTCAGCCGTGTCTGCTGTAGAGGTGGAGTTCTCCGACCACTGTTTGATATTGTTTTCTCTGAATGTTACAGAAACATCCCCCCCCCTGGATGGGAAGAGACTACTGGAGGCTCAATTCATCTCTCTTGGAAGAAGCGGAGATAAGACAGTACTTTAAGAATTTTGTTTAGAGCCAGGTACCATTGCCGCATCTCTGCAGCAATAAGTCTGAGTGGTTGGAGATGTCCAAGGAAAGGGTGGGGAGATTCTTCCGCCAGCTCTCGAGCCTCAGGAGTCTGAGTAGGTATCGCCTGTTTCAGGGCTGAGGAGGAAACTCGAACGTCTTGTCTCGACTGGGGGTAGCCGTGAGGAGATCTCCAGAGTGAAGTCTTTGCCTATGTGGTGTCAGTATGATAGACACACATCTTTGGTTTTTGAGAGGGATTAGGGGAAATACCGCTCGCCCAGCACTTACAGAAACTGCAGGATGTCAGTGAGTAGTAAGATTGTGTCAGGACTGATTGTGTCAGTACAGGTTCCCTGAGAAGGTCCAGATCAGGGATCTTGGAGGTAGTCCAATCCTTTTACTCATATCTCATGGAGAAGAGGGATCTTGATCGTGATAAGATATCGGCTTTCCTGGAAACTTTTCCTGGACCAGGGGCAGACCCCACTGAAATGATACAGAAAGAGGAAGTCAAGTGATTGAGGGGCTTGCTCCCAAAAAATCGCCAGGTCGGGATGGCTTAACATCTGAGTTTTATAAGACCTTTAAGGACATCTTAGTTCCCCTCTTGACTGAGGAATTCAATGAGTGTCCCTCCTCTGGTACTCTACCAAAGTCAATGAGGAGGTCTGCCCTGATCATTCTGTCAAAGGGTAAAGATCCATTCCACATTGAGAATTGGCGTCCCATAGCGCTCCTCGGTGTGGACAGAAAGATTCTGGCAAAGGTGCTATTTAATAGGTTGGTGAAGTTTTCACCTCTGCTCTTTTCTGGGGCCCAGCATTGCTCTGTTCCAGGCCGCAGTACTTTTAGTACTGTGCTCGGTGTCTGGGAGGCCGTGGAGCAGGGCAGGTCACTGGAAGGAGTACATGCTGTCCTTGGATCAGGCAAAAGCGTTTGATCGCGTTGACCATGAGTACCTCTGGTCTGTCCTGATGAGATATGGCCTGCCGGGGGGTTTGTTGATTGGCTTAAGACCTTGTATGCAGGAGGAGAGAGATTCCCACTTGTGAACGGTTGGATTGGCCGCCCTTTTGAGGTTGGATCTGGGGTTCACCAGGGTTGTCCTTTGAGCACGCTATTGTACGTGAACGTGGGCCTTTGGCGGGTGTTGGGATGGACTGGGCAGCTCCGGAGACCACACTGAGGGTGGTGGCATATGCTGATGATGTACTATCTTTGTGTCTTCGAGAGGGGAGGCAGAGTGGGTGCTTTTGGAGGTAAAACCCTACTCAGAGTCATCTGGGTCCAAGATCAACCGGGATAAGTGTGAGAGTCTCTAGTTGGGAGGTGGAGATCCTGGTTTTGATCTCTCCGACACCCTTCCAGAGCCCCCGGAGTCTACAAAAGTCCTCAGCATTGAATTTGGCCAGAGGGATTACCCACATCAAAATTGGGATAGCAGGCTTAAGATTGCCACTCAGAGGGTGGACCAGTGAAAGGGTTGGTCTTTGACCCTCAGGGAAAGGGTGAACATTATCAAAACCTACCTGATCCCTTTGCTGTTATATCTGGGCACTGTATGCATCAGAACCTTTCTGCACTCGGGTCTACAGTCTGTTCTTCCAGATGTTATGGGAAAATAGGCTAAACCTTGTCAGGAGGGAGGTTACTTACCGCGTGAGGAGGCTAGGAGGGTTGGGTATGGTCAACCCTGTGGTGTTCCTGGTGAACACCTTTATTAAGATTAATCTCGCAAGCCTCTGTAAAGAGAGGGCTCCACCATGGATAGTCTCCTGTCGGGGATGGTTTCGGCCGTTCTTCCAGGAATGGGAGACAGGGAGGCAAGTGAAGAATCTCCGCACACCGCATGGGCATCTCTCGGCTTATGCTGCCCTGGTTCTGAAGGTATTACGTCGGTGGGGTCTGGGGATGTGGAAAATCAGGACTCAGTCAAGGAGACTCCTTGACCAGAGGGTTCTGTTGACCCATGTCCAGAAACCTCTGGCCCTCAGGGACTGCCCAAGTCGGCATCTGGGGGTCAAGTTACAGCTTTTGATTTCCATCAGGATCCCTTTGAAGTTTTTTGACTTGACTTGGCACTGCTTGCATGGGAAACTGTGTGTGAGGGACAATCTGAAGTGTAGGAGCTCTGAGGACAGGGGGTGTCCCCGAGAGGAGTGCGGTGGTATGCTGGAGAGCATGGACCACTTCCTGCTTCATTGTCCCTTTAACACAGAGGTTTACACCAGGGTGGGGATCTCCATTGGCTGGCCTAGGTTGGTCACTCTTTCCTATGCGGAATGGGCCTATGGAGCATTCAGACACCTGGGTGGTAGCGACCACTGCACTGTATTCCTCGTCAGCTCAGTGGTCAGGTACTACACGTGGCATGAAAGATGTTTATTCTCGACGCATCGCAAAATCCTCCCCGTGGATGAGGTGGTTAGGAACATTCCTGGAGACCTGTTGAAGGTGCGCTCTCTGGAGTATGACAGGTTGGGGGTGGGTAGAGCCTCTCTCCTCTGGAGGGGTTTTGCCTTTAGGATATCCTAGCCTGTTGTCTCCTTTCCTGGTGGTGGGCTGATGCTGACACTCTAGATTTTAGTTTTGTTTTGGTGGCTGCATGAGGATATACGGTTTGCAGGTGCCGAACTTGGGCTTTAATGGTTGTGTGAAAAGCCTTAATGTGGGTGGTATGGGTGGTCTGCCATGTATTTTAGTTTATATGTCTACATGTATATTTGTAGTATATTAGTAGGGTGCATATATGTAAAAAAATGTCTTTGTTTAATTGGGGTGTTGGTGTGTGGGATTTTTGTGAGTTTTAAGTATTTTGTGTGTAGGTAGGGTGCAACCGGATCAGGAAGGTTAGTACATTGATATTGAAATAGAAATTGTAAATATTGTAAATGCTGTATATAGTGGGTGTTCTATGGGGAAGTGAGTGTTGGGCTGGACCGGTGTTGTCTGTGCCCTGCTGTATTTTTGGTTTGGGTTTTGTCTTATGTTTTGGTGTGATTTCTGTATTTCTTTCTTTCTTTATTTATGTTTTTAAAATTTTTATAAAATAAATACAGGATGTAACTTGGGAACAGTATGGGATAAGTAATGTAATGTATGTACACAGTGACTCCACCAGCAGAATAGTGAGTACAGCTCTGGAGTATAATACAGGATGTAACTCAGGATCAGTACAGGATAAGTAATGTATGTACACAGTGACTGCACCAGCAGAATAGTGAGTGCAGCTCTGGAGTATAATACAGGATGTAACTCCGGATCAGTACAGGATAAGTAATGTATGTACACAGTGACTCCACCAGCAGAATAGTGAGTGCAGCTCTGGAGTATACTACAGGATGTAACTCAGGATCAGTACTGGATAAGTAACCACTGGAACTTCTTTTACTCCTTATTCACACCTGGCAATGCAATTGCACCTTTAGTGTACAGTTTCAAATGAAATAGGATTGCAATATATACAGTGCCTTGAAAAAGTATTCATACTCCTTGAACTTTTCCACATTTTTCACATTACACTCACAAATTTAAATGGATTTTATAGGGATTTTATGTGATAGACCAACACAAAGTAGCAAAAATGTGTGACGTGAAGAGAACATGATACATAGTTTTCAAAATGCTTCATAAATATAAATCTGCAAAGTGTGACGTGCGTTTATATTCACCCCCCTGAGTCAATACTTTGTAGGACCACCTTTTCGCTGCAATTGCAATTTCAGAGGGCGTGACAGTTACAGAGAGAGCGGAGCCTCTAGGAGAATGGTAACGCCCCTGTTTGCTTCAAGAGGCTCATTTGCATATAAAAAACATCACTTTTCTCAGCAATGCGGGCACATATGAACATGGGACCAACACAGATTATATCAGCTGCCAAGTGCACATGTAACAGGTCAGCCAGTGTCATAGGTACAAATCTGCTGACAGACGCCCTTTAAAGGGGTTGTCCAGCTTTATGGACATTTTTAACTATCGATAGCAGTGTGGGCTACCTGTTGGGAAAAATCCTACTCGCCAGCTCCCTGCTACTCCCTTCTGCTCCCATTTGGAAAGTGACATTTAACTGTAGAATAAGTAAATGCGAACAGGAAGGGCTGTGGAAACAGTGATACAGAGAGTGGATTAGATGTCCAGGCTTTCAGGGCGAGGCACCTGATACGACGGTCATTAATCACGTGTCCATCAAAGGACGAGACAAGTCAAAAGGTTTTCCACGTTATCTCTCTGGAAACTAATACGACGTCTTCAAGAAACAATAAAAAGGCTAATTTTATCTGCGGATGACGGACACTTGTTTATTACACGTCTGACATAGTCACCCAGAGTTGGCCCCTAAGGAGCGGCTACAATGGACCCTCAAGACGCAGGTTTTTTTTTATTACTCCATTGCCGTAGCCAAATAAAGGCTTATTTTCGGTGACAGACCTGCCGTAGCTTTTATTGGCAGCATTTGGGGTACATTATATCACTTTTTCATGTACTGTTTGTTTGGTGAGGGTGGTCATTTCTGAGTGGTATGACATTATTCTAGGGCTTGTTACAATTGTGTCAATACCACATATCTAGTTTTTTATACGGGGACTAGTGTCGAGTGAATTCCGAATTTCAGGGAAAATTCGATTTGCCGCAAAGCCGAATTTCCTCGTGCTTGAATGGCGGTAAATATTTTTTAAAAAATCATACTTACCACTTCGATTTGACTGCCGTGGCCGGCATCTTGATTGAAGATCTTACACGAAATCCTGTGCGTGGTGACGTATTCCAACCTGATAACGTCATCACGGGCCGCGCGAGATTTCACACTAGCTCTTCAATCAAGATGGAGGTGGCTGGCTCGCCACAAGGAAATGGATGAGGTAAGTATGATTTTTTAAATTTTTTTTTTTTTTATACTATATTACAGCTATGAATGCGCATCTGAGGGGTACATAATGGGGGGGGGGCACCGCGATCGCCTCTCCCTGTCATTGTACTCACTACTTACAAAGAAATGCGCTTCGTGATAAAGTAATTTGTCAGGAAGCAATTTTTTTTTAAACTTTGGGGAAGCATCTGGATCAAACTTTTCAATACTTCTCTCATCTCTATCGGGGACCTACAAGAGGGCCTTTAAGCTCGGCTCCTGACCTGTCTGTTTTCATAAACTACTTGCATTCCCTATGTAATAACAATTCTAAAGCATCATTTCTTATGACGCTACGTTGTGTCATTCCTCTATTATTCCCACTAGATGTTTATGAATTAATTTGCCAGCAGTCTGCAAAAATGGTCCAGCTGGGTGCTACCAGTTGGTGATGTATCTCTGCACAGTCTGACACTATCCAGTCAGTGCTGCCAGTGTTCAGGGACTCACCCCCAACCAGTAACACCCAGTTGGACCTTTAGTGCAGACTGCTGGCAATTTATTTATAAGATTCGAGAAGGAATAAATAAAAGAGGAATGACACAACATATAGTCTGCAATAAAGGTCCAGCTGGGTGCTACCGCTTGGAGGGGTGTCCCTGCACAGTCTGACTCTATTCAATCAGCGCTGCCAGTGTCAGACTGTGCAGGGACTCACCCCCAACCAGTAACACCCAGGTGGACCTTTAGTGCAGACTGCTGGCAATTTATTTATAAAATTCGAAAAGGAATAATAGAGGAATGGCACAACATATAGTCATCAGAAGAAGTGCTGAAGAATTGTTATTACGTGGAGAATGCAAGCAGTTACTAAAATAGACATGTCAGGAGAGGGGACAGATCCTCTTTAAGCAATAAAATGATTATGGCCACAGCATCTAATTGGTAAAAAAAAAAACGGATCAAGCGGTTTCTCTGACTCCGGCCATTACGACAGGCTGTGATCACCCACTTAACCACTGGGACTCCTTTTACTCCATATTCAGACTTGGCAATGCAATGGCAGTTTTAGTGTACAGGATGTCCACAGGCAACGGAAAAAATTGGTTGCGTATCCGCCGCAAATCTTCTAAAATCAATAGTAAAAATCCGCAGAAAGAAGTGACAGGCCGCATATTTAATGTGTGCACCACAGGTAATTTCCAAGCATTCCACCATCAGCGTGTGGATGAGATCTGTCGTAATGTCATCTATTTTGCTGCCAGTGTAATAGGCTGCGGATTTACCGCCTGAAAATCCAGACAGAAAATCCTCAGCATTTCTGCCATGTCTGACTATAGCCTTAGGGCTCATGCACATGAACGTATTTTTTTTCCGTGTCCGTTCCGTTTTTTCGGTGGCTCGTATGTGGAACCAATTACTTCAATGGGTCCGCAAAAAATGGATACAATGCGGATGTCACACGGACGTTATCTGTATTTTTTGCGGATCCGTGTTTTGCGGACCACAAAATAGATACAGTTGTGTGCATGAGCCCTTATAGTAACAGCCCCAAATGTCCCGGGGTTCTCCTGAAATAGCTCCTTCCAGAAACCCCACCATACCTGTCCTGTGGTATTCTATTTTCCAACCATTTAATGCAATGAGGCAGAGCTGCAATACCAGACACAGCCTGAGGACAAGGGTGGCGCTGTTTCTGGATTTATCATATTCTAAAAATGAGGTCTGTTCCATAACCAGGAATGACTTACAGCTGGGCCCCAATGCAAAATATATAAAGTAAAATATAGAATATAAAGTATTTATAATACTCATGTCTTCATAGGTGGCAGAGGGGCCTTTGGGAGGACCCTCTGCATCCCATGAGTAGGTACCGTTCATTGACCTTGTCCTTTATATTGGCACTTGATTGTTATATGAAAATTTAATGCTGAAAAAAAACACAATACAATGCAGATGTAGCGGAGTTGATTTTGTTTTTTTAACTTTTTTTGCGGACTGCATTGTTTATGCTCCGTGATAATTCAGCGAGTGGAGAATGCAATGTAAATCTAACTCTAGTATATGAATTGTGCCATACTAAAAACTCAGCTCTGCTATATCTGACAAACACGACCCTGCTATACGGATAGACAGTATGTGAACTATTATTAGAGATGAGCGAATTTCAGGCTATGAAATTCATTATCGCTTTGTTTACTGGTAAAAGGTGAATTGCGTTATGGATTCCGTTACCACAGACCATAACGCAATTCTACGACGGAATGCATAACGGAATGCCTTTAGAGGCATTCTGTTATTCATTCCGTCATAATAGAAGTCTACGGGCTGCAAAACGGATCCGTCCCGTTTCCGTTATGCAGGAGAGGACTCAGGATCCCTGCATAACGGAAACGGGACGGATCCGATTTGCAGCCCATAGACTTTTATTATGACGGAATTCCTCTAAAGGCATTCCGTTATGCATTCCGTCATAGAATTGCGTTATGGTCCAAGGTAACGGAATCCATAACACAATTCTGATTTTACCAGTAAACGAATTGCAATCGAATTTCAAAATATGAAATTCGCTCATTTCTAATTATTATGTATAACTTATTGGGTATGTGAAATATGTGTCCGGTGGACACATATAAGGAGTGGGTGGTAGATGGAAAGTGCCCTGGGTGCTGTAAATAGCTTTGTGGTCACTAAAATATTCACATTTTTTCCTCACCGCACAGCACAACACAAATACCATCGCTACTTCCATGAACTTCACTGTTAAAGGGGACATGTCCTCATATTCCGAAATAAACATAGGGGGGCACAGCTTCCTCCAGACACATTGCTGGGGTCATCTCTCATCAGATCAGAGCCTCCAAATAATTCTCATTACCATCTAAATCACGTGCAGCATGCCCCTGTGCAGAGCATAGGAGTGGTAGTGGCCCTGATGAGATGTGTCAGGTCACTGCAATAAAAAGATGGTGCAAGGAATCAGGCCAGAAGTAAAAGAACAAAAGTCTCTCTTTACTAAATGCAAGATGAGAGCAACAATACATCCAGCAGTAGTTTGCCCAAAGTGCAATTTCTCTCCCCAGATGATGAGGTATAGTGGCTGATGATGGCACGAGTATACTGGCAATAAGCTGCCACTTGTGGCTATAGGTGTCCACTTGTGAAATGCAGGCATGTGAGTCTGCCTGTCCTGGACTGATGTGATGGGTGTCTCAACATGTTTCCCCTCACCTGCAGCTGAGTTTGTATAGCTATAGTAATCATCACTCTGCTGACTGTAAACGCTGTAGCTTGCAGATCATCTGTGGCCTGTGACTCTGCAGTTTCCCTGGAATAGTGGTCCGCTGGATCTCTAGTTCTAAAGGCCCTTTGATTGGGAGCACATAGACACTCCAGGCTTGCCGAGCTAACTCCCCCTTCTGACCGGAAATCATAGTAGGCCGTCCCTATCAAAAGGGGCGGAATGGAGTGGTTAGCTCTATTCGCAGTGCCACCCATACGCCATCTGCTGGTGCAATAGCGCACAGCATGTCAAAAACATTACATTACAAACCCAAACTTTTCAGATACCCCTAGGTCTGGGGTGCTGCACGTGCCAGAAGAAGTCTACAACAGAGGGGAAAGGCCGGTGCTTGTCATGTGATACTTTGTACACAAACAATATTTTTGCGCCGTGTTAGGGGTCGGGACCTGGATCCCAGTAAATTTACTAACATTTTATACGTGCTTTCATGTGTAAATGTTGGTGAAAAACTTCTCCACTCAGGGTGTGGAGTGATTTTTTTTTTTGCAGGTGCTCGTCATAAATGAGAGTCTTGCAGCAGTGAAAATTCTGCGCAGGTGCAATGCGAAATACGAACGCATTGGGCACGTATGGAATCCGGACCCATTCATTTAAATGGATCTGTGTACATGAGCGGTGGTTTTCAGTCGCATCACTTATAGAACATTCTGCGATTTTCACGCAACGCTGGCCCCATAGAAGTTAATGGGGCTGCGTGAAAATCGCATCACCTCCACAAGCAAGTGCGGATGCAACGCGATTTTCACGGATGGTTGCTAAGAGATGTTGTTTGTATGCATTCCGTTTTTTATCACGCGTGTGCAAAACGCAGTAAATCACATTGCACCCGCGCGCTAAAAACTGAACAACTGAATGCGATCGCAAATAAAACTGAAAGACTTTGTTTGCAAAATCGCCCAGTTTTCACTGAACGCATCCGCAACGTATCCTGACATGATCCGGACACGATAAGACCGGCGGTGAATGAAGCTGGTCTTAGTCAATGACCCCATTGTGTTAGACATCCCCATCGAATACCGGGGCAGTCATGGAGGCGTTCAGGAGCACAACTAAGGGTACTTTCACACGTCTGCGAAATGGGGACAGAAATGGGGACAGAAAAGATGCAGACAGCACACTATGTGCTGTCTGCATCCGGATTTCTGGATCCGCACTTCCGCATCCGCTCCTCCGTTTCTGCAAAAAAATAGAACATGTCCTATTCTTGTCCGTAATTGCATTTTCTATTATAGTGCCGGCAATGTGCGGTCCGCAAAACACTTACGGACGTGTAAATAGACCCTAAGGAGGAGGTTGAGAACAAAGTAGTGGAGGGGGTGACAGAAGGCTTCTGGGCGCTGACTTGGTGTTTCAGTTCTGCAGAACGCCATGGCTGATTGTGTGTGCAATACTCCCGATGGGGCATCTGCAATAGCTTGTTACATTTTGTATTAATGTCATGTTATGTTTAGGGATGAGCGAATCTCCGAAGTTCTTCGTTATACTGTACGGAGCGGGAGAATAAATGCATTAGAATGTATTGGCTCCGATGAGCCGAAGTTATTGCTTCGCGAAGTCTCGTGAGACTTCGTGTAATAACTTTGTGAATTAGTTATCACTGTAAAAAACCTTGATAACAAACTCGGTAACTCCGTACAGTATTACAACTAAGTTTTATGTGAATCGACTTCGTATGAGGAATCCGGAAGATATATGTTATATATCTTCCGTATGTTTCAGGAAGGATAAGGTATGGTTGGCATTTGAAACTGAACTTTTCCTCTTGGTGGGAGTGGGCTGATCCTACTTCCTGCCAGGAGGGGGCGCTCTAGAGCATTCCAGAGTTAGCTTAGTAAGCCTGGAGTGAGTGAACACGTCCACCTGCTCCTTGTGCCCTGGGCCCTGATTTATCATACCTTCACTCCAGAGTTCAGGAGTCAAAAAGTCGCAAAACAGGGCGTGACTTTTTTGCACTCACTTGTGCAACAGTTAAGTGCTTGCACAAAAATTTTAGACTATTTACATGCACTTGCGCAAAATGTTGAGAGTTTTTTTTATTTTTACACTACTCACTCCCATTATGTAATATGGGTGAAAAAGTGGGTGTGGTTAGCTATGTTAATGAGTTTCACTCCAGATTAATCATTGCGACTTTTTAAAAAACTCACTTCAGTAGGACGGTGGAGTAGGAAAACTGGAGAAACTTTTCTAGACAAAAGTGCAAGGTTTAGGGACAAGCCAAATTTATCAAGCAGCCTGTGACATTTGATAAATGTGACACAAAGTACTCCAAAGCAGACTCAAGAAAAACTGACTTCAAATATTCTCCTCATGATAAATTTCCCCCAAAGTTTGTCTGTGAGGACCACTACTCCAGGGAGACTGCAGGGTACAAGAAGATCTGCAAGTTACAGCATTTGCAGACAGCAGAGTGATAAGCACTACAGCTAAACAGACTATGCTGCGGGTGAGGGGTAACAAATTAAGACAACCATCACCACAGTTCAGGACTGGCACATGCAAAAGCCTAGCATCTCACAAGTGGACATCTATAGCCACAAGTACCAGCTTATTGATGAGAGTGAAGGGAAATCAGGAGAGAGAAAGAAGGACTACACTAGTGTGCTATTGTCTGGCATCTTGTCTGCCACCGTACTTTATCATCTGGGGATAGTCACTAGTGTTGAGCGAATCGAGGTCCACAAAGTGACGAATTTCCTTGTGTTTTGTGGTAACTAATTAATTTTCCCGGAATGGCGGTAAAAGAAAAAAAAAATCATACTTACCTTATCTGTTTGAGCACAAAGAGCCGTCCGCCACCATCTTAATTGAATATCAAGAACAAAATCCCGTGCGCGGTGACGTATGACTTCACCATGCTGGCCCACCTGATGACGTCATCACTGGCCGAGCGAGATTTGGCACTAGATCTTCAATCAAGATGGCTGCGGCCGGCTCTTCTCACTCAAACGGATGAGGTAAGTATGATTTTGTTATTTTCATTTTTTATTTTACACCAGATTATTGCTATCAGATGCCGTGGCATCTGAGGGGTACAATGACTGGGAGCGGCACAGTCACCACTCCCCGTCATTGCACCCGCTACTTACAAAGAAATGCACTTCGTGACAAAGTAATTAATCCCAGAGCAAATTATTTTGTAAAATTCGGCGAAGCCGCCAAATGGAATTGTTCAATACTTTGCTCAACTCTAATTGACACATTGCACCTCGTACAGCAACATCTGGACGAACTGTAACTCATCATTTGCATAATTTTTTTGTTCTGCGTCGTCTAGAGAAAGTTAATACAAGCCACTTATGTATTGTGATTGTCCATATTGCCTCCTTTGCTGGCTGGATTCATTTTTCCTTCGCCTTATAACACTGCTCGTGTCAAGGAGATATGGCCACCGCTGCAGCGCAGATACGAGATGGTCAGGATACGGGGTGCGCATTCCCGCGATCCTGACCACCAGAGAGGCTGGCACTTTTTCCTATGGTGTGCAAGAATGACCACTGCTGCTGGATTGCAGGGTGGTCGCAAACATGGAAACGAGCAGTGTATAACGTGATGGAAAAATGAATCCAGCCAGCAAAGGAGGCAATATGGAGAATCACAATACATTAGGAAGTGCCTTGTATTAACTTTCTCTACGTGATAAATGCAATTTACTGAACTGTATATACAGTATATATATAGCAGGGAAATCTCTTGATTCATTATATCTACGTGCAATACAGACATTCCAACCTGCGAAAACTCATTTCAGGGAGGTTTTCTTTTTTTTTCTTTTTTTTACAAACTTTTTATTACATTTTCCAAACATTTGCAGAACATAACATATAACAAGGTTACAGTGCTGATGCAGTATAAAGCCAAGTATAACATGAGCAAAACATATATGGGAACATATTGAAACATTATATAATGTATGACCAAAAATAACTTTCTACTGTGCCTGGGTGACGGCGCAATGAGGCGAATCGAGGCTTCCGACAGTGGCATGTGATGCCGCGCAGCCGCATCGGCGGTAGTTCAAGTTAGGCGGGTGCACGCGCAGTAGCTGCAGGTGGGCTAAAGCTCCGACTGGCAAGTCATAGGACGTGACGTCACCAGTCGGAGTTCTCGAGGAGTCAGAGGACCGGCCCAGAAGGGGACACTGCTACAGGTTGCCAGAAAGGTTTACTGCGAGTAAACCTTTCCGGGATATATTGTTTCACATGCGGGCGTCAGGGAGCCGCTATCTTATAGCGGGAGACTACCTGAACGTCCGGGAGACTTGAGATCCCTGGCAATATGTACAGATGAACTCGATGAACTGATGCTAAAAATTATTAGGAAGATGAATCAAAGCCAAGAAAGATAACATGAAAGGTTAGAAGTTTTGCTTTGAAGGTAAATCTCAGTAATGGTGTCCAGAAAATAAAAAAAAATGTACCAGAAAATTCTGGGAAGTCCATCTGAGAAGGATTTTATAATCCCATATCTCCTGGAATATAACCAAATAACTAGAAGAATATAAAGGTGATGGAACCGTTTATCTGCCATTTATTGTAGGTGTAAGAGCTGTCAGATGTCAGATACTGAACGGGGTTATTATCTCATCCAGGATTAATGTAAGAAGTAAACATCAGACATCACATAGTACATGACAATCTCTTTCTAACAAAGCAAGAACCAGCCCTGTACCTCACATGGATCCAGACATCTCCCCATTCATTGATCTGCTAGATTTAGGTTGGCAGCTCAGGGAGCGTGACCTTTCTACTGCAGATCTCTTGTGTCAGAAAGATCTATTTAACCCCAGGACTGTGATGAGGGGACATTCTCCGCACCTGGAGGAAAGAAGGTTTGTACACAAACATAGAAGAGGATTCTTTACGGTAAGAGCAGTGAGACTATGGAACTCTCTGCCTGAGGAGGTGGTGATGGTGAGTACAATAAAGGAATTCAAGAGGGGCCTGGATGTATTTCTGGAGTGTAATAATATTACAGGTTATAGCTACTAGAGAGGGGTCGTTGATCGGGAGTTATTCTGATTGCCTGATTGGATCCTTGTTGAATTTAATTTGTGCTGTTGTGTTTAATGGCAGCTCTTGCTGCTACTGTTCCATGCACTCTGGCCTTGGCTCCTTGTGTGTGTGAATTAGGCCATTGTGCTTTGTTTCTCGACTTAGTTTGGTTTTGTAAAGGTTAATCTTCCCTGCTGTGTGTGTACACCTGGTTGTCTAATGTGTTCCTTTGCTCTGCTATACAGTTCCTGAGTTTGTGTCCTGGCTCTGGCTCTGCAATCAGCCTCTTTTCGATCTTTGCACATTCTGTCTGTATCTGAATTCTGTGAAGTCTGTTCCTCTGATTCCATTTGGATCCATTCACCGTATTTCTGTCAGCAGCCTGTCCTTGTCTCTTTTTCTGTTCTGTTTGCAATGCTCTTGAGTCTGTTCTTTGCATGGTCTGAATTCTGTCCTAGTTCTGTTTGCCAATGAATTCCAAAGTTCTAGTTTGTCTTTTCTGCCATGCCAAGTTTTTGCAACTGGACATGCTACGTTTGAACTGTGTCCTAGTTTTCTGTGCCTGTTCCGTCTTGCTAAGTTTCTGCTCATGTATCTGCTATATATGAACTATGTCTTGGAGTCTGTTCCATGAATTCTGAATGTTCTTTGCCTGTTTGTTCTCAGTCTGGTTCCTCCTTGTTTTTTCTATGATCTTGCTTGTGCTTCCAAGGCTTTGTGCTGGTGATTCTGACCTGTTGTGTCAGCTGCCAACGACACCGGGACTATTCCAAGAGTTAGCTTCCTGGTGGTTCCCCTGCAGTGAAGTCCGGATCCCTGTATAAGGGTTGAAGGTTGAATACCAGGGGAATGCCAGGATAGCACCCTAAGGTCTAGCTCAATGTCAAACCAGATATTGGCCATAACACATCCCAATTAAAGGGAATTTGTTTCCTCCCTTATGCTGCCCTCTCTGAGGTCAGTGCTGCCAGCGATGAGTTCAATCATATTCAACATATGCTGGCACCCCCCTACTCTTCAGCTCCTTATTGGCAATTTCCTAGAAATCTGTCAATCAGCAGCTGGCAGCGGACTCCAGCAATAATTAATACAGTGAGAATTAAGATATAATTTCTACAAGAACTTCTGCAAAATAACTTATAAGTAACAGACCGCACACAAATCATCTCAGCGAGGCAGAGGGAAGATGACAGGTTCTTTAACGAAAATGTCTTGGACGAGCTGGGTAAGTATGTGTACATTTAACCATATAAATATGTCATGACTAGTGTTGAGTGAATCGAAGTGCATCAAGTGGACTTCAATCCAAATTTCCTTGTGCTTCATGATTGAGAATCGATTTTTCCTGAATAGCGGTAAAAAACACAAAAATCAAACTGATCTGTATCCACTTGGTCGCGATGAACTGGCTACCGCCTTCCTGATTGAAGATTCCACACAAAATTTTGTGCACGGTGACATATTACGTCACTATGCTGGTCGACATGGGCCATGCAAGATTTGTGCTAGACCTTCAATCAAGATGGCGGCGACTGGCTTTTTGCAAGCAAATGGATGAGGTATGATTTAATATTTTTATTTTTTATTTTAGACTGTGTTATTAATGTCAGATGCCACGATCAGCTATGAACGCGGCATCTGAGGGGTACAATGACGGGGAGCAGCACAATCCGCTCCCTGTCATTGCACCCAGTACTTACAAAGAAATGCGCTTCCTGACGAAGTAATTAGTCACAAAGCTAATTTTTTGTAAAATTGGGTGTAGCAGCCGAATCGAATTATTGACTACTTCGCTCATCTCTTCCCAAAAGCACAAATCTAGAAATTTAGCTGCAAATACCCAACCTACTGCAGATTTGCACCTGATCACCTGTTTCGCCAATTCGTTTGATTCTCTGGTCCATAGAATACAATCAAAATTGTCAACCTTATCATTCTCATAAATTCCACAAACTAAATGGGAAACCTGGCAAATCAATCTGCCAACGCATCTGCATTGCCAGTGGATTAAGCTACTAGGCAAAATCCAAATAGAATGAAAAATGTGCTCCTTGGTAGACATGAAAAATATAATAATAGACAACATTTGAACATACTTGTATCCACGTAAAATAATTCTGGATTATATATATTTTTTCCTGTGTGAGGAATTTATGACTTAAGTGGAGGAATTTTTTATAAAAAAAACACAAAAATAATAAATTAATAAAAGAAAGAAAATCATGCTCTGCCTCATCTTCATGCTTAATAAATATCATGATCATTCTGAACTTCATACTTCTTAATGTAATGATACTATCTTCCTGCAGCCACCACTAGATGGAGCTCTGTGCATTGGCAGTCTATAAATTACTATTGAGCTTAACTGCAGCTGTAAAATATCTTTGAACTGAGCTCCAACTCATGGTGGCTTCAGGAAAATGCTGGGTTTTTCTGTTATCAAGCAGGAGAAGGAGTTCAGCACTGAGCCTCTACTTACTCCACTTGGAGATATCAAGTGGTCTGCCCCCATGGTCAGTATGTCACTGACTGCACTTCCTCTGTACATAAGTTGCATGTGGCGTTGGGGCACAGGCCTATGAAATCACTTCAATAGGAGCTGAGCTACCAGATGCAACCCTTGGACAGGAGTGGTGCTGTTAATGGAATACGGTAGCCATATTTTTTTCCAAAACCTGGGCAACTCCTTTAAAATATTAAACGTCAAGCACGCAAATATTCTTGTTCTATATCATGTACATAGTCAATAACATTCAATTTTTCTATCATGTTACATGATTTTATTATGCACTGCAAGCTATGATAGGACACCACTTTCTTATGATGAGGATTGTGTTTCCTTGGATTTCTGGTAGCAATATCATAATTAAGCCCAATATGAAATCTTTCGTACTATAAGTCTTTGTGGGTCTTAAGATGTTGCTGTATCTTCAGTCAAAAACATGAGCAGGCCCAGTATAACAGAGATATGGAGGTGGTGACAACAGATCTTAATCTTACTGAATACGTTGTTGGGCACTGGCAAAAGTTCAAGATGACCCCTTAGAACCAGATGTTGGTGGGACGTCGTTGGACAGATGGACTTCACTGTTGATCGAGAACCTTTCAAGGGATGTATATGCTTTGGTGTTGATAGGGAATGGTTCTAGAGACACATAGGCCTTGGTGTTAATAGGGAGCGGCTCCTTGGACACATGTATTTGGGTATAAATGGGAACTGGTTTGATAGAAAAGTCTTCTCTTTTGTACATTGGGTACCATGCGTTAGACACATAAACTCCAACATCGCTATAGAAATTAAGATCAGGGTTCGTTAACTGGTAAAATTTGGTGGAGCTATCTTGTCTTCTATGAATGCTATTGTCACCCATAGGCTTATTACTATAGATTTTGCAAATTGTGCAAGGCATCTCCAATATAGATGTAGGTGCTTCATAGGGCAAACTTATTTTCATGACTGATGGGTCTTTCACTCGGAGATGAATTGTCTCAGGCACAGGACATGTATTATGTTTCTTTGTGTCTAGAAGAAGAAGAATTTAGATATATGAAAGTCTGTATTTTTTGCTTTATAAGACACACCTAGGTTTTAGAGGAGGAAAATAAGAAAAAAATATATTTTTCATCAGACATCAGATCAGACCCCCGACCTTCATCATACTTCAGATCAGACCGTCGTATCAAACCAATATCAGACCCACATATTAGACCTCAGATCAGACCCCCCCATAACAGAACAAAAAAAACTAAATGAACATAGAGTACCTCTAATGCTCCGGACAGCACTGCCACTCTGCACATCCAGTCGCTCTTCCTGCACTCCCCGCTCCCTGGTCTTCTCTAGGCCACTCGCAGCATTGTGAGCTGATGCCGCACAGTGGCAGGTTATAGTGCACGGACTACATTCTTATATTGTATGCAGTCAGGACGGTGCAGTACAGACCTGGAGAAGACCAAGGAGTGGTGAGTATTAGCAGCGCTAAAAGTGTTACAGTCACCTCTCCCTGCACCGACTGCATACTAGTAAGCGACCCCATAATAGAAGCACTCACTAGAATTTGCTTTATAAGGCGCACTGCCATTTCCCCCCACTTTTGAGAGGAAAAAAGTGCATCTTATAAAGCAAAAAATACGGCATATGAATATTCATTATTATATCACCTAAACTAAAAAGGCATCAAGTCCTGTAATGACTGCAACAAAACACTGGAATTATTTGGATTTCTGCAGTCACAATTATTGGCAAACACAATCTAACTAAACTGGTAACATGCAAGCCGTTGTACTGTTTATGTCTGTTATTAAGCACATTGAAAAGATATTCACAGTGAAGCAAGAAAAATAAAGTGAACTCCTTCATTTAGTATCCTGTGGATCCCCTTTAGCAAGATTCAGCTCCAACAAAGGTTTCCTGAGGCTGCAAACAATATGTGCACAACAATGAGGGTGAATTTTGAAAATTTCCTCCTTGCATATGTGTTATTGACTTTTCCAAGAGCTAATTGGCAAAGGCTGGTTCAGTTGAGATGAGGTTGGCCGTGTGGGTTTTACAGGTACTTTTCCCAGTAAATAAAGGCACACAAAGCATGGTTACTGACAAATCTGTTTTTCTCAAGAAAGATTGGTTAATGATTTGATGCAAACCATGATTTGACGCAAACAACTCTCAGAAAACCTCAGAAGATATGTTGTTAGAGATGGAATGTAGTGATCTACAGTATCTACATCAATATTTCTTGGATGCCTTGTGTGTGCACAACAATGACCCGAATCACGCAAGTACATTGACTAAAGAATGAGAACCTTAAGAATTAAGAACCTTAAATATCAAGATCTCTGGCTTGTTCACTCCAAAATGGAAATCTCCTTTTTCAACCATTCTTTAGTCAATGTACTTGTGTGATTCAGGTCATTGTTGTGTTCCATCACCCAACGTATCTTCAGCTTGAGCTCATGAATGTTGCCCTTACATTCTCCTATACAATGTTTTTATGTACCTTAATTGTTCCCTAACAAGGCCATGATCCTCCGTCCACCATGCTTCATCATAGGGATGAGGTTCCGTGTCGATGTGCAGTGGTTTTGTTTTCATCCAAACATGGCATTGCTAATTTCTCCACTTTTGTCTCGTCTGTCAATAAAATATTTTCCAAGGAGCGAAGTGAAACATTCAGGCAAGCTTGAGACAGGCAGCAAAGTTTTCTTTGGACCGAAGAGGTTTTCTTCGTGGTGTCCTTCCATGAACATCACTCTTGTTTTGTTTTTATAACAGTGGATACATGAACAGAAGTTTCTGCAGTTTGTAGCGCCTTCTTTGTCTTTTACTGTTACCATTCTGTTCTTTCTCAACTCTTTCATGTCTGCCAGATGTGATCTTAAACTGATCTTTATAAGATACCCACTCCTAGGTACTGTAGATCACTTGTATTACGACGGATTGATGTACACCCAGGTCTTTAGCTGTGCAGCTTTTTCCAGCTGCATGCATCTTTATTACATGTCTTTTGAGGTTCTCTGAAAGCTTTTTGCATCCAATCATAGTTTGCATCAAAGTATTAACCAATCTCTTTTGAGAAGAACAGATTTGTCAGTAACCATACTTTGTGTGCCTTTATTTACTGGGAAAAGTACCTGTAAAACCCACATGGCCAATCTCATCTCTGCTGAACCACCCTGCCTTTGCCAATTAGCTCTTGGAAAAGTCTTTAACACAAAGGTTCACTTACTTTTTCTCCCTGCACTGTGGAGGTTTACTCAGTATGCTCAATAAAATATATGACTGGTACAACTGTGTGTGTCCGTATTGCAGTCCGCAAACCGAGGATCTGCAAAATATGGACAACTTTCATATGCAATGTCCAATATTCTCACTTTCGTTACTAGAAATGACCATTCTGCCATCAGTCTGCAATAAGAACAAGAACAGGACACGTTCTACAATTTGCAGAATGGACGCAGGATGCAGACAGCACACGGATAACATCTTTGTGTTATTTTACTAGTTTTATAGGTGCTCACCTAACACTTTATCAGATTCGGTGCTCAGAGATCTATTCTGACTCACCCAGTCAGCAACAAAAGTAGAACAGTAAATGATAAAGGATAGGTCGGCACTCTATATCTGGTCACAACTAGAAAATACAATAAGTAGTTTAAATATGTGTCTATTTATTTTAAAAAAAGGAAAATATTGCGGTTCGTTATAAAAGGGGTACCCTTAGTGATTAAGTAGGATAGAACAAGGCTTAATTTTGCTCAAATACAGAGTGAAAAGAGGAGTATAGGAGAAAAATGTGCAATATCAAGTATACGACTAGAAGGATTAAGTAGGTTTAAAATGACCAGGACAATGTGTGGCATCCCACAGGAGGACAGGCGCAGCCTAGGGTTACCTTATCCGATGGCTTCACAGATTGGGGAGTAGCACAGTGTCCGTGTAGTGGAGCAATGCTTCTGTGCCGCGTGGCGTCTCTGCTGGGCGGGAGTGTTGAAAGCACACGTGGTCTGGACACGAGGAAGCGCCTGCCTAGTATATCGAACTGCGCTACTACCATTATAACTGCATTGACTTACTTTGTCGCAGTGCGCTGGAGAACTTTTTTTTTGCACTCCTGATAACTGAGACTGCCTAAACATATCGGGACCTCTACATTCCAGTATTTATGTAGTGGAGTTATTTTATTAATTTTATTTAGTGAAAAGTTCTACTGGGAAAAATATCTATTAAGAAATACTGAACATGGGTCCATTTCTTTTGCGGACCCATAGAAATGAATAGGTCCGTGTGCAATGTTCAAACAATGTGGATCGGACACGGATGCAAAATACTGTCATGTGCATGAGGCCTGATGATAAGTGACTTCATCCAAGGTTACAAGACACTTACCATTCTGGCCGTTCTCTTGGCTTTCAGCGTACATTGAGCAGATCATGATCTGTGAAAATAAGCAGTCATTTAGTGATATATAATATACATATAAACAGGGCCGGATTAAACATCTGTGAAAAGGTCATCAATGTCAGAGGTCCAACCGCTGGCACCACCACTGATTAGTTGTTTGAAGGGGCCCCAGAGCTTGGGCGAGCTCTGTAGCCTCTTCAAACTATACCGAGCACAGCGCCTCTCATTATATAGTGACCATGTTTGGTATTGTAGCCCAATCCCATTGACTTGAATGGGACTGATGGACGTGACATGACAGTGATGTGGCTTCTTCCAACAGCCGATCAGCAGAAGTCAGGGTTATGCCCAAAAATACTTTCAAAATACTGCCAGATGTTCTGCTCTGAATAGTGTAGCATAGCTGCTATGGGGCCCCGAGATTGAGGGGGTACAATCAGATGTAAGAACAAAGTATTTTTCAGTAGGGAATGACAATATGGAGGCTTTCTTCTATCCAACACTACTATATGGGTTCTCTGATAACTGGCGGTATTATCTAGACCAGGCATGGCCAACCTGCGGCCCTCCAGCTGTTGTAAAACTACACTTCCCACAATGTCCTGCTGTAGGCTAATAACTGTAGGCAGTCTCGGGATGCTGGGAGTTGTAGTTTTGCAACAGCTGGAGAGCCTCAGGTTGGCCATCCCTGATGTACACCTTTAATCATTGCTACTTATACACAATTCAACAACCATGCAAGACATGACAAATTCATAATTCAGACACCAAGATGTACAAAAAGAAACATATTAGAGTACAGTACATTTTAGGACCACTGAACATTGAACTTCATCATGTAAAGTTTCAACCTTTTATGCTGTTGACACAATGATTCCAGATTAAACTGGAAAAATTAAGGTGGAAAGATGTTAAGTGGGTTGGTGGCACCAGGTGATGGTCTTGTGCATGGCTTCAGGTCTGATGTTGAGCTCCCTAGGTGCCCCTCAGATGTTATGCCACCTATGCCATGAGATGACAAGTCAAGTGTCCCGTGGTGATGTCACAGCTATGGCTTGTGATGTCATAATTAGGTTCTGTTGTGATTAAGTTCATGTTGAAAACATATCTTGAAAATAAAACTTTTTGCCTTAGAACTTAGCAAAAAAATAAAAAACATACGGAAACAAAAAATGAATATAGATTGAATGCTGACATTTACAGTATGTACCAAAAAATGAGACCAAAGAAAACTCGACCAGACACTAATAAAAAAAGTCCCCACACAAGAACATCAGTGCAAAAAGAAAAAAGCAATGTGTTAAAAAAAAAAACACATAAGCAACCAGATGTCATCACCTCCATAAACTCTTCTCCCCTATGGTATGTACTCTCCCTCACTGTATGTACTGTAATAAAGAGGAGCTGTCCCCTCTCCTGATATGTCTGTTTTAGTAACTACTTGCATTCCCCATGTAATAACAATCCTGGAGCATCTATTCTTATGTCTCCGTGTTGTGCCATTCCTTTATTGTTTCTACTAGAAGTTATGAATGAATTGCCAGAAGTCTGCAATATAGGTCCAGCTGGATGTTACCAGTTGGGGGAGGGGGGGGGGTCCCTGGACAGTCTGACACTGGGAGTGTTTATTGGATAATTTCATGCTGTACAGGAACACACCCCCAACTGGTAACACCCATCATGGGGCAACAATGAGATTGAAGGAAAAATTCAGATTCCAGTAGTTTACTATCTCTGTGGAATAATCAACTACCTGAGGCCTTGATATGTTATGTGAAAGTGCAGAAAAAGCTGGTGGATTCTAGGTTTTCTGCTGCCTGGAGTGAAAAATTGGAATCTCCCCCCCCCCCCCACAAATTCTCAATCTACCAAGCCCCCCAACCCCGCCCAGCCCTAGTGCTAAAAGAATATTTAGATGGACACTACATTCAGTGCTACCAAACATACAGGAGAATACAGCACTACATACCTATTACATCCAGGGATGTCTCCTCTAATGGAGATGCTCTATTTCCTCATTGTCTCCATTTAGTCCAGATCGCCATGTCATGTCTCATCTCTGCAGAGTTTGGCAAACAGACATATTATATTCCTCACTTTTCCTTTTCGTCCTCCACAACAACGTTACTACAAGAGAGACCTTCATCCAACCAGTGGGACAGGAAGGAGAATAAAATTGACTCCCATTGACTCCTCTTCAGTGCCTTCCTGTCCCTCCTGGTGGGGCGAGGTCCTTTTCACAGCATTGCTGTGAAGACGTTCTCCGTGTGGGTAGCAGGAGCGTTGTTGGTGGTTGTCCAAATACACGTGCGGCAGATTTTACCCGGTGTGGTAGTTCCAGGGGCCCATTATCCCCACCGCTATCTGCCATTTGGCATCGCTAGCAGTGACGTCAGGCGGGGGCCTGATAAAGGTGGCCAAGGATATGCCGGCCGGCTTAGCTGATGCATGGGAGACCGGCAGTTGGGACGCCTCTAGAGGAAGTGATGTCGAAAGCCGTGAAGCGCATGGTACATGGCGGATGTCGCCCTTTGACCTGAGGTCTGAAGGTAGGACTATTTAAATGGGGTTGAGAAGTTTCTTCCTCTTGCTGGCAATCGTGTCTAAACTAGGGGAGGGGATGGAAACTTCACAGTGCTCCCCTATTGTGAGTATTATTCCCTAAGAGATTACCAATGTTTGTGGATTAATCTGATCTTAACTTCTACTGTTATCCCTTTCCACTCTACTGTATGATTGTGAAGAGTGAGTAGAGAGCTCTCATAGTCCAAAACCTGCTCCTAAAATTAGAAAATGTACTATGCGTTTAGCCAAAATTACTGAATCTGGCGACACAAAAAAATATATGTACCGTACTTCCAACATAGCTAAATAAATATAGTACCGTCTTTAAAATTGGAATTAGGAGATGTTATCAGAAAATAAATGAGGTTAGTATTAACGGAAATGTCTGCGACGGAACGCTGTTTCCTCAGATTCTGGGCCGGTCTCCTCTGATTCTGATTCTGAAGTGTTTTCTAAAGAGGTAGAATCAGAGGAATCCTCGAATTCAGACAGAGAATTTAAAAAAATATCTTTTTTTCCTCTGATGGTACTAAAGAACTGGTTAAAGCAGTGAAAGAAACTATGGACCTAACGGTCGAGAAAGTCCAAAGAACAGTTCAAGATGAAATGTTCAGTGGACTAGAACAAAAAGGAAAAAAATGTTCCCTATCTATAAAAACCTACGTTCTCTAATTATAAGGGAGTAGAAGATTCTGGATAGGAAGCTATTCATACCCAGAACTATAAAACGCAGGTTAACCTTTAATGAGGAGGAGGAAAAAGTTCTGCTTGAGTGCCCAAAATGCCCAAAAGTAAATTGGTTAAAATTGCAAATGTTCTTCCCTTTGAGGATATGGGCATGTTGAATGACCCTATGGACAAAAATATTGATATGTGTGTAAAAAGGTCTTGGAGCTTCTATTCTTATGTCTCTATGTTGTACCATTTCTTTATTATTTCTACTAGTAGCTATGAATGATAGGCTAGCAGTCTGCACTAAGAGTACAGAGGGGAGGTAACCAGTTGGGGGGGGGGGGGTGTCCCTGCACAGACTCACTCTATCCAATCAGTGCTGCCATTTTCAGACTTTTCAAAACATTCCCTGACACGTTGGATAAAAATATTAATCTAATACAAAAAAACTAGAGACCCTATTAAGGGAGGGTTCCATAGCAACAAAAAAACTTTGCTCAATTGAGCTCAATTCACCACTTTTACCCTTAATATTTAAATCAGTAAAACTTCACTTTTATTAGTAGTTCTCTAAAAATGTTTGTGAGTTTTGACACACTTGTTAAAACTACTGCTCGAATTTGCACACTGCTATCGCACAGGTTGCTAGTGGTAACGGAGGGTGTGCACTACCCTCCTAACCTTCCCACAAGTTTGCAATCAGTGTATAACTACCTGCCTGATTAATCCTGCAGGGTACTCGGTGCTGTGAACATACACCCTAAAGTAAATAACTGTTTCCTACTGTTTCCTACTCAGTGTTTACAGCAGAGCTAAACCAACAGATTTGTCCTCAACAGTTCACCAGATAAATGGCGTCTTCAGGAAAGGATCTTCAGTCTGTCCTTTCCCCTGAAGACGCCAGTTTATCTGGTGAAACATGTTGGGGACAGAATCTGTTGGTTTTAGCTCTGCTCGAGTTGCTAAACACTGAGTAGGAAACAGTAGGAAACAGTTATTTACTTTAGGGTGTATGTTCACAGCACCGAGTACCCTGCAGGATTAGTCAGGCAGGTAGTTATACACTGATTGCAAACTTGTGGGAAGGTTAGGAGGGTAGTGCACACCCTCCGTTACCACTAGCAACCTGTGCGATAGCAGTGTGCAAATTCGAGCAGTAGTTTTAACAAGTGTGTCAAAACTCACAAACATTTTTAGAGAACTACTAATAAAAGTGAAGTTTTACTGATTTAAATATTAAGGGTAAAAGTGGTGAATTGAGCTCAATTGAGCAAAGTTTTTTTATAAAAATATTAAGGCATGTAGGAAAATGGGAAAAAATCCCCCACAAAAGTTGAGAGCTCACTCAACTAGAGCGATCTCAGTCTCTTGGGCAGAAGAAGCAGAGGCTTCTGTGGATCAAATTTGTAAGGCTGCAACATGGTCCCATCCACATACCATGGATGTTAGCCACACTAATGACCTGATCTTTGACAGAAAAGTGCAGGCTATTGTCCCTCTCTAACTGGACTAATCTGGTATGTCTCGTAGTAACGCCGTTGTAGAGGACAAAAAGGAAAAACTTAATTTTGATTACCGGAAATTTTCTTTTCTTGAGTCCTCCACGACGGCACGATAATCCCAACCCCCCCAAAAAATGCCCCCCTGGAGTGACCCTAAGAGTAGTAGTGCCCTCCATATTGTGCCCAATAATAATAATGCCACCACAGTATCCCCGGTAGCAATAATGCCCCATAGTGCCCCCAGGAGAAACCCCCCCTATAGTGCCTCAGTAGTAATAAGGCCAATCTGGGGGCTGTGGCCTACGTTGCCTGCGTCCTGGTTCAGGCAGCCATGGTGATATAATTTCAACGTCCTGCACTGGGTCTCAGAAGGTGCAATGACATCATCACAACCACCTGCACCAGTATGCAGGTAGTCATGATGACATCATCGCGCTGCTTGAGACCAAGCACGGAAGGTAATGATTATATAATCGCTTTACAACTACATGTGGTGTTATACTGCCTCATAGGCTTCAGGCCTAGCGGCCGGTGGCCTATGAGAGTAAATTAGCGGGGACAGGAGCCATAGGTTCCCATGCCATGTTGCCCTCAGAGACAGCTCAGTCATCTTCTAAGGCAAGTTTCTCATCTCACCTCATGACAGATGCGGCCCTGTTAAGACCCGTTAATTATGATGTTTGGAGAGGTCCAGAGGGTTGGGCCACATAAGGACAGTCCATTAATGTTTTAGTCCCGGAAAACCCTCAAAACAATGAAACTTGTGTATTTTCCTTATCAACACAATGATTCTGTAAGAGACTTATTAGCGTTAATACGTCCTTAAACATTTTCCTGTTTAAAATTTCTCATTTGTGACCACGATCTATCCAGACAGATGAGCCAAACAAAGAGAGGTTTATTTCACCACATCTGCTGAGCAGATTAATAGACATCTTCAACCCTCCCGGTGTCTTAATATGAAATGCCGATGATTAAATCTTTACACTGAGGAACTGGTCTAATTAAAAAATCTGCGGACGGAGTTGCCCTGAACTGTGGGGTGTTTCATTCATGTGAATGGTCTCCAATGCATTCATTACTGTCAATTTAGCTAGCTTGGATTTTGCATTGTAAGGGCTCAGTCATTGAATAGGGAAGGAATAAAAAGCAGGAAAAGCTTGCATTGAGAAAATGGAGAGTATTCCGTTGACTTGCGTGTTATTTCTTTCCTATGTGTAGATTTCATTTATTGCTTCCTTTTAGGAACTTACGATAGATGGTCGTCAAACAGGACCCTACAATATACAATGGACAGTATCTTGCTTTTGCCTAAAAAAAAAACCTAATTAGATGCCAAAGTTCTTCTACAGTAGGTAAGGAGGCTGGGACGAGAATGAATGGACTTCGACCCATCAAAATAGTTATTGAGTAGATACGATTTTTAAAACCTGGGAAACATAAAGTAATTAAAGGGAATCACCAGGAAATTCACTAATAAACCAGGCACAGTGTCTTGTAGGACTAGATCATTCTGGAGAAAAAGTATTTTAAATTCATATGCAAATCAGCAGTTAAATGCACCTAGGGCGGGCCCAAGCCACTTTGTGCACTCTTGCTCCTCCTGCTTCCTCTCCCAGCTCCTCCCTCTTCTTATAAATTAACAGGGCCAGGTTCATGCATGGTCATCTCCTTAGCTTTATCGATCAAGAAGTAGAGGGAGGAGCTGGCAGAGGGAGCAGGAGGAGCAAGGGTGCACAGAGTGGCTTGGGCCCTCCCTCATTGCACTTAACTGCTTATTTACATATGAAGAAGGGAATTTAAGAAAAATATTCTGTGTGCATCACAAGAAATTAGCAGGACTGTAGCAGGAACCCATTAGCCTCTGTTCTATCATGTATAAAAGACCAGACCCAGTAAGCTGTCCCTTCTTAGTCAAGGTCCACCTCCAGCTAATAAAAATGGAGGGGATCAATGAAAAGTAACCCCTCTGTTCCCTGCAAGATTTCTACAGTTTGTTACAGGAAAATGCAGAAAATCCTGCAGACTGGCAAACAATGGTGCAAAATTATATTCTACTCATTTCTAGGTTTCGTGTTCCTTTAATAAGTTTTATTATAAGGCATTTTTATGGCAGGTCAATCAAACCATTTGGAACGGTGGATTTCCAGCATTTGGGACCCTGTCATGAATTTGTTGAAGTGGTGGCATTGCGTATGATATATGATCAGCAAGATGATTGACCTCAATAGGATAAATAAATGAAAACTTATAAACGCTCACATTGGCCACTCATAATGCAATCTAAAGGTTGACCATTGATTTCAATAGAGAAAGTCACTAAAGTTTCAACAAATGTTTCATTAATCACAGTACAGTGTGTGCACATGAGGAATAACAATATTTCTGGCCATTATATGGCTTATATCTGGCATTTTTTAGCAGTGTTTCCTCTGTTCATAGTGAATGTCTAGTTTGTAGTTATGCCAGAGATGGTGAGTGGAGACTAGCTACCATCAACTGCACACAGAAAGTAGAAGAGAATCTGCTTCCAAACCTTCTCTTATGCACTCAGAAGAAGCCTCAGGATCATCACAAAGAGGTACTGACTGACCTGTATGGTTGTGAATAAAGCACTTGGGAATTTATATGTCTGCCCATGTAGCTCCAGCAGTCTGCTTATCTGTGTGTGCTCCAGTAATATGATCCTCTGCCAAGTTTCTTATGGATGCCTGTATGAAAAGTTAGTGGCCATTTAATCGTTTTAACTATTACATTAGTAATCACCTTTACATGTACCTGTAAGGTCCCCCTGAAGGTTTATTGATCTCCATCCTCCGCTGCTCCTACAGGTTCCCAACCCTGCGATCGTTATTGTTTACATCACAGATCTTCCTCCATGTCACTTCCTGCCTCACTGCCTTATGGGTGCCACAAGGCAGCACGATTCTGCAGATTGACGTTTCGGCCACTACCACTCCTTCTCTTCATTATTCCGCCTCCTGACATTCCTCCACTTATTAGTAACGCCCCTAAAACCACCCTTGTCAATACTTACAGGCACAAAACCTCCCTGCTTCCATGTATATGCTCTCTGCTAACGTCACCGTCACAGAGGGGCGTTCTATAGCGCTGCCACTTCCCTCCAGAGCCCTCCAGAATGCCCCTCTGAGCCAGTGACATCACCAGGCTCTTTGCTAAGTGGAAGACGAGGCTTAATACACCAGTAAAGAGCCCGGTACATCACTGGCTGTAAGAAAAAACACACTTTAGGTCCGGTCTGAGGAATGGGGACCTCTGAAGAAAGAAATAAAGGTACAATCCACTTATATGTAGGCTAAAAATCAAACTATTAACCAAAAATCTCCAAAACTTGAATACCCCTTTTAGGTCAGTGTAGGAGAGTACCTGGGGTGGTAATAGACGGTAGGTACGTGCCACCGGGGGTCCTGGTCCCGGTGGAGTAAGAGCCGGAAAAGTGTGTTTTGCAGCGGTTATGCTGTTAACACAGCGGATCCGGGCCGGCTCTTACTGGGAGCAGGCAGATATGCGGGTGGGTGCCTGTCTCCCCACGGTCCAGGCCAGGTTTGCAGGGAGGGTTTAAAATCCGACCAGCAGCAAGGGTGTGGTGTGTGGAAGCTGTTGTTCTCTTGCTGTGAGAGTGAGAGGTGAAGGTGAGCTGGGCTGGGCTGTGTACTGAGGTCTGTAAAGGACTGTGCGGGGAACCCCAGCTAAAGCCAGGAGGGATCCGTAATCCGTGGCTAGAAGCCGGACCCAGGGGCTTGCTTCCCCAAGGAGAAAGAGGTGACATTACTCCTGGCTTTGAATAGACTTTTCTTGTTGTGATGGAACCAGGCCTCAAGTAGCCTGCAGCTGGTTTGGGACTGAACTATTGTTTTGCCGTTGTGTGTGACCACCCTCCCTATGAACTGCACTGCCTTTTCACTTGTGTTCACCGTGTGAATAAAGAAAGCACCGTTTAACACCAAGACCTGTCTGTGTTGCCTCTATACTGCACTCGCTACCACTGCCTACCAGAGCGGATCCCCACAATTGGTGGCTTGCAGCGGGCATACTGCAGTGAGGCTGGCGAAGAATATTTATCCGGGTGGTGCACGGCTGCATGTCATACATTAAACCAGCAAGCTTGGTCATCCCTGACAAAATGGAGGAGCTGGTTAAGCAGTTGGTGCAGAGCAATGCACAACAGCAACAAACAAACAGTTTGCTGGTACAACAGTTGGCACTTATGCAAGAGGCTCTGAGTGCATCCCAGCGAGAGACCCCACCGGCAGTGACTCCTTCGCCGCCAGCTCCCAGGGATAAAGTCCGGTCTGCATTAAGGAAAATGGCTCCGGAGGATGATGTAGAGGCCTTCCTGATGGTGTTCGAGAGGACTGCGGAACAGGAGAACTTACCGTCGGGACAGTGGGCAGAAGTGGTGGCGCCATTCCTAGTCGGAGACGCCCAAAAAGCATACTTCGACCTCAGCCGTGAGGATGCCCAGGATTATGTGAAGCTAAAGGCTGAGGTAATGGCACGCTTGGGTGTTACCACTTATGTGCGGGCGCAGAGAGTTCATCGGTGGGCCTTTTCCGAGTCCAGACCCGTCCGGTCTCAGGCATACGACCTGGTGCATCTGGTGAGGAAGTGGCTCCAGCCGGAAACTTTGAGTCCCTCCCAAATGGTCGAGCGAGTGGTCGTGGACCGTTTTGTGCGGACACTACAGCGCTGGGTCGGTCAGGGAGACCCTGGCAACCTCGATCAGTTGGTAAGCCTAGTCGAGAGGTATGTGGCGACCCAGGATTTGGTGCGGGACTCCACGCAGGCACGGGAAACCCGTTAGGCTCCCCCTCAGGCTAGGGATCCAGAAAAAGGGTCCCAACCACAAAGGGGGGGGGGGGAAGGCTAGTCCTACTCCGGGGAAGAGAGACCGGGGAGGGACCACGGGGATTCAATGTTGGCACTGCAACGGACTGGGACATAGGGCCGCGAACTGTCCTCAAGCCCCTGAACCCATGGACTGCGGGTTCGTTCGCCGGTCCTCTTTCTTTGCCCGGCCTGTATGTACCGTGGACCCCCTACTGGCCGCCGATATGCCACCCCTGTGCCAAGTCTCGATCGATGGGCATCCGATTAATGCTTTGCTGGACTCTGGGAGCCTTGTGACCCTTGTGCATGAGTCCTTAGTGTCTAAGACCCTACCAGAGAAGCAAACCCTGTCCATTGTCTGTGTCCATGGGGACCGCCGAGAGTACCCCACCGCCAGGGTTACCATGTCCGTGTTGGGCCGAGAGGTGCAGCACGTCGTCGGTGTTGGACGCCAGATCCCTTATGCCGCCATACTGGGAAGGGATTTTCCGTTGTTCTGGGCTCTATGGAAGAGTGATATGCCTTACCTTAGGGGCGGACAACAATCGGGCCCAGTGCCCGAAGATCCCGATGCGGGGGTACCAGCCGTAGGGGTCACCACACCACCTGTAGAGTGTCATCCCGATAGGTTTCCCCTAGAGGTGTTGGCAGGCGAATCTGTGTAAACCCCGTCCATCCCGGACCTGGAGGTATCCCGTGACACGTTCGGGACCGCCCAGCTCCAGGATCCGACATTATTGCGGGCGAGGGAAGGGGTTACAGTGGTAAATGGGGTGGCTCAGCACCCAGGCGCCGACTTGGTGTTTCCCCATTTGGCTTTTAACCAGGACCTGCTGTACAGGGTGAACAAGGTGCAGCAGGAGGTAGTGGAGCAGCTGGTGGTACCCCAGCCATACCGCCGTATGGTACTGGACTTAGCCCACTCCCATGTGCTGGGAGGACATTTGGGTGTAAAAACCCAAGAGCGGATTCTGCAAAGGTTCTATTGGCCCGGGGTTTATGAGGAGGTCAAAAGGTTTTGTCAATCCTGTCCAGTGTGTCAGATGACAAGCCCCCAGCCCCACTATCGCAGTCCCCTAGTGCCCGTGCCCATCATCGAGGTTCCCTTTGAAAGAATAGGGATGGATCTGGTAGGTCCCATAAACAAGTCGGCCAGAGGGCATCAGCATATCTTGGTGGTCCTAGACTACGCCACCAGATATCCTGAAGCGATCCCCCTACGTCATACCTCGGCTAAGCTCATAGCCAAAGAGCTCATGGGTATGTTTGCAAGAGTGGGGATTCCGAAAGAGATCCTGACCGACCAGGGGACCCCCTTCATGTCTAAGGTGACGAGGGAGCTCTGCAAGCTTTTAGGGGTTAAACGGTTGCACACGTCCGTGTACCATCCTCAAACCGACGGACTGGTGGAGCGGTTTAACAAAACCTTAAAAACTATGCTCAAAAGAACCGTAGCCAAAGACGGAAAGGATTGGGACCTGTTGCTGCCGTACGTATTGTTTGCAGTGCGAGAAGTGCCCCAGGCATCTACGGGGTTCTCGCCCTTCGAGCTATTATACGGTCGACGTCCAAGGGGTTGCTGGACATCGCTAAAGAGGCGTGGGAGCAACAGCCCACCCCACACAAGAGCCTCATAGAGCATATAGAAAAGATGCAGGACCGCATAGAGACAGTCCTACCAATCGTCCGGGAACACATGGAGGCCGCCCAACTGGCACAGAGCCGGGTATACAACCGGAGTGCCCAGGTCAGGACATTTAACCCGGGTGACCGGGTACTGGTACTAGTCCCCACCATTGACAGTAAGTTTTTGGCGACGGTGGCAAGGTCCCTACGAGGTGAAAGAGAAGGTAGGGCCAGTAAATTACAGGATATCCCAGCCAGGACGGCGGAAGCCAGAACAGGTATATCATGTAAATTTACTGAAGTCGTGGAGAGATAGGGAGAATCTCGTTGGGGACGGCCCAAGCACTGTCTTGACTGCGGGAAGATCCCGCCCCACCGGAGGGCCCGGAGGGCACCTCCACAGTAAAGATAGCTGGTGGACTGTCGCCCAAACAAGCTCAGGAAGCCAAAGAGTTCGTGAGTCGAAATAGGGACGTGTTCTCTGATCTTCCTGGTCGAACTTCAGTAGTCCGACATGACATCGTCACCGAGCCCCACGTCAGGGTACGGTTGAAGCCATATCGGGTACCGGAGGCCCGACGACAGGCCATTTCAGAAGAAGTAAAGTCCATGTTGAGGTTAGGAGTCATTGAGGAGTCCAGAAGCGAGTGGGCCAGCCCCACAGTCCTCATCCCAAAACCTGACGGTACTCTACGCTTCTGCAATGACTTTAGAAAGCTAATGACGAGGTGTCGAAATTTGATGCCTACCCCATGCCTCGGGTAGACGAGCTCATAGAACGGCTGGGGAAAGCTCGCTATTTCTCGGTCCTCGACCTTACAAAAGGGTACTGGCAGGTGCCTCTCACGGAGGCGGCAAAGGAGAAGACGGCCTTTGTCACCCCCGAGGGGTTGTTTCAGTACCGAGTTTTGCCCTTTGGCCTACATGGCGCTTCACCCACCTTCCAGCGATTGATGGACGTCATCCTACGGCCCCATCGTCCATATGCTTCGGCATATCTGGACGACATCATTGTGTTTAGCCAGGACTGGGAGAGTCACCTGCCCAAGGTTCAGGCCGTAGTTGATTCACTTAGAAAAGCTGGACTGACGGCCAACCCAAAAAGTGTTCGATCGGGTTTGAGGAAGTCCGGTACCTGGGATACGTGATTGGGCGGGAGTTGTCAAACCCCAGGTAGACAAGGTTGAGGCGATCAAGAGCTGGCCCAGACCTCTTACCACGAAGCAAGTACGTTCGTTCCTAGGCATGATAGGGTATTACATGCGCTTTATCCCCAACTTTGCCCCGGTAGCGGCCCCATTGACAGGACTCTTGAAGGGGAGGAAGACGGTAATGGTCCGCTGGGATGAGCAGGCGGAAGAGGCGTTCTCCCGTTTGAAGTCGGCTCTGTGTGGGTCACCGATTTTGGTGACACCCTACTTCACACGGGAATTTATTGTTCAGACGGACGCCTCTGGAGTAGGCCTAGGGGCAGTACTCTCTCAGGAAGTCAATGGGGAAGAACACCCCGTTGTCTTCCTGAGTCGCAAGCTCACTCCAGCGGAAACCAGGTATAGCGTGGTAGAGAGAGAATGCCTGGCCATCAAGTGGGCCCTCGAGTCCCTTAGGTACTACAGTATCTGTTAGGGAGAAGGTTCCGTCTGGTGACTGATCATTCCCCTCTCCAGTGGATGAGCCAGGCCAAGGAGAGGAGTGCCCGGGTCACCAGATGGTTTTTGTCCCTCCAGAATTTTAAATTCAGTGTCGAGCACAGAGCAGGCCGCTTACAGGGGAATGCAGATGCCCTGTCTCGGGTACACTGCTGTACATGTGTCCAACCTCTCAGGATTGAACAGGGTGTGCAACCCTGCAGGGTTGAACAAAGGGGGGGGATATGTAGGAGAGTACCTGGGGTGGTAATAGACGGTAGGTACGTGCCACCGGGGGTCCTGGTCCCGGTGGAGTAAGAGCCGGAAAAGTGTGTTTTGCAGCGGTTATGCTGTTAACACAGCGGATCCGGGCCGGCTCTTACTGGGAGCAGGCAGATATGCGGGTGGGTGCCTGTCTCCCCACGGTCCAGGCCAGGTTTGCAGGGAGGGTTTAAAACCCGACCAGCAGCAAGGGTGTGGTGTGTGGAAGCTGTTGTTTTCTTGCTGTGAGAGTGAGAGGTGAAGGTGAGCTGGGCTGTGTACTGAGGCCTGTAAAGGACTGTGCGGGGAACCCCAGCTAAAGCCAGGAGGGATCCGTAATCCGTGGCTAGAAGCCGGACCCAGGGGCTTGCTTCCCCAAGGAGAAAGAGGTGACATTACTCCTGGCTTTGAATAGACTTTTCTTGTTGTGATGGAACCAGGCCTCAAGTAGCCTGCAGCTGGTTTGGGACTGAACTATTGTTTTGCCGTTGTGTGTGACCACCCTCCCTATGAACTGCACTGCCTTTTCACTTGTGTTCACCGTGTGAATAAAGAAATCTCCGTTTAACACCAAGACCTGTCTGTGTTGCCTCTATACTGCACTCGCTACCACTGCCTACCAGAGCGGATCCCCACATCAGTGATATCGTCCATTCAAATATGTTCCCAAAATTTGCATTTGTAAAGGGGCTGGGCAACCCCGTTCATAGAAAGTGTGGCGCAATATTAGATGAAGATTTATTAATATGGCTCAAAGATGTAAATTTGCACATTTTTGGTAAAATGCTAACTGAAGTGAATTCTACTCCATCTGAATGTATTGTATACAAATAGGCAATGGTAAGATAAAGCATCTCATTCTTTAAAGGGGTTGTCTGAGTTATTTTTTTGTTCTTTTTATGTTTCTAACTAATCAAATGTAAAGGCTTTATCATGCACTTACTGCATCTTACAGTGGCTGCTTTCTCAAATTTCACTGAGGGTCATCTGTTGATGATGTTTTGTGCACAAGCCTGAGAGAGCAGATATTTGTATGTACACGAGACGTCACTGTTCTGGTCACGACGCCTGCACTGCTGTCTGCTGCTTATTTCTCTCTCCCTGGATTCTTCAGGAAAAAGGCCTCTTGCACATGACTGTATGCCTTTTTAGTATTTTGCGGTATGCAAAAAACAGATCCACAAAAAATACGGATAACGTCCGTGTGCATTCCGGAACAGAACAACTGGCCCCTGATAGAACAGTACTATCCTTGTCTGTTATGCGGACAATAATAGGACATGTTCTATCTTTGAACGGAATGGAAATATGGAAACGGAAGGCATACGGAGTACCTTTCGTTTTTTTTGGCAGATCCTTTGACATGAATGGTTCCGTATACAGAAGGCATAAAACGGAATGTAAACGAAAAAATAAAACGTTTGTGTGCAAGAGGCCTAAGGGATGAAGGCTTTACTGAGTAGCTACAGGCAGTGAGGAGACAAATGCTAAGCACAGGAGCTGACAGACTAGAGGAGTTCTTCAGAGCATTGCACAAGAACAGGTAGGGGGAAGATCCTGTGTGTATCAGCCGTGTCATTATACAGCTGGGACATGTAGTCCTACACATACTACATGCTGCTGAGTATCTCAGCAGGCAGACATGTCACTCAGGGTAGACTTATTCACTCCCTTTGCAGAGCAGGGGGAGGGGCAGAGATTGTTGTTATTGCAGGTAAACAAAGAGCCAGAAGAGAACCAGGGAAATTAGGAAATAGAATTTTTTTTTTGCCTAAAACTTGCTTAGCTCAGTTATATATTGCTGCCCATCAGATTTACAGTGCTGTATATTTTTTTTTTCATAACTCCGACAACCCCTTTAATATATAACCCTAGACTTAAAACTATAAACAGCTGTGCGCTATTCTGAACATATTTACATTTTAAAGTGGGGTCCTGATATCTGCTGAGGCCACCGTTCTGATTTTGGAGGCTATATTTGAGATAAAGCATTCTATGAACCCCTACCATCGGAAAAAAGTCAGCAATACTACATCTGACATACTCATAGCTTGGCACAGTTTTTGTAAAGGAGTTTTTGGTGGCAGTCCTAATAAAAAAAATCACAGAGAAAAAAAATAAAAAAACAAAGGAAAAAACATCCTGCACGATATGATAAATAAATATCTGGATGTCAATGGCTTTATGAAAAAAATAATCACAGAAAACAGATAATAGTGCACTAACGCAATAGATGCAAGCATTATCCCATCACCTCTCATGATGATATCTGGCAACTCTCATCCAACACTATTACTATGGCTGAAATTGAGAGCTTGGTTTAATACAGTCACCAAGGACAATGCCATAATGCAGACATTTTTATTTTTATGCACCCATCTTCTGGTCTACAACGATGAAATATTAAATAGGGTGCCAAAATAATACAGCCCAATTAATAAACTATAGAATGTAGCTGGATGTGGTGCAGCTGCCTCTTTATAATTTCTGGCACCAAGTATGGTATCCTTCAGTGGTGACACGTGATGTGCACTTTGTGTCCTTACAAGTTGTGCATCCCAAAGGTCAATCCTTGACCAACCCCCTAATGCTATGCTTATTACCACTTTTTTCTACTTATCTCCATTTTATCTTCTAGTTTAAACACATGTCCTTTAAATTTAGCCCAGGACTGAGAACCATCTTCTACAAATTTCTGCCTTCATGGGTGGTGCCACTCTGACCTGTTCTCTTCATGGGTGGAACCTTCATGCCCTGTCTTCTTCATGCATGGAGCCTCCCTGTTCTGTTTTCTATATGAGTAATACCTCCCTGATCTGCTGTTTTCATGGGTAGACTTTCCCTGACCTGTTCTCTTCAAAGGTAGAGCCTTGCTTTTCTCTACATTGGTCAACTTTCGTCCAGGACAGAACTTCAGTGTAGGCAATCTTGTAGAGACTGGACCCCCCATCCACCATGTGATACACCTTGTTACCTTCAAACCCACCATATATACGCCCTACTTGTTTTCCCAGAAATCAGTTCAATAGTTCTCAATTGTTTGAGTAGATTTCTGTAGCTGACCTCCACTGCATGTGTTTCTCAGCTTTACCTATTAGTCTTGGGGTCACAGTTAGACAATTCTTCTGCTCTTCCATTAGCATCATGAATTCATTCACAAATTGCACTGCAAAAGTTGGAGTACATGATGTGTGCCAAATTTATCATGCCATATGCACAATTTTCAGTTACAGCCCTCTAGCCAAGGTGTAACTTGAAGCTCCGGAGCCCAATGCAAATCTGTAACGAGGTCTTCTAACGATCAAGCTTCATTTATAGCACCGGTTTAATCATACGAGACAAAAGGATGCTACAAGGCCCGTGCTTGGCCACAAACAGTGCACCCCTTATATTTTCAATGTCTCCCAAATGCATGCAACCTATGACAGTATTGATAAATCTCCCCAATTACTGATCAGGGAGATAAGTCATGTCTTCAAAGGCTTTTACATCTGTAGCAATCATGGTTAATTTGTGCTGTAATTTTTGAGCTAGAACGTGTGATGTCCTTTAGCCCTACACTACGCAGCCATATGCCGAGCCCAGACGTAAAGAAGGAAGCAATTATCTCTGTGTATAACAGAATTTGCTTTCTAGGAGTAGATCAAGAGAATGGCTTTCAGAATAATGTTTACCTAATATATATCTAGAGTTTATTGTTTTAAGAACACATGCAAACCAAAAAAGTGCTAGTCAACAGAATAGTAGAGAGAAACGGAACCCATGATTTTATTAAAAAAAACAAAACAGAAATATCTGGAAAGTGTACACATCCGATCCTGCACCATTAAAAAAATATATATACCGGTTATTCAGACATCCTGTGCAAAAAAATTTGTTCAGGCTTTTATTTTGGGCGAAAAGGGTCTGATAAAGATGGCGACACTGTTACCATTCTATAATCAACAGAACAAAACATCCCACAGGCAGCTGTAGATGTGTAACACATGTCACAGCCAGAAAAGTTGTGCGTAACCTGCAGATTTGGGTCCTTTTCCTTCCCTATATTTGCTTTTGTCAATGTACATTTTCTCTCTATAAGCCTGCTTGGTAGGCGGGCCTTTCCTGATGTGCTATGTTCACTAAGCCAATCAGATTTCTTCCTCGTCTGCTCCTCCCACAATGCTATTGTAGGTACAATACTGCAGCTGCATCTCCCTCCTCTACCCTTGTTCTTTGTAGTCTCTCTGTCCCATAGACAGTAAATGGAGAGAAAGTGTGTATGTCTGACCACTATTCTCTTCAAAGTCCTTGGAAATGGGGAGCTCAGGACCCCAGTTCTAGTGATCAATAGGGGTCCCAGCGATCAGATCCCCGGCATTTTGTGTCTGTTTATGTGATATATTGTCCTGTTTTAGCTTTTTTTATTTTTATTGTAATATGTTTTCTTTGTTTGGTCTTATTCAAACACAAATTGTGCAAAAAGTACAAAAAGTTTTTATATTCTAAAATGTTCTACTTCAGTTTGTGATCAGATGGGCTATGCGTGTGTTTGGCTTGTGGTATCCTGTTTTTTATTTTTTTATTTCACTTCTGCTTGTCTTTTAGCTACTACAGATTTTTCTATATTTTTGTCTACACAACAGATCATAAAAGACATATGGGGGCATACAGACTTTATATTCTACTATGCAGTCTACCCTTATAACTGGGGCACCAATAGAAGCCAAAAACAGCGCTCTGCTCATAATTCCCAACCATGCCCTTCTCAAGATTACCCCACAAAATGTACTTGGAGGCGACAAGTTTAATACAAAAAGGAAGGGGTGCTGGAACTTTTTGTGGGACATCCTGGGGAGGGGGAGCAGAGATTAAAATTTGGATTAAAATATTGGAACTCCATGAAAAATCTGTAACGGTCCCCAACTACTATATGTCATTCATGGTACTGGTTTGTTCATAAGGGACAATTTGGGGCCTGTCAGGCTCCAGGACATGAGGAGAGGCAAAGGATCTCCACCTCCTAAAGTTACACCCCTGCCATAGCTGATGTGGTGCCGCTAAGATCCAGCAGCTCTACCCTGCAGAGAAGACTGTTATTGATCATCTGATTACTGGGCATGTTCACCATCAGGCAGCCATATTGGTTGTCACCCAGCTTCCTGCACACAGGGAGGCTGAGATCATACATGTCTTATTATACAGATATTTTTCTGTGAACATTACTGCACACACAGCTGAGGCCGGCACAATTTCTGTCCTGTGAGCCATTCTCTAAACTCAACATTGCTTTTACCGTCTTCCACATTTACTGCAATTTTTGGCAATTGAACTGTCAAGATGTCAGATGTTCTCCGGACACACTCAAAGCTCCCGTCATACTGGTAACATCTGCTAAGAATCAGACAGCACGTGGATTAGTGATGGAGCTAGACCTCTCATCTGTGAAATGGAGAAAGAGAAGCTTCTTACAGTATATTTCATTTTAGTCTCCTGACAAGACAATATTCTGGAACTTCTGTATGTTCTCGATATCCAAAAATAGTTCAATATTGTGACAAATATAGATATAAGGATACAGGGGCGGCCTGGGAACTTAAAGTGGCCCTGAAAAAAATACTAAAAGTGGCCCCATTTTGTAGTCGTGGTCTGAATTAATGGAAGGCAAGGCCAGCAATACCATATTGTGGCAGATTATACCACCCCAACAGAGCCAAATACCACAGTCCATCACAAAATACTGCCCCCAGCAGCCCAAAATACATCCCAAAAACTCCCACTGGCCGGCCGTGAGGAGGGCCCAGGCGGCCCTGGCATCGGCCCACCAGGAAGTTTCCCTGTAAAGATATGAGATCATAGACTGACATGAGATAGTTAGATAGATAGATAGATAGATAGATAGATAGATAGATAGATATGAGAGCGATAGATCATTAAATATGAAATAGACAGATAATTAAATAAATAGATATAAGATGGCCTTTGAATCCAGAGGGAAAAAAAACAGGCTGGTGTATTTGAGTTTCATTTACAGCATACTTATATAAGTAGATATATATATAACGCGAGGTTGGTCGCGACGCGTGGTTGATTAATTGTGTGGTTGTGTAAGTGTGACTTAAGATTAAGTGACTTCAGATTCAGGGACTTCAGTGGGGGACTGAAATTCGCCAGTTCTTGTAACTAGATTATATTGTATTTTTTTTGTTTTTGTGGTGTAATCCCCATTAGTATGTCTTGCACAATTGACAATGCCGTCCAGTGCACATCTTGCATGATGTATGCAGTCCTGGAACAGCCGTTTGAGGGTGCATATCTTTGTTCAAAATGTGAGCAAATTACCCGTTTGGAATCGCACATCGAGTCTCTAAACGGGCATATTGCAACACTGAGAGCCACTGACAATTTGCAAAGAGTTTGCTGCTCACCGAGCAAGCAGTCTTTGGGGTAGATGTGGGGGAGGGTGGTAGCGAGGAGGCTGAGGAGAGTGAGGTAGCTAGCTGGGTGACAGTAAGAAAGCGGGGTAGAGGGAAGAGTGCCAGGGAGGCTAGCCCTGATCTGACACACCCCAACAAGTTTGCACGTTTGGCAGATGAGGGGATGGCAGCTCAGGGACAGCACCGCTGCAGCCAGACACTTCCTCTGCCGGTCAGGGGAATGTCAGCTCCAGTAAGCAGGGGACCAGGAGAGCAGGGCAGGCCAGACAGGTGCTGGTAGTGGGAGACTCAATTATTAGGGGAACAGATAGGGCGATCTGTCACAAAGATCGTGATCGCCGAACAGTGTGCTGTCTTCCTGGCGCTAGAGTTCGACACATCGCAGATCGGGTTGACAGATTACTGGGAGGGGCTGGAGAAGATCCAGCTGTCATGGTCCATATCGGAACCAATGACAAAGTTAGAGGAAGGTGGAGCGTCCTTAAGAATGATTTCAGGGATTTAGGTCAAAAGCTTAGGGCAAGGACCTCAAAGGTAGTATTTTCCGAAATACTACCTGTACCATGGGCCACACAAGAAAGGCAGCGGGAGATTAGAGGGGTTAACAAGTGGCTCAAGAACTGGTGTAGGAAGCAGGGTTTTGGGTTCATGGAGAACTGGGCTGACTTTGCTATCGGCTACAGGCTCTATCGTAGGGACGGGCTGCACCTCAATGGGGAAGGGGCAGCCGTGTTGGGGAGAAAGATGGCTAGAAGGTTGGAGGAGTGTTTAAACTAGGGACTGGGGGAGAGAAATTACATTATAGGAGGGGAAGATAGTGCAGATAGAGACCGGGGCGAGGTAGTGTGTCTGGGGGAGAAATGGAAGGAGGGACTAGAAAAGTTCAGAAGGAAAGGTGTAGGGCAAAAATATGCATAAACCTCTCAAATGTATGTATACTAATGCCAGAAGCCTGACTAATAAAACTGGGGAACTGGAATTAGTGATGTGTGAGGAGGATTATGACATAGTGGGAATAACTGAGACATGGCTGGATGATAGCTATGACTGGGCAGTTAATGTACAAGGTTACAATCTGTTCAGAAAGGATCGTCAAAACCGGAGAGGGGAGGGGTCTGCCTTTACATAAAGTCCTCTCTAAAGCCCACACTCCGGGAAGACATCTGTGAGGGACACGAAAATGTGGAGTCATTGTGGGTGGAGATAAATGGAGCCAAAAACAATAATAAATTACTAATAGGAGTTTACTATAAACCACCTAATATACCAGATTCCGTAGAAAATCTATTACTAAACGAGATAAACAAGGCGGCAAACCATAATCAGGTGGTTATTATGGGGGACTTCAACTACCCAGATATAGACTGGGAAACTGAAACCTGTACATCCCATAAAGGAAACAGGTTCTTGGCAATAGCCAAAGACAATTACCTTTCCCAAATGGTTCAGGACCCAACTAGAGGGACGGCCATACTGGACTTAGTATTAACCAATAGACCTGATAGAACAACAGACATGCAGGTTGGGGACACCTGGGAAATAGTGACCATAAAGTAATAACCTTCCAATTATCCTTCAAACGAGAGTTTCTACAGGGAGGAACAAGAATACCGGACTTCAAAAAAGCAAAATTTAGCCAACTAAGAGAGGCCATAGGCCCAATTAACTGGGACATAGTCCTCAAAAATAAAAATACAACCACAAAATGGGAGATTTTTAAAAGCATTGTAACATCAAATTGTGATCGATGCATACCTTATAGAAATAAAAGGCTAAGAAATAAGAAGAAACCAATGTGGATAAATAGAACCGTAAAAAAGCAATAAATGACAAAAAGAAAGCATATAAATCACTAAAACAGGAGGGGAGCCAGGAAGCACTGATAAACTATAAGGAAAAAAAATAGAATATGTAAAAACTAATAAAAACTGCCAAACTAGAGACCGAGAGATTAATTGCCAAAGAGAGCAAAACTAACCCTAAAATGTTTTTCAATTATATAAATGGTAAAAATATAAACCTGAAGGAGTCGGCCCTCTACATAGCAATGAGGGGGGAGTTGCAGAAAGCGATGAGGATAAAGCCAAGCTATTAAATATTTTTTTCACCACTGTTTTCACTGAGGAAAATAAATTGTCAGATGAAATGCAAAATGTAAAAGTAAATTCCCCTTTAAAAGTGCCCTGTCTGACCCAGGAAGAAGTACAGCAGCGACTTAAAAAGATTAAAATAGACAAATCGCCAGGACCGGATGGCATACACCCCCGTATCCTAAGGGAATTAAGTGATGTCCTAGCCAGACCCTTATTTTTGATATTCACGGACTCCATACTGACAGGGAATGTTCCACCAGACTGGCGTATAGCAAATGTGGTGCCAATATTCAAAAAGGGTCCAAAAACAGAGCCTGGAAATTATAGGCCGGTAAGTTTAACATCTGTTGTGGGTAAACTGTTTGAAGGTTTTGTAAGAGATGCTATCTTGGAGTATCTCAATGAAAATAAGCAAATTACACCATATCAGCATGGCTTCATGAGGGATCGGTCATGTCAAACTAATTTAATCAGTTTCTATGAGGAGGTAAGTTCTAGACTTGACAGCGGCGAATCAATGGATGTCGTATATCTGGACTTCTCCAAAGCATTTGACGCTGTACCACATAAAAGGTTAGTATATAAAATGAGAACACTTGGACTAGGAGAAAATATCTGTATGTGGGTAAGTAACTGGCTCAGTAATAGAAAACAGAGGGGTGGTTATTAACGGTACACACTCAGATTGGGTCACGGTCACTAGTGGGGTACCTCAGGGTTCAGTATTGGGCCCTATTCTCTTCAATATATTTATTAATGATCTTGTAGAAGGCTTGCACAGTAATATATCAATTTTTGCAGATGACACTAAACTGTGTAAAGTAATTAACACTAAAGAGGACAGTTTTCTGCTACAGAGGGATCTGGATAGATTGGGGGCTTGGGCAGAGAAATGGCAGATGAGGTTTAACACTGACAAATGTAAAGTTATGCACATGGGAAGGAATAATGCAAGTCACCCGTACATACTAAATGGTAAAACACTCAGTAACACTGACATGGAAAAGGATCTAGGAATTTTAATAAATAACAAACTAAGCTGTAAAAACCAGTGTCAGGCAGCTGCTGCTAAGGCCAATAAAATAATGGGTTGCATCAAAAGGGGCATAGATGCCCGTGATGAAAATATAGTCTTACCACTTTATAAATCACTAGTCAGACCACACATGGAGTACTGTGTACAGTTCTGGGCTCCCGTGAACAAGGCAGACATAGCAGAGCTAGAGAGGGTTCAGAGGAGGGCAACTAAAGTAATAACTGGAATGGGGCAACTACAGTACCCCGAAAGGGTATCAAAATTAGGGTTATTCACTCTAGAAAAAAGACGACTGAGGGGAGATCTAATAACTATGTATAAATATATCAGGGGTCAGTACAGAGATCTCTCCCATCATCTATTTATCCCCAGGACTGTGACTGTGACGAGGGGACATCCTCTGCGTCTGGAGGAAAGAAGGTTTGTACACAAACATAGAAAAGGGTTCTTCACGGTAAGAGCAGTAAGACTATGGAACTCTCTGCCTGAGGAGGTGGTAATGGTGAGTACAATAAAGGAATTCAAGAGGGGCCTGGATGTATTTCTGGAGAGTAATAATATTTCAGGCTATAGCTACTAAAGATGGGTCGTTGATCCAGGGAGTTGTTCTGACTGCCTGATTGGAGTCGGGAAGGAATTTTTTCCCCTTAAGTGGGGAAAATTGGCTCTACCTCACAGGGGTTTTTTGCCTTCCTCTGGATCAACTTGCAGGAAACAGGTCGAACTGGATGGACAAATGTCTTTTTTCGGCCTTATATACTATGTTACTATGTTACTATGATTGATAGATATAGATAGATAGATAGATAGATAGATAGATAGATAGTGTGGTAAGGTGCAAGGGGTCATATGCGATGGCAGGTACGTGTCACCGAGGTTGCTGGCCTCGGTGAGGTGAGAGCCGGGTTTTTGTCTGCAGCAGCTAGTGCTGTTTGACTCTTTTAAATAGCATGGCTGCAAAGCCGATCCGGGCCGGCTCTTACTGGGAGCAGCTAAAGAGTAGGGTGGGTGGCTGCTCCCCACGGTCCAGTCCGAGTTTTGGGCTGGGTATATAACGCAGCCATCAGCTGTGTCTGAGGTGATTATCCTGGAGCCTGCTAACAGGGCTGAGGAGTTCTCTGTGCTGGAGGACGGAGCTCAGCAAGGTGGTGTTTCCCTGCAAACTGAAGGAGGAATCGCCTGCGGCTGAACCGACTGCTAGGTGTGAACCGCACTTAAACCACCCAAGGTGACTGGACCCTGTGTTGGCCTGTTTTTGGTTTTGCCACATGATTTCTGTTTTGTGTGAACTGTCACCAAGAGACTGTTTTCATTTCTGGTGTGCAAGTGTGAATAAAACACTGTTTGATGCACAATCTGGACTCCTTGTTTTGCCTCTAAACTGCACCCGCACCGCTGTCTACCAGAGCGACTCCCCACATTTGGTGTCGGATGCGGGCATGCGCAGTGAGGCTGGCGTGAACGCCGAACTTTGTTTTTGCTGAGCAGAAGTGAATGTCCTATATTAAGCCGGCAAAGTTGCAGCCTGTGATCCCCGACAAAATGGAGGCGGCTGTGAAAGCCCTCATAGAGGCTAACGTGCAGCAGCGGGAGACCAACCAGCTACTGCTACAGCACGTGATGGCGTTGCAAGCGGCAGGAGCGTCCCACCGCGTCCACGATGCCCGGAAAGCTGTCCGTGCCGCGATCCCTAAGATGACCCCCTCGGATGATGTGGAGACCTATCTGGCGGTGTTCGAGAAGGTGGCCGTGAGGGAGAAATTACCCGAGAACAGTGGGCAGAGGTCGTCGCTCCGTTCCTGGCGTCTGGACCCCAGCAAGTATTTTTGACCTCCCAGATGACCAAGCAGCTGACTACCCGACCGTGAAAGGTGAGATCCTGGCAAGACTGGGGGTGAACGTGTTAGTCCGGGCTCAGCGGGTCCACCAGTGGAACTTTAATACGGCTGAACCCGCCAGGCCGCAGTATTATGAGTTGCTGCACAGGTTGCAAAAGTGGCTGCAGCCTGAGGTTCTAAGTCTGGCTGCTATGCTGGACCGTCTGCTGGCTGACATCTTCTGGAGGGCCTTGCCGTACCCCCTGCAGCACTGGATCGGCCAGGTGTCACCCACTAATGCCTTGGACATGGTCGACCTGGTCGAGCGCTATGAGGCCACAAAACCTTGAAAGGGGGTGTTGTTGGGAGGGGGCCGGTCAAACCCCGAGGTCTCCCATCCAGTCCCGACGACTGGTACCCGAGAAACCTGCTCGGGGTGTACCCCTGTAGACCCGGCCCCGATAGTCTGCTGGCGGTGTCACGAGCCTGGCCATGTGAGGGCCGACTGTCCACAGTGGGGAGAACCCATGGAGACCAATTATGGGTACCGGGCTTCCATGTATGCCCGGAGACTGTGTGCGACCGGCACCCCGAGACCCTAGACAATCGTCATATGTGCCAGGTGCAAGTCGGTGATAATCTTGCAGTGGCGCTGCTGGACTCAGGGAGCCTAGTAACCCTGGTAAGTGCTGCCCTGGTACAGCCCTCCCAGTATACGGGCCGGAAAGTTGGGGTGGTGTGCGTACACGGAGACTTAAAGGACTATCCCACGGCTGTAATGTCTCTGTCCACGGCGGCCGGCACATGGACTTGTGAAGTGGCGATCTCCGCCAAGCTACCGTATGAACTAATAATTGGGAGAGACTTCCCTGGTTTTCCGTCACTATGGCCTGAGGTGAAAGTGACTAATAGCCCTGAGACAGGGGTAACCCTAGCAGAGTGGCCTGGTTCCTGTGGGAGGCCAGAGCCCTGGGAGCCCGAGTCCGAAGGGCCTGCGGTAGGGGTGACCACCACTTCTGTGATAGAGGGGAGACAACCCCACTGAGTGTAATGGTGGGAGACACGGAGGACTTGCCACCGGGACCTGAGTTGGCAGACCTCAATGTCTCCGGGGAAAATTTTGGGACCGCACAACACCGGGACCAAACCCTAACCAGAGCCTGGGAAAGTGTCATAATAATTGATGGTAAACCCCAGAAACCTGGGGCTGAATTAATGTTTCCGCGATTCATTGTCCTTCAGGATATGTTGTATCGGGTGAACCAAATCCGAGGTGAACCTGTTGAACAGTTGGTGGTGCCCACAGCGTATCGCAGGCTTGTCATGGAGCTTGCCCACCAACATGTTCTTGGGGACACCTGGGGTGGCAGAAAACCCAGGACCGCATACTGCAGCGGTTTTATTGGCCCAGTGTGTTCAAGGAGGTAGAGAATTATTGTAAGTCCTGTCCCACCTGTCAGATAACTAGCCCCCAGCCACATTTCCGTAGTCCTCTGGTACCGCTTCCAATTATTGAGGTCCCGTTTGAGCGAATCGCTATGGATCTAATTGGGCCTGTACCAAAATCTGCCAGGGGCCACCAACACATTCTGGTAGTTCTCGACTATGCCACTCGGTATCCGGAGGCGGTGCCTCTGCGACATACCTCAGCTAAACTCATTGCCAAAGAGTTAATGGAAATGTTTTCCCGTGTGGGCCTGCCAAAAGAGGTTCTGACAGACCAAGGGACCCCTTTTATGTCCAAAGTAATGAGGGAACTGTGTAAATTATTGCGTATAAAGCAATTGCGGACGTCCGTTTACCATCCACAAACGGACGGTCTTGTCGAGAGGTTTAACCAAACTTTAAAAAATATGTTAAAGAGGGTGGTGTCTAGAGATGGGAAGGACTGGGACCTGCTTCTGCCCTATCTCATGTTCGCAGTGCGAGAGGTACCCCAGGCCTCTACTGGGTTCTCGCCCTTCGAAATGCTTTATGGCAGACACCCTCGGGGCCTGTTGGATATCGCCAAGGAAGCGTGGGAACAACAGCCTGTCCCCCACAAAAGTGTCATTGAGTATGTCACCCAGATGCAGGAACGGATGGAAAAGGTGTTGCCGCTGGTCCGGGAGCATATGGAGGCAGCACAACAAGCCCAGAGTAGGGTGTACAATCGTCAGGCTCGGGTACGGGGCTTCAATCCGGGAGATCGGGTTTTGGTTCTGGTACCCACCCTTGACAGCAAATTCCTAGCTAGGTGGCAGGGCCCCTATGAGGTGATCGAGAAAGTAGGGGAAGTAAATTACAAAGTACACCAGCCAGGGCGGCGCAAGCCGGAGCAGGTGTACCACGTGAATTTACTAAAGCCGTGGAAAGATAGGGACACGGCCGACGACCACAGCCCCGGCCAGGGCTTCTAGGTGAAAGGGTCCAGCCCCACAGTTCGAGGCCTGTGAAGCAGTAACCACGGTAAAATTGCAGACAGCCTGTCTTCCAAACAAGTTCAGGAAGTCAGGGAGTTCATCAGTCGGAACACGGATGTGTTCTCGGACCTCCCTGGCCGCACGCCTCTCATCCAACATGACATCGTCACCGAGCCTCAGGCCAAGATCCGGTTAAAACCATACCGGGTACCCGAGGCTCGGCGACGGGCCATCGCGGAGGAAGTACAGTTAATGTTGAAGCTCGAGGTCATTGAGGAGTCGAAAAGTGAGTGGGCCAGTCCCATAGTCCTAATACCCAAGCCGGATGGGACGTTGCGGTTCTGCAACGACTTTCGCAAGTTAAATGAAGTATCCAAGTTTGACGCGTATCCCATGCCCCGAGTAGACGAGCTGGTTGAAAGTTTAGGACAAGCCCGTTATTTTTCTGTGCTGGATCTCACTAAAGGGTACTGGCAGGTACCCTTAACGGAGTCGGCTAAGGAAAAACCGCATTTGTTACCCGCAGGGCCTGTATCACTACAAGGTGTTACCCTTTGGCCTGCATGGCGCCCCGCCACTTTCCAAAGGTTAATGGACATAGTGCTGCGACCACATCGTCGGTGCGCCTCGGCCTACTTAGATGATGTAGTCATCCACAGCACCGACTGGGAAAGCCATTTACCCAAGGTGCAGGCGGTAGTGGATGCCCTGAGGAAAGCCGGACTGACCGCTAACCCAAAGAAGTGCTCCATAGGGTTAGAGGAGACAAAATATCTGGGATATGTAATTGGGCGGGGAGTCATCAAACCTCAGGTAACTAAGGTAGAGGCCATTCGTAACTGGCCCCGACCGGTCACCACCAGGCAGGTAAAGTCGTTCCTGGGGATTGTAGGTTACTACATGAGGTTTGTGCCCCACTTTGCCACAATAGCAGCGCCATTGACAGACCTGTTGAAGGGGCGAAAGTCTGGGAGGGTTAGCTGGAGTGAGAAGGCGGAGGAGGCTTTCTCCGCGTTGAAGTCGGCCCTGTGTGGGTCCCCGGTTTTGGTGACACCCGACTTCAACAAGGAGTTTGTCGTACAGACCGACGCCTCGGAGGTAGGCCTCGGTGCGGTACTGTCTCAGGAGGTCAACGGGGAAGAACATCCCGTTGTCTTCCTGAGCCGTAAGCTCAGTCCCGCCGAATCCAGATATAGTATAGTGGAGAGGGAGTGCCTGGCTATCAAGTGGGCACTCGAATCTCTCCGCTACTACCTGTTAGGGAGGAGGTTCCGTCTGGTGACCGACCATTCCCCCTCAAATGGATGAGTCAGGCCAAGGAGAGGAATGCTCGGGTCACCAGGTGGTTCCTATCTCTTCAAAATTTCAAGTTTTCCGTGGAACACAGGGCAGGCCGCTTGCAGGGCAACGCAGATGCCCTGTCCCGCGTCCACTGCCTCACGTGTGTTCACCCCCTCAGGGTTGAACAAAGGGGGGGGGTATGTGGTAAGGTGCAAGGGGTCATATGCGATGGCAGGTACGTGTCACCGAGGTTGCTGGCCTCGGTGAGGTGAGAGCCGGGTTTTTGTCTGCAGCAGCTAGTGCTGTTTGACTCTTTTAAATAGCATGGCTGCAAAGCCGATCCGGGCCGGCTCTTACTGGGAGCAGCTAAAGAGTAGGGTGGGTGGCTGCTCCCCACGGTCCAGTCCGAGTTTTGGGCTGGGTATATAACGCAGCCATCAGCTGTGTCTGGTGATTATCCTGGAGCCTGCTAACAGGGCTGAGGAGTTCTCTGTGCTGGAGGACGGAGCTCAGCAAGGTGGTGTTTCCCTGCAAACTGAAGGAGGAATCGCCTGCGGCTGAACCGACTGCTAGGTGTGAACCGCACTTGAACCACCCAAGGTGACTGGACCCTGTGTTGGCCTGTTTTTGGTTTTGCCACATGATTTCTGTTTTGTGTGAACTGTCACCAAGAGACTGTTTTCATTTCTGGTGTGCAAGTGTGAATAAAACACTGTTTGATGCACAATCTGGACTCCTTGTTTTGCCTCTAAACTGCACCCGCACCGCTGTCTACCAGAGCGACTCCCCACAATAGATAGAGTGGTGAAGTGCACGGTAGAGGTGTGGTGGGGGTATATATCTCAGTCCACACCCCTAGTCCACTACAGGTTACCCTGGCCCCAGGTGAGGCCAGCTGTGAATAATCACTGAGGGATAAATCAATCCTCAATGTGTGAGAGCGGGGAGGAATTGAAAAGGAAGCCTGCAGAAGCTCTGTGTGGTCCCAGCCAGGAGGGCTGGGTGGCCACAAGGCTGAGAGAGCCTGAGTTTTGGGGGAGCCAGCGACGCCAGAAGAAAAGAAGTGTCGCACGGTCAGAGACGGGAGGACTGTTGGACCATATCCCCCCAAGGTATTGCGTTGTCACCGTCAGGAGGACTGGTGTACCGAGACCCCAATGGGTTGCATTGGTCACAGCTAGGAAGCTGTCTGACCGCATGGCTGAGTGAAAACCTCTGTATAGTGAGCGCCTAGCCGGGCAAGGATTTATTGATTTGTGTTGATGTAATACGTTAGGAGGTGAATCTTCGACTTCATTGTGCCAAGTGATGTCAAACTTGAAAAAAAAAAACTGTCTGTTGAGAAGTCTGTCATTGCCCACCCCTGAGAGAGAGTGATCCCTTACAATAGATAGATAGATATGAAATAGATAATTAAATAGAGATAAGATATTAGATAGAATTAGATAGATATGACATAGATAGATAGATAGATAGATAGATAGATATGACATAGATAGATAGATAGACAGATAGATAGATAGACAGATAGATACTGTAGATATAGACAGATGGACAGACTGATATTAGACCTAATAAGATTCAATCTTTCTAGTGATTGACATTTGTCCTGAGAGTCAAAAACCCTTCCAATAACATTGACCTATCCTAAGAAAAGGCCCAGGAACCCCATGTCTTCCAGGGATTAAGCACATTACAAGCTTTTGGGTTTTCTCCATGTCTGACCACATGTTCCTGTCCCTTCAGCTTTACAGTATCAGCCATTACTTCTCATTTGCATGGCTGTGATGGCAGCCTCCCCCGTACCGCTGTCCTCTCCCTGTCTTGGCCGAAGTTTCTTCCTGTTTCATGGGAAGCAGCAGATTTGGGACAGAAAATGTTGTACAGTAAAAAGCTCCGGCTTCACAGCAAAACATCTGCTCCACTTCTGCAGGATGATAACCGGCTCCAGATGAAGAGCGTTCACAATCATGTGTCTCCTTACATTTTGTTCTGCTGTGGGTGACACTTGTGCTTCTAATAAAATTATTGACATGGATATTAGCAAAGCCCTGGAACATGGTTCACATAACTGATGAAGTGCTGTGTTACCATCAGCATGCTATGTAATTATCAATGTCCTTGTTCAGTATCCCAGACCTGGAGATATCTGCGATTGCTGTATTATTGTATTATATTTTGTATGTTTTTGGGCATCAGTTCCAGTTAAGGTATGGTTGGCAAATGGTTGGCAAGGAACAGGGCTAACCACCCTGTTCCTCCCCTTTTTGTAGGAGTGTGCTGGTCCTGCTAGGAGGGGGAGTTCTACTTCCGCCTGGGCGAGGAGAGGAAGCACACGTCTGAGCTCCTGCTGATGTGAAGGAATCTCTAAAGTCCGTGATCCGTGATTCCAGTCCGTCAAAAAAATATAACCTGTCCTATTCTTGTCCGTGAAAAACGGTTCACGGACCCATTCAAGTCAATGGGACCGTGAAAAAATGCGGATGGCCATTCGTGTGTCATCCGTGTTCCGTGTCCGTTTTTTTTGCAGATCCCTTGGCAGGCACTTGGCAAAAATTGTCAGCCTGTCTTTTGGTAAAATCTTTTGGGTCATGTCCGCTAAAAAAAACGGAAGACACACGGAAACACAACGGAAGGCAAAAACGGACACGGATCACTGAACAACGGAACCCCTTTTTGCGGACAGCATAAAAAAACGGTCGTGTGCATGAGGCCTTAAGCAGATACTTGAGAGGAATCAGTCAGCAGGGTGACCAGCTGAGATCTGCATTAAAGACACTGCTGTGACATGAGGGACTACTGCTAGGATACCCATTACCCAGAATGCTACTAGGCTATCAAACCTCCGAAATCTTTACTGGGGCCAGAAAATTGCAGTTGACAAATTGCTGCTGTTATGAGTTTACTTTTAGCCTCATTCTTCAAAATTACATTTCAGTTGAACCGATCCCCAAGGAGCAATGACTTGAGGGAGTACGCCATGACACAACATATCATCAGGACCACTACCACTCCCATTCTCTGCACCTGCTCCTCTGGGGCTCTCTGCACTTGCTCTCTAAGTCTGCACAGTATTGCTCTGGAAGTTGCAATCATAGCTCGCCATTATGGAAGCTCTGGAGAACTGTCCTTGGTCAACCAGTCACATACCTAATGCAACACACATCTAATCCTGATCCCAGAAGTGGATGCAATTGTATCTAGTCCAAGCAATGTTCTGTGCGCTATACATTAGATGTGTGTCTGGTAGTTCGCTGCAATGTATCAGGAGTCCAGGTTCTTAGCTCACACCTGGTAGACCTTCGTCAGAGGATATCTAAAAGTGTCTGTTGCTCATCTATCCAGATCTAGGCTGACTCTTCTACTACTCCTGCCTGTAGCAGACTTCGGTCTGACTCACCGCACTGTGCCGCTGGATTGCCAAGGCAGCTGAAGATGATGTCCTGGACGGCAGTTTAGGCTGCAGACTTTGACTTTTCTTGATTGACTCATTGACTCCTGGACTTCTATCTGACCTGTTTGTTCCCGGATTGCTGAGACCTGCTGTTCCACAGCTTTGACTCCAGCTTTATCAAGTCTTTGTTACTCTCTTTGTACGTGGATTGCAGACACTTGTGATTCTGCGGCTCTGACCCAATGCTTTGGATATTGTTATTCTCTTGGCCCCTGGTACTTCTGATGACCTCCTATTGTAGACCTTTGCCTTTTTGCCTTTTACCAGGCTATGTTTGCTACTACTACATCACCGCTGTCAATCTGGGACTACTCCTGGTGAGTGTAATATTCAGATTCACTGCGGGAAAATGCATAACTCCTTGCAGGAGCCATAGGGCGAATAATGCATAATCTCTCAATCTCCACACCCTGCACCAATCAGATTATGGCTTAGAGGACCCACCCCTGCACCATCATCGTAACGGTGACTCTCCATGCTTTCCCCTTCTGAAGCTAATTATCATACCTAATCATCAACTCATTCTCACTCATGGCTTAGTAATCTGTAGTTTACAATCATCCCGCCCTTGCAAGATATAGAAATCATCTCCCCATGCACTGACTTCCTGGTGAGCTTGTGATGGATATGTGTTTATAGCCAGCAGCCAATCAGAAGAGGCAGATCTGCAGCTGGAAGGAGAGAGCAGCAGCTTGAACCAATAAAAAGACAGGGGGTGTGTCTCAAACTACCTTAGACTCCCTGTAGGATCTGGCGCTAAGCTGTAGTCACAGACAACAGCTCTGTACTGATGGAATTGAGCTAAAAAGCCGCTATGGAGCAAGATCTGAAGAAAATAAATAGCAGGTAACCATCCTCTGTAGGTACTGACTTACATATCATTTTTGAGCTCTTGACTGGACCATTGCTTTAATTCTTCAAAGGTCTAGACATGTCTACATCTTCTGTAAATGCTGGTGTAATCTTAGCTACTTAGGCCGTAAGCAACATCTCCATCCACATTATGAGACTTCTGTATTCTCACCACGATCATGTTCCTTTAGTCTGAATGGTATTGCTCTTGTTAGAGCAGCAGTTTGTTGTTTCAGAGCTGCTCTTACTACTCTGAGTGCAAGGTGTTGCCACCACTTTTTTCAGCGTTATAATGAACTGTCCTTGGTCAGCTATCAACCCACTTGAAAACAAATATACACAGGTCAAGGTTCAATATATTGCACTCACTGGTAACAAGTAATTACCAACCACCATGGACAAAACTGGGTCCATTAGAGGCATTTTTCAGGACGGAACCTCTGCAAGGCATAGGACAGGGGGCAGCAACTGAGTTTCTACTCTATATACACACATTTGCATTACCAGCATTCAAACTGGAGGAGACTTGCGATCAAGACAGTATCAAAGTCTATCTGAGGTTATGTTCTTTATTTGGGGGTTGTTTTGTATGGTATATGTTGGTAAAAAATGAATGAAAAAGTTATATTAATAAAAAAGCAACATTTTAATGGGTCTAATATTCAGTGATTTTACTGCTAGGATCCCAAAAAGGCCGCCGTGGCCATCTTCCTTGAAGATCCAGCGTCAAATCTCGCACAGTGCATCATGGCGTCATCATACGTCACCGTGCACGAGATTTCAAGCGGGATCTTCAAGCAAGATGGCCAGTGTAGTCTCTTCGCACTCAAATGGATGAGGTGAGTATGTTTTTTACTGACGTTTCAGGGAAAAATTGATTTGTTACCATGAAGCCCGAGGAAAACATGGTTTCAGAGACGGACCCGTCATGGGTATTTTACAGATAATACAACCAGATCTGTTCATAACTGATGCATGCGGTTGTATTATCAGATTAATAACAGAATCGTTTTTACTGATCCATGGCAGATCCAGCAAAAAAGCAGATATAAAAGTAGCCCAACCTGTTGGCAAGAGTGATTTGAACCTGGTTTTATTGCCAGCGAGGTAATACCAGTGTGCACTATTAGTAGCACCATCAGGTTATCTGTGCACAAGAGCTGACACCTACTAAAGCCTCATTCACACGTCCGTGCTCAAATCCATGAAAATGTAGTCAGTCTCCGTGAAGATGTCCTTGAAGGATGTGTGTGGTCCATGTATCTGTTTTTTGCTGTCCATGTGTCATCCGTGTTTCACGGACACTGTGCATCCGAAAAATAATTTTCAAAGCCTCTCTTCCTATTGATACGTGAAACACAGGTGAACCACGGATGGCATCTGTGTTGCATCTGTGGTTTTCACGGACCCATAGACTATAATGGGCATGATGGACAAAATAGACATGCTTTCATGCTACAACCACGGACCAAGGTAAAACAAGGATGTGTGAATATAGACATTAAAATGAATCGGAGTATGTGCTGTCCATGGTCATGGAGAACATGATGTCTGTGGAGAACAAGAACAGTACATGTGTGTGGAACACTGACTTGTGAATGAGGCTAGCCTTTGCCCCATCCTAAAAATGTTGTGCTAAATTCTTCCAACCCTACATATGTAGGGTGTATCCATAGGATGTAAACATATGGGGTTTGGCAGCTCACCTCCAGTGGGTGCACAGGATTCAGGACGCTTCAGCTTGGCAGATTATCCAATAAAAGGCAAATCCAGCACTCCAATGAAATGTAATAAAATGTAGCGTTTATTCCAAACTAAAATCAATACTTTAAATCCAAGTGCAAAAACAGAACACATCTGACGCTTTTCCGACTCCTCCCGGTCCTTAGTCATACATACATATCTATCTATGACTAAGACCTGGAGGAGTTGGAAACGCGTCAGTGGTGTCAACAGTATCAAATATAGAATAAACGCTAGATTTTATTACATTTCATTGGAGTGCTGGATTTGCCTTTTATTGGATATCGTTAGGATATAAAGGTCTGAAAGGTGAGTGGACCCACCTCTGGAATCTCCAACTAAAGATGAGGACTCCCTTGTCCTCTATTTTACATTAAAAGCCATTATACATCCATGCACGTGTGTGACTCCCTCCTCGTGGACTGGGAACTCCAGAAATATCCATGTCCGTGGTCAGAATATCAATCAGAACCACAACATGAGGGGCTGCACACAACGAGACACAATACCATCCAGTGCGCCATCCTTTCACAGATGTTCTAGTGAGCTGGAAATCCTCTTTTGTAAAATGGTTAATAGTTAGAGTAATGCCGTGGGCTCCTATGACTAGTTTTGAAGAAAGGCAGGGACACAAACAAGGCTTTTCAACACTGTCTATTGCATGTTCCAGCCAACGTTCAGTTCACTTACAGCTGGATCGCAGCCGGGTCAGGTAATCAGTTCAGAGGCTTCACACGTGCCTTGCAGGGTGGGACTGCAGACTCCCACACAACAGACATACCCGGCCTTATGCTGCTGACTTTTAAACCATAATCGTGGACATGAGCCACGTATAAAACTTGGAGTGGACCCGGAGCAAGCACCCATCCATCTCTTTGCTTATTCCCAGTAAAAGCCAGGCCCGGATTAGCTGAAACCAGGCATGCTATTTAACAAGAGCGTCCACTATCTAATCTAGTGGACGCACAAGCTATCGACTTTTACTCCACCAAGGCCGGGTACCTTGGTGGCACGTCTCAGGTGAACCACAGCAGACCTCAATATGCATCTCCTTAACAGATTTCTTGCCCCATTCTGGGAGATACATACCGTCCTTCATATATGAGCCCTGTCACTGCCTCACATAACGTTCATTATTTGGTCCATATTTCAGTAAAACAACCCCTGCACTTTTTGGCTGTGATTCTCAATCTCATGATGAGAATTTGATACAATAAATTCCGTGAATTGTTATTTTTGTCCTTTTTCTCCAAATGTGTTAACTTGTAATATTGCAAAATAATCAAGAAGGGATGACTGTCCCGTGGGCTTCATAACTATGCACTGACATGTCACACTACTGGGCAGTATAATGGCACGTACTGGATCAATGTGAGACCATGTAGTGATTCTGCAATACTATGGACATATGGTGTTCAGTGCCATTTATAATACTAGGGTCTTCTTAGGTGGTATAGGGGCGTTTGGGCCCCTGTTACCCTCCTCAGGCATCAGGGTCTGGGTGCAACTGCTACCTGTGCACCACAACTACACCCTTGATTATAGTTGCTGCTTGTGGAATCATCAAACATGTCACTAGGGAATGACCAAGTGCTGAGGGGCATAGTGCATAAAAGTCGCCAACGCTCTGCTGACTCCATAACTGCAGAGCCCAAACCTCCTCTGGCATCAACATCAGAGGAGCTTTAAAGCATGGGTCTCCATGACTCAGCAGTTGCATGCAAGTCTTACATCACCAATGTTGTAGAAATGTCCTTGTGTCCGAAGCACATATCCAAGCTTCGCTAAAAGTGCATGAAAGTACGCCAACCACAAAGAATTTCTCCCGTGCTTAAAAGCATGTGTATCAAGCTCCTTTTGTGTAAGGAAAGGCCACACTCCTCCAGAGTCAGACAAGATGCTCCATGCTTAGAGATCTGGTGCGCACTGTCCCCGCCCAGACCCTTTTCTTTATTTAAATAGACAAAAAGGAGTTACAATAGGAAGGGGCAGGCCCAACACCTGACCACTTCCTTCATGTACAGTACAATCATACAGGAAGTGATGACACACAGGAAGTAACCACCCCATGTCTCCAATTACCACTGGCGTGACCCTTAGTTCACTAGGATTCTGTTATGTACAGGAATTGCACCATTATCTCCAGCGGTTGATCAGATGCACTGGAAACAATAAACGCACGTTCCTTTTTTGTATATTGTTCTCTTAATAAATGCGTCCACGCCAAGCCAAAAAATCCGCTCTTTGGGCGGGGGCCCTAGCTGGCGCACATACATTTCCCAAGAAAACACTGCTCTGCAGCACATCAGTCTCCCCCGGCCTACAGCCCAGTGCATAGCACATAGACTGATTGCCAGCGGAGATCTCTGCGCCCGGCAGCTGATTGTTCTCTACATCCACAGTAAGATATCCACTCCAATGGTTTACACACTGAGAGACATGATGACAATACATAACAAATTAAAAACACATCCTAATAAAATTTCCACATCACCAAGCACAATGCCAACTGTCCAAATGAGTGGTATAAAGCACACCACCACTGGACTCTGGAGCAGTGGAAACATCTTACGTGGAGTGATGAATCCCACTTCTCTATCTGAAAGTCTGGGTTTGACGAAAGCAGTCAGGCAAATACTATGCTTCTGGCTTTGGACCAATTGTAAAGTTTGGTGGAGAAGAGATAATGCTATGGGGTGTTTCTCATGGGTTGGCTTTGGCCGTTCAAGTTAAGGTAAATCTTAATGCTTCAGCATTTAAAGACATTGTGGACAATTGTAAGCTTTCAACTGCTGGAACAGTTTAGGGAAGATCCTTCTCTGTTCCAGCATGGCTGTGCTCCAGGGCACAAAGCAAGCTCTAAAAAGGCACAGTTGGGGGAGTCTGGTGTGGAAGACCTTGACTGGCCTCAACCCCATCTAACAACTTTAGGATTGACTAGAATGGAGACTGTGAACCAGGCCCTCTCCTCCAGCATCAGTGTCTGTCCTCACAATGTTCTTCTGGATGAATGGGAAAAAATTTCCACAGATTTCACAATTTTGTAGAAGGCCTTCCAGAAGAGTGGAAGCTGTTTTATCTACAAAGGGAAAGACTGACTTCATATTAATGTCTATGGATATAGAATGGGATGTCATAAAAATTCCTGTAGGTGTCCAAATTCTTGTGCCCATAGAGTGTATATAAGATGTCATATATAAAAAATATTCATAATCACACAGTCTATGGTGTTAAGAGATGGAGAGAAGAATATGGAGAAGACTGCTGCCTAATAGGGGGTTCCTCAAGCAATCATGTCTGAGTCACCAAAATGGAAGATATTGACTGTGCAGCTTGAACCTCTTCAGGTTCACAGATATACTGTATGTACAGTGGCCACTCAAGTTACAATATTAATCGGTTCCAGGACGACCATTGTATGTTGAAACCATTGGAGTGATTGGTTCCAAAGCACCAAAATGTCATCCAAGATTACAGAAAATGAAGATTCAAGAAAAATAAGTCCTTACATATATCAGTCAGGATTTGCTACTAACTAGCAACTAATACAACTATTTTACCAGAGAAGTGGCCTTGATTGGTTAGATCTGAGTCTGAGACTTTGTAGGTTTATTTTAGTTTCAACTTACGATGGGTCAGAAAAGACCATATGTTGAAAATATTGTATCTTGAGGGATCACTGTATATCTAAAAAAACCTGTATATTTTCCATGTCAAAGGTCAAGATATGTTTTTGTCAGCAGGTCTCTCAGAAATCGAGGAAATGTCAAAGATGAGAATTTCTAATAAAAAAGGGCGGGGGATTCATTGATGTAAGAAACCAATTCTCCTTAAAATGAGGCTTAGTCCTAAGTAAACATTTGGGGAGTCTCTCAGTAACAAGGTCTACCACAGCCGCTACTGTGACCTCACTACCCTCAGCCGTTAGCATAGATATTTACATAGCAAGAAAGCATTAACCTTAACTTGAGCATCCAAAAATGTTCCAGTCCATTAAGAACTTTTCCAGCTCAGCAGCTGACACCATGCTTGTAGATTACAGATATTTGGACTTTTCAAGCCAGGTGCAATACAAAAACATTGAAACTTGGCATATTAGGTGCATTCACAGGAAATATTTCGTGTTTTTTTTTTCTTCTTGGAAATGGCCAAAAAATACTTCTTTAGAGATTGGTATCATGGTTGTGGTCATTGGTTCTGGAATCATTTCCAGGTGGTAGAAGGTATTTCACATAGTAGGTGCAGGGTGGCCTCCAGCAGTGCTTCTGTCGTGTGCCCCTGTTGTTGGTGAGGTGCGGCTGGGGAGGCAATTTTGGCAGTGAATATATATAAATAATGTATTGTATAATGTATACTAATAGGTTTTCTCTCTCATTTCTAACAACCTATCTATAATTTGTAAATTGACTTTCCTTTATTTAAAGGGGACTTGTCGCCTCTCCTGACATGTCTGTTTTAGCAACTACTTGCAATCTTCATGTAATAACTATTCTGGAGCATCTATTCTTATGACTCTATGTTGTGCCATTCCTTTATTACTCCTGCTAGAAGTTATGAATGAATTGCTAGCAGTCTGCAGTAACGGAACAGAGGGGAGGTAACCAGTTAGGGGTGTGTACCTGCACAGTCTGAAAATGTCCCCCAACTGGTTACCTCCCCTCTGTACCCTTACTGCAGACTGCTAGCAATTCATGCATAACTTTTAGCAGAAATAATAAAGGACACAACACAACCCAGAGTCGTAAGAATAGATGCTCCAGAATTGATATTTTGTTGGGGAATGCAAGTACAGTACTTAGTAAACCTGACATGTCAGGAGAGGAGACAGGTCCATTTTAAAGGAGGATTCCAGGTAACACCGATATGCTATGTTAAAGGTATTATCTCATGATTAATGTCAAAAATGGAAATCATCAGTACATGACAATCTCTTTCTAACAAAGCCAGAACCAGCCCTGTAAAATCATACAAATACTTCCTGTCCGTTGTTCTCAATGGTGCTATCGCAGCGAGTCCCAATAATGATGTGGGTTCAATTTACTTAAAGGGAACCTGTCACCGGGATTTTGTGTACAGAGCTGAGCACATGGGCTGCTAGATGGCAGCTAGCACGTCCGCAATATCCAGTCCCCATAGCTCTGTGTGCTTTTATTGTGTAAAAAAATACATTTGATACATATGCAAATTAACCGGAGATGAGTCCTGTTCCTGGACTTATCTCAGGGACCGGACTCATCTCAGGTTCATTTGCATATGTATCAAATCGTTTTTTTTTACACAATAAAAGCACACAGAGCTATGGGGACTGGATATTGCGGATGTGCTAGCTGCCATCTAGCAACCCATGTGCTCAGCTCTGTACACAAAATCCCGGTGACAGGTTCCCTTTAAGTCAAAATATATATAGAAAAAGACCGCGCGTTATTTCCCCAACAACCTTCCAAGGAATTATCAACTCTTTTCTCCTATTCTTACTCGAACATTGGGTTTCACAGATGTCCCATCCTTTCAGTCATCCTGTGAAATATCAGAAACAGGCACCGATAGTGAAGCACCGTCTACGCAGATTCAGCCGCAACCGGTATGTATACTCACAAGCGCTGAAGCAATGCAGGCACATCAGGTGAGTATAAACTTTCCTCCTTCTCCTCTTCCTTTTTCCTCACTCTTTCAGCACTCTAGGGGATATTAAAAATGCTTCCCCATAGTGAGGTACCATCAACAACCATTCACAAATAAATATTTATTATACTCACAAACACTGGTTTAAAATCAGCATCAAACAATAAAACTCCCACGTTCACGTACAGCCCGCGTTCAAGTACGTGAACGCGGGCTGTACGTGAACGCGGGAGTTTTATTGTTTGATGCTGATTTTAAACCAGTGTTTGTGAGTATAATAAAGAGGAGAAGGAGGAAAGTTTATACCTACCTGATGTGCCTGCATTGCTTCGGCGCTTGTGAGTATTTATACCGGTTGCGGCAGAACCAGCCCTGTACCTCACATGGATCCAGTGATCTCCCCTTTTATTTCTCCAATTGCGCTGCTCGATTTATTTCATGTTCGCAGTTCATTGGGTGTGTCCTTTCTTGAGCATTGTGTCCTTTCTGCTGCAGTTCTATACCTGTCAGGGGGTATGTCCTAAGTCCATTTTGCTGCAGCTCTCTCCCTGTAACTGTCACAACTTTTAACAGATAGGACTGGTAAAGAAAGTAAAGAAAAGCAGGTGACGCTATACAGATACACCAGCTTGAACAACTCAAGTGGCTATACTAAACTTTTAATTACGTTGATCATTTTTCATGGGACAAACCCTTAGAGCCCTGTAAGGAGCAGGAGAACGGTAAGGACGGATTCTGCAGATAACTGAGACCTAACTGAGCCCGAACGGAGCCTAAAGACCCCATAGACTATAATGGGGTCCGTTCGGTGTCCGCTCAGAACATGATTTTTGAGCGGAGACGAAGTGCCTGCTGTTGAGCTGACCATTGAAAAAATGATGGGCAAGTGCCTGCTGCTGAGCTGACCCTGTAAAATATTGAATGTGAGGGCATGCAGGTGAACTGACTGTATTCTGACTCCGATTGTTGTAATAGCGATTTATCCCTAGTGAGACCTCTATGCCTGGCCTGTATAAGCAGATATAATCACTGCGGACAATCTTTATCAGATAGCTTGAACTCACCAACACCGTGTTTATCCGTGTAAGTTGCTTTATTCTGAAAACAGGGACAGCAAAACAGATGGATTCTGGTATTGTGCGGTCAAAAGATGATGCTTTCATTGGCGTACATGAGAATACATGTGTCCCTGTACATGTGGCTGAAGCAGCATGGAAGATACAGGAAGTGAAGTACACAGAAGAAGGGTGGAGCATTGAAAGGAAGTGAGTCATAGATGTAAAAGAAAAGAACAAGAAAAACAAGTGCATTACCAAAACCGGCCACTAGATGGGAGCATATAACCAACTATAAAAACGCTGCATAGGAATGGGTCAATGATTCACTATCTAAATTCCATATACATTTTAACTGTGTAGCAGCACAGACCCTGTAAAATATTGTAGTTGAGGGCCTGCAGGTGAGCTGATCCTCTAAAATATTGTAGGTGAGGGTCTGCAGGTGAGCTGACCCTCTCAAATATTGTGGGTGAGGGGCTGCAGGTGAGCTGACCCTCTCAAATACTGTAGGTAAGGGCCTGCAGGTGAGCTGACCCTCCCTGACCCTCCCTGAAGAGGGATATGAGGAGATCTTGTGCACTGATTCCCAAACTCTTCAGCATCCACAGTCAGAAGTAGATGGCGGAGGGGAATGGCAATTAGTGTTTCATGAGGTGGATGATGCGGATGAGACACAGTTGTCAATAAGTGAGGGTCTTGTTAGGTCAACAACACAAGTCAGGAGGAGGATGACCTGAGTGAAGAAGTGGAAGAGGAGGTGGTGGACGATGACATCACTGACCTAACCTGGGAAGGTGGCAAGCCAGGAGAGGACAGCAGTACAGAGGGGGAGGGATCCACAGCACCGTAACAGGCTGGAAGAGGTTGTGGGATGGCCCAAGGGAAAAGGCGGGCCACACTAAATAGGCCCGCGTACAGATGTCCTTAACCCAGGCCTTTAAACGTAAGCGCAAATACCCAGCCACCCACCCACAGGCCATAGCACTAAATGCGCACCTTTACAAATTGCTGGCCCTGGAAATGTTGCCATTTAGGCCTGTGGACACTGAGGCTTTCCTCAGCCTCATGGCGGCAGACGTCCCTCGTTACTTAGTCCCCAGCTGCCACTATTTTTCTCGGTGTGCCGTCCCCGCATTACACCAGCAATTGTGTCCCATTACATCACCAGTACCCTGACCAACACAGTTATTGGGAAGGTCCACTTAACGACTGACACACAGAAGTGCTTTTGGCCAGGGACGCTACATTTCCGTGATGGCAAACTGGGTGAACCTTGTGGAGGCCGGTAGCTAGTCGTACCCTGGGATGGCACAGGTGCTACCAAAGCCAAGGATTGCGGGCCCCCATTCCATCATGGTTTTTTTCACCACCACCTACATTAGTTGTAGCAAACCCCCCATCTCCTACTCCACTTCCACCTTTGAATTCTCATCTTGCAGCACCAGTCAGCCATCAGTTAGTAGCTGGAAGCAGTGTAGCACTGCAGTGGGGAAGCGGCAACAGCCCATGCTGAAACTCATTTGCTTAGGTGACAAACAGCATACCCCTGCAGAGCTGTGGCAGGGTATTAGGGACCAGACTGAGCTGTGTCTGATAATGGCCGTTACTTGTTAGCAGCATTGGAGCTTGGCAAGCTCACACACATGGCAATCATACAGCATATATGTCCCATGTACAACAAACATCCCAAACGTATACATTAATATAACTAAAAACATAACACACGAGAGTGGAGGTAAACAATGGTGTGGCCTGTTAATTAACTCATAAACAACCAAATAACCATAACATATTTTACAACTATAAACCATAATAACAATAATAATACCAACAATAATACAACCACAAACCATAATAATAATAGAACAGAATGTCATTGCGGATAAATTTACAGCTGACAACGCTGGCGGCAGAGTACGTAGTTCCTTGTGCAACCCAGGGTGGGAGATCAGGGGAACACACAGCAGTTCCAACAGAGGCAGGACAACACTCTCCAAGGCCTGGAACAGTTTCATGACACCCCGCCAGCACCCTCACCTTGATGCGCGGCCTAGTCACTAGGCGGGAAACATTTTGGAAGATGGTGAAGGAGTACATAGCAGACCGTGTCAGTGTCCTCAGTGATCCCTCTGTGCCTTACAACTATTGGGTGTCCAAGCTGGACACGTGGCACAAACTGCCACTCTACACCTCAGAGGTGCTGGCCTGCCCTGCCGCCAGCGTTTTGTGAGAGCAGGTATTTAGTGTTGCTGGGGGCATAATAACTGATAAGCGTATCCGTCTGTCAACTGAAAATGCTGACAGGTTGACTGTTATAAAAATGAACAAGGCCTGGATTGTCCCTGACTTCTGTACTCTTCCTCCTCCTCCATCATATCAACATGCTTTTTAGGCTGCCCTCGCTCATAATGTTTTAGAGGCTCAGCTCACCTGCAGGCCCCCTTACATATAATGTTTTAGAGGGTCAGCTCACCTGCAGGCTCTCACATATAATGTTTTACAGGGTCAGCTCACTTGCAGGCCCCCACATATAATGTTTTACTGGGTCAGCTCACCTGCAGGCCCTCACATATAATGTTTTACAGGGTCAGCTGACCTGTCGGCCCTCACATATAATATATAATGTTTTAGAGGGTCAGCTGACTTGAAGGCACTCGCAAATGATGTTTTAGAGGGTCAGCTGACCCGAAGGCACTCACAAATGATGTTTTAGAGGGTCAGCTGACCGGAAGGCCCTTCCAAATAATGTTTTTGAGGGTTAGCACACCTGGAGGCCCTCAGCTACATTCTTTTATTCAGTTTCATCGCGCCCAGGGCCACGGCCTCTGCACGCACCATCAGCATCACGGCCATTTCCACAGCCCGTACTGGCCGCCTTCTTAATATTAAATGTTATATATGCTTAAAAGTATGTCAAAAGTACAGTAGCATAGGATTTGTTAGTGTATGCGCCAATAAATTAAAAAAGGAATTTGCATGCGCACACATTACACAGGAGATGCACCCCTGATAATGTCACAGACTAGCATACACCGTCTACGGATAAAGTACAGTATATGTCAGTGATTTGTATTAAACGCACACACAGTAGATGTAGCACAAATTGCTCTACAGACACTGTTTTCGGATGCAGGACAGTATATGTTGCAGAAACACACAGATTATGAACACTATATTAGGCCCAGATTATTGGAATTTGTAATACAGACACTGTTTGCAGATGTTGTACAGTATTTGTCACAAGGTATAAAATAAAAATATCTTGCTGCTGTCAAACACACACAATAGTCCTTAAAAGGATTTGGGGTCTTTGAAAAGCTTTTGGTAGTAAAAACAGCAAATGTCTCTCCCTGCACTGCAGGAGGTAAATAGATTGCTGCCCTAAAACACACACACAGCAGTCCTTAAAAGGACTTTTGGGTCTTGGAAAAGCTTTCTCAGAATAAAAACTGTGAAAATCGCTCCCTACACTGTCTTTTCCTTCCTATGATCTGCTCTCCCTGTCTACGTCTAAGCCGAACATGCGTCATTGGGTGCTATATAGATGATGTGTTCCGGCCAACATGGCTACTATCATTACAGTGAGGGCAGTACTTACCTGCAACTTTTTTTGGCTGCTTAAAACCCAGGAAACATGCAAGGCGTAGACTCGAGCATTGCGTTCGAGCACATGTGGTACATGGTCGAGTACCGCCATGTGCCGAGCATAGCGATGCTCGAGCCGAACCGATATTCGACCGAGCATGCTCGCTCATCACTAGTGGGGACACGAACCCCAGAAGGAAGTGAGACTCAGATTTCTACACGTTTTCATAAGCATTAACGTCATTTACTTTTTTTTTAAGAATTACCCTTTGTAAAACTGTCCACTGTTCCTGCTGTGGCCACGTCCTGAGGAAGTCTATTCCACAGATTCACAGTTATCACAGTAAGAATCTTTGATGCTTCTGGAGACTGAACTTTTTCTTCTCCAGTCGGAGGCAGTGCCCCCTTGTCTTTTGTGCGCATTTTACATGGAACAGTTTTTCACAGTATTTTTTGTACGGACCATTTCTACATTTATATATTTGTATAGGTTAATCATGTCCCCCCTTAGATGTCTCTTCTCAAGACTAAATAAATTCAATTATTTTAATATTTTTTCATAACTAAGGCCCTCTTATTCCCCTTATCAGTTTAGTCGCTCTCCTCTGTACTTTTTCCAGCTGCTGAGCGTCCTTTTTATGGACTGGTGCCCAGAACTGAACTGCATATTCCAGATGAGGCCGCACCAACGCCTTGTAAAGTGGTAATATTACATCCCGGCCCCTTGGGTCCATGCCTCGTTTAATGCATGACAATACCTGATGACACGCTCCCACACTCACATCGTGCTGCTGACTGTGCTGAAGGCCGATTCCCGGGCCTTCAGCGCTCCTCCCACAGCCAGCAGCGCGATGTGCGGCCAGCAGGGGGAGCGCCTGATCTCTGAAGAACAGTGAAGCAGGGAGCGGAAAGGTCTCCCTGCTTAAATCTGTAAACGAACAGCCCGGCAGTGACAAGAACAGCCGGGCGAGTGCGCTCCCCCTGTGCTGCGCCCCCTCATGTTTGAAGAGCTCTCTGACGGGACCTGGCATTCTCACTGTACTTCATGCTGGGCCTGTCAGAGCACTCCTATATGGTGTGAGTGCAGCGGGCCCCCTCACCCCGCCAGGCCCTCTGCAACCGCGATCGTTAAGCCCCTGGATAGATAGATAGATAGATAGATAGATAGATAGATAGATAGATAGATAGCATATGCTCACTTGGTGGTGAAAGAAAAGGCAATAAGATATTGTTCCTCTAATAAAACTCATGAAAACATCTAGGAGAACCGTTTAATCTAGTACTCTATGGGTGCACCAACTCTCTGACCCCCATGGCCATTTTCCTTTATGATAGGTCAGATTACACCACAAGGCTTCTTTATCATACGGCTTAAATGGTCATGTGTGGACCCAAGTGATGAATGTCCTCCAGGAACAAGGCTTGATAATTAGAAAGGATGTGTTACCTGGGTTAATTTGGTTTCTGAAGCTCACAGAACCATTATTTCTCGTTGTATTTACATGCCGGTAACATCTGTATAATCTGACCATATGTGCTGTGATGCAGAACCCTACTTTTATGTAACTCCACATCTGGCTTCACTGTTTGATTGCCTTGTAAACATGGAGAATGAAAATCTGAAATATATCTATCCCCCTGTAGTCATCTGGCCTGAATTTGACTACCATTTGAAGTCATATATTACGGACTCCTCCTTGACTTTTTCCCCCCTTGGCTCTCCTGGTGACCATCCTCAGTGTATCGAGGTATCGAGAATAGAAACAGATGAGAGGAAATGTGTTTCAATTTCCTCAATTGTACTTTATTTCTCGTCTAAAGTTTCCAGTTTTGTGTACATTAGCAGCTCGACGCTGACATGGAAATAAAATGTAATAAACTATTTTTCTGCTGAAACATTTTCTTTGTCTAGTATTTGTAAGGGGGCAGCCATTTTGAAAGGAAAAATTCTGACTGTATTCTTTGCTATTAGGTTTTTATTCACAGATGTTTGAAAACACTTTGGTTGCTAGGCAGCAACTTGCATAGCAACTGACTGTATTTGAGTCAACATCCAGAGAATATCCATTCAAATGAATACTGGAACTTTTGAAAACCGGTCTCATCATTTTTAATGGAGGCAAACTTGTCAGTGTATTTGTTTTCAGCCACATATCCAGCTCTTTTATTGTTACTGACAGTGAGTGTGGACGCACTGTGCTTGACTTTGGGTGTTATCCTGGTGGTCCTCTGGTATTTACCTCATTAATCACTATACATGGATCTGGAGTTTGCTGCAGGGGATCTACCAGGCTGCTAGCTCTTGGAATAGTCTCAACTTAGTTGGCTGCTGACCCACTGGGCTCAGAATCTCCAGTGCGAAGCACCATGGAATTGGGCAATACTCAAAGTCAGTAAACAGGCAGAGGTCAGGGAGGGCAGAAATCATGCTAATCCATAAAACAAGTCTGAGGTCAGGGTGGACAGAGACTCAATACAGAAAACAGACGTAGGTTAGGGTAGGCAACAGAGAGTCAGAGTCAGTAAACAGGCATTGGTCAGTACACTGGCAGACAGAAAACTAGCAACTAGAAAACCTAAAGCTCAGACACCCTCCTCCAGGGGAAGGTGCCTTAGATAACCCGAAATGTGCAGCCACTGGCTAAAGAATACTAGTGCATCTGCATGCTGGCCCTTTAAGAAAATTCATGCCAGATCAAAGCCATTTAGAATTGATTCACTAAATCTACTGGAAATACATTTAAGAATCCTCATCATATAAAAGAAGAAAAACTTTCAGGATATGGAAGAAGATAATATACAAAGGACACAATGAGCAACTGATTCCTGCTAAGCCCTGCCGCCATGTGTTACCCCTAGATTTACATACTGCGCATTGCTTTATAAAGTGCCCCATGCGCAGCTGAAGGAAGTTCATAGACCCAATGTGGACATAAATCAATAGTGTCGTAAAAAGAAAATGAAAAGAAGCTGTAACGATACCGGTGTGGCACCAATGGATCAGACAAATCTGTAGTCATGGGCAGTCTAACATCAAGCAGCTCAGGGTCAGTACAGAAATCAGGCAGACGTTAGATCAGGCAGATAAGGGTTTATCCAGGAAACAGGCAGAAGCTGGTACACGGACAGACAGACAGAAAGAAAAGGCAAAACTTTGCAGGAATCTAGCTAGCAGAACTGTTTGCTCAGGCACCCTGCCACAGGGGAAGCTGCACTAAGTACCCCTAGTCGGCCAGCCATTGGCTGAGGAAGATTGTAGCCAGATGGTCCACATCGGCACCGCAAAATCAGGCCTCAATCTGCATGGAGAAGAGAAACTCTAGCAGTGCTACATCTGCAGCTGGGCCCACCAGATACAAGAAGAGAAAGACACTTGCGGTTCCACCAAAGCTCAAGAGCAGGAGAGTGGATAAGCAGAGCGGTGGCAGTTCCCACTGCAGGAAGTGTAGGGGGCACAGACTGCAGCCATAGCAGGGAACTTGTACGTTTGTGTAAATTGTGGCAAGGTATCCAAATGGTGCATACTCCATGATACACTAGGTCAGTGTTGGCGAACCTATGGCACGGGTGCCAGAGGCGGCACTCAGAGCCCTCTCTGTGGGCACCCGCACCCTGGAAAATGTCTATGGTGTGCTAGTCTGCCTTAGACTTTTCCTGGCATTCATCAGCGCAGGGCGCGCTATGAACAGCGCAGGCAGCGCACTGAATGTAGGCAGGCTATTATAGCTAAATGATAAAGTACATGGAAGATATACTGTACTGGTATTCAGGTTACATTGCCGTATTGGCACTTTGAGATAAGTAAGTGGGTTGTAGTTTGGGCACTCGGTCTCTAAAAGGTTCGCCAACCACTGCACTAGGTACATCTCACTGCATATGAGACACGTGTACACCATCTCATGGCTGTCATACAGATATGTCGTGTTATGTGCCAAGAAATAGTTTATCCTCCTGCTACATCATCCGTTTTTTTATGACGCATGGCTTAACCTGGTCCTCAAAATACAGTAGAAGTTGGACATGGAGGGTAGAATCCAGACACAGAGGTTGCACACACTTGGCATCCCTAGATGTGGGCAGCACCATTCAGTAGCTCACATCAAAAGGAAGATGTTGTGTTTTCTCCCGTAGTCCTGGAAGTCCTCCACTTCCAGATTGCTGTCTAGTAGAGCATGGAAGCCCTGCACAACCATGGAGGGAAATGTGGCTGCTCTCAGAGGAGTCTCACATCCACTTATTGCCCCCTTTGAAATAAACATGCGTATTACTGTGCAGTGGCGACAAACACGACTCCACTGGCTTTAACTGAACTTTACTGAAGTCTCACGTTTTGATCAAACAAGCAAACGTATAAAAGTAAAAACAGTTGTAAAGAATAGCTTTTCAGTCAAATGCTGCATAAGGTCTACCAGGCAGTGAGGGTCCCTCTTCAGCAGCGTGCCTGCGGGCCGGGAGACTCCCTCTCCGTCCAAGCGTGTTCTAAGACCTCACCTGCCGACTGTCTCTCTATCACAGTCCTTTGCACTGGGGCACTCGGCGATTCCTTTGTACTCCTTCCTCTGGAGTTCTCATAGACTCTATTCTGTGTGAGGAGCATCACACCACAACACATGCATGATTGACCGAGCAAAGTGTGCTTAGTCTAGCTATTGGCTAAATCAGCATAAGGGCCCATTCACATGATCGTATATCTTCTGTCCGCATCCATTCAGCAATTTTGCAGGTCGGACGCGGACCCATTCATTTCAATAGGTCTGCAAAAGATGCGTACAGCTGTCCGCATCCGTACATCAGTTCCGTGGCCTCGTAAAAAAATAGAATATGTCATATTCTTGCCTGTATTTGCGGACGAGAATAGGCATTTCTATCCTGGAGAAGGATGTTCTGTTCTGCAAAACGCGGAAGGCACACAGCCGGTATCCATGTTTTGTGCCTTCGCAATTTGCGGTCCGCAAAAACAGATAGGGTCATGTAAATGAGCCCTTAGGCTGATGGCTATCACATGGGTATGGCCAGGTTTAGGCCTCATTCACATGATCGAATTAGAGACTTATGGGCCCATACTTTACCTCCCTGTGCCTTTCATATACACAGATATTTAAGAAATAGCGCCACTCCAGTCCATGGGCTGTGCGTGGTAATGCAGCTTATCCCTTGTGATGGGGCTGGCCTGCAATAACAAACACAACTCATGAACACATTTTAACCAGTTTCTGGAAAAAGTCTGAACTATTTTCTGATCTGGAATTTTTTGGTGGGATTATATTTTTTATATATGGGGCAGATCTGGTTTAAAAAAAAAAAAGCATTACTAGCCTCACCAATCCGCTGCTGTCAACACTTAGGGCTCATTAGGATGACCGTATCCGTTTTTATGGCCTGCAAATTGCAGATCCGCAAAACACGGATACCGGTTTCACATTTTACGGAAAGGCCAGCCCTATGATAGAAATGCCTATTCTTGTCCACTATCTTTTTTTGCGGGGGCACGGACAGACGTATGGATGCAGACAGCATCTTTTGTGGCCCCATTGAAATAAATGAGTCCACATCCGTTTTGCAAAATTGCGTAATGGTTGCGGACTCAAATATGCAGTTGTGTGAATGGCCCCCTACTGACCCCTGAAGCCTGCTTAGCCAATGTGGCTAGTGACTGGCTGAGCAGGTTTCTCCTGCCATTTCCTGTGAGTTGACTCAGGGCCAGGAAGTAGAGACTACTGGTAACTGTTGGGACAGTAGAGTTGGGAAATCGGTGAGTTAAGTAGTGTTTTTTGTTTTTTTTCAACCCATTCCACAACCACTTGTATATATTTTTCCCCTATGCGACCCCTTTCCCTCTTAGCCTGCTTTCCTGCTTGCCCCATGTTGTTCTCACATCTGCCTATTCCATTGCCTTACTTATAGGAGCTATCCCTCAAATTTAAGTGTTGCTTGCTTGCCTTTCTGTGGGTGGGAAGCAGCTCATCAAGCAGCGGTATTTCCCAGGACGCATCGCAATTATCTCTTGTTACCCCTCTTCCCTTATATACTGCAGAAAATAATCCCTCCCATATAGCCCCAGGGATACAGATGGTGTGTAAGGCCTACACAAGTTACTTCTCCACTGTCTGGAGAGAGAGAGAATATATATTTTTATGAATTTAGAAGAGGGGATGAATGAACGAAAGGTGTCGAGACTGCTTTACTTTGAGATCACTAGCCCGGCAATTACGGGAGGAAGGCAGCAGGGAAGCTGTTGATCGTGTAGATGCTCTCACACTAGCGCTTTTCTTTTACGGTATTGAGTTCCGTCCTAGGGGCTCACTACTAAAAAAAAAAACTGATTAGTTTTATCCCAATGCATTCTGAATGGAGAGAAATCAGTTCAGGATGTCTTCAGTTCAGTCACTGTACGGCGTTTTGGACGGAGGAAATACCGCGGTATTATCTCCGTCCAAAATGCCTGATCAGTTGCCGGAATGCCGGATTCGGCATTAATTTACATTGAAATGTATTAGTGCCGGATCCGGCATTAAAAATACCGCAATAACGGATCCGGCATTCTGGTGTGCGCATGTGCAGACCTTTAAAAATGTAAAAAAAAAATACATACCGGATTCGTTTTCCCTGATGAAACCAGAAAAATGGATATGGTATTCTAATGCATTTTTCTGACTGATCAGGCATTTTTCAGACCTGATCAGTCTGAAAAATGTCTGATCAGTCAGAAAAATGACATGCGTTTGCACACAGTTTGCCTGATCAGGCAGGCAGTTCAGGCAACGGAACTGCTTGCCGGATGACACTGCTGCGTGTGAAAGTACCCTTAGTCCATCACTGAATGCAAGAGAAGGTGGACCAGAAGGATAACCAGCAAGGGGCGCTACCGGAGAGGAAAATGTAACGTACATAAAAAGTCACTTATTTTTATTGCATATATATTACGATAATACTGCATTTAAAGTGACCTATTAATTGCATAGTGATACTTTTTGTGGAATAACTCCTTTAAGATGGGATATCTATATAAGGCCTCAAGCACACAGCCGTGTATTACTGTAGTCCAGCGGCGGCATGAAGCGCACGGCGTCATAGCAACCAATGAAGCCGTGCGCTCCTGCTGTTAGCTGGAATCAAGGCCGGGATACCACGGTCCACGCACGGCCATGTGCATGAGTCCTAAGGCCTCTTTCACATCTGCGTTTTCAACTCCGCTATTGAGATCCGTCATAGGATCTCAATAGCGGAAGAAAACGCTTCAGTTTTGTCCCCATTCATTGTCAATGGGCACAAAACTGAACTGAATGAAACGGAGTGCACCAAAATGCATTCCCTTCCGCTTGGTTGCGTTTTTCTGTCCGCGATCTGTGAGCAAGACCGATCGGTCCTGACACACAATGTAAGTCAATGGGGACGGATCTGTTTTCTCTGACACAAGAGAAAATGAATCCGTCCCCCATTGACTTTCAATGGTGTTCATGACGGAGCCGTCACGGCTATAGAAGACTTAATACAACCGGATCCGTTCATGACGGATGCATGCGGTTGATGGATGCAGATCCATGACATATCCGCTAATGTGAAAGTAGCCTTAGTAATAAGTATGGGGTTATTTTGCTATTTGTGATGTTTTGTGTCTTCACATTCTTGGTTGGCAAACTTGGCAGTAATAACAAATCAGAAAATAGTCAGCACTCAGTAGCTGCCACAAAATATCCGATTTTCATCATGTGAGGAAATGTATTTATTTATTGCCTTTTACATTATAAACAAGTTATTTTTGTATCACCGCAAAGATATTCTGGTAATGTCTCATAGGTTTGGGTCAGGACCCCTGTGACCCTCTGTGTAGTTGGCATTTGTAGTATTGACTATGTTGTCTGTCAGGACTGTCTAACATATAAGTCAGTATTGCTTCTAGAGGATGACAGCTCTGTATATGCAGAATACACAAGAACCTGTACTACACCATTCCTCGCCACATTCACAGGTCTCTGCTGTGTACATGAATGTTTGTTTTTCAGGATGTCATACTATTGTAAGAGGGTGCAAGGTGTTGTTTTTGATAGCAGGTACGTGTCACCGAGGTTGCTGGCCTCGGTGAGGTAAGAGCCGGGGTTTTTGGTCTGCAGCAGCTAGTGCTGCTCTGTTAAATAGCATGGCTGCAAAGCCGATCCGGGCCGGCTCTTACTGGGAGCAGCTAAAGAGTAGGGTGGGTGGCTGCTCCCCACGGTCCAGTCCATGTTTTGGGGCTGGGTATAAAACGCAGCCAGCAGCTGTGTCTGGGTGTGTGTGATTATCCTGGAGCCTGCAAACAGGGCTGAGGAATTCTCTGTCCTGGAGGAAGGAGCTCAGCAAGGTGGTGTTGCCCTGCGACCTGAAGGTGGAATCGCCTGCGGCTGAGCCGACTGCTAGGTGTGAACCCGCACCTAAACCACCCAAGGTGACTGGACCGTGTGTTGGCCTGTTTTTGGTTTTTCCACATGATTTCTGTTGTGTATGAACTGTCACCAAGAGACTGTTTTCATTTCTGGTGTGCAAGTGTGAATAAAACACTGTTTGATGCACAATCTGGACTCCTTGTTTTGCCTCTAAACTGCACCCGCACCGCTGTCTACCAGAGCGACTCCCCACATTTGGTGTCGGATGCGGGCATGCGCAGTGAGGCTGGCGTGAACGCCGAACTTTGTTTTTGCTGGGCAAAAGTGAATGTCCTATATTAAGCCGGCAAAGTTGCAGCCTGTGATCCCCGACAAAATGGAGCGGCTGTGAAAGCCCTCATAGAGGCTAACGTGCAGCAGCGGAGACCAACCAGCTACTGCTACAGCACGTGATAGGCGTTGCAAGCGGCAGGAGCGTCCCACCGCGTCCACGATGCCCGGAAAGCTGTCCGTACCGCGATCCCTAAGATGACCCCCTCGGATGATGTTGAGACCTATCTGGCGGTGTTCGAGAAGGTGGCCGTGAGGAGAAATTACCCGAGAACAGTGGGCAGAGGTCATCGCTCCGTTCCTGGCGTCTGGACCCCAGCAAGTATTTTTGACCTCCCAGGTGACCAAGCAGCTGACTACCCGACTGTGAAAGGTGAGATCCTGGCAAGACTGGGGGTGAATGTTTTGGTCCGGGCCCAGCGGGTGCATCAGTGGGAGTTTAACCCGGCTGAACCCGCCCGGCCACAATACTATGACTTGCTACAACGGTTGCAAAAATGGCTGCAGCCAGACATACTGACTCCCACTGCTATGCTCGACCGTCTGTTAGCCGATGTCTTCTGGAGGGCTTTGCCTTACCCTCTCCAGCACTGGATCGGCCAGGTATCGCCCACCAATGCCCTGGAGATGGTCGACCTGGTGGAGCGATGCAGAGGCCACCAGAAACCTGCAGGGGAGTCTTGCTGGGAAGGGGTCAGTTAAACCCGGAGGCCTCTGCCCCAGTTCCAACGTCCGGCGACAGAGCGGCCTGCACGGAATATACCCCCTGCGAGCCCGCCTCCCGTGGTATGCTGGAGGTGTCAGGAGCCAGGCCACATCAGGGCCGACTGTCCGCGTCGGGATGAGCTGATGGAGGTGAACTACGGGGTCGCCACTCCTTGTATGCACGGAAGCTGTGCGCAACTGGCACCCGTGAGGTACAAGACCATAACCACCTGTGTCAGGTAGAGGTGGGAGATTCGCTGGCGGTGGCTCTGCTGGACTCCGGGAGTTTAGTCTCCCTGGTAAGGGCTGCCCTGGTACGGCCTGCGGAGTATACTGGCCGTAAAGTCGGGGTCCTGTGCATCCACGGAGACCTGAAAGACTATCCCACTGCACTAGTGACTTTGTCCACAGCGGCTGGTAGGTGGACCCACGAGGTGGCTGTCGCTACTACACTCCCACACGAACTAATACTTGGGAGGGACTTCCCGGTTTTCGGCGCTGTGGCCGGCAATAAAGGTATCTGAGGGACCCGAGACAGGGGTGACCCTAGCAGAGTGGCCTGATACCGCTGGAAGGCCAGAACCCTGGGAGCCCGAGTCTGAAGGGCCGGCGGTAGGGGTGACCACTGCTCCGGCGGTAGAGGGAAACAACCCCACTGAGTGTAATGGTGGGAGACACGGAGGACTTGCCACCGGGACCTGAGTTGGCAGACCTCAATGTCTCCGGGGAAAATTTTGGGACCGCACAACACCGGGACCAAACCCTAACCAGGGCCTGGGAGAATGTGCTGGAAATTGATGGTAAACCCCAGAAACCAGGGGCTGAATTAATGTTCCCACGATTTATTGTTCTACAGGATATGTTGTATCGGGTGAACCAAGTCCGAGTGAACCTGTTGAACAGTTGGTGGTGCCCACAGCGTATCGCAAGCTTGTCATGGAGCTTGCCCACCAACATGTTCTTGGGGGACACCTGGGGTGGCAGAAAACCCAGGACCGCATACTGCAGCGGTTTTATTGGCCCGGTGTGTTCAAGGAGGTAGAAGATTATTGTAAGTCCTGTCCAACCTGTCAGATAACTAGCCCCCAGCCTCATTTCCGTAGTCCTCTGGTACCTCTGCCAATTATTGAAGTACCGTTTGAGCGAATCGCTATGGATTTAATTGGGCCTGTACCAAAAGTCTGCCAGGGGCCACCAACACATTCTGGTAGTTCTCGACTATGCCACTCGGTATCCGGAGGCGGTGCCTCTGCGACATACCTCAGCTAGGCTCATTGCCAAAGAGTTAATGGAGATGTTTTCCCGTGTGGGCCTGCCAAAGAGGTTCTGACAGACCAAGGGACCCCTTTTATGTCCAAAGTAATGAAGGAACTGTGTAAATTGTTGCGTATAAAGCAGTTCACGGACGTCCGTTTACCATCCGCAAACAGACGGTCTTGTTGAGAGGTTTAACCAAACTCTAAAAAATATGTTAAAAGGGTGGTGTCTAGAGATGGGAAGGACTGGGACCTGCTTCTGCCCTATCTCATGTTCGCAGTGCGAGAGGTACCCCAGGCCTCTACTGGGTTCTCGCCCTTCGAACTGCTTTATAGCAGACACCCTCGGGGCCTGTTGGATATCGCCAAGGAAGCATGGGAACAACAGCCTGTCCCCCACAAAAGTGTCATTGAGTATGTCACCCAGATGCAGGAACGGATAGAAAGGGTGTTGCCGCTGGTCCGGGGAGCATATGGAGGCAGCGCAACAAGCCCAGAGTAGGGTGTATAATCGTCAGGCTCGAGTGCGGGGCTTCCATCCGGGAGATCGGGTTTTGGTTCTGGTACCCACCCTTGACAGCAAGTTCCTAGCTAGGTGGCAGGGCCCCTATGAGGTGATCGAGAAGGTAGGGAAGTAAATTACAAAGTACACCAGCCAGGGCGGCGCAAGCCGGAGCAGGTGTACCACGTGAATTTACTTAAGCCGTGGAAAGATAGGGACACAGCCGGCGACCACAGCCCCCGGCCAGGGCTACTAGGTGAAAGGGTCCAGCCCCACAGTTCGAGGCCTGTGAAGCAGTAACCACGGTAAAAATTGCAGACAGCCTGTCTTCCAAACAAGTTCAGGAAGTCAGGGAGTTCATCAGTCGGAACACGGATGTGTTCTCGGACCTCCCTGGCCGCACGTCTCTCATCCAACATGACATCGTCACTGAGCCTCAGGCCAAGATCCGGTTAAAACCATACCGGGTACCCGAGGCTCGGCGACGGACCATCGCGGAGGAAGTACAGTTAATGTTGAAGCTCGATGTCATTGAGGAGTCGAAAAGTGAGTGGGCCAGTCCCATAGTCCTAATACCCAAGCCGGATGGGACGTTGCGGTTCTGCAACGACTTTCATAAGTTAAATGAAGTATCCAAGTTTGATGCGTATCCCATGCCCGAGTAGGCGAGCTGGTTGAAAGTTTAGGACAAGCCCGTTATTTTTCTGTGCTGGACCTCACTAAAGGGTACTGGCAGGTACCCTTAGCGAGTCGGCTAAGGAAAAAACCGCATTTGTTACCCCGCAGGGCCTGTATCACTACAAGGTGTTACCCTTTGGCCTGCATGGCGCCCCGCCACTTTCCAAGGTTAATGGACATAGTGCTGCGACCACATCGTCGGTGCGCCTCGGCCTACTTAGATGATGTAGTCATCCACAGCACCCGACTGGGAAAGCCATTTACCCAAGGTGCAGGCGGTAGTGGATGCCCTGAGGAAAGCCGGACTGACCGCTAACCCAAAGAAGTGCTCCATAGGGTTAGAGGAGACAAAATATCTGGGATATGTAATTGGGCGGGAGTCATCAAACCTCAGGTAACCAAGGTAGAGGCCATTCGTAACTGGCCCCGACCGGTCACCACCAGGCAGGTAAAGTCGTTCCTGGGGATTGTAGGTTACTACATGAGGTTTGTGCCCCACTTTGCCACAATAGCAGCGCCGTTGACAGACCTCTTGAAGGGCGAAAGTCTGGGAGGGTTAGCTGGAGTGAGAAGGCGGAGGAGGCTTTCGCCGCGTTGAAGTCGGCCCTGTGTGGGTCCCGGTTTTGGTGACACCCGACTTCAACAAGGAGTTTGTCGTACAGACCGACGCCTCGGAGGGTAGGCCTCGGTGCGGTACTGTCTCAGGAGGTCAACGGGGAAGAACATCCCGTTGTCTTCCTGAGCCGTAAGCTCAATCCCGCCGAGTCCAGATATAGTATAGTGGAGAGGAGTGCCTGGCTATCAAGTGGGCACTCGAATCTCTCCGCTACTACTTGTTAGGGAGGAGGTTCCGTCTGGTGACCGACCATTCCCCCTCAAATGGATGAGTCAGGCCAAGGAGAGGAATGCTCGGGTCACCAGGTGGTTCCTATCTCTTCAGAATTTCAAATTCTTCGTGGAACACAGGGCAGGCCGCTTGCAGGGCAACGCAGATGCCCTGTCCCGCGTCCACTGCCTCACGTGTGTTCACCCCCTCAGGGTTGAACAAAGGGGGGGGTGTGTAAGAGGGTGCAAGGTGTTGTTTTTGATAGCAGGTACGTGTCACCGAGGTTGCTGGCCTCGGTGAGGTAAAGCCGGGGTTTTTGGTCTGCAGCAGCTAGTGCTGCTCTGTTAAATAGCATGGCTGCAAAGCCGATCCGGGCCGGCTCTTACTGGGAGCAGCTAAAGAGTAGGGTGGGTGGCTGCTCCCCACGGTCCAGTCCATGTTTTGGGGCTGGGTATAAAACGCAGCCAGCAGCTGTGTCTGGGTGTGTGTGATTATCCTGGAGCCTGCAAACAGGGCTGAGGAATTCTCTGTCCTGGAGGAAGGAGCTCAGCAAGGTGGTGTTGCCCTGCGACCTGAAGGTGGAATCGCCTGCGGCTGAGTCGACTGCTAGGTGTGAACCCGCACCTAAACCACCCAAGGTGACTGGACCGTGTGTTGGCCTGTTTTTGGTTTTTCCACATGATTTCTGTTGTGTATGAACTGTCACCAAGAGACTGTTTTCATTTCTGGTGTGCAAGTGTGAATAAAACACTGTTTGATGCACAATCTGGACTCCTTGTTTTGCCTCTAAACTGCACCCGCACCGCTGTCTACCAGAGCGACTCCCCACACTATATTTTGATGATAATGGTTCATAGAGTCCGTGCCATAGACCAGAGAAGTGACCTCTGTGCCTCCTTCCATTTTTCTTGTGCAAGAGTTTAGTAAACATCATCTCTATGATTATATAAAAAGATGAGCGAATTATTGAAAAATTCGATTCGGCTACTTCGACAAATTTTACTAAACAATTCGGTTTGTGACAAATTACTTTTTCACAAAGCGCATTTCTTTGTAAGTAGTGGGTGCAATGACAGGGAATGGCGACTGAGTGTAAAAAAAAAAAAACATATTTACCTCATACATTTGCTTGCGACGGGTGGGCCGTCACCATCTTGCTTGAAGATCTGTCGCGAAATCTCGCGAGGCCCGTGATGACGTCATATGGCACCATGCATGGGATTTTGTGAAAGATCTTCAAGCAAGATGGCGGTGGCCGGCCCATCACGAGCAAATGGATGAATTATAATTATTTTTCACACTATTCTAGGTAAAATCAATTCACTACCACGAATCACGAGGAAATTTGGCTTTGCGGCGAATCAAATTTTTCCTGAAATTTTCACACTAATTATAATATATATATATATATATATATAGATATATATACAGAATATAAAATATTTACAATATATTACAAATTTGCTCCACAGCTATTTAGAGGATTTTTCCATCAATCTCTACATTTACTTGAACTTTTGGTAATAATGCCTTGCAAAATGCAAGGCATTATTCACCTAACGGATGACCCCGCAAAATCAGTTATTTCCTAATATAAGATCATAAAGTTTAAATGTCAAAGATAAGATTGTATATATTTAAAAAAAGCCCCTCCACAGTTCCTTACTCTAAACATTGGGGAATTTACAAATTACTTGCAAGTGGAGGTTTGACAAGATTTTCAAAATGTCACAGGATTTTTTTTTAGCAATATAAGTAAAGTCCAGATCAAGCGAATCCTGATAATGCTATTTAATGACTCTCATATATTATTGTACAGTCATCGTTTCGATGTGTCTGTAGAAGAAATATTATATGTTCAATAATTTTTTATTTTTTAGCTATTTTTTTAAAAATTCCTGGGGGAAGCTATTTTGGAGGCTCACCCATTCCATAGTTGGCAACATTCCTAAATCTGCATTGATTCATTGATTTAGGAATTCAAGGTGGTGTTCGCCTGTTCCCAGGGAGGGCCTTACATGCCTCAAATTTATCAACAACAGTGCTGGCGACTATGTGCGTTCTTTCTGTACTGTCTTCATAGACAGCATATATATATTTTTTGTTTTATGGTCGCTGTAATCAATGAGCAATAATGACAGAGAAATGTCACCATTACTATCCCACCCTGTCTAGGTCTCCAGCTGTACAGTAAAGCTTTCATTAAATCTCCATCCTTCTGCTGACTCTGTCCCAGTCTACACAGTAAAGCTGGCAAGTTAGCTGTACAAAACAGGAAGTGTCAGCCTATTGTGTTTGCTTTAGTGGCCAGTGTGCAAAATGCAATGTTTTAATTTGGATATTTATGTGGATAGTCGTGTAAGAAATGTAAAAAAAGAAATGTTTGTAATAAAAATCGGACAAATAATTTGTCATTTTATAAAAATATTTTACCTAATAATATTAAAGGTTAAACAAATCAGAGGCAACAATCTCTAGTAGTTTGCTACAATGTATTAGGCCACTTGCACACGACTGTATACCCTCTGAGACATACGGTACGTGAGCGGGCCATATGCCTTGGAGCGTCATTGATCGTGCGCACAATCTATGAGTGCGGGACAATAGCCCCGTGGGCGTCCGGAGGTCCACAGCATTATTGTAATCTATGATCCTGTGTGCTCCTGTGCGCACGATCAATGCCGCTCTGGGACATATGGCCCGATCACGGACCGTATGTCTCAGAGGGCAAACGGTGATGTCCAAGAGGCCTAATCTGGAGATCAGGCTGTTGAGCATTGTCTACAATTGTATCCACTTCTCAGCGGAGAGCAGGGCCAGCTGTATACAAGTTTACTGCCTCTGAATGGAAACAAGAGTGTTCTCATTTACTGACAGCAAGCAATTATTTCTCAAAATTGGAAAAGAAATGAAACATAAAACTGTAGGGAGGGGGGGGGGATTTATTACAGACCAGCGTTTTATGGGACTACTAATTTATGATGAAGCACAAGAAAATTTATGAATAGGCACAGGATAAAATTTGTCGTAATTGGCAATTTCTAAAATTTCCTGCATTTGAGTTTTTGAATAGAAATATGTAATCACTCGGTGTCAAGGCATTGCCAGAGCAGACAGGTGCCTAACAATGGCCCCCAGTCCATTGGCAGGACCTAAACAATCTTTCAGTTTCACTGTAACTGACATAATACACTGCAATACGGCAGTACTGTAGTGTGGTGTATGTGTGATCAGAGGATCCCTCAAAGGGGCCACTTTTGTAACAACGCAAACAATAAAATGATCACCTCATTTACCTGGTACTGGGGACATTGTAAAAAAAATGTGGAAAAATGCTGTTTTTGTTTATTCCATCTCCAGAAAAACACAATAAAAAGTCACTAATGAAAAACTACTTTCACATCTGCGTTTTCCCTTTCCGCTATTGAGATCTGTCATAGGATCTCAATAGCGGAGAAAAACATTTAAATTTTGTCCCCATTCATTGTCAATGGGGACAAAACTCAGGGGAACGGAGTGCAGCAGGACACTTTCCATTCTGTTTCATTGGGTTCCCAGGATGCACACAAAAGCGCCGTAAGCAGCATTTTTAAATGTGTCCTGGGATGCGGGACAAGATGGATCTGCCATGACCCACAATGTAAGTCAATGGTGACGGATCCATTTTCTCTGACACAAAAGAAAATGGATCCGTCACCCAAACTCCCCATCATGGCTATTTTAGAGATAATACAACCGGATCAGTTCATAACAAAAGCGTTTTTGCTGATCCATGACGGATCCAGCAAAAACGCAGATGTGAAAGTAGCCTAAAACTCATTCAGCATTAAATAAGTGCTCAAACAGCTCCGTCAACACAGAAATAAAAATATTCTGGGTCTTTGAATGCAGCAACATAAAAACATTTTTTTTTTAGGTTTTCATTGTGCAAAAGAATAAAAAAAAACAATACAAATTTGGTTTTAGTGTAATCATACTGACCCCTAGAATAGAGGTATAATGCAACTTACGCCACACGGTAAGTGAACGCCATAAAAGCAAAACCTTAAAAACATTAAAAGTTTTACATTAGATTAGATATAGCCTAAAGAGCATTTAAAAAAATATAACTTGACTCGAAACCAGGCCCGCTTGGAGCTATGTCGGTAAAAAATGTTAAACCGTTATAGGTTTTCAATTGTGGAAGTGAAAAAAATAGGCAATTTATCCAGAATGATTTTACATTTGCATATTTGTGACAGGCACTGAAATCAAGGGCAAATAAGTATAAAGATTGAGATTTAAAGGCGATGTACACCTTTGGGGACAATTTTCTTTTTATTAATTCATTTTACCAATTTGAGGCTAAAAATAATTTTTTCAATTGGTCTTAATTTAAAATATTGAGCTGTTCTATCACAAAAGGGTTAACTTTGTGGCTGAGACATGGTTGGACTCTTCGCATGACTGGGCTGTAAATATTGAGGCTTTTACACTATTTAGGAAAGACTGGGTCAATAGAAAAGGCTGTGGCGTGTGCCTGTATGTGAGGAGTGATCTGTAGACCAGTGTGAAAGAGGCAATTGTGGGTGCGGATAGTGAGGATGTGGAAACCTTATGGGTGGAAGTTCAAAGGGATATAAACACTGAAAAAATAATACTTGGTGTAATCTATAGACCCCCTAACATCACAGAGGAGAAAGAAACGCAACTGTATAACCAAATAGAGCGGCTGCACAGGCTGGTACAGTGGTCATAATGGGAGATTTTAACCTCCCAGACATTGACTCGGGTCATAGTTCTGCCTCAACCCCAAAGGGGAGAAGATTCCTCAACTTGCTGCAGGACCACTTTATGGGCCAGTTTGTAGAAGCTCCCACTAGGGGCAATGTTCTGTTGGATCTAGTAATTTCTAATGATGCAGAGCTTGTTAGAAATGTTATTGTTCAAGAAACACTAGGTAATAGTGACCACAATATAATTATATTCCCCCTAAACTATAAGAAGCAAACTCTGTCAGGCAGAGCAAAGACACTGAATTTTGAAAAGGCTAATTTCCCTGGGTCGAGGGCAGCATTTCAGGGCATAGACTGGGAGCAGCTACTGTCATATAATACGGAGGATAAATGGGAGAGCTTTAAATCCACATCGAGTAATTGCACTAAAAAATGTATTCCTTTAGGTAACAAATACAAACAGCTAAAATCAAACCCCCATGGTTTACAGCTACTGTAAAAAGGGCAATAAAAGACAAAAAAGGGCATTTAAAGAATACAAATCTGTGGGGTCAGCTGTAGCATTTGAAGTTTACAAAGGACTTAATAAAATCTGTAAAAAGGAGATAAAATTAGCAAAAATACAAAACGAACAGCAGGCGGCAAAAGAGAGCAAAACAAATCCCCAAAAATTCTATAAAAATATAAATGCTCAAAAACCAAGTTCTGAGCAGGTAGGACCCCTAAATAATGGCAAAGGGGGTTAGTTACTGAAGATAAGGAAAAGGAAGAGTTACTAAGTGTTTTTTTTTTAGCTCTGTATATACAAAAGAAGAGAAAGGAGCTGATATCTGCGGTGCGGGGGCTGTTAGTTCATCAAGTAAAATACTCAATTGGCTAACAGAAGATATGGTCCAAGGCAAGTTAAATAAGGTAAATTTAAACAAGGCTTCGGGTCCAGATGGATTACACCCAGTTCAGTCATTGCTGTGGTCCTGTTTATAATTTTTAAAGATTCTCTAAGTACTGGTACAGTGCCAAGTGATTGGCGCATGTGGTGCCCATATTCAAAAAAAGGATCTAGGTCCTCTACATGTAATTATAGACCTATAGGCTTAGAAAGTATAGTTTGTAATTGGATTGAAAACTGGCTATAGGACCATGTCCAGAGATATGGTCAATGATTCCTATTCAGAATGGTCCAGGTTTATAAGTGCTGTACCCCAAGGTTCAGTGCTGGGTCCTCTATTATTTAACCCCGTAGTGACCAGCCTGTTTTGGGCCTTACTGACCAAGCGTTTTTCTTCCCTTTTTCATTGTCGGGTTCCAAAAGCTATAACTTTTTATTTTTCTGTCTATATTGCTTCATGAGGTCTTGTTTTTTGCGGGACAAGTTGTAGTTTTGAATTACGCCATTGTGGGGTAAACATAACTTTAAGATTAACTTTTATTAACTCTTTCTGGGAGGGAGATGGGAAAAACAGCAATACTGCGTTTTTACGTTATAAATTTTACGGCGTTCATTTTTCTGTATAAATAACAAGATATCTTTATTCTCTGGGTTAGTACGATTACAGTGATACCAAATACATATAGTTTTTTTAGGTTTTACAACTTTTTTGCAATAAAACCCCTTTTTTTAAAAGAAAAAAATGTTTTTACATTGACGCTTCCCAAGACCCATAACTATTTTATTTTTCCTTCTACGGAGTTCCTTGAGGGCTTGAAAAGCGTATTTTAAATGGAAAAAAGTGTAATTTTTTAATGGGATTTTTTTAATTTAATAAATGTGTTTTTTTTTCTTTTTTTTCCACTTAATAGTCCTACAAGGGGACTATAACAGACAGTATTTTGATTGCTTTTAAAATGCAATGCATTATCCCTATAATGCATTGCATTTCAATAGCAGTGCTATTTTAACATTGACTAGCAGGCTGCGCCAGAGTGGCACAGCCTTCTGGAAATTGGTACAGCCTGGTAGGCTTCACACATCGGCACCTTGCGATTGCATTTGCGAGGTGCCGATGGGAGACAGAGGGAGTCCGCTCCCTCTGTCGCTGTTTTAGATGCGGTGGGCGCCATTGCCCACAGCATGTAAAGTGTTAAACAGCTCGGATTGGTACTCCTGCTGGTCCGGGCTGTTAGAGCAGGGACCCGGCTCTCATGTAAAAAAGAGGCGGCCCAGCCTAAGGCCCTTTAGTGACCGTCGTAAAAACATGTATCAGTGGTCACTAATTTATATCGAGGATGGGGTTAATATCAACATTTCTATTTTTGCAGATGACACTAAGCTGTGTAGAACTGTACAGTCTATGGAAGATCTCCATAAACTACAAGCTGACTTGGACACTCTGAGTGATAGGGCATCGACTTGGCAAATGAGGTTCAATGTGGATAAATGTAAAGTTTTGCATCTTGGTAGTAATAATCTCCGTGCTTCATATGTCCTAGGGGATGTAACATTGGGAGAGTCACTTGTAGAAAAGGATTTGGGTGTTCTTGTAGTTCACAGATTAAATAACAGCATGCAATGTCAATCAGCTGCTTCTGAGGCCACCAGGATATTGTCATGCATTAAACGAGGGCAGGGATGTAATATTACCACTTTAAAAGCGTTGGTGCGGCCTCATCTGGAATATGCAGTTCAGTTCTGGGCACCAGTCCATAGAAAGGACGCTCAGCAGCTGGAAAAAGTACAAAGGAGAGCGACTAAACTGATAAGGGGCATGGAGGGTCTTAGTTATGTGGAAAGATTAAGGGGGAATATGATTAACCTATACAAATATATAAATGGGCCATACAAAAAATACGGTGAAAAACTGTTCCATGTAAAATGCGCACAAAAGACAAGGGGGCACTGCCTCCGACTGGAGAAGAAAAAGTTCAGTCTCCAGAAGCATCAAAGCTTCTTTACTGTAAGAACTGTGAAGCTGTGGAATAGACTTCCTCAGGACGTGGTCACAGCAGGAACAGTGGACAGGTTTAAAAAGGGTTTAGATGAATTCTCAAATAAAGGAAACAACATTAATGCTTATGAAAATGTGTAGAAATTTTAGTTTCATTTCCTTCTGTGATTCGCGTCCCCACCTACCCCTTAGAACTTAACTCCTTAAGGACACATGACGTATGGGTACGTCATGTGTCCAGTCCCTGAAGATGGCGCCCGCTCCTGGCCGCTGCGGGCACCATCGCTGCGGGGGTCCGGCTGATTCCTGTAGCTGACCCCCGCAGCTGATGATCGCGGTCGGCCATAGTATAAAAATATAAAAATATATTTCCCATGCGGTAAACAGAAAAACGGAAAAAAGCGCCCAAATGGCCGATTTGCCGTTTTTGGACGCTTCATTTCCTCAAAAACAATTAAATAAAAAGCGATCAAAAAGTCCTACACACCCCATAATGGTATCAACTAAAAATTAAGATCGCCCCGCAAAAAATAAGCCCCCATACAACGCCATACACTTATTTACAAATACGTTATAGCGGTCAAAACATGGCGACAAAAAAAAAATAAAATAAAATCAAACGTCGTAATTTAGAAACCCGTAAAACTGTGGTGAAATTGCTTTTTTTTTTGCAATTTCACCCCATTTGGAATTTTTTTCCCGCTTCCCACTACACCATATGCATTATTAAATGATGGCGTTGGAAAGTACAACTTTTCCCGCAAAAAATAAGCCCTCATATGGCCATGTGAACGGAAAAATAAAAAAGTTATGGCTCTTGGAAGGCATAGAGCGCAAAACGAAAACGCAAAAATGAAAAAACCCTGTGTCCTTAAGGGGTTAAGGGACTTATGTCTTTTTTTCAACCATAATAACTATGTAACAGTATTTCTAGCTATGTGCATCCTTCTTTCACTTTCACTTTGTGGCGCTCATCTAATAACCCTTATCTGTAAATTACTAAAAATTATAAACACTTATTTAAGCCATATTCTTATCAGTAAGAAAAAAACAGAGCTATAATGATTCTTTATAACGTCAGAGAGCGGAGATAAGGAGCCCTCAGCTCCTGGTCTGACAGAAAAGACAGAAAATCCAAAAGGTGCTACTAGAGCATATCAGCTGTGTACCGAAAAATGGCTCCATATTTTTAATAAAAAGCAACTGAAAAAGTTATTTTTAGCTCATAATGAGTACAATTCTCCCAAAGGTGTACATAACCTTTAAAAATTGACTTTCCAAAATTACCTTTTTTATATTTATTATGCTTATATAGTGCGGACATATTCTGCAGAGCTTAACAGACATTGTCATCATTCGCTGTCCCCAGTGGAACTCACAGTCTATTAGATTTAGACCCCAAGCAGAGCCCCATATATTCAGTCTGCACTCGATCCATATTTTTTGCAGATCCGACCTATTCATTTCAATGGCGCCACGATAAATGCTGACATGTCCTATTCTTGCCCATTTTGCAGGTATTAATAGGACATTTCTACATTAGTGTTGAGCACGAATATTCGAATCGCGAATTTTTATCGCGAATATATTACATTGCCGATTTTTGCAATCAAGTAAATAATGACTGGAGATCACGAATTCTTGAATTTGCGAACTTTTGGCGAATATTCGGATTCGAATATTGCCTATGCCGCTCATCACTATTCTACATTAGGTGGAAAAAATGGCGGCATGCACACAGCCGGTATCTTTGTTTTGCTCAACTGCAAAGCGCATACGGCCTCTACATAGGAACGTTGCTTCTTCTCATTAAAAACATTTTCATGAAAAATAATGATTTGCAGAAAAAAAATCTTTCTTCAGACAAAGACTGTGATAATGACACCTGCAAGCGTCTTTACTGCAAGAATGCAAGACTGAGCCAGTCCCTAATGGGAAATCCATACTCCATATTCTACACCTGAGTGACGACCATTACATTGTAGGTGATACGAAGGTCAGGATCAGGGGCTAATGGTGCGAGGTAAAGAGGAAACCATTCAACCTATGTATCATTATGTCACCCAGTCACAGATGGTTGCAAGAGCTCCACATGTGTATAACGCCTAAGAAAATGTATCTGGTTCACCACATTGTATCTGCACTGAAATAGAATAGTGATTTTTAGTCGACTTTCAGAGTTTACCTATGGAACAGCTGGGATACACTTGATATGACTTGATAGAATACCATATATGTGGATATTATGAGAACCTATCATATAAGAATATATATATATATAAGATTATATAAAGATTTTCACTAGGTTATGTACCTATAAAATCATACAATCTTTCTTTACCTGTATAGTACAATTTACTTCCCAAGAAAGGGCAGTGAAGTATTAATGGTGTTATGCTTTAGGCACTCATGTACCTAATTGGCTAGTCAGCTGTCCTGGTTTATTTCAGCCGGCCCTCCCAACTGGTTACCCTCTTTCTCCTGGAACCCTCTTGAGAGTAGACTCTCTTACCCACCCTTCCCCTTTTTTGATATGTGGTTGGTAATTATTTTTGATCTGCTGATCAAAATTGTTTTAATTATCTAGGTCACATTAGGCGGTAAATGCCAGTTTACCAGTTATGGGCATACTATGCCAGTGGTAGAAAAAAAGGAAAGTTGTTATATCTGGTAAAAAACTAAAAAAAAGTTGTGGCTGACCCCTACCCACAAAAAGAAACCATTGGTGTTGTCATTTATTGTTCTCAGTTATAGTGTGCCTTTTATGCCAGAAGTAGAGTGGTGTCTGTTCCCTGTAGAGACAGGCTGGCACTACTATCTGTATCTACAAAATTTACAGCGAGAGAGACAGGGAGGTGGTACTACCTGTACCTACATCATTTATGGGGAGTGACAGGGAGGCAGTACTATCAGTATTTACATCACTTACAGGAAGAGACAGGGAGGCAGTACTATCAGTATTTACATCACTTACAGGAAGAGACGGAGGCAGTACTATCTATACCTACATCATTTACAGGAAGAAACAGGGGGCAGTACTATTTGATTCTGTACTTACATCATTTATAGGGAGATACAGAGAGGCAGTAATATATGTACCTACGACATTTACAGAAGAGACGGGGTGGCAGTACTATCTGTACCTACATAATTTATAGGGAGATACAAGGAGGCAGTACTATATATACTTACATAATTTACAGGAAGAGAGAGGGAGGCAGTACTATCTATACCTACAGAGGCAGTACTACGTGTACCTACATAATTTACTGGGAGAGACAATGAGATAGTTTAAGCAACATGGTGCAACGAACGAACTGACTGATGGGTCTGCCCAATTTAACTTCTGGGTCTCCAAATTGGGCACATGGCCTGAGCTTGCCCTTAACGCATTGAAGGTGCTGGCCTGCCCTGCGGCCAGTGTATTGTCCAAAAGTGTGTTTAGCACAGCAGGGGGGGTGATCACAGACAGGCGCAGACGCCTGTCCACAGCCAATGTGGGCAAGCTCACGTTCATTAAAATGAACTAGGCATGTATCCCACAGGACTTAGTAGAGTAGAGTAGTATACCGGCCGCATCCAGCCATTGTTGTACTCTAGCAATATTGTGCATTCTCTTTGCCATTTGCCAATATTTTGGGGACTCCACAAACAAAAAAAAAATTAAGAAGAATAAAAAAAAATTGAAAGCAAAATAAATAAATAAATGTTGGCTACCTCCTCCGCCTCTTCTGCCTACACAGCCACGTCCACCTCCTCTGCCTTCTCTGCCACGTTTGCCTCCTCCTCTACTTGGACCTTCACCTCCTGGCTTGAAGATTATTATTTGTTATATTGGCAGAGTAGAGAAGTATACCGGCCGCACCCCAAAAATGGCTATAGGTCACACACAGAATTAACAGACAGAAAAAAAATAATAATTAAAGAAATCCCCCCCCCGCAAAAAAACTGTGTTAGCTGCCTCTGCTGCCTTTTCCACCTACACCCCCTATCTACAGCCTCCTCAACTTCCTACTCCACTTGAACCTCCACCAAATGGTTCAAGATTATTTTTTATTATTATGTATTTTATGTTTTTTGAAGTAATTTCCCTATCCACATTTGTTTGCAGGGTAATTGTACTGCTCCCCCCCCCCCCATTTTGGATCCTTTTGCAGCCCTCTAGCCCTTTCTATGACTTTTTTACAGCCATTTTTCAGCCCCAAAGTTCGCGTCCCTATTGACTTCAATGGGGTTCGGTGTTCGGGGTCAAGTTCAGGTCAAGTTCGGGACACGAACTGAATTTTTTTTAGATAGTTCGGCTGAACCCGTCTAGCCTGAATATCCACCGGTCACTAGTGGTGCCCTGACAGTCGTCTGACAGCAGATGTCAGGGGAAAGAAAGATAGAGCACCTCTGAACCTTTTGTTCTCATGATAGATAAGCTGCTACCAGAGCCATCTAACAGCTTATTCTCCACTCCATATTGATAACACATGCAATCTTGACCTCAGATGCATGAGAACGGTGGGGTGGGTTTAGAAGGAATAGCTGTTGGTTAAACCCTTTCTACTGTATGATCCTATTCCTTCTTTATCCAAATTAACCTAGGCAGTAGCTGCTGCTGGGATCCCCTGTTGATAAGTTCTGCTGATACTGAGATCCTCTGCTGCTGTGATCTACTGATACTGAGAACCTCGGCTGCTGTGATCCCCTGCTGCTGGGATTAACATGTTTTTAATTCTTTTGATCATCTCCAGCTATCACAATTTTTTTCTTCATAGGGTAACCTTCAAGAGGCTTGCGGAATTGAAGGGATAATAGAAGTGCATTCAGACTTAAAAGCGGCCACATCTCCAAGTATGTACTACAAAGACAAGACAAGACATGATAGATACGCGAACCTACATGGTCACAATTAAAGAAAAAAGCATAGAGCTTAACAGCACTCTGAAAAATCTATATATAAACTAATGCCACATTTATTATCGGATGATAAACATGAGGAATATATTTTGATCAAGAAATACATGTGCCCACCCGCCACCACAAGGTGACCTCAATCCAGGTGGGAACCTACTCTATGTAACATCTATCTCTATGCGGATGTGCATCTAAATTCAGGAGAACCTTGAAGTGGCAGTGTTTTAGGACTCATTTCTTGCAAAATTCTTAATTAAGAAATATCCATAGAAAAATTCCCATTCAAGTCATTCTCTTCCGGTCCCAATTGTCATATTATAGTGGAATTTACCTTTAAGAAGCATGCAGATTACTACTGTATCTAGTAAAACCTATATTTCAACTCGTTCAAGAGCTCTGATTATACACACATACAGTCACTGTACATATTGTGCTAAAATAAGAACATTTCAGAGCTTACAAATCACTACCTGCAATCACCTACAATTTTACTGTGCTTAGCGCAGCTAGCAGGCATTGATAATGACAGGAACACAGTGCAATCATGGTAATGCCATCCTGTCACTGACAGAAAAGCTTATTTAGATCTGTAAGGTCTATTATTGGGTAAATGATGTTACTGTGTGTTCCTGTGCATAAGGAGCATGCTAAGTGCACATTACAATCGGCTCCTATCTTGTTCTGCCATCTAGTGTTGTAGGATTTAAAAAAAAACTTTTTTATAATTAAAAAATGAATATAATGAAAGATATGTTTATGTAGCAGGCAATTACATTTATCGCATATACAGTGTATTCATCAATACATCTAGAGATGAGCGAATTTCTGAAAAGTTAGATTCGACTGATTCTCCGAATTGAAAAAAAAAATTAGCTTCATGACGAAATACCCCTCAGATGCCGCGTTCATACATGATCGCGGCATCTGAGTGTAAAAACAGTGTGAAATTAAAATTTTTTTAAAAAAAACCGCCTCCATTTGTTAGTGACTAGCTGGCCGCTGCCACTATCTTGCTTGAATATCTGGAGCGAAATCTCGTGCTGCGCAAGATTACGTCATCACAATGGCCGGCGTGGTGACGTCATACATCACGATGCACGGGATTTCGGCCGAGATCTTTAATCAACATGGCAGCTGGCGGCCCATCGCCAGCAAATGGAGGAGGTAAGTAGGAAAATTTGGGGTTTTAGGGTCTTATATTTTTTTATTTTTTATTAGGTAACTGGCTATGCAGCTATTATAACTGACTGGTTAGGTGTCTTGCCTCTAATGCAGAAGGTCTTAAATACAGGCTAAATTAGATTTAAATACTCTGGGTGTCCCCAAGCACTGACTCCATATATGGACATAGCTATATATGGAGTCAGAGCAGGGACTTCTCAGCCGCGGACTCACAGTGATCCTCTGCATAGAAATACACTGGGGTGTCCCCAAGCACTGACTCCATATATGGACATAGCTATATATGGAGTCAGAGCAGGGACTCCTAAGCCGAAGTCCCGACACCCTCCTCTCTTCAGAACAGGGGGTGCCTGGTTTAATGCTCGGGCTCTTCCATTGACTTTCATTGTGCTCGGGTGCTCACATGTCCACTAGTGCTCACATGACCCTGAGAGGAAGTGGTGGGGGGGGGGAGGCGGCTTTCCCTGATTGATTCCCAGGCTGACAGACAGTATGGATGAGCCAATCAGTGCAGCAGCAGGTGGGGAGGTACCAAGGCAGAACGCAATTCTGTGCTGGGTTGTGAAAGAGTGTAGTTGGGTGTTACAGTCTCTGCCAAAAAAACGACCTTGGGGAGTCAGGGAGGTTAAAAATCAATCAGGGACAGTCAGAAATCAATCAAGCTTATTACCAGGGAGAGTGACGGGAAAGGCTAGAATTCCAGAGAAGAATTGTGTGTGCTGTGTACAAGAGAAGCAGCGCTCAGATAGGGAAAGAGGAGGCAGGACATGTGGCTGTGCCTGCTATCAGAAGTGCACCTCAAAAGCAACTACCTACAAGCAAATACTTTCATTTTTCCCCCCATTTTCACAGAAATCCTTTTTTTTTCTGTAGGGTTTAATTTAATTATGCAGCATATATACACGATTACTGTAGCAATACTCATGGTGTGGCAACAATCTTTCAGTGTGTATTATTACATGTGTAATGCAACATTTTTTTGTAATGATAGTGAATGGTATCCCACTGTGACATGCAACATGCTGCGACTGCAATGCGACAGTTGCATAAAAATTCAACTTGGATGGATTTTTTGTGGCTGTTGGGTCGTAGTCTCAGCAAGTCGCAGTGCGATAACATTGACTATCATTATAAAAATGTTGCGCAACTTTTCTGCCACAAGAAGTTGCGCGATACATGTCGCCGTGTAGCAGTATCCTTAAGGTAAAAATTAGCTTCAAGCCTCAAACGTCACTTACATATATTCCTGATTGTATTATTGAGAAATTAAGCGTCAAGCCTCTATGGTCCGTTTATGTATATTCAGTTTCCACACAATCACAATGTACTTTTTTTATTTAATTTTTTTGGGAGGGGGGTTCAATTTAATTAGGCTGCATATATACATGATTACTGCAGCAACACCCATAGTGTGCCAGAAATCTACCGATGTGTATTATGGTGAAATTTGGCATCAAGCCTCAATCGTCTGTTTATGTATATTCATTTCCACACAGTTGAAAATTAAAAAAAAATTTTGTGGGGGGTTTTAATTTCTTTAAGCATTATAAATGTACATGCAGCATGCTGTGGCCTGCATCATTCTACTAATGCCTCTCAATCGTTAGTCTACGTGTACTCAATTTCCACATGGTTGAAATTTTAAACCTTTTTTGGGGAGTTTAAATTTCATTAAGCAGCAAACATACGTGATTACTGCATCAATACCGACATTTTCTCACAGCTCAGGCTGATTCCGCATGAATAGACCTCGTTTCGCTAGTGGTGCCCCATCTTGCTGCTGTTGCTGTCTGTCTGCCTACCATCACGTTCTGCACAACTGCTGCTGTGGCCTTCATCATGCTACTAATGCCTCAATTGTCCATTTACATGTATACAGTTTCCACAAGGTTGAAATTTAAAAAACTTTTTGAGGGGAGGGTTCAATTTCATTAAGCGGTATACATAAGTCATTACTGAATCAATACAGACATTTTCTCACAGCTCAGGCTGATTGCTATGCATACACATTGTTTTGCTGCCGGTGGCCCATCTTGCTACTATTGCTGTCTGTCTGCCTATCTAACATCACGTTTTTTTCTATTTTGTGCCCATTGTAATTTAGACGGCCATCTTGCCTGAGTTGATCTTAACAGCAGTTCAGAGATATGGCTTACAGTAGGCATGTGAACCTTAAGAAATTGGTGTCAGAAGATGATTTGTTAACATCTTTGGGAGGAAGTTGTGGGCATGCATTGTGAACTGTGCAAAGGTCATTGTGCAGGGATGGAGAGTAGATAAGCTATGACCATCATCTGCTGTGAATGGTGAATCAATGTTATATATAGGTGCCCACTGTCATTTTATTCCTGTCTGTGATGAGAATGAGATGACTGTTGACAAGTGATCTCTAGGAAATAAAAAGTGTTAGCCTATTAAGAGACTCAGTTCTAGTGATGAGCGGCAGGTGCCATATTCGTTTCATATTCGTCTAAATCGAATATTCGTCATTATTCTAGTTATCGCGATTAATATGCGATTTAAATAATCGCGTATTGCGATTTTAACTTAGGCTACTTTCCTATTGGTTTCATATCTAGAATTATAGTGAAGATGACGAATATGATGAATGTATTCGTCATATTCCACCAAATGAAGATAACGAAGTATTCTCCATCTTCGTTTTAGCTACCTATTCGTCAACTTCGCTAATTCTAGAAATCAAATAGGAGGGTTGACTATAGAGACAGCTGTGTTTAATTCGCTATGCGATTATATTACTTAGCTTTTTTTAATAGAATAATTATATTACTTGATAATTATTATAATTCTATTTATAAAAAAAAAAAAAATAGTAATATAATCGCAGAGCGAATTAAACACAGCTGTCTCTATAGTCAACCTTCATATTTGATTGCTAGAATTAGTGAAGTTGACGAATAGGTTGCTAAAACGAAGATGGAGAATACTTCGTTATCTTCGTTTTGAGGAATATGATGAATACATTCGTCATATTCACTAATTCTACCAAGCCAAGAACGTCTCCATACTAGAATGTACTGTCGGATTTGAGAATTAAGTTGAAATCGCAATGCTATTAATATAACTTGAATTAATCGCATTGCGATTTCTACTTAGACCTGGTTTACTATGGTTGGCTTGGTAGAATTAGCGAATATGATGAATGTATTCGTCATATTCCTCAAAACGAAGATAACGAAGTATTCTCCATCTTCGTTTTAGCAACCATAGTAAACCATGTCTGTTTACCGCAATGCGGTTAATTCAAGTTATATTAATCACATTGCGATTACAACTTAGCAGTGCACTGCTATCTTACATATTAGTCTAGAATTAACGAATATGGAATATAGCAGCAGTGCTAAGTAGAAATCGCAATGCGATTAATTCAAGTTATATTAATCGCATTGCTATTTCAACTTAGAGCTGGGTTTATAATGGGTCAGCTTGCTAGAATTAACGAAGTTAACGAATATGGAATATAGCAGTGCTAAGTTGAAATCGCAATGCGATTAATATAACTTGCATTAATCGCATTGCGATTTCAACGTAATTCTCAAATCCGACAGTACATTTTAGTATATGGAGACGTTCCCATGGTGATGGGGACGCTCCATGAGCACGGAAGTCGGCAGAAGCGGCAACGGGCACTGACTGGAGCAGCCAGGAAGCCAGGAATCCTCAGGACAGGTAAGAGCTACTTATGGGAAGTGGGAAAGAAAAAAATATAACTAAAAAAAAAAAACGAATATTCGAAATAGCGAATTTATAGCGATATATTCGAAATATTCGCGAATTAGCGAAGTGCCGATATTCGCGATAAAAATTCGCTATTCGAATATTCTCGCTCAACACTACTCAGTTCTCAGTGTGAAAACTGCAACATTTAGGATTATTTTGAAACATAGATAATAATATTGAGAATTGGAACAAAAATTACCCAAAAAAAATATGTTTTCCATATAAACCTGCTGTTTATAATGGGTAATTTTCTGATTATGTGGGTGCATCTCAAAAAATTAGAATATAATCGAAAAGTTAATTTATTTCAGTTATTCAGTTCAAAAAGTGAACCTCAAATATTCTATAGATTCGTTACACACAGAAGGATCTTTTTCAAGCGGTTACTTCTTTTAATGTTGATGATTATGGCTTACAGCTAGTGATAACTCGCTGAATTTCACAAAGAAATTCAATTCGTTACGAATTACTTAATCACGAATGGCATTCCATTGTATGTAGCGGACGTAATGAACGAGGATCACGTTGCCCCCCGTCATTACCCCCTTAGATGCTGTGTTCATCGCTGATCGCGTTATCTAATATTAAAATGGAGGACTTTCAGGGGTTAATCAGGGTTAAAAAAAATACATACTTGCTTCATCCATTTGCTCGTAGAGAGGTCACCCCATAGAGAGGTCAAAACCACGCTGTTTTGTACGGTTTCTTCAATCAAGATGGCCACAACGGCCTGTCCACGAGCAAATGGTTGAGGCGAGTATGTAATTTTTTGTTGCTTCTCTTTGCAGCGAATCACTTTTTTCCTGAAGTTTGGATCGAAGTCAATTCATTTGGCATTAATTCGCTCAAAACTAATTGCGACATTTAACACATGGATTTCTGTCAGCTCCATTATGGGCAACTAAGTCAGTTTTCCTTTGCATCAGTTTTTATAAACCTCCCCCAATGTGTATGGTGACATAATGACTCCCTGTCTACAGTATGGTAGATAATAGGGAAAAGAAGGAATGTTGAATTTCAACATGCCCAATCCTTTTCTTTCAGTGAAGATAGGCAGCCGCCAAAGGTGTCTGGCAACTGCTTATTTCACACTCCCTATTAAGAAGACAAGCAAGCTCAATTGATCATGCGTATTAGGGTTCCAAAGTGCAGTTACCCAACGGATCACTGCTAAAGAGTTAAATGTTGCGATACAGTAAAGTATTCTCTTTTTACTTGTGCACTGTAAATATATGTATATGACCAGCTTTATTAAACACTTAGAAAATTGACACAAGTAACTTAGGCTCAATCATTTGCTCTGAGGGAAGATAAGCCACCACCATGGGCAACTGTGTCTGACAACTACTTATTTCCCACTCCTTACTGAAAAGATCTATGTGCTCGTTTGAGGCACGTGTGCATGTATATAGGGATTCGAGAAGAACAGCTGTCGACTTAACATCTAAAATGAATGGTCAGCTTTGTGGAATACTTAGAAGGTCCCATACTTTGCTGTCAGTGGAGATAAGCCACCACCAAAGGCAAACATTTCCGACAACTGCTTATTTCCTACTCCCTATTCAAAAGGCGTGTGCCAATCCAAGTGTGAATTTGTATAGGGGTTCAGAAGGGACAGCTATTAGCCAAACGATCTAAAGTGCATGACCAGCTATGGTGAACACTTGGAAAGCATATACCAGCCACTCAACTTTGCTACCTCTCTGATTATCCATATGATACGTGTGTATCACTCTTTTCGTTGTAGCTTTCACCCCATTGAGAATAAACCTTTTGAAGCTGCGTTTTTCAGGTTTCCTTTCATGTCACATAAGAGGAATAGAAGGCACTGAACACCAGATCTATAGAGTGCAGCAGGCAGCAACGCTTGCCCTTGAGAAATAAGTAAAAGCCACTACAGAGTTAGCTCATTTCCTGAGCGTAAGAAAGAAAAAACTCCCTTCCCTACAACAACAGCACAGACTAAAGGTCTTCAGTCTCAGGAGTGCTAATAAATGGCACCGACCATCGGGCAGGGAGCCAGCGTAACTGACTGCGGCCTTTGTTCTTTGCAAGGCAGTAATTTTATTTTGCTTTGAGAGGCGGAAAGTAGTCCAAATGAGAGATTAAATGGAGGCAAAATAATAACATACATTAGTTAAGAGGAGCCCCTGCAACATTTTGTGAAATATGAGCCGTGCCCAGCAAGGAACATGTGTGTCCGCTCCGAGAAATTAGAACTACTTAAAATGCAATCACTTTCTAATGTGTAAAAAAGAAGGAATGAGGATTATTTAACTTTCGGGCCATCTCCGATGGACTCAAGTCACAAGGGTCATAAGGGAGCAACATTACGTTATAGTACATAGTGGACAATTCCTGATACAAATAATTGTATTTTTCTCCCACATGATACATGAGATTAAAGTTTATGCTCATTTGTCAACTCATTACTGAACTGCTTAGGCTACTGAGTGGTTTTTGTTAGACAAAAGCTGACTTTGGGCCAAGTACAACATTCACCGAGCTGATATGGGTGGCTTTCTGTAGGCCTTATATACACAAATAAGTAGGTCATGCCTTTAAATGTGTCCCGTTTCGATACTATGGGGGTCTCTGATGATGTGTAAGAAAAACATTGTATTATTTAATACTCAACTTTCTGTAGAAAACTTTTTGTAATTATTATTGCACACCTTAGCAACATAATGGACAGGACAACAGTGTTTTTAGTAGGCTGCAAGAATATTGTTGGGCCAACATGGATAATGTATCCTTTGTAGGTCATACTGAGGGGCTTTCGATATAATGGATATAACTTTAGACACTGTTTTAGAAATCTGGTGGTGATAGTGAAGTTCAGCGTCTAGGAAGCCCTAAGAATAGTACTCCTACAGGACAATTTTGTAGAGGACAACCAAAGTTCATATGACCTATTAGGACATATGGACACCATAGAGAGGAGTCTTCCACTCAGGATACCCTCATATGAGCTTCTGTAAGAGAAGCTCCCATTGTGGAGGACTTGAAGCATCTGTATTATAAAGTTGGCCATTTCTCTGAATTGTCCCCATGTAATACTAGGTTTGAATTGTCTACTTCCACCCAGAAGACTCACCTCCTTGCCATAGGTTCCAATGGAGAAACATGGAGGGGAACATTAATATAAAGCTATTATGGGAAGACTAGAAACCTGTCGTTTTCAAAAAAGTAACACAAACCATTGTTCTAATTTTGTGTCAAAAAGAATAAACTTGGAAAACTTGATATTGAAGATGATTTGGGTACAGTACACGCATATTTTAATTGTCCAGTTGTATGAAGCTGTAACCAGCAGTTATCAGGCAATGCAAATACTTCTGGATATCTTCAGGAATCAGCCAGTGGTTAGAAGACAGTCCTCCCATGTACTTTTTCATTATGGAGTGAAGTGAGAAGTTTCATCCAAAATTGCCACCTTTTACCTTTCGAAGAATCACAGTGGATATGGGCATCAGAGCGATGATGAGAGGACTAAGATTTAGAATTGAGGAATTTTTCCATCAGATTCGTCGGACTTTACTACGTCTTTGGTTTCCTTACCTTGAAGGCAATGAACTGACGAGCTGGTTTATTGGAGAAACTGTGATGTTCTCACTAGAAGAAAACAAGAAACCCAAAAGATTATAGGGCAGTACCTTTCAAACCCAAATAATTGTTTCATCCAACTTAACTGTTCTAGCCCCCCCCCCCCCCATAATATCCCAACATGGAATACTGCAATTATAGAGTTAAACTGATACAACAGTATCCATTTTCTTCAGGATCCTGTTTTTTTCTCTCTCCTTCTGATGGATGACACTGTTAAGGGAGTGGAATGCTGTGGAAGTCACAGTTCACTGGGCAGTTAGGGTGGCCATTCAGGCCACCCTCAAAAGATGGACATAAAATCTCGCCTCTAGGTCCCTCTAAGCTACGCCCAACCCTGTTATTCCACGCCCCCTCCCACTCCGCAGCAGAGAGCGATTGAAAAAATAAAGGTATAAATCAACTTTTGTCAACTGACTTTCTCCCTGCAGCTCACACTCAGACAGCACAGTGCTTCTGTCTGAGAGTGAGTTGTTCAAAAGGACATCCCTGTGTCCATCCAGGCCCTGCGCCAGACGGAGGACAGGGAGTCTATAAGCCAGATTATCCTGCCTAAAACCGGACCTCTGGCCACCCTAGGGACAGGATGCTGTGGAGGTCACAGTTAAGGGGACGATCCACTATGGAGGTCAGTGATAAGGGGCAGATTACTGTAGAGACAACTGTTAAGGGGGGTGGGGTGTTGTGGAAATAACTTTTAAGGAGATGGGGTACTGTGGAGGTCACTAATAAAGCTGCAGCCGCTGTGGAGGTCACTGTTAAGGGGGTGGAATTCTGTGAAGGTCACTATTAAAGGGGCAGTCGCTGTGGAGGTCTCTGTTAAGGGGACAGGGAACTGTGGAGGTCACAGTTAGGGGAACGGTCCGCTATGGAGGTCAGTGTTAAGGGGTGGGGGGCTGTAGAGGTCACTGTTAAGGGGGTGGGTGTTGTGGAAGTCACATTTTAAGGGAACAGAGCTCTGTGGAGGTAACTATTATGGGGGCGAGTTATTGTGGAAATCAATGTTAACGAGACGGGGTACTGTAGATGTCACTAATAAAGGGATGGCCGCTGTGGAGGTCACTGTTAAAGGGGAGGGCACTGTGGATGTTACTATTAAGGGGGCAGGCTGTTGTAGAGGTCACTGTTAAGGGAGGAGGGGACTGTAGAGGCCACTATTAAAGGTTATTCTTTAAATGTTTCTAACTAGGCAAATGTAAGGACTTTACAATTCACTTACTTTATCTCCAGTTGCTGCTTTCTCAGATTTCACTAAGAGTCACATGACCTGTGATGTCAGCTTCTCTCCCTGCACTGAAGATGTTTCGTGCACAAGCCTGAGAGCAGATCTGTGTCTGTACACAAGATGTCTCTGTGCTGGCCATGCTGCACTGGCTGTAGCTTATTGCTCTCTCTCCCTGGATTCTTGAGGAAAAACATTAACCCCTTCAGCTGCGCAGACTCAGGGCTGAGGGCTTTACTGAGTAGCTGCAGGCAGTGAGCTCAGGAGCTGACAGAGGAGTTCTGCAGAGCATTGTACAAGAACAGGTAGGTGGGAGATCCTGTGTGTATCAGCAGTGTCATTGTACAGCTGGGACTTGTAGTCCAAAACATACAACATGCTGCTGAGTATCCCAGTAGGCAGACATGTCACTCAGGGCAGACTTATTCACTCCCTTTGCAGGGCAGGGGGAGGGGCAGAGATTGTTGTTATTGCAGGTGAACATAGGGCCAGAAAAGAACCAAGGAAATGAGGAAATATATATTTTTTTTTTACCTAAAACTTGCTTAGCTCAGTCAAATATTGGTGTCTATCAAGTTTTATAATGCTATGTATATTTTTTTTTCATAACTCGGACAACCCCTTTAAGGGAGCAGGGTACAGTGGAGGTCACTGTTAAGGGAGCGGGTACTGTGACAGTCAATTTTAAAGGGGCAGTTGCTGTGGAGATCTCTGTTAAGAGGGCCGGGAATGATGGAGGTCAGTTAGGGGATTGTAACCTATGGTCACTGTGTTCTCAGCAGTACTTTTTTATGTCCCTTGCTCACAGGCAGCTTGCCCTCGTTAATTACCTTCAGAGCCCCACCAGAAGAGCAGGATAAAAACCCAGTGTAGTACGGGAGCAATCATACCACCTAGTCTCTATAGCCACTCCAAAATCCCTAGAATCCACCAAAATAACACACTTAGCAACTTAAATGTTGCTCTGTGGCTGAATCCATCTGGAATGTATAACACAGAGTAGCAGTGGCAGGTACCTGCTGGCTGCTGATGCAGTGAACTGGTGGATCATTTCTAAAGTTAATTGCACGCTAATTAGTTAAATGTTGTGATTCATTGCCCAAGCACACAAATGAGTTTTCTCTTTTGCACTGTAAATCTCTCATGGTTATGTATGAGCAGCATATAGTTAAAACTGGCAGTCTTAGTGCAGTTGCCAGGGTGATGGGCTAGTCACATCCCCTGATTAGAGAGTCTTTGCTAAGCAGGTCTAGAGTGAGGAGCTCCATAAAACTGGGCCTAGGTAAGAGAACCTTCATCCCTGAGAGTGAAAGCTGTCAGAGAAGCAACTGAACTAAAAGACTGCCCCTGGGAGAAAGAGAAGAGACATTTAAAGATGGTGGAGACCGTGCAGAATAAAGACAGTAAAGTGACGCTCGTTTATGGGAAAGGACTTTACTGCTTGTGGTCTAGGTATATTACTTTGGCACCCACCACACTTTAGAGATGGCTAACCATCTGATCTAATATCTACAGCCTTCAGATTGGGAATTTCAGAAAGTGGTAGAGAGAGACTCAGGGACCATCATTGCAGCTGCTTATACACAACTATTGGGAGAAACGTACTCTGTGATATACGTACCTCAGAACTGTTCCTATTTCTGATATACGTACTGCAACTCCCATCATCTATTCAGTACCCAAACTGACCTGATCATTGACTCCACCATCCATCGCCGGCGCTACACCTGCCCTCCTGCCTCACACCCTGCCAACCATCAGGCTTCAAGGTCACCCCAACTACCACCAGGCAGAAGACTCCAAAATTTAAGGGTGTGTGCTGAGGGAAGAAAGAGTGCGTCCTCCAAACATCAGGGTTAGGACTGCCACTACCACAACCACTATCCTCCCTCTCTCTCTCCCCTCTGCACTTACGATAGATAGATAGATAGATAGATAGATAGATAGATAGATAGATTAACGTCTTAACAATCCAGGACGGTAATGCTCGTTCTAAATTGCCGGTACTTGGTGTTCCAGGACGAGCATTCTCGTCCTGTGGGGTCCTTGTCCTCCCCCACATGCGGTGCCATGATCAGCGGCAAGAGTATGGCTGTTACTGACAGCTGGATCCCTGCTGCATCCACCAGCATCGGTGATAACACCGATGCCGGTGGATTAACCCCTCATATGCCGAGGTCAGCTCTACCCGCGGCATATGGGAGGTTTGCAATCCCACTTCTGAGTCATCAGGTCCCCACGCTGCGGTGACAGGGACCTGATGGTTGCCATGGCAGCCCCAAGCCTTTCAAAGGCGTTGGGGCCCTGCAGCTACGGAGGGCTATGAGGTCCAGCCCCCAGACTGGGTCTCATAGGCGAACTACAAGTGTATTACACTGTGTAATACACTGATAGTCAATGCAGTACAGATTTATTGTACTGCATTGAAACAGGGATCAGACCCTGAAAATAAAAGTGTTTTTACCAATAAAAAAAATAAAGTTTGAAGTAAAAATAAAATGCCCTTTTCCCATAGAATGACACATACAAAATTGTAAAAAATAGAAAAACAAAACAAAAAAACAGACGTATTAGGTACCGCCGTGTTCGTAACAACCGGCTCTTTAAAAATATCATGTGATCCAACCAATCTGGTCAACATAAATAAAAAATAAAAACTGTGGCAAAAAAAGCCATTTTTGTCACCTTACATCACAAAAAGTGTAATACCAAGCGATCAAAAAGTCATATGTGCCCCAAAATGGTACAAATCAAACCATCACCTCATCCTACAAAAAATGAGACCCTACCTAACACAATCGCCCAAAATATAAAAAAGGTATGGCTTTCAAAAATGCTTCTATTGTGTAAAACCAAAAGAAGTATTAAAAAATAGACAAATTAGGTATTGCGGCATCCGTGACAACCTGCTCTATAAAAGTATCACATGATTTACCCTGTCAGGTGAAAACCATAAATGAAAATAAAATAAAAACTGTGCCAAAAAAATTATTTTTTTGTCTCCTTACATCACAAAAAGTGTAATACCAAACGATCAAAAAGTCCAAATAGTACTCCAAAATAGTACTGATCAAACCGTCTCTACACAAGATAATCGCCCAAAAAATAAAAAAATATGGCTTTCAGAAAGAGGAGACACAAAAGCATGATTTAAAAAAAAAAAAGCTTTATTATGTAAAACTGAAACAAAATAAAAATAAAAGTAGACATATTTGATATCGTCTCATCCTTAACAACCTGCACTATAAAAATAGCACATGATCTAACCTGTCAGGTGGACACCGTTAAAAACAAAAAATAAAAACTAAGCCAGACCAGCCATTTTTGGTTACCTTGCCTCACAAAAAGCGTAGTATAGAGCGATCAAAAATTTTATGTACCCTAAAATAGTACTAATAAAACTATCACCTTATCCTGTAATTTCCAAAATGTGGTCACTTTTTTGGAGTTTCTTTTCTAGGGGTGCATTAGGGGGTCTATAAATGTGACATGGCAACTTAAAATTATCCCAGTGAAATCTGCCCTCCAAAATCCATATGGCGCTCCTTTTTCTTCTGTGCCCTGCCGTGTGCCCGTACAGCAGTTTACAATCATATATGGGGTGCTTCTGTGAACTGCAGAATCAGGGTAATAAATATTGAGTTTTCTTTGGCTGTTAACGCTTGATGTGTTACAGTAAAAAATGAATTAAAATGGAAAATCTGCCAAAAAAGTGAAATTTAAAAATTTCATCTACTTTTTCCTTTAATTCTTGTGGAACACCTAAAGGGTTAACAAAGTTTGTAGAATCAGTTTTGAATAACTTGAGGGGTGTAGTTTCTACAATGGGGTCATTAATGGGTGGTTTCCACTTTATAAGCCCAACAGTAACTTCACAACTGAAGTGGTCCTTAAAAAAGTGGGTTTCGAAAATTTTCTTAAAAATGTAAAAATTTGCTTCTAAAATTCTAAGCCTTATAAGATCCTAAAAAATTATACAAACATGAAAGTGGACATATGGGAAATGTAAAGTATTAACTCTTTTAGGATGTATCACTATCTGCCTTAGGGCTTGTTCACACGACCGTGCTGTGTTTTGCGGTCCACAAATTGCGGATCCGCAAAACACGGATGCCGCCCGTGTGCCTTCCACAATTTGCGGAACTGGCCGCCCTTTATAGAAATGCCTATTCTTGCCCGCAAAACGGACAAGAATAGGACATGACTCAGAATTTATGAGGGGCCACGGAAAGGAGCAACGTGAATAGAAATGAATGGGTCCGCACCCGACCTGCAAAAAATGCGGCTTGGATGCAGACCAAAACCACGGTCGTGTGAACGAGCCCTTAAAAGCAGAGAAATTCAAATGTTGAAAATTGTAAATTTTGAAAAATTTTACGTAAATTTGGGATTTTTTTTTATAAATGAAGGTTAATATCGACTAAAATTTTCCACTATCATGAAGTACAATGTGTCGCGAGAGAAAACAATCTCAGAATGGTTAGGATAAGCCTACATGCACACAACAGTATTTTGCGGACCGTATACTGACTGTTTTTTCAGTTCAGTATACTGACAGTATACTGGATCATTCACTTCAATGGGACAGCAAAAAATACTGTAGTGTCTCCGTATCCCTTCCGTTTCCGTTTTTCCGTTCCGTTTAAATATAGAACATGTCCTATTATTGCCCGCAAATCACGATTCGTGGCCCTATTCAAGTCAATGGATCCGCAAAAAAATTGGAACGCATACGGAAATGAATCCGTATGTCTTCCGCATACCGTTCCGTTCTTTGCGGAACCATCTATTGAAAATTTTAAGCCCAGCCCAATTTTCTCTATGTAATTACTGTATACTGTATATGCCATACGGAAAAACGGAATGGAAAAGCGGAACCGAAACGGAAACACAACGGAAGAAAAAAACGGAAAAAAGGATCCGATAAAAGTGGCCCGCAAAACACTGAAAAAGCCATACGGTCGTGTGCAAGAGGCCTAAGTTAAAGGATTTTTACGTTATTACCACATAAAGTGACATGTCAAATTCCAAAAAACGGCCTGGTCCTTAAAATGAAAAATGGCAAGGTCCTTAAGGGGTTAAAGTGACTGCAAATTATTTTGTTTATTATAGTAATATGTGTGTTTATTCAAGTTTTATTTGTGAGCATGCTTATGTATGATAATACTATTTTGTTGTACTGCATACTGTATTGTATTGTCAATTTATTTCTGCAGTTTTCACTTGTCTTTTAATAAGAGAATGATCCATCCTGTGCGTATTCTAATGGACTGTGCAGCAGAGATTCCAGAGCTCGGTGGCTGCAGAGCTGTAATCTGATTGTTTAAAAATACTTCCACTTGTCAACGGCCCGGCTCAAATGTTTATGTCAAACAGATCAAATAATCAGTTGCTTTCAATCATCCTCCCATTTTGCTGCTCCTTCTAATCTGCTCCTGTCAGCCATTATCAGGCGACTCGCTGACTTAAACGGACATCACTAAACCAGTTTGCAATTATAGAAGCTTTTAACTGAAAAAAAAAAAGGTTATAGTAAAGTTGTCAGCACTGGAGGTCCTGACAAAAGGAACTGACACCATGTCCATCATCTGCTGAACGGATTCCAGTCACGCACCACAAAAACATTTACCGTCTCCCAGGGCAAATTCACAAACCATTGCTACTGACCTGATGAATATCTCAGCTTTTTGGTCTATCACTAAAAATGTTATGTATTATAATTAGCGTTGACTAGTGACATTCATGATGTAGATAAAGTTAATACAAGGTACTTACTAATGTATTGTGATTGTCCATATTGCCTCCTTTGCTGGATGGATTCATTTTTCCATCACAGTATACACATCTCGTATTCAGGGGTTACGACCACGCTGCAGTCCATCAGCAGTGGTCGTGCTTACACACTATAGGAAAAAGTGCCAGCCTCTCTGGTGGCCAAGACCGTGGGAGCACACATAGGCCAGTGCTTTTTCCCATAGTGTGCAAGCATAACCAGTCCACTATTGGTGGTCGTAACCATGGAAACAAGCAGCATATAATGTGATGGAAAAATGAATCCAGCCAGCAAAGGAGGCAATATGGACATTCACTAGATATGAACAAATCGAATCCCACGAAGTGGAATTCGGACAGAATTTCAGAATAAATTAGATTCGCCTCAAAGCCGAATTTCCTTGTGCTTCGTGTTAACGAATCGATTTAAAATAATGTAAAAAAAAATATATATATATTACTTACCTCCTCTATTTGCTCAAGATGGGCCACCTTGATTGAAGATCTTGGCCGAAATCCCGTGCGTGGTGACGTATGACATCACCACACTGGCCGGCGTGATGATGTCATCTCGCGCCCCACGAGATTTCGCAAAAGATCTTCAAGCAAGATAGCGGCGGCCGGCCAGTCGTGAGTAAATGGAGGCGGTAAGTTTTGACTTTTTTTTAATGTTAATTTTACACTGGTTTTACACTCAGATGCCAAGATCATGTATGAACACTGCATTTGAGGGGTACAATGACAGGGGCGGTGCTATCGCACCCACCACTTACAAAAAAATGCGCTTCGTGACGAAGTAATTCGTCACAAAGTGAATCTTTTTGTAAAATTCGGCAAAGCGACCGAATCAAACTTTCAGAAAATTCGCTCATCTCTAACATTCACAATACATTAGTAAGTGGCTGTCACGCTTCGTTGTGGGAGGGAAACACCACACTGAGCATTGGAGGGAAGGGAAAAACAGGGAATCAGGCCTGAGAACTTGGGAAGGAAAATGGGCATCTCCTAGTGAAAACCCTAACCAAAATCCTGACTGGCTACCAGTATGAACAGACCACAAAGGTAGGTGAGTTCATACGCAGGAATACCTAGAGTCCTATCAAGCCCTATAGGACCCTGGTACTAATGTCAGGGACGAGACTACCTGTTCCTTCAAAAGGAAGGACGAACAGGAGTCTCCTTCTGGCCTAATACAAACAATAGGGAAATGCAACACACAGAACCCAAACAAAATTCAAAAAGGAGAAGGAAAGACTTAACCTCAAAGAGGCTATGGAAGCACCAGGAACTCAGCCGAGGTCCAACCACAATCTATCCAAAGATCCAAACAGAAGTCATTTGATCCAAACGGAAAACATGTCAGATCAAACCACGTGTTGCCAGTCTCACCGATCTCCTGCCACCTGTCGCGGGAACGTCCGTGACAGTGGCTTGTGTTAACTTTCTCTACAAGATCAATGCAATTTGCTGAAGTGAGACAGCCCCTTTAATTTTAATCTCAGATGCTGTGATCAGTAATGAACGCGGTATCTGAGAGGTTCTATGACGGAGGATGGTTCGATCGCCATTCCCGTCGTTTGCGCCTGCTACGAACAAAGTAATGTGCTTTGTGACAATTTGAATCAAATTTTTCATAACTTCGCTCATCTCTAATCATAATCTCCATCCTGGTCCATCATAAGAATCTGTTCTGCATTATCTGCTGGAAATTGCAAACTGACCTTTTTCACTTGGAACCTGACTATGTGACGAACTGCATGAGTACAGGGAAGCAGTGAGCACAGTGAATGTTACCTTTCAATATAATTTAGCAAAATCTGAATACATTTATAATTCTGCAAGTTTTTAACATATACAGTACTAGCTGAAAGTGAAGAAAGAGCACCTGGAAAACTTAATGTGATTGAGCTTGACAAAGTATAATCTGCTGGTGGTAAGGTTAGCTTGCAATATGCAGAGAATCGGCCATGTTTGCCGGGTTGCAGCTGGATCTCCGCCAGTCTCCATTATACAGTAGTTAATGGGGGCTGGCGGGTATCAGATAGCATACAGCAGTGCCGGATCCAGACATCTCCAGCAGGCTGCACCCTGCTGAAACAGCCTGCCGGAAATGTCTATAGCTAGTGTGAAACTAGCCTAACTGGTCAATGATCACAGCCAGAGTCACAGTAATACTGGGTGGTGTCATGGTGGAGCTCTGTGCCCCCCATTATTCTTTTGTCCGGGATGGACACAGGCATTGCATCTCACATCCTTCTCCTGCTGCTGTTGCCAGGGTCTCCGGTTTCGCTGGTCATACGTCTCTTCTCCTAGCAGGTCACTGCCTGCTCCTGTCAGCTAGGTTCCTCCCCCCTCTGTCCCTAGACAGTGCTCGGGCGCTCTTGCTGACTCTTAAAGGGCTAGTGCACTCAGATATTTTCACCAGTCTATGGCTGGCAATCTGTGTTAATTTTAAGCCTAACCCTTAGGATTATAGCTTGCTAGTTTATCATAGAAGGTGTGCTATCCTGGTTGCCTGTCCATGTACAACACCTCTGCCTGTCTACCGATTCTTTTCCTCTGCTGCCTGACCTGACCATTGCCTGTTTACTGTACTGACCCCCTGCCACCTGCCCTGACTCCAGATTAGTTTAATGTATTCAAAAAAACTCTGCTTGCCCTGACCTGGACCTGTTATCTGAGAATTGTCTTTTCCCTCTGTGCTTCGCACTGGTGACTCTAACTCCTGTGGGTCAATAGTCAACCACACCAGGTCTATTCTAAGAGTAAGTGAGTTTCTGAATACCAGCGGACTGACAGGGCTACGTCCTTAGGACTAGCTCAAAGTCAAACTGATTGGATGGCACAGTGAGTCCACATCCACTGTCCTTTAGAGGTTGCATCTCCCCTTGCTGTGATACAGGCTGCAACTCTGGCATAGTTCAGCCAAGGTGGTTGTTAACTGCTGTGCATGGGAGATCCATCGCCCCATCCAGTCCCATAATGCTGTGCAGCCAGCCAATCCACAGATAGCCATCCACTGAGATGTCACAGCCCTATAAGAGCCTCATCCAACACGGTCACTGCCATTGTCCTGTGAGCTGAGCATAGGGAGAGACGTGACATGTGCTCATGCACTAGGGACAGTGTTGCTGAAAATGATTAATAGAAGAGTATTGGAGAGGGAGAGTACAGGGAGACTGCAGGGAGAGTGCAGGAAGTGTGCAGAAAGATCATAGGAAGAGTGCAGGGAGACTTATTCTGCATACGTTTTATTTATTTATTCCTACATTTACTTATTCCTACATTAGCCGTAAACTAAGATATGTTATTCAATACCAATAAGCCTTTATTATTCCGGTGCCATTGTGCCAACCAATACCATCAAATCTGCAGCCCTTAGGGGCCAGGTCTTAATGATGACCATCCTCATCTTTTGCTGGCTTTACTTCTTCCAAATCATCCTTCAAAGTCTCCATGTCCTAGAAAAGTCAGCAAGACGCAGAGAGAGGAGGAACTCAGCGTTCCTGATAAGAGATGAACGAAGTGCTGAAAAATTCGATTTGGCTGCTTCACCAAATTTCCCAAAGAAATTTGATTTGTGACGAATTACTTAGTCACGAAGTACATTTTTTTTTGTATGTACCGGATGCAGTGACGAGGGACGGTGATAGCGCTGCCCCCAGTCATTGAACCCCTCAGATGCCACATTCATCGCTGCTCACGGCATCTGAGCCTACCATTTAGGCCTTTCAGGGGTTAATCAGAATAGAAATAAAATAGAAAATACTCATTCATTTGCACCCGAAGATGCCATCACAGCCATCTTGATTTAAGACACCGCGCAAAATCTTGCACAGTGACGTGATGATATCACCGCACCTGGCCAGCGCGCCGGCGTGGTGATATGATACGTTACCCCAAGTGAGATTTCATGTGTTATCTTCAATCAAGATGGCCGCAACGGCCTCTTCGGGTGAAAATGGATGAGGTGAGTAGGTTTTCTTTTTTTTTTTTTACTGCCATTTCAGGGAAAATTGATTTGTTACCATTTTGCGGCAAATCAAATTCTTCCTGAAATTCGGATCAAAGTCAATTCATTTGACTTTGATTCGCTCAAAACTTCTTGATGAAATATTCTCATCAATATTAGATGATGTGGAAAAAGAGGAAAAGCAGATGGCAGAAGAAGGCCTCCCACCTGTAGGGCAGGAGACCGCTGCGGTTGGAGAAGTGGGTATGCCAAAGCTGATTAATATTCAGTGTTTACTGTCAAATATCCTGCAAGAGATTGCAGGCCAAGAATAATATGTATATTGTGCCCCCACGTAACCAGCCAAACCCCATACCAGCAATAGCCCCTGGGTATATCTGATTTATAGCAATTCATGACAAATTAATTCAGAACAAATCGAATTTCTTGGCTAACTTCGGCAAAGTTGCCGAATTAAATTTTTCAAAGCAAAACTTGCATTCATCACTAGAGTTGAGCGAACACCTGAACTCGAACTCGACCCAAACTTGACCCTGAACCCTATTGAAGTTAATGGGGACCCGAACTGTTGGGCACTAAAAAGGCACTTCGTCATCATCAGAGACGTGCGGACTCTGATGAGGTGGTATTCCCATGTCCTCATCATCAGGAAACATCAGTGGTTGTGCATCAGTGCATTCTATGTCTTCCACCACTGGGGAAGGGCTAGGTGGATTCCCTTGGGAAACCCTGCCAGCAGAGTCTTCAAACAGGACAGTATTACACTTGGCCAGCCACTGCTGGGACACCAGATTTAGTGGATTGGTACTTTGGCAATTGAATTTCACCCCAGAAAAAAATCTATCCTTTGACAGACAGTATTAAACTTAGCCAGCCACAGCGCAGGCACGATTGGAGATTATCCACTAGCACAGAATCTAAGTGCCGACGCAAGCGCATCTACAACATCACTTACTTATTATTAAGTCTAAGTTCTTGCGCAAGTGCATCCTTGTCTGAGTACCCAGAATTGAAGTTTGAGCGCAAGCGCATTGAGCCAATGAGATTGGGATAATTTACAAGTAATTGCGCAACTTAGAGATGCACATTACGTCAGAATCAGCAAGAACCAATTGACAACTCGGATCAAGTAAGTTGTTAGCAATGATTGGTAATTAGTTTAGTCAATCAACAAATATGTGACATCATTGGATGATTGTCTTAGAAGCCACCTTATAAGTAGGAGTGCTAGACGGCATGCACTCAATTCTGTCCAGTACCCCTGAGGACGCCAGCATAGCTGGTGAAACATGTTGGGGGACAGAATGTTAGGGTTTTAACAGCTACCTGTATGACTTGAGGGTTAATGCTGTAATCAAATTGTGTGTGTGCGATCAGGGGCGTAACGATCGCGGTCGCAGAGGATGCGACCGCGCCCGGCGGTGGGGGGGGGCCCGCAGCTCCGTCGCCCCATCGCAAGTAATTTTAACATTTTTATGTAAATGGCTGGTCGCTTGGGCCCCCGGCCTCTGTGAGTAGTTGCGCCGCCCCACCAACCCCAGCCCTGCCTCCATCCATTCGGGCTCCGCCTCCACCCATTCAGGCCTGGTGGCGCTGTGATATCGCGCCAGCCAGGTCTCGCGGGATCACACAACGCACGCTGGAAGACAGGATTGTGGGCTGCAAGCAAGAGCAAGAAGGCGGGAGCGGAGCAGTCTGACGAGGTAAGTATTTTTTTTTTAAATGTGCACACCACCACTGCCTGGCTATAACTCACAGGGGGGCACCTGGCATGGAACTAAATGTCAGGCAAGAAATCCTCCACAGGGGACCAATGGGGAACAAAAATATATTTCAATAAGAAAAAAAGGCAAAAAAAATGGAAAAAAAATTAAACAGATAACAGAGGGGGCAAAAATGCAATATATACACACAGGGGATAAATGATTATGGAATATATACAGAGGGGGCAAAATGGATATATACAGGGCCCCTCTATTTATATCCATTTTGCCCCCTCTGTATATATTCCATTTTCCCCTCTTTATCGATATTCCACTTTCCCCACCTGTGGAGCAAAATTGTATATATCTTATTTTGCCCCCTCTCACATTGTATATATTCTGAGTGAGAGGGTGCAAAATAAAAATATATTCTGAGTGAGAGGGGCAAAATAAAATGTATTCTGAGTGAGAGGGGGCAAAATAAAATGTATTCTGAGTGAGAGGGGGCAAAATAAAATGTATTCTGAGTGAGAGGGGGCAAAATAAAATGTATTCTGAGTGAGAGGGGCAAAATAAAATGTATTCTGAGTGAGAGGGGGCAAAATAAAATGTATTCTGAGTGAGAGGGGGCAAAATAAAATGTATTCTGAGTGAGAGGGGCAAAATAAAATGTATTCTGAGTGAGAGGGGGCAAAATAAATTGTATTCTGAGTGAGGGGGGCAAAATAAAATGTATTCTGAGTGAGAGGGGCAAAATAAAATGTATTCTGAGTGAGAGGGGGCAAAATAAAATGTATTCTGAGTGAGAGGGGGCAAAATAAAATGTATTCTGAGTGAGAGGGGGCAAAATAAAATGTATTCTGAGTGAGAGGGGGCAAAATAAAATGTATTGTGAGTGAGAGGGGCAAAATAAAATGTATTCTGAGTGAGAGGGGGCAAAATAAAATGTATTCTGAGTGAGAGGGGGCGAAATAAAATGTATTCTGAGTGAGGGGGCAATTATTCAACTAAATACAGAGGGTGCCAAATGTGCAGTTATTTTAGGGTGCTGTGTGCCAATAATTACTGCATGGGGGATTATCTGCATGGTATTAGTATTATCAGGGGTTTAACTGTTTCTGCAGTATAATATTGGGGAGCACAGGGTGGTAGGATGATTGAAGTAGTAAACTAAGATATGTTTTGTCAAACTGCAGAGATGAGAAATGGCTGAAAATGGTGTCTGCCTGGTCTGAAGATCTAAAAGGAGAAGATGAGGACAGAACATCTACATCAAAGGAGACGTCACTGGATGTAAGTGGTATGGGGTGCTGTATTAGCCTGTATGTTCTGTAGTGATGGGTCCCGGGGCGTAATGAGAGGGTGCGACCGGGGGGTGGGGATGTGCGAGGGGGAGGGTTTGGGGGGTCGGGCCCGGGGGGGGGGCCCAATTCAAAGTTTGCCCTGGGGCCCATGGAACTCTAGTTACGCCACTGTGTGCGATTGCTATCAATCCAGCAGTAATTTAGCTAAGAGAGAGCTGTTAGTTTTAAACCTCACAACACTGAATATTACAACTCTGATAGTCACAAGTGAGCGGCGTTTAATAGCCTAAACCACGGGGCAGTGCACACCCGTGGTGACTATGTTGTACCGTAGTATACTTACCCCTCTAGCACATAGGTAGTGTTTTTAAACTGTATTTATGCTCACTGTTTTTTAATTTTAATGAGTTATAATAAAAGTTACATTTTATACCAGGGATAAAAGAGGTTGAAATTGCTCCTGGGAGCATCTAGGTTTTAAAGATATAGGGGATTGGTATTTTGGCAATTGAATTTCAGCCCATATAAAAATCTATCCTTTAACGGTCAGTATTACACTTGGCCAGCCACTGCTGGGACACCATATTTAGTGGATTGGTACTTTGGCAATTGAATTTCACCCCAGAAAAAAATCTATCCTTTTACAGACAGTATTAGATTTAGCCATCCACAGCTGGAACACGAGATTTAGAGGAATAGTATTTTGGCAATTGAATTTCACCCCAGAAAAAAATCTATCCTTTGACAGACAGTATTAAACTTAGCCAGCCACAGCTGGAACACCAGATATAGGGGATTGGTATTTTGGCAATTGAATTTCACCCCGGAAATAAAATCTATCCTTTTACGCACAGTATTACACTTGGCCAGCAACAGCTAAAACCAGTTATTTAGGGGATTGGTATTTTGGCAATTGAATTTCACCCCAGAAAAAAATCTATTCTTTAACGGACAGTATTACACTTGGCCAGCCACAGCTGGAACCCCAGATTTATAGGATTGGTATTTTGGCAATTGAATTTCACCCCAGAAAAAAATCTATCCTTTGACGGACAATATTAAACTTAGCCAGCCCCAGCTGGAACACCATATTTAGTGGATTGGTACTTTGGCAAATGAATTTCACCCCAGAAAAAAAGCTATCCTTTGACGGACAGTATTAAACTTAGCCAGCCACAGCTGGAACACCAGATTTAAGGGAATAGTATTTTGGCAATTAAATTTCACCCCAGAAAAAATCTATCCTTTGACAGACAGTATTAAACTTAGCCAGCCACAGCTGGAACACCAGATATAGGGGATTGGTATTCTGGCAATTAAATTTCACCCCGGAAATAAAATCTATCCTTTTACGCACAGTATTACACTTGGCCAGCAACAGCTAAAACCAGTGATTTAGGGGATTGGTATTTTGGCAATTAAATTTTACCCCAGAAAAAAATCTATCCTTTAACGGACAGTATTACACTTGGCCAGCCACAGCTGGAACCCCAAATTTAGGGGATTGGTATTTTGGCAATTGAATTTCACCCCAGAAAAAAATCTATCCTTTGACGGACAATATTAAACTTAGCCAGCCATAGCTGGAACACCAGATTTAGGTGATTGGTATTTTGGCAATTGAATTTCACCCCAGAAAAAAATCTATCCTTTGAAAGACAGTATTAAACGTAGCCAGCCACAGCTGGAACACCAGATTTAGGGGATTGGTATTTTGGCAATTGAATTTCACCCCATATAAAAATCTATCCTTTAACGGTCAGTATTACACTTGGCCAGCCACTGCTGGGACACCATATTTAGTGGATTGGTACTTTGGCAATTGAATTTCACCCCAGAAAAAAATCTATCCTTTGACGGACAGTATTAAACTTAGCCAGCCACAGCTGGAACACCAGATTTAGAGGATTAGTATTTTGGCAATTGAATTTTACCCCAGAAAAAAATCTATCCTTTGACGGACAGTATTAAACTTAGCCAGCCACAGCTGGAACACCAGATATAAGGGTTTGGTATTTTGGCAATTGAATTTCACCCCAGAAATAAAATCTATCCTTTTACGCACAGTATTACACTTAGCCAGCAACAGCTAAAACCAGTGATTTAGGGGATTGGTATTTTGGCAATTGAATTTCACCCCAGAAAAAAATCTATCCTATTGACGGACAGTATTAAACTTAGCCAGCCACAGCTGGAACACCAGATTTAGGGGATTGGTATTTTGGCAATTGAATTTCACCCCATATAAAAATCTATCCTTTAACGGTCAGAATTACACTTGGCCAACCACTGCTGGGACACCATATTTAGTGGATTGGTACTTTGGCAATTGAATTTCACCCTAGAAAAAAATCTATCCTTTGACGGACAGTATTAAATTTATCCAGCCACAGCTGGAACACCAGATATAGGGGATTGGTATTTTGGCAATTGAGTTTCACCCCAGGAATAAAATCTATCCTTTTACGCACAGTATTACACTTGGCCAGCAACAGCTAAAACCAGTGATTTAGGGGATTGGTATTTTGGCAATTGAATTTCACCCCAGAAAAAAATCTATCCTTTGACGGACAGTATTACACTTGGCCAGCCACAGCTGGAACACCAGATTTAGGGGATTGGTATTTTGGCAATTGAATTTCACCCCAGAAAAAAATCTATCCTGTGACGTACAGTATTACACTTGGCCAGCCACAGCTGGAACCCCAGATTTAGGAGATGGTTATTTTGGCTATTTATTTTCACCCCAGAAAAAAATCTATCCTTTGACGTACAGTATTACACTTGGCCATCCACAGCTGGAACACCAGATTTAGGGGATTGGTATTTTGGCAATTGAATTTCACCCCAGAAAAAAATCTATCCTTTGACGGACAGTATTAAACTTAGGCCCCATTCACACATCCGCAAAACACGGACACCGGCAATGTGCGTTCTGCATGGTGTGTCCCCATAGGAATGATTGGGTCCGCAATTCCGTACCGCAAAATTGCGGAACAGAATTGCAGACGTGTGAATGGGGCCTTAGCCAGCCAGAGCTGGAACACCAGATTTAGGGGATTGGTATTTTGGCAATTGAATTTCACCCCTCAATAAAATATAGCAATTTCTATACGTGTTTCAAGGTGTGACAATGAGCACAACCCCTGATGTAGGATATTGCTTAAAAAAGCCTACTATTGAACCCAAAAATGTATGTTGAACTTGGTGGCAGCTCAAATCATGTGCTGGTGCACCAAAAGATCACAAAATTGCCACCGATCACCCCAGAAAAAAGTGACAGAAAAACGCTCTGGGCAGCCGAAAAAGCAGTGAGCAATGAACTAACAGAAGTTGAATGATTCACAGCTGTAGATCGATCACTTCATTAGGTGTTTTTGCTGAGTTTTCTCTGCATCCTATTCCTACACTAATCAGAGCAGAGTGACGTGCGGCGCTACGTGACTCCAGCTTAAATAGAGGCTGGGTCACATGCTGCACTTGGCCAATCACAGCCAAGTGCTGGGAGCTTATTACATACTGTTATAGTAAAATCAATAATAACACAATATGCTGCAAGCTTCCTCTAGTGGAGGCTAAAGGCAGCCAGAATTGTATCATTTAACATATATGCAAGGGATTTGGAGATCTAAGCAAATTTCCTACCACTGTAAAGACATATTAAGTAATTAGGTAGCACAATTGGTTGGCATTTTCAAAGCAAAAGCAATTAATTAATGAGAAGAATATTTCTATAATATGGGCTATACTAAATGATGCCACAGTTAATGATAATCACACATTCCCACGAATATTTGTGTACCTGTGTGTAAAATATGGAAATTGCTGAAAAGTTACTTTTGCTTAGCCACAATAGATCCTCTAATTGTTTTGAGCTTGATCTTGTACCAGCACTCCTCATTAAATTTAGGCACTTTGAACCAGTAGGAGACTGATAAAGACCTCGGATGAGGCTATTATGGAGACGTTGGACAGTCCATGTTCCAGATGTAAGACCCTTTCTGCAGTGGTTCTACAAAATGCAATTCCAGTGCAATATACAGTTGCAAAAAAAAGTATGTGAATCCTTTGGAATGATATGGATTTCTGATAGCGAATCTACGATACGTAAAACACTAAACAAGAATGGATTTCATGGGAGGATACCACAGAGGAAGCCACTGCTGTCCAAAAAAAAACATTGCTGCACGTTTACAGTTTGTACAAGAGCACCTGGATGTTGCACAGCAGTACTGGCAAAATATTCTGTGGACAGATGAAACCAAAGTTGAGTTGTTTGGAAGAAACACACAACACTATGTGTGGAGAAAAGAGGCACAGCACACCAACATCAAAACCTCATCCCAACTGTGAAGTATGGTGGTGGGGGCACCATGGTTTGGGGCTGCTTTGCTTCATCAGGGCCTGGACGGATTGCTATCATCGAAGAAAAAATGAATTCCCAAGTTTATCAAGACATTTTGCAGGAGAACTTAAGGCCATCTGTCCACCAGCTGAAGCTCAACAGAAGACGGGTGTTGCAACAGGACAACAACCCAAAGCATAGAAGTAAATCAACAACAGAATGGCTTAAACAGAAGAAAATACGCCTTCTGGAGTGGCCCAGTCAGCGTCTTGACCTCAACCCGATTGAGATGCTTTGGCATGACCTCAAGAAAGCTATTCACACTAGACATCCCAAGAATATTGCTGAACTGAAACAGTTCTGTAAAGAGGAATGGTCAAGAATTACTCCTGACCGTTGTGCACGTCTGATCTGCAACTACAGGAAACGTTTGGTTGAAGTTATTGCTGTCAAATGAGGTGCAACCAGTTATTAAATCCAAGGGTTCACATACTTTTTCCACCTGCACTGTGAATGTTTACATGGTGTGTTCAATAATAACATGGTAACATTTAATTCTTTGTATGTTATTAGTTTAAGCAGACTGTGATTGTCTATTGTTGTGACTTAGATGAAGATCAGATCACATTTTATGACCAATTTGTGCAGAAATCCATATCATTCTAAAGGGTTCACATACTTTTTATTGCAACTGTATCTCTATGATGCACTGGGTTCTGTTCTTCCGAACTGGGCATATATTATACCCTAAACATAATATGGGTACAATACTTCTCTCTGAATGAGACCTATGAGTTTCTACCACAAGGAAACACGATTTGTTAACAGTTCACATGGTCGTAATACCATGATTGGTAGAACCAAGAGGATTTAGACTGACAGCAGGAGGGTTGTTTGGCTCCTACCTCTACAGATGTTATAGACAGAATTAGAGTTGCACTCCAGGGTACTTCCAGAGGACCCAAGTTCTGACACAATATTAGGTCGCAAAGGCTGGCACCATTTGGAGTTACCTTTTTTAGATAAAAATCATTTTTTCATTTGGTAGTTGTAAAAGAAAAAAAGGTCTGCAGTTTTTGTGATACAGGGGTTAATTTTTACTGTATTTGCAGATTGTCACTCACTGTATTTGCAGATTGTCAGATGACTTGACGTTTCATGTGTAGCTCATAAACACTCATTATAGCAAAATTCTTACCAAACTAATACTAATATGGACCACATGAGTGTTTATGAGAACATTTAAAAAAAAAAACTAGGGATAAGCGAACCCGTGTAAGTTTGGGTTCGCCGGGTTTGGCCGAACTTCAGGTCAAAGTTCAGGTTCGGGATCCGAACTTGACCCAAACTCGAACCCAAACCCCATTGGAGTCAACGGGGACCCAAAATTCACCTAATTATTTACCGCTATAACATGGTTATATCGTAATATAACATAATACTTAAGACGGAATGCAAAAGGGACACCTTTAGAGGCCATCATAATAGAAGTCTTCAATAGAAGTCTATGGGCAGCATAACAAATTCGTACGACTTCGGTACGAACCCAAACCTTGCAGCTCAGGTTCGCTCATCCTTAATAAAGACCAACTGAAGAATGATTTGTAGCCCAAAATGAGTAAAATGCAATAATCAAGTAGGTGCCCCTAAAGGTGTTCATAGCCTTTAAGGACATTGATATTTCATGAAATAATTTTAATATGATATTACGGCATGCTAGAATTATTTGACAGGCTGCAGTTCACAACAAAACCACTGGATGACCACATACAGACACATACTGTAGGATAGACATCTTGTGACACAGTATTACAACATTTTGTAAGATGTTGAGATAAGAGGAAAGGTAAAGAAAGACAAATCTACCATGGAGGCCAATAGGAGCGTCATGTTCATTTTTTAAACAGATTGCTTAGATTGTGTTGTTTTATTGATTTGTTATGACAGCCATAATTTTACATCAATATTTTTCTGAACTGAACAAAATATATCATTTCTACTAGTGAATGTCTCAATATTTTTTTTAATTAATGGAAGCAAAAATGTAATACATGCATAAAATGTATTAAACTTTAATTACGTTGGATTAGCAGTTAAATCTTTGTCCTCAGCGTAACATATGTGAACCATTCGGCAAGGTGGGATACGTGAAGCCGGAGCTGTTAGCAATCAGAGATGGGTTGACAGAAAGCCCTGTGGACACTTCCAGAGAGTTTGGAAAAATGGTTCCCATGATAATGATTTTACTTGAAAGGAGCAGGAATTGCTGTGGTTGTGACATGATGGATTGTCTCCACTCCCTAAAGATCATCACAGATTGATGGAAGTTACTTAGCGGGTAGAGAGTAATGACTCTGAATGTTTGGTGGGTATATCCAAACTACCAGGTTAAAACATGAAGAGTCATTACACCATGCCTCTTCCCTCATCTACAAACATCTTCACGTACAGTAGGTCAGTGGTCTCCAACCTTTGCTCTCCAGAGCTAAAATCATACTTTGTTAAATCAATCACTGCACATGGTTGAGTCCGGTTGGTGATTTCGATTCTGAGGACTAGACTGTACAAACCTATCTAGTCCCACTACATTACACAAGATAAACTATGCTGTTAGGGATTTGTCTGAGAGTTAGCTTGTTGACTGTGACAACCAGCAGTATAGGGAGTGCAGCTCTGAAGTATAATACAGGATGTAACTCAGGATCAGTACAGGATAAGTAATGAATTGTATGTACACAGTGATTGCACCACCAGAATAGTGAGTGCAGCTCTGGAGTATAATACAGGATGTAACTCAGGATCAGTACAGGATAAGTAATGTATGTACACAGTGACTACACCAGCAGAATAGGGAGTGCAGCTCTGAAGTATAATACAGGATGTAACTCAGGATCAGTACAGGATAAGTAATGTAATGTATGTACACAGTGATTGCACCAGGAGAATAGTGAGTGCAGCTCTGGAGTATAATACAGGATGTAACTCAGGATCAGTACAGGATAAGTAATGTAATGTATGTACACAGTGACCCCACCAGCAGAATAGTGAGTGCAGCTCTGGAGTATAATACAGGATGTAACTCAGGATCAGTACAGGATAAGTAATGTAATGTATGTACACAGTGATTGCACCAGGAGAATAGTGAGTGCAGCTCTGGTTCTTCAGAAATAAATATGCACTCTTACATACAGTTTATATGTAAATGTATGAATCCCTTATTGTGACACATATGTAAGCTTTGTTCTCTTTATTCCTGCAGATGACCCAAAACTAACAGAAATGTCTGTAAGAGCGCGCCCTGATGAGGACTTTCCCATCGATGACAACCTCCTTCAGCAAACAGTAAACAGCTAAAAGCAAACGGTAAAGTAACAAGCAACCTCCATTGTGTCATATTTTGTCATGTTATGCTATGCACCATATGATATGAGTGCCCTGTGCCTCTTGTTTATGTGTGATTAAATGACGAAGCTCTGTCCCTCACTTATTTGTATGTATCCACCAAGCTCTGTGCCTTACTTTATGTATATGTATCCAACAAGCTCTGTGCCTCACTTTTATGTATGTGTATCCACCAAGCTCTGTGCCTCATGTATGTGTATGTGTATCCACCAAACACTGTGCCTCACCTTTATGTATGTGTATCCACCAAACACTGTGCCTCACATTCATATGTTTGTAACTGCCACAACCATATTATTTCTCCTAATGATTGCTCCCCAGACAAAACGAGCCATTATACCTAATGAAAGGTGTTTGGAAATATATTTATAATAAAGTAATATTGAAGTATTGTCATTTTCTTCATTCCCGGAGAACACCTTTGATGTTGCATATTGGACCAAGCCCCTTTCCCATTAAGACTGCCTATTTTCTGGCAAGCCAAGCCCCATACTATCACTGTAATTTGATGCCAACAACTCAAAGGGTATTTAATCTATCACTGTATTGAGCCCCCCTGATAAAATATTACTTTTATTTAACCCCTTCCCGCCCAGCGCCGTAAAAGTACAGCGCAGCGGGATGTGACGTGCCGCCCAGCGCCGTAGTATTACGCTGATCAGCAGTGGGGTCCAGCAGTCACTGATAGCCGGACCCCTGCTGTATGCGCCAGCATCGGTGAAAACACCGATGCCGGTGCATTAACCCTTGATGTGCTGCAGTCAGCGCTGACCGCGGCACGTGCGATGTCCATGAGGGATTGGAGCAGCCATCGGGTCCCCGCGCTGCTGTGATGGGGACCCGATGTCAAGGACAGCCCGATGCCTTCCTTAGGCATCGTGGCTGCCTTCTGTGACAGCCTGTGAGATCCAGCCTCCTGGATCTAACAGGCAGCAGGCTGTAAGTGTATTACACTGTGTAATACACTTACAGCCAATGCATCACAATACAGAACTATTGTAATGCATTGTAAAGGTGATCAAACCCCCAAAAGTTGAAGTCCCAAAGTGGGACAAAAAATAAAGTGAAATAAAAAGTTAAAAAATTAAAGTTTTACAAAAAAATTTAAAGTTTCAAGTAAAAAAAAAAGCATCCTTTTCCCAAAATAAATTAAAAAAATTGTAAAATAATAGGGAAAAAAGAAAAGTTGACATATTAGGTATTGCCACATCCGTATCGATTGCCTCTATAAAAATATCACATGAGCTATCCCCTCAGATGAACACCATAAACCCCAAAAAAACTGTGCTAAAACATTTTTTTTTGGGTCACCTTACATTACTAAAAGTGCAACACCAAGCGATCAAAAAGGTGTATGCCCCCCAAAATAGTACCAATCTAAACGTCACCTCATCCCACAAAAAATGAGCCCCTACCTAAGACAATCGTCCAGACTATGGAGACACTAACACATGATTTTTTTTGTTTCAAAAATGCTTTTATTGTGTTAAATGTAAAAAAAAAAAAAAGTAACATATTAGTTATCACCGCATCCGTAAGAACCTGATGTATAAAAATATCACATGACCTAACCCCTCAGTTGGACACTGTAAAAAAATAAAATAAAAACAGTGCCAGAAAAGCAATTTTTTGTCACCTTACAAAACAAATATTGCAACACCAAGCGTTCAAAAAGGCGTATGCCCTCCAATATAGTACCAATCAAGCCGTCACCTTATCGCACAAAAAATGAGACTCTACCTAAGACAATCTGTCAAAAAATAAAAAAGCTATCACTCTCAGACAATGGAGACACTAAAATATGATTTTTTTTGCTTCAAAACTGCTATTGTTGCGCTAAAGTGAAATAAATAAAAAAAGTTGACATATTAGGTATTGAAGCGTCCGTAACAACCTGCTCTATGAAAATATAACATGACCTAACCACTCAAAAGAACATCGTCAAAAAAATACAATAAAAACTGTGCTAAAAAAATATTTTTTTGTCACCTTACGTTACTAAAAGTGCAACACCAAGCGATCAAAAAGGTGTATGCCCCCCAAAATAGTACTAATCTAACCGTCACCTCATCCCACAAAAAATGAGCTCCTACCTAAGACAATCGCCCAAAAAATAAATAACTATGGCTCTCAGAATGTGGTGACACTAAAACATGATTTTTTTTTGTTTTAAAAATGCTTTTATTGTGTTAAATGTAAAAAATAAAATAAAAAAAGTATACATACAGTCATGTGAAAAAATTAGGACACCCTTTGAAAGCATGTGGTTTTTTGTAACATTTTTAATAAATGGTTATTTCATCTCCGTTTCAACAATACAGAGAGATTAAAGTAATCCAACTAAACAAAGAAAACTGAAGAAAAGTCTTTTCAAGATCTTCTGTAAATGTCATTCTACAAAAATGCCTATTCTAACTGAGGAAAAAGATAGGACACCCTCACATGTATTCCCTCTTAAATTGGCTCAGATCTCACACAGGTATATCACACCAGGTGCACATAATTAGTAGATCGTTACTCTGCATGTTGAATGAGGCTTGCCCTATTTAAACCTCAGACATTTAGTTTGGTGTGCTCCTGACTGTTGAAGTGAGTGAGCACCATGGTGAGAGCAAAGAGCTGTCAGAGGACTTCAGAAAAAAGATTGTAGCAGCCTATGAGTCTGGGAAGGGATTTAAAAAGATCTCCAAAGATTTTGAAATCAGCCATTCCACTGTCCGGAAGATAGTCTACAAGTGGAGGGCTTTCAAAACAACTGCCAACATGCCCAGGACTGAGTCGCCCCAGCAAGTTCACCCCAAGAGCAGACCGCAAGATGCTAAAGAGGTCTCCAAAAACCCTAAAGTGTCATCTCGAGAACTACAGCAGGCTCTGGCTACTGTTGATGTAGAAGTACATGCCTCTACAATCAGAAAGAGACTGTACAAGTTTAACTTGCATGGGAGGTGTGCAAGGAGGAAACCTTTGCTTTCAAGAGAAACATCGAGGCCAGACTGACATTTGCCAGAGATAAAGTTGACAAAGACCAGGACTTCTGGAATAATGTTCTTTGGACAGATGAGTCCAAAATTGAATTATTTGGACACAACAGCAGAGGACATGTTTGGCGTAAACCAAACACAGCATTCCAAGAAAAGAACCTCATACCAACTGTGAAGCATGGAGGTGGAAGTGTCATGGTTTGGGGCTGCTTTGCTGCAGCAGGACCTGGTCAGCTCACCATCATAGAATCCACGATGAATTCTACTGTGTATCAGAAGGTGCTTGAAGAACATGTGAGACCATCAGTTAGAAAATTAAAGCTGAAGCGGAACTGGACCATGCAACATGACAATGACCCAAAACATACTAGTAAATCAACCAAAGATTGGCTGAAAAAGAAGAAATGGAGAGTCCTGGAATGGCCAAGTCAAAGTCCAGATTTGAATCCCATTGAGATGCTGTGGGGTGACTTGAAAAGGGCTGTACGTGCAAGAAACCCCTCAAACATCTCACAGCTGAAAAAGTTCTGCATTGAGGAGTGGGGTAAAATTTCCTCAGACCGATGTCGAAGACTGGTAGATGGCTACAAGAACCGTCTCACTGCAGTTATTTCAGCCAAAGGAGGTAACACTCGCTATTAGGGGCAAGGGTGTCCTATCTTTTTCCTCAGTTAGAATAGGCATTTTTGTAGAATGACATTTACAGAAGATCTTGAAAAGACTTTTCTTCAGTTTTCTTTGTTTAGTCGGATTACTTTAATCTCTCTGTATTGTTGAAACGGAGATGAAATAACCATTTATTAAAAATGTTACAAAAAACCACATGCTTTCAAAGGGTGTCCTAATTTTTTCACATGACTGTATTAGTTATTGACGCGTCCATAAGAACCTGATGTATAAAAATATCACATGACCTAACCCCTCAGGTGGACACCGTAAAAAAATTAAATAAAAATAGTGCCAAAAAAGCAATTTTTTGTCACCTTACATAACAAATATTGCAACACCAAGCGTTCAAAAAGGCTTATGCCCTCCAAAATAGTACCAATCAAGCCGTCACCTCATCCCACAAAAAATGAGCCCCTACCTAAGACAATCGCCCAAAAAATAAAAAAACTATGGCTCTCAGACTATGGGGACACTAAAACATGATTTTTTTTGTTTCAAAAATGCTTTTATTGTGTTAAATGTAAAAAAAAAAAAAGTAACATATTAGTTATCGCCGCATCCGTAAGAACCTGATGTATAAAAATATCACATGACCTAACCCCTCAGGTGGACACCGTAAAATTTTTTTAATAAAAACAGTGCCAGAAAAGCAATTTTTTGTCACCTTACAAAACAAATATTGCAACACCAAGCGTTCAAAAAGGCGTATGCCATCCAAAATAGTACCAATCAAGCTGTCACCTTATCGCACAAAAAATGAGACTCAACCTAAGACAATCTGTCAAAAAATAAAAAAGCTATCACTCTCAGACAATTGAGACACTAAAATATGATTTTTTTTGCTTCAAAACTGCTATTGTTGCGCTAAAGTGAAATAAATAAAAAAGTAGACATATTAGGTATTGAAACGTCCGTAACAACCTGCTCTATAAAAATATAACATGACCTAACCACTCAGATGAACATCGTCAAAAAAATAAAATAAAAACTGCTAAAAAAATATTTTTTTGTCACCCTACGTTACTAAAAGTGCAACACCAAGCGATAAAAAGGTGTATGCCCCCCAAAATAGTACTAATCTAACCGTCACCTCATCCCACAAAAAATGAGCCCCTACCTAAGACAATCGCCCAAAAAATAAATAACTATGGCTCTCAGAATGTGGAGACACTAAAACATGATTTTTTTTTGTTTCAAAAATGCTTTTATTGTGTTAAATGTAAAAAATAAAATAAAAAAGTATACATATTAGTTATTGACGCGTCCATAAGAACCTGATGTATAAAAATATCACATGACCTAACCCCTCAGGTGGACACCGTAAAAAAATTAAATAAAAATAGTGCCAAAAAAGCAATTTTTTGTCACCTTACATAACAAATATTGCAACACCAAGCGTTCAAAAAGGCTTATGCCCTCCAAAATAGTACCAATCAAGCCGTCACCTCATCCCACAAAAAATTAGACTGTACCTAAGACAATCTGTCAAAAAATAAAAAAAGCTATCACTCTCAGACAATGGAGACACTAAAATATGATTTTTTTTTGCTTTAAAACTGCTATTATTGTACTAAAGTTAAATAAATAAAATAAAACCCTTTTTTGTCACCTTAAATCACAAAAAGTGTAATACTAAACGATCAAAAAGTCATATGCACCCTAAAATAGTACCAATTAAACCGTCATCTCATACCAAAAAAAATTAGACCCTACCTAAGACGGTCACCCAAAATTTATAAAAAAAAATATGGCTTTCAGAATATGGAGACACTAAAAAATTATGTTTTCAAAAATGCTTTATTATGTTAAAATGAAACAAACAACATAAAAAAATAGTAGTCATATTTGGTATTGTCGCATCCGTAACAACCTGCTCTATAAAAATACCAAATGATCTAACCTGTCAGATGAACACTGTAAATAACAAAAAATAAAAATAGTGCCAAAACAGCTATTTGTTACCTTGCCTCACAAAAAGTGTAATATATAGCAACCAAAAATCATATGTACCCTAAAATAGTACCAACAAAACTGACACATTATCCCGTAGTTTCCAGAATGGGGTCATTTTTTTGGAGTTTATACTCTAGGGGTGCATCAGGGGGTCTTCAAATGTGACATGAAATCTGCCTTCCAAAAACCATATGGCGTTCCTTTCATTCTGTGCCCTGTCGTGTGCCCGTACAGCAGTTTACAACTACATATGGAGTGTTTCTGTAAACTACAGATTCAGGGCAATAAATATAGCGTTTTGCTTGGCTGTTAGCCCTTGCTTGAAAAAAAATTATTAAAAAGGAAAATCTGCCCAAAAAAGTGAAAATCTGAAATTTTATCTCCATTTTCCTTTCATTCTTGTGGAACACCTAAAGGGTTAACGAAGTTTGTAAAATCAGTTTTGATTACCTTGAGGGGTGTAGTTTCTAAAGTATTTTTGGGTGGTTTCTATTATGTAAGCCTCACAAAGTGACTTCAAACCTGAACTGGTCCTTAAAAAGTGGGTTTTGGAAATTTTCTGAAATATTTCAAGATTTGCTTCTAAACTTCTAAGCCTTCTAACTTAGGCCCCCCCTCCAAAAAAAAAAATGGCATTCACAAACATGAAGTAGACATATGGGGAATGTAAAGTAATAACTATTTTTGGAGTTATTACTATCTATTATAAAAGTAGAGAAATTGAAATTAGCTCATTTACAATTTTTCTAAATTTTTGGTAAATTTGGTATTTTTTTTAAATAAAAATGAAATTTTTTGACTCAATTTTACCACAGTACAATATGTGACGAAAAAAAATCTCAGAATGGCTTGGATAAGTAAAAGCGTTTTAAAGTTATTACCACATAAAGTGACACATGTCAGATTTGCAAAAAATGGCCTGGGTAGAAAGGTGAAAACTGACCCCATTTAGAAAGGGTTAAATTATAAAAATATAAACATAAACAAACAAAAAACCCTAATAAAGATAGAGATTGCATTTCCCCAACAAAAGACTGGTTCATCAGGGGACAGAAAAGATATAAAAAGAGGTACCATGAGATGGTAATGGTACCATCCAGTATCTACTGGCTCCCTGGATAAGAGATGCTGCACACACAATATTTCTGTGTTTATGAGGTTTTTTTTTTTGTTTATGTTTATATTTAATGATTTAAATAAAATGTATATTTTATCAAAGCCAAGCCCCATGTTGAACTAAACCAGCGTTTCTCAAATAGTGGGGCGTGCCCCCCATAGGGGGCGCGAGGCTCCGTAAAGGGGGGCTCCAGGTCACAGGAGATGAACGCTTCCACTGTGGAAGCGTTCATCTCCATAGTGATCTGTATCGCCATCCTCTGGACAGCGATACAGATCGCTGTGCTGTGCGGCAGGGGAGGAGAGGCGTCTCCCTCCCTGCTCCTCTGATAGGCTGCAGGCCTTGTGCCGGCAGCCTATCAGAGCGATTCAGGCGGCGCGATGGCGTCATCGCGCCGCCTGAGCAGAGTGCAGAGCGGGACACAGGCCGGAAGAGGCCTGCATCCAGCGCTTCCAGGGAGGTAAGTATTGGGTGGGTGGGGGACCCTGGACCCTATTGGGGGGAGAGCCTGCACATGATTTGGGGGAGGGAAGCCTGGACCCTGCACATGATTTGGGGGAGGGGTTAATGTAGCCTGCACATGATTGGGGAGGGGGTTAATGGAGCCTGCATATGATTGGGGGGGGTTAATGGAGCCTGCATATGATTGGGGGGGTTAATGGAGCCTGCACATGATTTGGGGGGTTAATGGAGCCTGCACATGATTTGGGGGAGGGGGTTAATGGAGCCTGCACATGATTTGGGGGAGGGGGTTAATGGCCCTCACCTGTGGGGAGATTGGTGTACTTATAACAATTTTATAGACAAATGATACTATTTACAGTCGCGCGGGGGGCGCAAAATGTTTTCTTCTTCCTAGGGGGGGCATGACAGAAAATAATTGAGAAGCACTGAACTAACCACAGATAAGTTCTCTAAAACAAAATGCGCCAAATTGCACATTTTGCATAATTTACCCTAGAATCTCTCATTTCGAATCACACAAAATTGTGGATCTTTAGATTCAGAACTTTTTGAAAAATTCTGGTCGAATTTCTGAATTTTAGAATCAATTCCCTCACCTCTGTTCATTTCCCATTTTGCAAAGGGGAACTTAATCGGGTACCTAGCTGTCTATACTAATACATTTTAGCCATGAATTACCTTTTTCTTTCAGTGGTATCAGCTGGAGGGAATTCAATATTAAAGCAAAGCACACAAAAGCTTGATAATAAAAAATATATATAAAAAGTATAAGATAAAAAATAATAATGTTTAGTCAATATACGGTAGTAACTGGACAGAAGTAAAAAAAAATGAATTGTCCACTAACTGATGTCTCTTACATCAGTCTGACAGGAGATAATCAGAGTGATTTGTGCCTCTTCAGAAATTTGACAAATTATGGACATTCTAGAATTCAGAAAATCTAATTAGATGATGTGTTCCTGATTTGGGTGGGCGCCACGGTGGACCTCATGGCCTTCCACTCTTTTCTTAATACCATTGATCCCACAGTGAAATTCTCTATGGTGTACTCCCAAGAGAATATACAATTTCTGGACACACAGGTGTATATCAGAGATGGTTTGCTTCATACTGATGTGTATGTTAAGCCTACAGATAAAAATACCCTAGTGAGATTTGAGAGTCATCATCCTAGGCCCATGATACGTTCCTTACCATACAGTCAGTTGCTGAGGGTTGATAGAATTGTCCAAGATCAGGACATCAAGGATCTCAGATTACAAGAGATGGGAGAAAAGTTTCTGACAAGGGGTTATGCAAAAAAATTAATCTCTAATCACACCCAAAGAGTGAAACAAGGTAACACGTTTAAGGACAGAAATGTACAATCTAGAATCCCCTTTATTACTAATTACAGTACCGAGAGCCCAATGATAGCTGAAATCATACGCAAACATTGGACCACGTTGAAGAATGGTTTCCTTGACATGTCTGAATTCAATTCCCCACCTTTGTTCTCCTACCGCAGGAACCAGAATTTGGGAGATAGGTTGGTGAGGTCGGATGTAGGCTCCACCAAAATATCAATGTCCCAATATTGTGGTTCCACACGCACTGGATGTTTCCCTTGTTTTAATTGTGTTAACTGCCCCTTGCTATTACGGGGTAATTCCTTCCATGATGTACGTACAGATAGAACTTTCAGAATACGTCAGTTCTTAACTTGTGACTCGACTCATGTGGTCTATCTTCTCACGTGCCCCTGTAATCTGTGGTACGTGGGGGAGACCACATGGGATCTGAAAACCAGATTAAATTATCACAGATATACCATCAGACATGGCAGGATGGACTTGCCGGTCTCCAAACATTTCAAAGAGATGAAACACACAGAAAAAGATCTTAGGTTTAGGATTTTGGAACAGGTTGTATTTGGAAGAAGGGGCGGTGACAGAGTTGCTCTCCTAAAAAAACGAGAGCTTTACTGGATTTTTACCCTACAGACCCTAAAACCTAGGGGACTGAATGTGGAGTTTAGGGTCATTTAGGAAGTGTCCCACGATATATGTATAATCTATCCCTTCCTCTCATTGTATGGGTGACAGCATGTGCCGATTTTATGATGATATTTATAAATATTATTTCTCCTCTTTTTCTAGATTATAAAAGCCTTAAGTTACAACAAGACTGAAACTATCCGGTTGAGAATGCACGACGGAACGCCTGGCTTATTTTTTGCATAGGATTTTTAATCCGAACATTGACTGATGTTGCCCTATCTTTTCCCTGTTTTTGTTTTAAACATGGGTTGGTTGTGGATACCATCCCACGATTGGATATCCACACAGCCACATGTATTGGTTTCAGCAGGACAGGACCACAGGAGTATGTGTGATGATATGATGCGATTGTACCTGTGGGGTAACACTATCCCTGATGGAGTGGTGCTGTCGCTGTATTCGCGGCAGCGCTATTTCCAAAAAAGGGGAGTGATTTGAGTGGAGATGGAAGCTGTGATGTGCCGTTGACGCGACATGACGCTCCCGTTGTGAACTGCACGACCCATGATACAGGGGTAATACCCTGATCGGGATGTCGAGCGGTTCCCAGTCTCCCCATAAGACCCCTGTGAAGGTTAAATGTTGACAATGTTGCCTGATGTGATAATGACAGATGTCATGTGATCTGTGGGACTGGCCTGTTGAAGTAAGGGCATTTGACATGCGCCCTCACAGTAATGCAGATAGTGGTGGCCATTTTTAAATTGGGCAAATCAGGATGCCATGACGTCTGAGACAACGCGATGTTTGTCTCAGACGCATGCGCACTAACTCTGTTGAGACGCCAAAGCGGACCTGCCGTTCATTCCAACTGTGAGACTTTATTATATCTTTTTTTAATCACATTAAGTATGCACAGGTGTTACACTCAATTAATTATTGTAGAATTTATATGAATTGAAGCTATGGCACTGTATACTGCACTATTTTATATACTATATATTTATTAACACAGATGTTATGCACTGCACATACCGTGGATATGATTTTTAAACAATTTTATGTATTTTTATGGTCACTTTTATATTTGATTACATTATTGATTGATTCATTATGCACTTGATTGATATGCCTTTATATACCTCACTATGGCACATGTTTTGTATGGCTTGACAAAGACTGCATCGCAGTCGAAACGTTGCTGCATCTTTGGGGAATAAACAGATTCATTTTTTCACCTTTATTGGAGTGCTGCCGTGCCTTTCCTACTACTATAAAAAGTATAAGATAAAAAATAATAATGTTTAGTCAATATACGGTAGTAACTGGACAGAAGTAAAAAAAAATGAATTGTCCACTAACTGATGTCTCTTACATCAGTCTGACAGGAGATAATCAGAGTGATTTGTGCCTCTTCAGAAATTTGACAAATTATGGACATTCTAGAATTCAGAAAATCTAATTAACACGAACTATGAGAAGGTATAAATTTGGGCCACTATCAGCGAAATTGTATGGTTTTCTTTAGACAAATGGGGGACCATGGGAGACTTTGCCCACCCTTTGGAGACAACTTCCATTATTCTTGGAATTTTTCAATTTTGGAATGTGTTGAGAAAAGTCAAAATTGTATGAGCAAATTTGGCACACATCAAGTTTTGTGAGTTTTTTTTTTTTTGTAAATGACAATTCTGGGGCATCTACTCTTATATATCTATCTTATGCCATTGATGTTACTAGTTGGGGGTGTATCCGTGCACAGTCTGATCCTGTCCTTCAGTGCTGGCAGTGACAGACAGTGCAGGACACACCCATTTAACAAGGAGAATTGTATTATTGAGGAATAATAGAGGAACAGCACAACAAACGAATAGATGTTTCATAATTGTTACGACAAGGGGGATGCAAGTAGCTGTTAAAAGTGACATGTCAGGAGAGGCGACAGGTCCTGTGTAGAACTGTAAAAGATCAATGCCATTTAGTCCCCAAGTAAAACAACTTGACCATATCTCTTATTATCAGCTGTTATATCAGATTGCCCTTTTTAATTTAAAAAGTGAACACCATCTACTTTCCAGGTAATACATCTTAAGGAAATCTGGCATTAGTGGATTCAATATATATAGTAGATCTTCCTTAAAAGCTATGTCCACCTTGGGAGGCAATTTTTTTTATGATTAAATGTTATTACTTTTTGGCTAAAAATTATTTTTTCAATTGGCCTTTATTTAAAATATTGAGCTGTTCTGTCACAAAGGGTTAACTGTTTTTCTAGCTGTGTGACTGGTACTTTCACTTTGTGCTGGTCATCTTATAAACCTTATCTCTAAACTACTGAGAGGTCATCATAAACACGTATTTAAGCCACATTCCTACCAGTAAGACAAGAACTGAGCTTTTCGCTCGATGCCAATGTAGTATTTAATAGATAAAACAGTATATAAAATATATCAAACTGATATAGTACAGTAGTAAAAATAAAACCACATTACTGGTACATATAGGCCTGTGGAAATATAGTAACCTAGACGGTTATTGGTAAAAATCACAAAGAAATGTCCGCCTTAGAACAATCCCTGGAAATGCCTGTACTGTATGTTTGAGGAATTGCCCAAAGGGAATAAAGCAATTGTCCAAAGTGAGTGAAACAATACTGTATATCATCCAATCTGCTCAGGTTCTGTATACTTGACTTCAAACAGTCTATTATATAATGGCAGTGCGTCCGTGATCTTACTGAACCTGCACTGTGATAGCTGAATACATAAAAGAAATCCGTAATGAGTCTATTAGTTTTACATTACCACCTCCTGAAGTCCGTTTGGCTCACAGCACTGGGCAGTCTCTGCCTCTCACTCAGGAGTCTTTCGGCGTCTCACATGTGCTTCGGGTCAATGCGCGGCGTCCCGGTGACCCACGTGACTCGCTGGAGATGTTAGCCTCCCGGGTCTTGATGTCAGTCTAAAAGGCTGCTGCTGCTGCCGGATGGTTCCTTGATATATAGCTATGGGAAGTGGGGCTGTTATGTTGTATACTGGTATTACAACTTGCCCTTAAGTTGAAATGCACTTGTAGCTCTTTGAAATATCGTTAGCTCACCGTCCCAACCAAAACATGTTTCGGGGTTAAACCCCTTCTTCAGTGGTAATGAGTCACGTGGGTCACGTGGGACGCTGCGCAAATACTACATCGACATTCTGCGATTTGCACCCAGACTGTGTGCCCCTATACCTTTTACTTATTTGCTTTTACTTTGAGTGTGGGCTACTCTATAAGTCAGCACCTAGTCCAGGTTGGCAGTGGGGTGAGCCACAGACTCTTTGTTACCTCCCTAAGAACTGAGCTTTAATTAGTGTTTATAATGTCAGCGAACAGAGATAAGGAGTCCATCTGCTCTTGGTCTGATCGAAAAAGACAGAAAATCCAAAGGGTGCTACTACAGCATCTCAGCTATGTACACAAAAAAGGATGCTATATTTTTAATAAAGACAATTGAAAAATTATTTTTAGCTCAAAATGAGTACAATGCAATAATAAAAATAAATTGCCCCCAAAGGTGTACATAGCCTTTAAAGAAGGAAAGCTTTGCATAAAAAATTGACTGATACGTCACAAGGAACTATTGTACGATCAACTGGAGAGGATTTGAAAAATAAAATCACAATAAAGCTACAGTAATAAGAAAAAATGTACTTCAAAAATTAATAAAAAACGCAACAGTTAGGAGTCATTCAAAATCATATTGTCCCTTATGAAAAAGCAACACTATCTAGAGCCAAAATAATATCTCTCTAGGAAATCTTGGGGATAACAAAATGCAATCCATGTTAAATGAAACCTGTCACAACCATAATGCTCCCCCCCCCCCCAAAAAAAAAAGCCCGCAGTACAGCTGTAATCACCATGTCTCCAATTATGTCTTTGTCTAACCAATTTCATCCGATGGAAAAGTTTAACGAAAAACAACCTTATTCACGCCGTGCAGCTATGCGAACGATCTGCTTGAAGTCAAGCTAGCCATGCTGCCCCCATCCTGCCTCGTTCCCCCTAATTGACTCCTTTTTCCTTTTTGCATTTTTCGTCAGATACAATGTGCCTGAGATTCTGCCCAAGCACCGTTCTGTTTTATATTTTGTGTCTAAGCTGTAACCAACCTGCAGTACATTTAGCGTAGTCCCCGACTAATTTTTTTGCTTCAGAAATGCATTGAAAAATAAAAAAAGAAGTCACAAAGCCTTGTCTAATCAGATTGGGAGGGAAAAAGAAAGCACAATGAAACTTAATGTTAACAATCTCACACTTCCCTTCAAAAATGTACTAAATAATACATCAGTTTTCCATCAATTAAAGTAACATAGTAACATAGGCTAAAAAAGACATCTGTCCATCCAGCTCAACCTGTTATCTTGCAAGTTGATCTAGAGAAAGGCAAAAAAAAACTGTAAGGTAGAAGCCAATTTTCCTCATTTTAGGGCGGGGTGGGGAACCTCCGGCCCAAGGGCCGCATACGGCCCCCAGGATCAATTTATGAGGTCCCCGGCCCCCTGTCAGAACATATAGTCAGAATGCTAATGACCGCTCCCATTATGAAAGCGGTCATTAGCATGCGGGAGGCAAGGGAGGTGAGAACTTACCGCAGGGAGGGTAAGTGAATCTGCAAAGTGGCACTGCCATGCGGAGCTGGAGAGGTAAGTTTATTTATTTTTTTAATCAACTTATCTGAGGTCTGATTGGATGCTGGAGGGGCTGATCTGAGGCTAATTGAGGATGGGGAAGGTCTGATCTGAGGCAGGGGGTCTGATCTCAGCCTGGGGAGGTCTGATGGGGTCTGATCTGATGCTGGGAGGGGTCTGATCTGATGCTGGGAGGGGTCTGATCTAAGGCTGGGGGGTCTGATCTGATGCTGGGAGAGCCTGATCTAAGGCTGGGGTGTCTGATGGGGATCTGATCTGAGGCTGGGTGGTCTGATCTGAGGCTTGGGTGTCTGATCTGAGGCTGGGAGGTCTGATGGGAGTCTGATCTGAGGCTGGGGGGTCTGATGGGGGCTGATCTGAGGCTAGGGAGGGTCTGATGGGGGTCTGATCTGAGACTAGGGAGGGTCTGATGGCGGTCTATCTGAGGCTGAGATGTCTGATGGGAGTCTGATCTGAGGCTGATGTAGGCTGGGGGTCTGATAGGAGGCTGATGGAGGTGGGGGCAGCTCTGAGACTTAGAAAGGGACAAAGGCCAGGACAGTTGCGAAGGAGAGGCAGGGACAGTGAAAGCTGGACCCATCTGGGTTTAGCTTAGTTGCTATTAATGCCATATAGAGAATTAAATAAATAACATTCAGTCACATTTTTAAGTTGAGAATTTTGTATGGCCTGTGAACGATTTTACAAATATCCAAATGGTCCTCGGCAGCAAAATGGTTCCCCTACCCCTGTTTTAGGGGGAGAAAATTCCTTCCTGACTCCAATCAAAATAAATAATTCCCTGGAAATCTTATATCTATAACCTGTGATATTACAATCAGGGGGGAAGAGGCTTGATGGGGGCGCAGCTAACTTCATTTAGAGCGTCAAGACTGCTGCCCCCTTAAATTCAAGCAGTCATAGTCCCCTCTGAAAAATCAAAACCAGTGACCAAATAATAGGACTCAACTAGGAAAAATTGTATTATCAGCTAGAAGGAATTCCACGAAGTAACCTACATTAATGTTAAATCTTACTTCTTTTTTTTTCAAAAATATATTCAAATGTCCCTTATCAAAACAGCAATGCCATCTAGCACTCAAGTAATATGTCTCAAGAAAATATGGAGAGAATGTCTAGCAGTTCAGATATGGGAACGTCCATGTTTCGAAACACAACATGGGAAAGAAGCAGAAAAGGTATATTTCTCACCATTTTGTCCTTTTGACACCCTCTACAATGTTTCCTCTTGCAGTTGTTAACTCTTCATGGATCGTCTTAGTTATTATTCAGCATTTTTATCCCCACATCTCAGTTTCAGGAAGCATTTAGTCACATTTAGATGGAAATGTATTCTGATCTGTTCCTGTTGTTATATGGAGGACTCTATCCTTCACCTCTGTCCTCGTGTAAGCACATGTTGATATTTCAAAGTCCTGTGAACTTCCTAAATGTTTTATTTGGGGGTCACTCTTCTCTTCACTAAAGTTTAATAAAGAAACCTTCTCCAGATGTTGAGGGAGCAGATGTTGAGGAACTGAAGGGCTTTTTTAATCTGAAGAGTGGGGCAAGCAAACAAGGTAAGACACTGTATACACTGCTCTCTAGGGAGCGGGATGCAAAAACAGACTGAAGTCAAATGTTACATTCAGGAAAGTGACAACATGTTACAAAGAATATGTGGCCAATTCACCCCAAGAACCAAATCACTGAAAATATTCTCAGAATTATTTAATTTTATAACAAACTAATAGGTGAGCACTCAGCAGCTGGCAACAATCAGTTAGGTAAATTTAATGAAACATGTATGATTAAAAATATAAAAATATAAAACATATACAAACAATACATTCATCTACCCATCCCCAACTTAGACCTATATAAATGCTAGAGGATTAGCAGCACGGAAAATGGTCTCTTGATATGCGTCCACAGGATTTGGATATTGTAATCAATTTAACACTCATTGAGTTGTAGCATCAAGACTTCTTTGTGGATATTTAAATGTCTTGGATATTGCGTTAATATACAATGATTCAATATCCACCTTTCCAGTGATTGCCCTGGGTTCAGTGGATTCAACTTCTCCTAATATAAGTGTCGAGTGCTCTGAATCAATGTCTCTGTATCCAAATGATATGATCAACCAGTGACACTAACGTCAGTTCATATAGCACATCGATATTCAACCGTAGGGATACACTCTTACTTCCTCGGTGGTTTCGGGATAAACATACGGTAGCGGCAGTCACTGTTGGCGTCTATCGACGCGCTACCTGCAGACAGACCGAGTCTGCGGTGCTTGAACGTAGCTCGCATGTTTGGTGTAATAGCTCAGTCTTTTCCATTGCCGTCTATATAGCTGTTCGATAGACTTCAATGATTCCTATTACTTTATTTATAGCATGGCCATGCTCAGCTGATCGGAGGTCTTTGATATTAGATATAGGTAGTACCAAACGTTTCCCGAAACGCGTTTGGTACTACCTATATCTAATATCAAAGACCTCCGATCAATTTGAGCATGGCCATGCTATAAATAAAGAAGTAATAGGAATCATTGGAAATTTTATCGAACAGCTATATAGGACGGCATTGGAAAAAGACTGAGCTATTACACCAAACATCGCGAGACTACCGTTCCAAACACCGCGAGACTACGGGTCTGTCTGCCGGGTAAGCGCGTCGATAGACGCCAACAGTGACTGCCGACCACCGTATGTTTTATCCCCGAAACCACCGAGGGAGGTAAGAGTGTATCCCCTACGGTTGAAAGTATCGATGTGCTATATGAACTGACGTTAGTGTCACTGGGTTGATCATATCATTTGGAGACACAGAGACATTGATTCAAGAGCACTCGACACTTATATTAGGAGAAGTTGAATCCACTGAACCCCAGGGCAATCACTGGAAAGGTGGATATTGAATCATTGTATATTAACGCAATATCCAAGACATTTAAATGTCCACAAAGAAGTCTTGATGCTACAACTCAATGAGTGTTAAATTGATTACAATATCCAAATCCTGTGGACGCATATCAAGAGACCATTTTCCGTGCTGCTAATCCTCTAGCATTTATATAGGTCTAAGTTGGGGATGGGTAGATGAATGTATTGTTTGTATATGTTTTATATTTTTATATTTTTAATCATACGTGTTTCATTAAATTTACCTAACTGATTGTTGCCAGCTGCTGAGTGCTCACCTATTAGTTTGTTGTTCAATCCATTTTATTGTTTGCAGGAGGGGTGGTGTCCCTCCTATTAGGTTAGTAGCACCTATCCAATTCTTACCCAGGTGAGCCACCGTGAGAATATATATTTCTTGACATTTGTATTTAATTTTATAATTTTATTATAGTTCTAATCAAAGCATATGGACACATTTGAAGACTTGTTTTAATTATTGTACTTAAATTAGGCTAAAAAGGATTTTTCCAATTGATCCTTATTAAAAATTTTCATCTGTTTGCCCCCTGAAAACTTCTGGTGTCACTGAATCTGCAGAATGTTCTTTCTCAGTCTGATTGAAATCTGTCAGAGAGCTGTTCTGATGACTTGCTCCATGGCCCTTGTCTCTATTTTTCTAATAGCTCATAAACACTCATCACACAAGGTGCTGTGCAGCCAGTAATAGTGATGACGTATCATCAGGATAGGTCATCAATATCTGATTGGTGGGGGTCCGACTCCCAACACCCACGCTAATCATCTGTTTGAAGAGGAGGCAGCACTCGTACGCAGGCTCAGACTGGCCCACCGGGGAGGCGGGGGATTCCTCGGTAGGCCCCCAGTCTCTTGTGCCAGAGATAAGATGGAAAGTAATTATTTCTCCTTTCTCAGGAGAGATAATTATTGTAACCACTAGGTGGCAGTATCACACAGTGATGCAGCCTCCTACTGGTGTACATTGTACAGGAGGCCCCACAGTATCTTCTAGACTTCTGGGGCTGCTGGCAGTGAAGGAGGAGAGAAGGTGTCTGCCTTCTCCTGCCCTCCCTGCTGTCAGGAAACTGTGATTGCTGGAGAGAAGGACTCCTCTGTGGTGCTGGGCTAATTTCTCAGGTGTGTGACAGTAGTGAGCTGTAGGAGACTGTAAGGGGGAAATAGGGGATTTGTTTATAGCAGGCACAGATCTATGAATGTGTGCTGCTCTCTGCAGAGTTCAGAGTGGCATTGGGGGGACTCAGCCCTAGGTCCCCCCCAATTCCTCTGCTTTAGGTGCAGCCCCATAAGTGCCCCACCTCCAGATGCCCCCCCAATGCCCCACTCTAAAAGCACCCCTAATATTGAATCTTATCCAGCTGCCCCCCTAATACCTCTGTAGCTGCTCCAGGATCCCCACTATTACCCTGCCTCAGGTGAGCCTAATGCCTCTGCTTCAGTTATGACCCTCCGTTTGTGCCCTTTGCTCACATTGCTCCTTTAGTACCTTTGCTTGGGCTTTGTATTGACACATATGGTTTACATGGTAACATAGTATATAAGACCGAAAAAAGACATTTGTCCATCCAGTTCGGATGGTGGCAGTATTGATATTCTGTATTTACAGGCATCACTGCTGCTATGTAAAGAGATACTGGTGGTGGAGTGGTGGAGGATTTAAAGGGGTTGTCCAGGTTTTCAAGTTATCCTCTCCCCACCATAGGGCATAAATATATGAATAGTGGGGTGCAATTCTGCAACCCCCACTGATCCCAGGAACGGGTCCTCTTCGCCCTTTTTATGGTGTGACAGGCTACACATACGCCCTGCTGCTACATTTATTCTCTTTGGGACCACTGAAAATTAGCCAGCGCTGTACTCTGCCATCTCCGGCGACCCTATAGAGAATGGATGGAGAGGCCGGGCATATGCTCGACCTGCTGCTCAGTCAAGAAAGGGGATCAGTGGGGGCTCTAGTGTTCAGACCCCTACGTATCACTTTAACAGGCGAGCATTTCTATTTTAATTTGAAACATATTTTGGGCCAGATTTTTTATTTTTATAAAAAAAATTTTTACACCCAAAGAAAACCTTTAAGGATAGAGAATGTAAAAAGGTGAAACAGCTATGACCTGACAGGTGATAAGTATCTGATTTGTGGGGGTCTGACTGCTGGGTCCCCCATGATCAAGGGAATGTGGTCTTAAAGGAGTTGTCTCACTTCATTAAGTCGGATTTATCATGTAGAGAAAGTTAATACGAGCCACTTACTAATATATTGTTATTATCCATATTGCTTTCTTTGCTGGCTGGATTTATTTTTCCATCACATTATACACTGCTTGTTTCCATGGTTACGACTAGAGATGAGCGAATTTCATTCGGCCGGTTTGCCGATCTTTGTCTGAAAAATTTGCTTTGATAAGAATTTATCCGCGACGAATCGCGTTAAAAAACTGCTATTTCCGAGTGCAGAGAGCCTTCATAGTGGTGTACAACACTGTGCCTTGCAGTAACACGCATGGGGATGCTTCTGTGGTAGTGAAACAATACTGTGAGTCAGTATGACACGCAGATGACATGCGTCGCTCTTAGAATCACTGCACACTTCACTTATTTGGGCGGTCACGGGGCCAAAACTGACCAAATAACTCAAGTATCAACTCAGCCTTACAGGTAGATGTTAGCATCAAGAAGAAGCGCACTCCATTTACACCCTCGTCAGCTGACTCCACATAGATGTCTACAGAACCTGTTCTATTAAACGCTTATACAAGTAGAGCCCCCGAGACTGGAGAGGGTGTCAGCAGTAAGTTTGTGTTGACGTCACTGATTAATTTTCCCCATTCTCTGATCTGTCAGAAAATAACCCACAAAAAACGGATCCTGTCTGTGGAGTATACGCCTTCACTCGGTCAGCATTTGCTCAATAAGCCATCAGTATTGCTAAAGGCAAAAAAAAAAAGGATTGGATCTAAAATAGAGATGACATGTGAATGGAAATATTTGCATGTCTTCTGTGTTTTCTACCCAGTCCTGCTTTTGGCTACCAAATCATAAGCCAATTCTGATAGGACTAAACAGGCCTTAAAGCTACTACACAGACAGGATCCATTGTGCATCTCATTTTTCCTTCCTTCTGACAGATCAGAAGAAGTGTCAAATAAATGATGATTTCAGCCAGGCCAAAAGCCAAAATAGTGGACCAGTCATGAAGTGGGGAGGGTGGGAACAGCATGAGAAGTCCACAGAGTGGACCTATGACATAGTGGTGAGGTGGAAGCAACATGAGGAGACCACAGAGTGACCCAATGACAGGGTCTGGAGGTGGAAGCAGTATAAGGATACTATCGAGTGGAACAATGACAGAGTCTGTAGGTGGTGGCAGCAGCAGCAGGGGCATTAGGAAAAGGCCACCAAGTGGCACAATGACCGAGTCTGCAGGTGGGGGCAGCATCAGGAGACCACAAAGCGACACAATAACAGAGTCTGGAGGTGGCAGCAGCACAAGGAGACCAGAGAGTGGCACAATGACAGAGTGTGGAGGTGGCAGCAGCATGAGGAGACCACAGAGTGGCACAATGACAGAGTGTGGAGGTTTGCAGCAGCATGAGTAGGCCAGAGAGTGGCTCAACGACCGAGCCTGGAGGTGGCGGCAGCAGCATCAGGAGGAGGCCACAGAGTGGCACAAAGACCGACTCTGAAGGTGGCGGCAGCATGAAGAGACCACAGAGCGGCACAATGACAAAGTGTGGAGGTGGCAGCAGCATGAATAGGCCACAGAGTGGCACAATGACCGAGTCTGGAGGTGGCGGCAGTATGAGGAGGCCACTAAGTGACACAATGACCGAGTCTGGAGGTGGCAGCAGCATGAAGAGACCACAGAGCGGCACAATGACAGATTCTGGAGGATGCAGCAGAATCAGGAGGCCACAGAGTGGCACAATGACTGAGTCTGGAGGTGGCAGCAGCAGCATCAGGAGGAGGGCACAGAGTGGCACAATGATCAAGTGTGGAGGTAGCAGCAGCATAAGGAGACCACAGAGCGGAACAATGACAGAATGTGGAGGTGGCAGCTGCATGAGGAGACCACAGAGCAGCACAATGACAGATTCTGGAGGTGGCATCAGCATCAGGATACAACAGAGTGGCAAGGTGACATAGTATGGAGATGGCAGCAGCAGCATCAGGATACCACAGAGAGGCAAGGCGGCATGGATGATCTAATCAGATGCATCAGGAATTGGTGGGTGGAAATCCTGGCTGATCCACGCCTGATTCATCTTGACAAAGGTCAGTCTCTCCACATTTTGGGTAGACAGGCAAGTTCTCCTTGGGGTAACTATGGCCCCCGCCACACTAAACATCCGCTCTGATGCCACACTACTAGCCGGGCAGGACAGCTTTTCCAGGGCAAACTCTGCCAGTTGCGGCCAAAAATGCAGTTTGGCTGCCCAGTAGTCCAGCGGATCTTCAGTGATGGTTGGCAGGGTGCTGTCCAAGTATGCCACCACCTGCTGGTTCAGGTCCTGCTCCTGGTCTAGCTGTTGCTGCTGCTGGTGAGTAGTTTCTTTACTATGCGGGTGAGAAAAGCTACTCATCAGCGACTTGAGACTCAACTGGAACTGCTCCTTCCACCCCACCCCTCCCCAGCAGCCATGGAAGTGGAATGTGAGTGTAGACCTGTGAGAGGATGGACGATGGCGCAGATAGGCAGCGGCCAACTGTCTACATAGGATGTCTCTGTAGTAGTTCAGTTTGTCCTCCCTCTCAGTGGGTGTAAAAAAGGCCCCCATTCTGGACCGGTAGCGAGGGTCCAACAAGGTGGAGAGCCAGAAGTCATCCCTCTGCCAAAAAGTGATAATTCAGCTGTCACTACGCAAGCAAGTGAGCATGCAGCGGGCCATTTGTGCAAATGACTCGGAGGGAGTCGCTGCCTCCATCTCCACTGCATACTGCCACTGTGTGTCTGAGTCCTCTGTCTCGTCTTCCTCATCACCCTGTAGCTCCTATGGCTGCTCCTGCTCCTCCTCTTCTGTCAGCTAAGTAGAAAAGCCACCCATTTCGCTACACATTGCCTGTGCTCCAATGTCCTCCTCTCCCTCCTCCTCCTCTTCCAGTTCAGCCCCCATGAGATCTAGGCACCATGTCTCCAGTCCCCTTACCAGCCATTGTTACCACCATCTGTTACAGAACATGAAGCAGTGGAATGACATTGTTCATCCCGTAGTCATGGCGACTGACAAATAACATGGCGTCTTCAAAGGCAGGTGTCACGCATTAGCTGCCACTGGCTGACATTGAAGGTACACAGTGGAGTACTCCTATCCGTTTGCATCATCAAGAAATCGATGATGGCTTTTCTCTGTCCGTATAGTCGGTCTAACATATGAAGGGTGGAATTCCAATGGGTGGAAACATCGCATATCAGCCTATGTTGGGGGATGCCGTTCTGCTGCTGCAACTCAAGGAGGGTGTGCTTTGCAGTCTACGCATAGCTGAAGTGCATGCAAAGTTTCCTGTCCATTTTTAGGATATCTTGCAGATGGGTGGAAGACTTCAGGAACCGCTTGACAACCAGATTGAACATGTGTGCCATGCAGGCCACATGGCTCAGTCTTTCTTGATGCAACGCCGACACAATGTTCGTCCCGTTGTCGGTCACCATGGTTCCAATTTTCAGTTGTTGTGGAGAAAGCCAGGATTCTATTTCTTCATGAATCACACTGAGCAGTTCCTCCCCTGTGTGACTCCGTTCACCCAGGGAAACGAGGTGCAGAACAGCATTACACCGCCTGCCCTGCACATGTGGTATGCTGGAGGGGCACTGTGACTTGTCCCTGCAGTGGAGGCTGGGGACATGGTGGAGGATGAGGAGGCGGATATTGTCGCTGGACCAACGGCGTGAGAACGTGGAGGCAGAAGCGGCGTGACCTAGCCAAGTTGCTGGTGTGGCTCTGCAGGAACCAAATTAACCCAGTGGGCAATAAAGGAAATGTACTGTCCCTGACCGTACTTACAGATCCACACGTCGGCGCTGCTGGGCACTTTGGCACACACCGACAGGCTCAAGGACTGGCCCACCTTCTGTTCTACATATTTGTGCAGGGCTGGTAATGCCTTTTTTGCAAAGAAATGACGGCTTGGGACTCTCCAGCTCAGCTCGGCACAATCCATCAGTTTTCTGAAAGGCTCAGAGTCCACCACTTGGAAAGGGAGGGACTGCAGCACCAGCAACTTGGACAGGAGCACGTTCAGATTCTGCACCGTTGGATGCGTGCACGCATACTGCTGTCTCTTGGCAATCGCTTAGGTGATCGATTGCTGACGAAATGACTGACGAGGAGTAGGAGGAGCAGGAGCATCTGGACCAGCAGAAGATGGGAATGACAGACAGCTCAGCTGAGGTGGTGGAGCCTTGACTGCCTGAAACCTGGTGCATTCCACTGGGTGATGCAGCGGTTGCTGCGGCAGGCTGGGCCACCACATCGGAGCCACGGTTCTCCCAGACCAATGTATGGTGATGTGCAGATGTTGACGCAGGGCCGTAGTGGCAACATTGGCACCCTGGCCACGCTTCACCTTCTGCCCACAGATGAGACATATGGCCACATTCACCTCCTCTTTGAAAAAAAACTGCCACACAGTCCGCACTGACTGATTGCTACAGCCGCTGCCTCTGTGAACCACTGCACCACTACTTCCCGGGCAGGTAGGCTGCTGCGAAGCAGGTGGTCTACCCCAGGCACGTTTAACTCCCGAACTCCCGCTGTTGCCACCCTGCTGACTCCCAACCATGCTACCACCTTGCTGGCTCTGCCGCTGCCTCATGGGCAAGCTGCCAACGTCTTTTCCTGATGATGATGCACCCCTTCTGACACACCCCTTTGGCACCGGGCTCCCAAGTGCGATCGGCTTTATCATCATCGAGTAGTGTCTGCACGTCACTGGTGATCTTCCCCAACGGACTCTGGGTCAGGAGCCTGACTGCTCGCGACACCATCACCCACTCCACTCTCCTCATCACTACTTGCCCGCCTAGTGGAAGAAGCGGTGTATGCCTCCTCCAGATCTTGGCTGGGCAGTAGCTGCTGACTGTCCTCTAGCAGCTCTTCCTTGCTGAAAAGTGGAGCTAAGCCTACAGCATATACTACTTCTCGCGGTGAGGGAACTAAAAAGGACAGAGGCAGGTTGAGGACAGGTGAGGGCACAGGGCCTGCTCCCGGGCCATGCCAACTAAGGGTTGTGTCTGACGAACCCACCAACTGTTGGCTGGGGCTGTCTGATGTCACTTGGGATGAAGTGGATGACCGACTTAACCAATCAAGAACCGCTGGGTTGCTGGTCAAGACACGACCGCTAGATGACACCGGGAGCTCAGGCCTCTCGCTGCGACTCCTGCTGCCACGCCACCCTTACACTGCTGCGACCTCTGCCTCTGCCAGAAACATTTAGGCCTGTGCCACTCCTCTGTGCATGGCCTGGCACTTCTCTGTCAGACATACAGTTGCAAGAAAAAGTATGTGAACCCTTTGCTGCTTAAACTAATAACACACAAAGAATTAAATGTTACCATGTTTTAATTGAACACACCATGTAAACATTAACAGTGCAGATGGAAAAAGTATGTGAACCCCTAGACCAGGGGTAGGCAACCTTTGGCTCCCAGCTGTTGTGAAACTACAACTCCCAGCATGCATAGTTGCTCTGCTCTTCTAAGAACTTACATAGAAATGAATGGAGCATGCTGGGAATTGTAGTTTCACAACAGCTGGGAGCCGAAGGTTGCGGATTCCTGCCCGAGACTATTGACATCTCCAAGAGCTAATTGGAATGAGGTGTCAGCCAACTGGAGTCCAATCAATGAGATGAGATTGGAGGTGTTGGAGTACAGAAATACCTCACTAAACGCTTTTAACCCCAAATAACTGCATAACTGAACTGCGTATATATTTTTCTTTTTGTAATAATATAGGCCACTAAACGCTTTTACCGCAAATAACGGCAACAGTGAACTGCGTATATATTTTTCTTGTATTACAGAAATACGTCACTAAACGCTCTCAGCACATATAGGTGCAGAAGTGGACTGTGTATATATTTTTCTTTTTGTAATGAAATAGGCCACTAAAGGCTTTTACCGCAAATAACGTCAACAGTGACCTACCTGAGTACAGAAATACCTAATTAAACACTTTTAACCCCAAATAACCGCAACAGTGAACTGCGTATATATTTTTCTGTTAATACTGAAATACGCCACTAAATGCTTTCACCACATATACAGTAACTGCAGAAGTAAACTGTGTATACATTTTTCTTTTTCCACAGATATAAGCCACTAAAGGCTTTTCAACATAGCACTTGCACCCCAAGAACAAATTGCTGGAATGACAGAGCTGTATAATGGCTATTTGGATCCCCAAATAATCTTTCCCTGCACTTGTAAATCGCATTTTTTTATGGGGGCATCTTTTATGTGCAATACTAACAAGTGACGTGCCCCTTCCAATTAATATTTTTTATTAAACACTTCAAATGTTTTACCTTTTTTTAGAAGTTCAGAGGTGGAGAAGGACAGCAGTCATGAGTCTCAGTCACGGCGTTGGTTGGAATGATTTCTCTCACGCTCCCTCACTCTCTCTGATGTCACTTCCTGTTCCTCTCACTAGCAGAGAGAGGGAGGGAGTGTCTGAAGACATGACAGCAGCGACGCCCTGCGCTAGCATCACTCACAAGCTCACAGCTGATCACCCGTCCGCAGTGACAACTGATCGTACTCTGTTGTCACCAGCTGCTCACCGCTCTCACCACCGCTCACTGCCAGCTGTCAGGTGAGCAAGTCTGCATTTGAATCCGCCCAGGTTTGAGAAAGGCTTGTACCTGGGCACAGGATTTCAAACCCGAACTGTCCGGGTGGCAACCCTACCTGGTTTACCAACAGCATAAATAACTAAGACACCAGAGACTGTGTTATAATAGAATAGGAAGACTAGAGTATGTTCTGTGAACAACTCCAGAGACTGTTAAACCTGCCACCTACCCAAGCACCCTGTGCATACCTAGACCAAAAAATGAAAGCTACATTAGCTAGGAGCTGGCATAGACTTGAGTTATAATTTACGCCAGTTTTCAGGAGTAAATTATATATAAGTCAATGGGCCAAGGGTCGTCATGCCTCTTCCACTAAGGTGTTTAAATGTCCCACCCACTTTTTGCGAAAGTGTAATGAGCAGCTGAAAATTCCCAAAAGTTGTAAATGTTTCGTTCACCAAATTCTGTGACTTTTGAAGGACAGTTTTCTGGTGTAAAGCAGATAATAAATCTCCCCTTTTATTTTCTCATTAGAAGTAACGGTAATATATAAAGATAAAATATGACTGCGCCTGACCTTTTCTAAATGTTGTTTAAGTGCTTGACCTGAAGTGTCAAGCCCAAAGTGAGAGAGACATTCTTTAATTTAAATTATTGTTTTTAGCATACATAGATTTATCAGAGAAACTACACAGTGCTGTAACAGGCAAAGGCAAGAAAAACACAATATAATCAGGACATTTTTCTCCCACAAACTTTAAGAGTAAAATGATAGATTAACCCCTTCTACCCTGGGCCAGTTTTCACCTTCTTGCCCAGGCCATTTGTTGCAAATCTGATATGTCACTTTATATGGTAATTACTTTGGAACACTTTTACTTATCCAAGCCATTCTGATATTGTTTACTCATGACACATTGTACTTCATGACAGTGGTAAATTTGAGTCAACATATTTCACCTTTATTTCTAAAAAAAAAAAAAACACCCAAATTTACAACAAATTTAGAAAAATTCACAATCTTCTAAATTTGAATTTCTCTACTTTTAAGACAGATAGTAATGCCTACTTTATGTTGGCATCATTTTGTAAATGAATTTTTTTTAGGACGTTAGGACTAGGAGAAGAATCACAAAAATAAACGTGGCCTAAATGGGTGGGACTGCTCCAAACCCCAAACACTGTGGCGTGTTTCTAACTGGGGGGGCAGTTCCTCCGCATGTGGTTCGCAGCGAACGGCTATCCCCAGCAAAAATTGCATACAATGGAGGATACCGGCGCGAACCACAAGCACCACACAAACATCCTACACAAAATAAAACATGTGCGGATGAAAATATATAAACACATAACTCACAGAAAAAAGATGCACCACATGGATAAGCACCTGACAACACTGGCTAATCCCTCACTCTGGTGTTAAAAAGCTGAGAGATTCGCCAATATTTCCAATCAGGAACATATCGGAGCCCCTTTAGGCACCACTTCACGGTTTCTCAGCATGACATGGGGTCCTACCACTAGACTACCTATGGTGTGTGAACAAGGTCTGAACAGGTATTAAGCAGCCTACAGCCCCCTCCCACTCACCTGCATTGCAGGACCAACAATGCAATGGGGAACAAATGAGGCCGCAAGCTACACCTACAACAGACCATGTGACACCGGCTTCCAGGTGCAACAGAATGTTTACCAGCCATATGCAATGGCACATTCAATACACATAAAACAAGAATCACAAAAATAAACGTGGCCTAAATGGGTGGGACTGCTCCAAACCCCAAACACTGTGGCGTGTTTCTAACTGGGGGCAGTTCCTCCGCATGTGGTTCGCAGCGAACGGCTATCCCCAGCAAAAATTGCATACAATGGAGGATACCGGCGCGAACCACAAGCACCACACAAACATCCTACACAAAATAAAACATGTGCGGATGAAAATATATAAACACATAACTCACAGAAAAAAGATGCACCACATGGATAAGCACCTGACAACACTGGCTAATCCCTCACTCTGGTGTTAAAAGCTGAGAGATTCGCCAATATTTCCAATCAGGAACATATCGGAGCCCCTTTAGGCACCACTTCACGGTTTCTCAGCATGACATGGGGTCCTACCACTAGACTACCTATGGTGTGTGAACAAGGTCTGAACAGGTATTAAGCAGCCTACAGCCCCCTCCCACTCACCTGCATTGCAGGACCAACAATGCAATGGGGAACAAATGAGGCCGCAAGCTACACCTACAACAGACCATGTGACACCGGCTTCCAGGTGCAACAGAATGTTTACCAGCCATATGCAATGGCACATTCAATACACATAAAACAAGAATCACAAAAATAAACGTGGCCTAAATGGGTGGGACTGCTCCAAACCCCAAACACTGTGGCGTGTTTCTAACTGGGGGCAGTTCCTCCGCATGTGGTTCGCAGCGAACGGCTATCCCCAGCAAAAATTGCATACAATGGAGGATACCGGCGCGAACCACAAGCACCACACAAACATCCTACACAAAATAAAACATGTGCGGATGAAAATATATAAACACATAACTCACAGAAAAAAGATGCACCACATGGATAAGCACCTGACAACACTGGCTAATCCCTCACTCTGGTGTTAAAAGCTGAGAGATTCGCCAATATTTCCAATCAGGAACATATCGGAGCCCCTTTAGGCACCACTTCACGGTTTCTCAGCATGACATGGGGTCCTACCACTAGACTACCTATGGTGTGTGAACAAGGTCTGAACAGGTATTAAGCAGCCTACAGCCCCTCCCACTCACCTGCATTGCAGGACCAACAATGCAATGGGGAACAAATGAGGCCGCAAGCTACACCTACAACAGACCATGTGACACCGGCTTCAAGGTGCAACAGAATGTTTACCAGCCATATGCAATGGCACATTCAATACACATAAAACAAGAATCACAAAAATAAACGTGGCCTAAATGGGTGGGACTGCTCCAAACCCCAAACACTGTGGCGTGTTTCTAACTGGGGGGGCAGTTCCTCCGCATGTGGTTCGCAGCGAACGGCTATCCCCAGCAAAAATTGCATACAATGGAGGATACCGGCGCGAACCACAAGCACCACACAAACATCCTACACAAAATAAAACATGTGCGGATGAAAATATATAAACACATAACTCACAGAAAAAAGATGCACCACATGGATAAGCACCTGACAACACTGGCTAATCCCTCACTCTGGTGTCTTTTTTCTGTGAGTTATGTGTTTATATATTTTCATCCGCACATGTTTTATTTTGTGTAGGATGTTTGTGTGGTGCTAGTGATTCGCGCCCGGTATCTCCATTGTATGCAATTTTGCTGAGGATAGCCGTCTGCGCGAACCATGCGGAGGAACTGCCCCCAGTAGAAACACGCCTGGGGTTTGAGCAGTCACCATTAGGCCGTGTTATTTGTGATTCTTGTTTTATGTGTATTGAATTGCCATTGCCTATGGCTGGCATTCTGTTGCACCTTGGCGTGTCACATGGTCTGTGGTGTAGCTGGCCTCATTGTTCCCTCGCATTGTTGATCACTGCAATGCAGGTGAGTGGAGGAGCTGTAGGCTGCTTAATACCTGTTCGAACCTGTTCACACACCATAGGCTGGTCTAGTGGTAGGACCCCATGTAAATGCTGAGCCGTGAGTGAGCCTCTGACATGTTCCTGATTGAAGTATTGGCGAATCTCTCAGCTTTAGCACCAGAGTGAAGGATTAGCCAGTGTTGCGAGTGCTATCCATGCTGTGCATCTTATCTCTGTGATTAGCGTTAGGACAGGCTTAGAATTTTGGAAAAAACTTCAAATTTGTAAGAAGATTTCCAAAGCCATTTTTTTTAAACACCAATTCAGTAATAAAGATTCAGTTATGAAATTTTTTCATGTAAATCAATTTTTTTTCAACACAGCAAGGGTTAACAGCAAAATAAACCTTAATATGCATTACTCTCATTCTGCAGTTTACAGATATACCCCGTATGTGGTAGTTAACTGCTGTAGAGGCACATGGTAGTGGTCAGAAGCAAAGAAGCGTAATATGGTTTTTGAAGGAAGATTTTGCTAGAATGGTATTAAGGCACCATTTTGTATTTGAAGAGACCCTGACGTGCCCCTACAGTGGAAACAGCAAAAAGTGAGCCCATTTCGTAACACTTAAAAGGAAAAACTAAAATTTAATACATTTGTAAAAAATTACAATAATTCTGGTTTCACTTTCTCATTATGGGGTATTGAGTGCAGAATGATGGGGGAAATGTGAATTTATTTTATTTTAGCACAAGGCCTCGACAGAATATTATGTGAAAGACGTGAATGGGTCTGTAGACTTTCCAAATGGATTGTATATCATTGACAACAACTACAGTAAAATATCTATAATCAAACATTTTGGGGCCTCAAATGTGTCATGTTATAGGATCTAAATTAAAAAAGGAATGTGGGTTCCCAAAGGTGCCCATACACGTGAGATAAAAGTTAGCTGAAAGGGACAATTTTGGCCATTTTTGCCGACTATCGTAGAAAATCTAACTAATGCCAATGGCAGACATTCGTCTGCCTAACCTGAAATACTTTGTGTAGAACGAATTACATTTAGATGTATGTGTACTACTTATTTCAGATGGTCATTTGTCATTTTTGTCCAAAGTCCAATGTTTCTTTTTTTTTTTCTTGTTTTTTTCTGTAAACCAGATCTGTGATTGGCCAGTTTATTCTGCTGTGGCCACATTTGTATGGCAGGGTTAGGCCTGCATTATGCATTTAACTTATATCTCTGTGGCTTAATTCTTAATGTAATTAATGCTAATTAAGCTACCAACATCAATGTGCCTGTATATGTGCAGTAAGTACAGTACGAGTGCCAACCTAATGATGCCAGTATTCCCAAGTCCTGGCAATGATGTGAGGATTACAACATCCTCAGTGCCAACATTTGGACTATGGCAGTGGCCTAATTATTGCATTAATGGGGTATTTCTATCTTTTAGTGTCATAGCATTTGTAGAATTATTAGTGCAGGTCCAACTTCTTGAACCTCTACCGATTCCAAGAATGAAAGACCTGTGGTCCTTTCAGCATTTCTCCTGAATGGTGGTACTTATGATCCCCCATTGTACAGGAAACATTTAGCGATCTGGGGGTTCTATAAATGGTGGTGGGAGGACAGTCAGAAAGTGAAGGCTTACCTTAACCCTATGCCATTACTCCATTTTGGCAAATCCCCTTTGCCTAGGTTGAGTATCATGCCACATAAGGCCCTTAGATCTATGGGATCAGTACAGCATGAATTTCAAGCATGACTTCCCAGTCCAACTGTCAACCCTTCGCAAGTGACAAGTGCCAGACTATCACGTGGGAATTCAGGACCACTGGTTGCTAAATTCTTAAATTGTACTGAATATAGTAACAGCAATAGTATACTAATACAATGCTATTAAAATATATCATTCATACACCTAAATGTAAATCTGCTTTGTAGGTATCTTTTGTAGGTATCTTTTATCTGACTAATTATAATAAATGGTTATTAAATTGAATGTATGTTATAATCACTTTCAATCATTTTGTGTCAGAACATATCACACATTAACATAAAAACTAAATTACATTCAAGCACTCAACCACTTGATGCTAATAATCTCAGATGGAGCAACGTAAAATTACACACACAGCTTCTGTTTCTCCAAAAGTTTCCATTCTGAGCTCAAACTAGTCATAAATCTTCCCCTTCTCCCATGCTGAGTTTCTGTACAGGTATCAAGTCAGAAAACTGAACTCATCACCGGCTGGCCACCACCAGAGACTTCTGGGAGATTCATCTGGTTAAGGAGGGAAGTGAAGAGGTAATGAGACACTTTAGGCTGTGTAAAATGACCCTATTGGATTGTGCTGATGTTTGGCCAATGTCCAAGATGTTCTCCCATTAATCTTATTCCCATGCATAGCAGAAAGGTTCAAATGTAGGAGTGTGAGATGGATGGACGAGGGGAATAGCGGAAAAGAAAGAGGTGGACAAATACGGCCAGAACAATTGAAACTAATTAAACATATCATCAATTCAATTTTTTAGTTAGTTGTTTTATTCATATTTAGTAATATATATATATATATATACCCCAAACACCTGCAGTGCCCCCAGTATATACTATACCGTTTTGTACTTCCCTCAGGATATATATTGGCACTCATAGTCCTGCTGGCTCCACTGTGGGGGTATCTAGTTGCTGGGAACCCCAACCCTGTGGTAAACCAGGCAGTAAGTCTTTAGATTCCCTCCAGTACAAGCATTACAAGGCAACAAGTCAAAGAAATTAGTTGTGATCAGGGGCGTAATGATCCAGCAATTAAGGGGAGGCCCGCAGCCCCACCGCAATAATTTAATCAGGGCAGGCTGGCAGCAGGGCACAGGGAGATGAGCGCTTCCACTGTGGAAGCGTTCATCTCCATAGTCATCTGTATCGCCGTCCTCAGGACAGCGATACAGATGGCTGTGCTGCCGCCGGGCATGGAGAGGCACTTGTTACTGGCAGATGATTGGGGACATGAAGAGGCACTTGTTACTGGCACATGATGGGGGCAGTGAGAGGCACTTGTTACTGGCACATGATGGGGGGCATGGAGAGGCACTTGTTACTGGCACATGATGGGGGGCATGGAGAGGCAGTTGTTACTGTCACATGATTTGGGGGGGCATGGAGAGGCACTTGTTACTGGCATATGATGGGGGGCATGGAGAGGCACTTGTTACTGGCACATTATTGGGGGCATCTATGGGGGCACTTCTTACTGGCACATTTTTGGGAGCATCCATGGGGGCCCTTCTTACTGGCACATTTCTGGGAGCAACCATGGGGGCACTTCTTACTGGCACAATTTTCAGGGGCATCTATGGGGGCACATCTTACTGGCACATTATTGGGGGGCACTTCTTACTGGCACATTATTGGGGGGCACTATGGGAGCTTCTACTGAGGCCACAAAGAAGGGGTATTTTATATGGGGGGCTCTGTGTGGTATTATTATTATCAGGGTGTTTATCTGTTTCTGCAGTATAATATTGGGGAGCACAGTGGAACAGTATTGGGGGTAGTAGGATGATTTGTCCAAAAGATGGGAGGATGATGGAACAGTAGTAAACTAAGATTTTTTTTTTGTCAAACTGCAGAGATGAAGAATGGCTGAGAAATAGTGGTCTGGTCTGAAGGTCTGAAAGGAGAAGATGAGGAAAGAGAACATCTACATCAAAGGAGACGTCACTGGATGTAAGAGGTATGTGGGGCTGTATTACCCTATATTTCTGTAGTGATGGGAACAGGAGCGTAACAATCGCGGTTGCAGAGGGTGCAACCGGGGGTGGAGGCGGGGGGGATGTATTTGGAGGTAGGGCCCGGGGGGAGGGGGGCCCAATGCAAAGTTTGCCCTGGGGCCCATAGAACTCTAGTTACGCCACTGGTTGTGATCATCATGCAAGGATGCGCTTCCTCCTTATCACCAACAGACACTCTTTGTAGCCTGTCTCTGCTACTTAACTCAGGATATAGTGAGGGATTCACCTCTATTAACTTAAAATCTTGAGGGCCCCCCTTTCTCTGTTAACCCAGACCTCTCCAATAGGCTATACGGAAAAGGGTTTTCTCTACCTACAGTACTTAAAGGGGTTCTCCAGAAATTAAGAAAATGAAAATACGTAAATATTACTTTATTATAAATATATTCCCAAATACTTTTATTAGTTATAATGGCTCATTTTGTCTAGGGAGCAATGATTAGGAGAAACAAAATGGCTGCTGTCCTATTAGTACACACAGATCCTGTCCTAATCACACAGCAGGATGAGTTCTTCAGAGCACTGAGCTAAAGAGCTGCCTCATCCTCCTTTCTGCCCTGCCTCATCATCCCTGACAGGTAGAGCAGAGAGGAGGATGAGGCAGCTTTTTACCTCAGTGTTGTAAAGTAACTTGTCCTGCTGTGTGATTAGGACAGGCTTACTGTGTATACTAATAGGACAGCGGTCATTTTGTTTCTCCTAATCATTATTCCCCAGACAAAAGGGGCCATTATAACTAACGAACGGTATTTGGGAATATATTTTTTAATTATAATATTTAAGTATTTTCATTTTCTTAATTCCCGAAGAACCCCTTTGAGGTGCTCATGGACATTAAATTATTTTGTACACTGAAGTCTAGGACTCGGGAAAGGATGAGAAATCACCAGCCTTCCCAATATACCTTTCAGACTGTGAGATCAGCAGGCCTTCCCAAAGAACCCTGTCTCCTCACTTTATGATTTCATCAGGCCTTTCCAAATAACACTGCCCTCTCACTGTGACATCAGCATGCCTTCCCAGATAACCCTACCCCCTCACTCTGTGACATCAAGAGGTCTTCAAATATAACCCTGCCTCCTCACTCTATGACATTACCAGAAGTTCCCAGATAACACTGCCCCCTCACTGTCAAATCACCAGTCCTTCCCAGATAACACTGCCTTCTCACTCTGTGACATCACAGGCCTTCTCAGATAACCCTACCCCTCACTCTGTGACATCAAGAGGTCTTCAAAGATAACTCTTCCCCCTCACTCTGTGACATCACAGGCCTTCTCAGATAACCCTTCTCCCTCACTCTGTGATATCACACGCCTTCACAGATAACCCTGCCCCAGATACATATGTGTCATACTTACATTTGCTCTATCGTAAGATGAGAAGCACTATTTCTGTTTTACTCACATTGTCTGGGTATTTTTTTTCAAAGATGGACATTTTTTCCCACTCATTTTAAGATACAGTATCTGGAGCCAATAAAAAAAGTAGGGAAGGACTAGAGATGAGCGAACACCTGGATGTTCGGGTTCGAGAGGTTCGGCCGAACTTCCGAAAAATGTCCGGGTTCGTGATCCGAACTCAACCCGAACTTCATCCCGAACCCGAACCCCATAGAAGTCAATGGGGACCCGAACTTTTGGGTACTAAAAAGGCTGTAAAAGACACCCAGAGGGATAATATACCGCAATAAACGCATTGCGATTACAACTTTGAGCTTACGATCACCATGGGAACGCCTCCTCCAGTAGAATGTACTGTCGGATCTGAGAATTAAGTTGAAATCGCAATGCGATTCTTATATATTTGCTTAATCGCATTGCGATTTCAACTTAGCATTGCTAAATAATTCCATCCATATCGTTAACTTACTGAGTCAGTAAGTTAACGAATATGGATGGAATTATTTAGCAATGCTAAGTTGAAACGGCAATGCGATTAAGCAGATATATAATAATCGCATTGCGATTTCAACTTAATTCTCACATCCGACAGTACATTCTACTGGAGGAGGCGTTCCCATGGTGATCGGTAGCTCAAAGTTGTAATCGCAATGCGATTAAGCAAATACATAAGAATCGCATTGCAATTCCAACTTTTTAGTACTCAACTTTTAAAATCGTACACCACTTTAAGTTCCAAAGATGCAATCGCGTTCGAATAGAACTTAAAGCTGTCTCTTAGTCAGTTTTAGTATTGGTGTGCTGTAATAGAAGTTACATTCGTACGCGAATATAACTTAGAGCAATACAGTCAACTTTACACTGTTAGTTTTATTATCGCGATAATACAACTATTCAAGAATCGTGTACGTGCGTCTGTACGTGTGTGCGTTACCTCGGACACTATTCTATTTTGCCAGCCACAGCTGAAACCACTGATTTATGGTTTTGCTATTTTGGCAATTGAATTTAACCCCAGAAAATAATCTATCCTTTGCCAGACAGCAGACAGTATTATACTTGTCTAACCAAAGCTGGAACACCAGATTTAGGGAATTGGTATTTGGGCAATTGTATTTAACCCCTTAATAAAATATAGAAATTTCTTTCCTGAGTTTCTAGGGGTGACAATTAGCACAGCCAAGCCCCTGATGTAGGATATAGCAAAAAAAAAACTAGTATTGATGGATTGATGGACTTGGTGGCAGCTTCTTCTGGCGCACCACAAGTCACAAAATGGCCGCCGATCAACCCAGAAAATAAGTGACAGAAAAACGCTCTGTGCAGCCTAAAAACCAGCGAGCAAGTAACTAGCAGAAGTTCAATGATTCTCAGCTGTAAATTGATCCGTTCATTAGGTGCTGTTGCTGACTTTAACCTGCCTAATCTCGCCCTGACAGAAGCTGCGTCCTCTCCCTACACTAATCAGAGCAGTGTGACGTGCGGCGCTACGTGACTCCAGCTTAAATAGAGGCTGGGTCACATGCTGCACTTGGCCAATCACAGCCATGCCATTAGTAGGCATGGCTGTGATGGGCTCTTAGGGCAAGAAGTAAAACGCTAGCTGATTGGCTGCTGTGCAGCCCTTCAGAAAGCGGGAAGTAATCGACGAACACCGAACCCGAACTTTTTTGAAAATGTTCGGGTTCGGGTCCGGGTCCCAGACACCCCAAAATTCGGTACGAACCCGAACTATTCTCGAACTGTTCGCTCAACACTAGGAAGGACACATCTGTAACCCTGCCCTTAATCTATGACACCACAGACCAGATAACCTTGCCAGCTCATTCTGTGATGTCACCAGCCTTCCCTCTCATTTAACCTGCTTCCTCATTCAGTGATATCTCCAACCCTCACACATCTTTTTGTCAGTCTTTCTTTTATCTTACTTTCAATTTCTATAAGCCATAGATTTTTTTTCTTGGACCCGTCTGCAGTACAGCCCATTTGGCCACTTAATGCCAACCCTAATATCATGTTTCATATTGGAATGGAAAATAAATAAATAACGCTTTGCTGATAATGTTCCTTTAAAAATCCCCTTTTTGGTTCGCCATTGGCAAATTCCAATGAATTTTATAGGTCTGTGCTCCCAATGTTCATCTTCACAGTGAGATTGATTTAAGAAAATATATGAATTGCTGACAAAATAGAAATCATCTTAGAAGACAAAGTAACATATTGAATGAAGGAGACGTCATCCTGTAAGAACGCTCCACAGAAGCCAAGACAAACATCGTAGACCCTTTACCGAGTCACTTATAAAACATTCAACATCTCCTGTTAGATCCTTCGTTCTCACAAGTCCTGCAAAACTCACTTGAAGCTGTGTCATGAATCTCAGCAAGGGGTAGTATTTACCCAGCTCGGATTTATTACCTGAAATATCACATCTCATGTGAATCTGGTATGATATAATATGGATTCTATTTAGGTGAAGTCCACTTTCACATTTTAAGTGCCACTTCTTTAAAAATTAATATGTTTGCAAGAATTTTATGTTTCTATTTCCTTTTTAAGCCCGATGAGCATGCTTTATACACCCGTGCAACAAAATCGTGCAGCAAAATGTGCACAAGGTTATGGTCCATCGCAGACCCACTCCATAAAAAAAGGGCCCCCCATAAACCTTTCCCAGTCCCTGCGGGCCAGAAGGCTCCTGCAAGGGAGCGAGACAAAATAGGTAACTCCCAGGTGAAGCCGGGAGTACGCCCAGGCAACCTTCAGCCGAGGCCCAGGGTACGCCAAATCTGTGCTCTGGCCATCACCTAGGCTGCCACCTAAGGTGTTGGCATTTAGCTTCGACTACTAGGCTAGTCTGTCCCCGAAGGGAGAGACCAAGGGGTTTTGCAGGGGGGTGCGGAACCAGGATGGCCACACACACCCTAGACTTCTAGGGGGGTACCCGTAAGGGTGCTGCAACCCAAGAAATCCATGTTACAAACATGGAAAGTGAACACACAGTGAACAAAAAAAAGTTAAATATTGAATGTCTGCTCATCTGCTGTTTCGGGGTGATTGCCCCTCAGAGGAGCATTGCCTGGCCTATAATACTCCTCACACTCTTTAGGGATTCTATTAGGAAATATGGTATCCCCCAGAATCTGACCTAGGGCTCTCACCCAGTTAAGCCAGTACTCTCTGCTCTGCACTGTTGAGGGGCAACCCCAAAACAGCTTTCTGCAGATGAGGTGCTGCCTTATTTATTATCCTTCTCATGTCTCAAAGGCTGTTCGAAGGTTTGAACATTAACTTTAGAGCAAAGTTTAGAAGAATTAAATTCGGCTGTTTTGCCGAATTTCCCAAAGAAATTACCTTTATGATGAATTACTTTGTCACAAAGCGCATTTCTTTGTAAGTAGCAGGTGCAATGACGAGGAACAGCGATTGCGCCACCCAACCCTCACCCTATCTATTTGAGAGAGAAGAGGCTTCCGCAGCCATCTTAATTGTGGGCACCACACAAAACCTTGCGTGGTGCGGGATGACATTATCATGCTGGCCAGCGGGATGACTGGTCTTACGTCACTACACATGAGATTTTGCGCAGGATCTTCACTCAAAATAGCCGCGGCCGCCTCTTCATACTCAAATGAATGAGATAAGTATTTTTTTTAAGACCATTTCAGAGAAAATTGATTAATTGCCAACAAGGAAGAGAAAATTCGGCTTTGCAGCAAATGGAATTTTTTCTGGAATTCGGATCGAAGTCCCCCTCGGATACTTTGATTTGCTAAACCCTAACTTACTTATAGGATAGCTATCTTTCATCTGGTGGCATTAGAGGTAGAGGTTTGTGCTTCCTTTCCACTCGTTCACAGTAGAAGAGGCAGCCAAGAAGTCCCTGTTGCTTATAATTAAAACTAGTAAATAAAAATGGTCAAAATGATGAGAAATTGGGGAATTCTTTGGCGCTCTGTCTGCAGAACTTAAAGGCTATGTACACCTTTGGTGGCAATTTTTTTTTTGTATTATTGCATTGTACTCATTTTGAGCAAAAATTCCCTTTTTCAATTGGTCTTTATTAAAAATGAAGAGCCATTTTCCCTGCACAGCTTTGAGTTTATCTACTAGCACGATCTGTATTTCCTCTCTACTTGTCAGATATGGAGCCTGGGGCTCCTTATCTGTGATCTCTGACCTTATAAACACTCATTAAAGCTCAATTCTTACCTTACTGATAAGAATGTGGCTTAAATAAGTGTTTATGACCGTTTAGTAATTTGGAGATAAGGATTATTAGATGACTGCGTAAAGTAAAAGTGAAAGTACCATTCACATAGCTAGAAAAACAGTTAATACTTAGTGACAGAACGGCTCAGTATTTTTAATAAAGACCAATTAAAAAAATGATTTTTAGCCCAAGATTAGTAAAATCCAATCATTAAAAAAACAATTGTTCCTGAAGGTATACATAGCCTTTAAGGCCACTGTGGTTCTATGATATTTTATGGATCTTCAAATAATTGAATTTCTTTTACTTTATAACCTTGAATAGACAGCAGTTTTCCAGAAAAACAATGGTGACTACTGATGACCACCAACTGTGAGTTGTAAAATCACTTCCAAGCAAACCCACAACTATCAGCATCCAGAACCCCAGTGAGTGTAAAATTAGAGAACAAGCTATTGGGAGAACAAGCTATTGGGAGAACAAGCTATTGGGGTTAACCAAAGTCAAACCAAAATCCGACCATATGGCTATCTCTCACGATTACCCCTTAATTATGCATGCTTAGCTGAATGTGAATGTTTACTCCAGTGAGACAGGAATAATTTACTGTGGTACACCTTAGACAGAGGCGTATCGCCGACGAAAAGGAACAGGCATGCCAAATTTAAACACAAGCTGTTTCCCCTAACATTTACCATCTGAGAACAGTTGGAAGGTCCTCATACATTAGACTGTGGGTCTAGCCCTCCAAAATAAGTAGTTTCTGATGACTTCATCTAATGTGTATATGCAGCTTTAGTTTTCAGACTGTAAGCATTAACATTTTGTGCTAATTTATTTCTCAATATATTTTTATAGCAGTCAGAGCACAGTTACAGAGCTCCAAATCTTCTGCATAGACACAGAAAAAAATTCTAACATTCTGTCTGCTTGCAGCTGCCACTAGGGGGAGCCTAAAAGCTTACTTTTTGTGTTCAATGCACCAACAGTATGCAGCAAGCTCATATGTTCCCCCTAGTGGTGGCTATATGCAGCTAAAATTTTAGCACTCACTTCTATGGCTATATGTAGAAAAGAAGAGGATTTGAAGCTCTGTTTAAAAAAAAAAAACTCCAATCCCTATAAAGAGACAAGAAGCTAACAGTACATTATTTTGGACTTATTCGGAAGAATAAATGACTGTATATTCAGGAGTGGACAGTCCCTTAAAGTGGAGTTAGGTTTAGTTTTACCAGTCTTACTGTTAGGACTCATGCACACAAATTTTTTTCTGTTCCGTTTTTTTTACAGGTCAGTATGTGGAACCATTCACATCAATGGGGCTTGATGGGAATGAATCCCTGTGCATTCCGTGTCCGCATGTCCATTCCACAAAACAACAGAGCATGTCCTATTCTTGTCCGTTTTGCGGACAAGGACAGGCACTGTTACAATGCATCTGCAAAAAAACGGATGCTATCAGGATTTCACATGGATGTCATCCGTTTTTCTTGCAGATCCATGTTTTGCAGACCGGAAAATACATACGGTCATGTGCATGAGCCCTTAGCAGAAGAATGTCCTATGTGCGAAAAACGTGCTACAGATAAAAGGCACAATGAAATCATATGAAGTATTAAATACCTGAATGTACAAAAAACACAAGAGCTCAGTGGGATACGGTCTTAGATTTCCATACATTCACAAGCAATTTACGTAAAAGAGTGGGCCACTTCCTAAATTCCAGTAATCTTCTTGCGGAAGGTATCATTAATACAGATGTCTGAGAGCAATTACCAGTCATCGCAGGCTACAGTGAACTTCCACATTGTTTGATGCATGGTCCTGATCTCCTTCTCTTTAACCATGTGTCAATGTCAATTCTTGCTCGTAAAGACATTTTAGAGTATGACTTTGCCTTTTAAAAAGAAGCTAGTAAATACCAACATCCAGTGCTGACTCAGGCTCAGTCTCATAGATGACTAAGCTCTTTGACGTCACAATGGTGGCCCCTGGTTTTAATGAAGATTGACATCGATTTTTTTAAGTGTGAAAGGTTTGTCTTATTCAGAAAACTCATATCGGGAATTCTGAGATAATATGACCACCGCGGAGAGCAATAGCAATAAGTATCCTTGCTCTGGAGGACCTGTCCTATCCTGCATTACACAGACAACCTACTGATGTGAATGGACACTGTGTAATGCTTAATTTTTCCTGCAGTGGCGCTGCAGAGAAAACTGAACACTTCCCACCAGGTTTCCCCACTGATCACAGATGATCACTAGGTTTTCAGCAAGAGGAAACTTTGTGAATAAGTTTTTGTCAAGGAATCCTTTAAGGGTGGAGAACCCTTTTAAAAAATTTGAATTATTTTTACAATTAGCAATACTTTTTCATTGTGGTAAATATTTCTGATAGATAAGCCTTATATAGTGTTAAGAAGCTAAAGGGTATTGCAGTGTAGTATGAGGATGGAGAGGAGGCTACTTTCAGGTTGCCCTCATTATCCATATAGGTGGTATTACCTTCTACTTCAGCATTTTTAATTAAGCAAGGTAGAGTGTATAAGATCATGCCATCCTTCTTTGTTGAAATAGGGTCATGGCAGACAGGCATGCAGAAGGTGGGTCTCATTCGGTTTTCAATAGGGGTACCCTCTCTCTCCTTTGTCTTTGCCCTTGCCAGTTAGATCTCATTTAGATGCTCATGAGCTGGTGTGCAAGACCCAAACCTGCAGCAGTCGACCCACAGTGATCCAAACTTGAGCCATGGTCGTAACGCACTAAAATGCTATTGCATTATATCTGTCCAATGAGACCTAAAGTTGAGTTTACATATGTCCAGCAATCCAGAGAGGGTGTTAAAGCCACCCTGGATAGAATTGCCAGAAGGTAGCTGCATCGCACCTGCAGCAAGCCTATGAGGAGCCGGTGCAGAGGATGGGATTAGATGTTGTGTCATGGTGTACCCCTTCAGACCATCGCTCCCTGGGGTTGGGTGCAGTAAAAAGATTATGTAAAGGAATCAGGCAGACATAGAAGAACAACAAATGTCATTCTTTACTGAGTGCAGAGGATGAGTTACAGTACATTCAGATGTCGTCTGCAAGAAGTACAATGTTTCTAACCCCAGATGATGAGATACGGCAGCAAGCAAAATGGCTGACAATAGCACCCTAGGGTAGTCTTTCTAACTGTCTCTTAATTTCCCTTTGTTATGGCTATAAACTGTCTGTAGGTGGGTGCTTAATAAATATATAGGCTTTTGGGTTTGACTGTGATAAGCTATGGTAATGGGTATCATAACATGTTCTCCCTCACCTGCAGCAGGTTCTATGAAGATATCATTGATGGTCCCCCTGCTAACTGTACCCCCATAGTTCTGAAGAATATCCCCAGTCTTGGACCATTAGTCTCCCTGGAGCAGTGTTCCTTACAGTTCAGCTGATTCTGTGGCCCTAAGACTCTTGGAGTGGGAGCAGATGGTCATGCTTCCTTACTCCTCACTAGCATAGCTAGCTCTGCCCTCTCCTGACAAGAAGTCAGACCAGCCCACTACTACTAAGCAGTTATAACATAAATAACACTTGCATGTGTAGCCCCAGGTCTGAAGAACATAGAAGGATGCACTGTTGGACTGGGGTACCTAGGGCCCACCAGTAAAATTTATTTTGGGGGCCCACCGTACAGATACATTTAAATATAATAAATAATCTAACAAGTTTGTTATATGACCATAGGCTGGTTAAGGTGCTGTACATTGAATATATGTATGCAGTGCAGTAAGTCTACTGTGTTATGTGCCACTTGTGCAGGCGGTGGGAGACTAGGGGCCCACCTTGCTCAGGGGCCCACTGGGGGATTCCTCTGTACCCCTGTGGGCTAGTCCGAGCCTGGAAGGATAACCATAGACTTCAATGGGTTATTTCCATACTTCTGTATGGCTATTCTCTTACTTGAATGCCTGCAATAAATATATATATATATATATATATATATATATACCAGATTCTGGTTTAATAGGGACGATCCTACTGAGAGATGCAATTGGCATTTAGTTGAACAGTAAATTTTAGGACTTGAAGCATTGAATTTCTCAAGAGCTGCTTCATGAGTCCTTATCCTCATTACACTCATGAGTCCTATTAAAAGGGTTGTCGCCTCTGGGACATTGGGGTCATATTGCTAGGATATACCCCCAATGTCTTATAGGTGCAGGTCCAACCTCTGGAACCCACACCTATCCTAAGAACAGAGCCCACAAAGTGTTGGAGGGTGCACCACTCATGCGCGCCTCCCTCTATTCATATCTATAGGACTGCAGAAAATTGCCGATCGCTGGCTCGGCTATTTCCGTAAGCCCCATAGAAGTTAATAGAGAGGTGGCCATGCATGCTTGAAAAGACCTCTGAATATTGTACACAACTTTTCAGGGCAATCAGAGCACTTGCAATTCAGATTGGACCTATTCTACCGAATAAAATCCGAATAAAGTTTCAAGAAACTCGCTCATCACTAGTCCTAGAAATGATTTATAAATCGTTGATTAAGGACCCGTTTGAGATCACATCATGAAAATTACAGCTTGGGAGCTGCAGGAACTTACATCTGTTTTCACTGATCTATCAAACGTGAATTGAATAAAAATGTGTTTTATTGAGGAAAGTGTCTACAGTACGTTTGGTGATTGCGCCCAGTGGGAGGTTCACGCTAGTCAGTGATATTGTATAGATAAACGGGACCATACCATTTTTATGTACGCATTTAATATTCCTTCTTGATCTGCTGTGTTCCAGCACTACATTAAAAAAAGACAATATTGCACAAGCGGCCTCCTGATTCCCCCTTGCAAAGCTCTTAGATGCCAAAAATGACATGAAATCCAGATGTCAGATATCGTGAAGAATAAAAGTCGTCTGTGCAATGCCAACCTCGATTCTGCTTTATTTCAAAGTGCAAAATAGGATATTCTGGGGGGACACAATGTAGAAAAATGGCCACAGGTATATACTTTCTAAAGTTAACTAATTGTAAAATGTAATGTGAAAACACATACTGTAAGTAAACACAAAATATACACCAGTAAGTAAAGCATGGGGGGCAATGAAAAAAATAGGATTGATTGTGAAGGACCCCAGTTTGTAATGTGCTGTTATGTAATATAATGTACACCCATCAAGGTATGGTTAGAAGAGAGAGGGTTAACTATCCTGTTCCTCCCCTATTGGCAGGAGTGGGCTGGCCAAACTTCCTGACTAGTGAGCAAGAATAAGGGCTCTTTCACACTTGCGTTTTTGTTTTCCGGCACAGAGATCCGTCGTCGGGGCTCTATGCCGGAAAAATCCTGATCAGTTTTATCCTCATGCATTCTGAATGGAGAAAAATCCATTCAGGATGCATCAGGATGTCTTCAGTTCAGGACCGGAACGTTTTTTGAAGACTGATCAGTCTTTCAGGTCACTTGCGTTGTTACGGATCCGGCGGGCTTTTTCGCCGGATCCTAACAACGCAAGTGTGAAACAGGCCTAAGTGTGGGAGAGTAAGTGGGGAGAAAGCAAATTTATATACTCCTTCTCCTTAGGAGTCCAGAGACTAACCAATCTCTTTGCAAGTTACTGCTTCTGCTGGAGCATAAAAGAAAGAAAAAAGAATCTGCATGGCCAAGCATAGGAGTCACTAAGGTAACCTTCGACTACAGATAACCAGACTTTGCTGCTTGTGAGGGAATACAGTTAAGACACCCGTCACACATAACCACATCCTGGACAGATGTGCATCGAAAGACCTGTATTCCGCAGTGGACACTGCAGCTATTATTGCCAGATTACAGTCATCACTCACTATCTGGGGAAAGAATTTGCACTGTGTACAAATTATTCTTGGATGTACTACAACTCTTATTTTGCACTCGAGTAAAAAGAGATGTTTATTCCTCTACCTCTGGCCTGTTTTCCTGACTTCTATCACACCATCTGCTGGTCATTGCACTACTACACCCCCTGCCAGGCACCCATACAACCACTAACATCAAGGTTGCCCCAACTACAGGGAGAGCCCCAAGGGAAGAAAGGGTGCCTCTTCCTTATGCTGCATGGCCCTAGGGAGCAATGGCCTGAGGAAGACATCTCTGTTACACATCATATCGTTAGAGCCACTACCACTCCTATCCTCTGCTGCAGCTCCTCAAGGGCTCGCTGCAATTGGACGGTGCCATACTGTCTAGGGATATGCCCCATTGACAAGCGGAAATATTATGACCATTCGTCAAATTATCCATACATTTCCATAAGGAATAACAGAACAATGACACAATGTAACTTTCCTAGAAACAATGCTCCAGAATTGCTACCTTGTGGGAAAATGCAGGTGTTTACTAAACCAACTATGACAGTAGGGTTAACAAGTTCTCTCTAAAAGATATTATGCTGCCAGACTGCAGCTGCCACTAGAGGGAGCTCTCTGTATACTGTTATGCACTGGACTCATTAATAAGGCTGTAAGTTCATAAGCGACCCCTAGCTGTTGCAGGCAGCCAGAAAGTTGTTTTTAAAGCTATAAGGTATTTCTATGCAGGGGGTTGGAGCTCTGTACCAGAAGTGATCCGTCCACCATAAAGATATATATTTACGAAGTTATTCACTGATTTCTAAGCCTAGAAATTACTTCATGAGAAAAAGTGCATAACTGCTTTAAGTTTTTTTTATATGATTGCCTCTTTCTTCGAGCTTCGAGACTATTCCTTATGATTTAAAGGTGTAACAAAGACCCTTTTTGAAGGGTCCAAACTTTAATATTGAGAATATAGGGAAAATCCTTGTTTTGCACTGTATGTCCAGATTTCTAATGCACCATTTTAATAGATGACACCGTTCTCTACAACTGTGACAAAACCTAAAAAGCATGCAGATACTCCGCACTCCTATTCTTCTACACTAAGACTTCATATGTAGGAGCTTCTCTGTTGGGGATGCTGCCATCTACTGGCAGCACTAGTTACATCTCCTCCAAACAGAGCCATGTCCTGATCTCTGATCCCCATCCTGCGACCCTTCAAGACATTCAGGCCAGTGCCTTACAATCCAGGACTATACTGCTAAAAGGTGTCAGAAGGTCCCTATACCTGTTGCCTCCCTGGTGTTACATAAGGTGTGCCCTGCCCTATATTACGTAGTAATCAGCATGCATATGAAAAATAGTTAAATGCATTTATTAGATTCTTGTACACTTCTGTCGAAAATATATTTTACCAACCTAAATAATCCATATGGCAGCTTAAAATGAATTATTGAAGTTCATTAATGAAGCCAGAGCAGATGGCGTAATGACTATGGGCTCCTGTAAATAGCTGTCTGATGATTCCTTTGGTTCTTCGTAATCATGTATAATAAATGGTGAAATATTATGAATCTGGGATTATACTATATACTGTACGTAAATAAGTTACTGTATGTTTCCCTCGCTTGATCTTATTTTTTAAAAGGGTTAACTCCGATTTGAAAAAGGTCTTGCATTGCAGCTTATCCTCAATCAAATCAATGCAATACCAAAGACATAAACACAAGTGGGAAAAACCAATTCCTTCCTCTAATTTTAGGCACCTCCTTTACAGGGCATCTGTCAGCAGTTTTGTACCTATGACACTGGCTGACCTGTTACATGTACACTTGGCAGCTGAAGGCATCTGCCTTGGTCCAATGTTCATATGTGTCCACATTGCTGAGAAAAATAATGGTTTACTATATGCAAATGAGCCTCTAGGAGCAATGGGGGCATAGCCGTTACACCTAGAGGCTCTGCTCTCTCTGCAACTGCCGCTCCCCTCTGCACTTTGATTGACAGGACCAGGCAGTAAAAACATCATCACTCCTGGCCCTGACTTCTCCTAAAGTCAATTAAAGTGCTGTGGGTGCGGTATCTTATCGGCATGTCCTTTCTCAGAAGGATTAGTTCTATCTGCCACAGCTCTCTCCCTGTAATTGTCACAGCTTCTGACAGTAGATATGGCTGGTGGCAGCTGAAGGAAGGAAGTGAGCATGTGTGACCACCTCAGTAGCAGAATGTGCATGTTATTATACAGATTAAACACCAGGGTGCTGCATTATAATGAAGTAAAGTGAATATTTCACAAATGGAGCATTTTTGTAACAAAAAAACTAAATTACAAAAAAGATTTCTCTTTACAGTTGGCTGCATATTTAGCTCCTCAACTATCTAGCAGCCTTCCTACCATTACGCCCCAAAGAATGCTGCCACACAGATGGTGACTCTGAAAAACAGTAATGCCAGATAGTGCCCACAAAACTAATTACACCAAGTAACAGTGAACCACACAGGTAAACATTGTGCCCCACACAGCAATAGTAATCTTCTTAGTGGCCCCTTTGTGCTTCTACATGGTAATATTGGCCAGCTTTATGTCCCTTAAATAGTATTAATGCCCCTTTTATACTATAACATAGTTATAATACCAGCTGTGGTGCCCCTATAAAGTAGTTTTTCAAATTGCCCCCTTTGTTCTCCCTTTCAGTCCTCCTACGTGCATCATATGTCCTAGAATAGGTAACCCTGTGAGAGTCACTTGTAGAGAAGGATTTGGGAGTCCTTGTAGATCATAGATTAAATAACAGTATACAATGTCAAATAGCTCGTTCTAAGGCTAAGGCTAAGCATTGGTGCAGCGTCATCTAGATCATGCAGATCCGTTCTGGACACCCAGAAAGGATGCCCTGGAGATGGAAAAAGTACAAAGGAGAGGGACTAAACTGATGAGTGGCATAGAGGGTATTAGTTATGAAGAAAGATTAAAATAATAAAATGTATATGCGGTGAAAAACTGTGCCATGAAAAATACCCTCAAAAGACAAGGGGCACTGCCTCTAACTGGAGGAGGAAAAGTTCAGTCTCCAGAGTCGTCAAGGATTCTTTACTGTAAGAACTGTGAATCTGTGGAATAGACACCTCAGGACGTGGTCACAGCAGGAACAGTGGACAGTTTTAAAAAGAGCTTAGATTAATACTTAAAAATATTTCTAGAAGTCTGAGTCTCACTCCACCTTTCTAAAATTCAGATCCCTACTAGGGATGAGCAAACTTGTATTATACAAGTTCAAGTTCGGGGTTCAGGTTTTATAACACTTCCGTTATGGATTACACTACCACAGACCATAATGGAATTCTATGATGGCATGTACCACGGAAACCTATAAGAGGCATTCCGTATTGCATTCCGTCATAATAGAAGAGTATGCTGCTTGAGGCGAAAACTGAAACAGATCGACTCCCCCCATCCCATGACAATTTCTTAACCTAACCCTTTCCCTCCAGCCCTTCTGATAAAGACCTACTTGGAAATCATTACATGCAACGCTACAAAACATACAGGGTGATACAGCACCACATACATCTTACATCTGGTGACATCTCCTCTGATGTAGACATTCTCTTTCTTTATCTACTCCATTCAGACCAGACCACCATGATGATTTCTTTCAGCCATCTCTTGTCTCTGGAGAGTTTGACAAACAGAAATCTTAGTTACCTACTTTCCATCCTCCTCCCCACCTTCTGAATACCCCATCCTGCCACCTCCAATACTGTGCCCACTGTGCTTCTCAATACTATATTGCAGAAACAGAAAATCCTCCTGAAAATACTATTACCACACAATATTGACACACAGTGCCCTAAAAAATAACTATTCCTAGCAAATAGTATCCTTGAAACTTATAGTGCCGTAAACATAATGTCCCCCAAAAATAATTGTGCTAAGCTTATACTGTGCCAGGGTGCCTCCCAATGTAACAGTCCTCACAAAAGTCCCACCAATAGTAATTATTCTCTGCCAGAGTGGTAACAGTGCACCCAATAGTAATAATGTTCCTCATTTTGCCCCCAGAAGTAATAATTGCCCCATAGTGCCCCAGTAGTAATAATTCCCCCTATAATGTGTGCCTGTAAAAAAAATATCCCCTCAAAATGTTTAGCAGTAAAATAATTCCTCCTTGCAATGCGTGCCAGTACAAAAAGGCGCCGTTATGTGTGCCAATACAAAAATGCTCCCTTATAATATGTGCCAGTACAAAAAAAACTTTCAGTGCTCTCTGTAGAACAAATGTCCCCATAGTGGCAACCTTAGAAGGTGTGCCAGTACAAAAATGCTCCCTTATAGCATGCACTAAGTACAAAAAAAAAAGCCCCTACACTAATGGATATTCTCATAGTGACCCCCTTATAACGTGTGCCAGTTCAAAGACTTTGGGGTGGGGGTCATTATTTTGTAACTGGAGAAAGCACTATGGGGGACATTGCGGCTGTACCCCATAGTGCTTTCTCCAGTTAAAAAATAATGACCCCCACCCCACTCCCGTGCCACATCTCGGCATTCAACTATAATGCTGTCCTGACTACAGCGATGCAGTTCAATATGTAGAGAGGAACGTTTCCACAATGGAAGCGCTAATTGCCCATGGCCCTTCTGCTGCCCTCTTCTTGCCACTACCTGGTGCTGTCTGAGGCAATCGCCTCACCTTGCCTCATTGGCAGTGCACCCCTGCATAAAATAGCACCATGCTGGAACTACTGTACATAAAACCACCATATATTGCCCATGTTGTAGAATCCACTCACTTCTCCATCTCCACAGCCATTTTGCCCTTTTTCATTAAGGGGTTGAAAACAGTGACTCATCTGAGCCTGGTCTCTGGTATTACAATTCATTGGGCTGACCTCATGGACAAGAGTGGAGCTGCTTGTGGAAAACATTGGACCACTCCTTCAATCCAGTCCAGTTTAATTAAACACTGCAAAGCAATGCAAATACATAAAAAATACAATACAAAAAAAACTAACTACAAAGCCGTGCTCATGCATGGACGGTGATTGTTTTTATGTATCAGCTCATTGCATAATTTGCTTTTTCCTTGGGATTACGCTAAATCAGACATATGGTATGAAGCACACATGGCATAATAAATGTAGTGTGCACTCGTAAAGGCAAACCTTCCGAGGGCCTCATAACTTTTTACTGGGGGTGGGGGGGGGGGAGTGACAGGATAAAAATAATGACTCAGGTATGAAGATGTGCTGACATCTTTGAATGAATAACTTTCTTCCTTTAGGTCTCGCTACATTTGGTCCTAATGCGTACAAAGATTAGTCAGTGCTGATGCAAGGGGTCCCAAAACAGCAGCCACTTCCAAAAAATTTGTGAGACGCTCCTGGAAATGATTATGAGAGCTATATAATAAAGGAGGTCTTTCAGTCACTACCTCTCAATACAGGAAAGTACTTTTGCTATGTCAGCTACAGAGTTTCTAAAAATTCACTTGCTTACAGTATAATGGTTGGGCATAGATCTGAGCGAATTCGATTATGAATAGGTTCCTAATCAATTCTACCCAAATGAAAGTGCTCCAATTGGCCTGAAAATTGTTATACGACACTCTGAGTTCTCCTAGGACTCGGATTTTCTCTATCTTATCCTTTTGTTTTATTTTATTTCTCTCCTTTCCCCCCTTTTAGGCTCTTTAACGTAATGATAGCAATAGCAAATAATATCAGAGTGGCACTGACGTACAAAGCTATGACACACAACAGCAACCTTTTTGTTATGCTTTTCAACATTAAGAAACATTCCAAAATTGTCACTTATTGGGGGCAGATGCTGTTTAAAAACATGCTGTGTTATCAGACAAAAACTGTGGCTTGTTTTGAACAAGCAGTTTAAAAATTATACCTTAACAGGGGCAGATGCCTGCTGGTGTTTATACATATACGGTAAGATCGAAAGAAACAGAAGTTTATTCAGAACAAGCATCCAAAATTCTCAATTTTTGGGGGAACATCAGCAGTACAGTGTGGCTATGGAAGGCGTATGGAGTGTAGGGGTAATAGTAGAAGCAATGGTAGCTGAAGCAGTAGCAGCACAGCATGGAACAAACAAGGCAGTAGATGCGTATGCTGCTCTGTAGGGTTAATGGTAGTAGCAGTAGTGGGAGCAGCAGCTATTGTGGCGGAAGCAGCAGTATCAGCTATGTGGTACTGAACATGATGGCATGATCGAACCAGCATTAAATAACCAACGTCAGTAATGGCAGATCTATTTATAGTCCTCAGCTGTAGGTGTTTGAGAGTCCTTATGGATCCACGTTTCATCATGTGATGTTTTGTACCGTTGTGGAGGACAACTTGGATGTGACGACGCCACTTGCCACGCTGACAATCCTCTCTACTATGACGCTGGAGGCTGCACAAAACAGTACACAGGGAACATACTGGGCCATTTCCAGTCACTGTTCCAATCTGTCTGTCCAGAAGTCCAGGGAGTTAAGGAATAGAGTATGTGTTGAAAAAATGCCAGAGTCCAGGTTGTTCAGACGCAGTGTGTCCGACTGCTGATTTGCATCAGTCTGACATGGCACATGAAAAACAGTGCTCCATTATGTTTATCAGACTGAGTTGGCTGCTGCTGTGGCCTCTGCTGCTTGTGGTAGCAGTGACAGTGGGAGGTGGGTAACCCTGGTTTGGGGTGGAGAGGGGCCTCCCAGTCAGACATGTGGGCGGCAGTTGTCTGCTCACCTGAAAGCTGCAGCAAGCTGTGTACGCTGGTAGTGCAGCAATTTGGCCTTTCAACAACAGGAAAGCATTCCCTAATTTTGGTTTCATAGTGAGGGTCTAAAAGAATGGCTATCCAGTTATGACGAGTTTGTTTGAAGATAACGATATACCTGTAAATACATAAGCAAACAAGAATACAGCTTGCTATGCTCACCAGCATGCCCAAGAACAAAGTTCTTTCCAGTAATATCCCCATCTGCAATTATTGGTCATTATTGCCAGTGTTATCATCATCATCATCCTTGTCCTACTGCACCACTAACTCCTGAGCCAGCATTAGACTGAAGTTCCTTGGGCCCACCAGGGGAATTATGCTGAGGGCCCCTGTGTATATTTGGCCTTAAGGGCCATGTTTTATTAGGGGTCCTTTATTGTTAGCGCTTGGGCGCACTGGAGGATCCTCTGGTACTCTGGTGGGCCAGTCTTACCCTGGGCTGAACTGGATGGAGGGATTAGTGATGAGCGTCATAGGCAATATTCGGATTCGCAATATTTTGCGAATTTTTGGCCGAATATTTGCCATAAATTTGCAAATTCAAGAATTTGTGATCTCCAGTCATTATTTACTTGATTGCGAAAATCAGCAATGTAATATATTTGCGATAAAAATTTGCGATTAGAATATTCGCGATCAACACTAAGGGGTAGGCAACTTTCCTATTGGTTGCTAGGGATGTTGCTAAGTGCTGATATTCGCAATAAATTAGTGATTAGAATATTCACGATCAACACTATTCGTGAATACGAATATATAGCACTATATTCTAAATATTCGTAAATTCTCGAAGTGACGATATTCGCGATTAAAATTCGCGATTCGAATATTCGCTCTCAACACTAGGATGGATGTCATTTTTTAGCCTTACAAACTATGCTACTATGATACATCCTCCTTCATTGGACTTTGTCCGTGTGGATTCCCAACAGTTACAAGGCAGCCAGCAAGATGCAGATGCTGTTGTTCTTCCACCATTCCTTGTAGCATCAGTGTTAGCATTTTCTCTCACATAAATATCATGGGGATGATGTAGTTGATGCTGCAGTTGTACCTATTGACAAATCTTGTGGCCTCTTTGAAGGGCCTGAGTACACAACATGCATCCTTGATGAACTGCCACTGCCTAAGCTCAAACTAACAGATGCTAACTGCTGTGGTGGTCTAGTGCATGAAAAAATCATTCATGGCTTTACACTGCTCATTCAGATGCTCTAGCATATGTAAGGTGGAATTCCAGCGAGAAGAGAATGTCGCTTATTAAGTGTTTTAACAGCAGGATGTTCTGTCACTGCAAGTCCAGGAGGGAGTTCCTTGCCACATAAGAATGGCTGAAATGCACAGAAATGCTTCTGAACATCGCCAGCCCTCTGTGAAAGCCACAATACTTTTTCAAAAAGTGTTGCACCACTGAATATATCATGTGTGCCATGCAGGGAGCATGTTTTTTTTCGCACAAATGCAACCACGACCTTCCTGCCATTGTTACTGACCACCTTTCCCAGTTGTAGTTGGCAGGGAGATAGCCAGTGCGATATCTGCTGCTTGATGCACTTTATTAAAAGATCTCTTGTGTGATTTCTCTTGCCTAGACTCAATCTCAGTTCTAAGACAGCATGGCAAAACTTCAGTTTACAAATGTGAAAGAAGGGAGCATTTCTGTTGGAGACGGAAGGAAGCGCATTGAGATGGACATGGAGGGAAGATGTAGATAAGAGCCTGGTGTGGAAATCAGACCAGCATGAACACCACTGCAGCCATGCAAAACATTGACCCAATGGGCCCTGAAAGACAAGTACTGTACCGGGCCGTAACAGCTGCTCCATGTGTTCATGGTGGCATGCACCTTGCCTCACTGTGACAATTCCTAAGAGCAACACACACTCTCCACCACATTACATTACTAAGAATGGGTGGATTTTTTTTTTTATTATTATTATAATTTAGAAATAATGGATTTGGGAAAAACAGTTGGCCAGATGTACTAATGCCATATACCAGAATTCAGTTTTGGTGAAGGTGTGGCACAGCACGACATTTGGAGATCAAGACAATCTTAAACACTTTTTCTAAAAAAAAGCTGGCCTGAGAAAGTATACTAAAATACATTTTAGATTGGTTTTTGGTGGACCACAGGCATATTAGTAAATCTGGGCCAATGTACATTAACTAAGGAACACAACTCTGATACATGCAGTTTTTGTAAAACAACACAGGCACAATTAAATATCCTCTGTTATGAACACACTGCACACGGGTATTGACACACTAAAATGCTCTGAACTGCACAATTTTAAACAGTAGCAAAATTTTAAATGTTTTTTTTTTTTTAGTAAGTAACATGCTGTAGGTGGAGTTAAATGTTTCCATCTATGAACACACTTCACACTGGTATTGATGCACTAAGGTGCATTGAATAGCAGAAGTATAAACAGTGGCAATGGGAGCAGAACTGAAACTTTTTTTTTTTTTATTAACACTGGTGCAATTAAATGTACACTTTGGAATGAAAAAGGCACAAGCCTTGAATGATTTTATCATGCACTAGACCAGCACAGCAGTTAGCACGTGTCATTTTGAGCTCAGACAGTGGCAGCTCATCAATGATGCATGTCACGTACTCAGGCCCCCAGATTTGTCAGTAGGGACAACTGCAGCATGAATGACATCATTCCTCTGATATGTATGTGAGAGCAAACACTAAGGCCTCTTGCACACAAACGTATTTTTTTTAAGTTTCCGTTCTTTTTTTGCGGTTTCCGGTTGCGGTCCGTATGCGGAACCATTCATTTCAATGGTTCGGCAAGACAAAAAGGAATGTACTCCGTATGCATTCCGTTTCCGTATTTCTGTATATCCATTCCGCTAAAAGATAGAACTTGTCATATTATTGTCCGCAAATAACGTTCCGTCACTCCATTCAAGTCAATGGGTCCGCAAAAAATACGGAATGCATATCCGTATGTCATCCATTTTTTGTGGATCCATGCCCACTTTGCCCATGTGTTTACTGTTTACAAACATTACTGTACATTACAGTAATGATTACAAATTTTATGTTTCCGTTTGGGATCCGCATAAAACGGATCACATACGGAAACCATACAGAGATTTTTGCGGAAATACGGAACGTAAAACGGAAGCACAATGGGAATAGAGATGAGCGAACTTTAAAAAAAAGTCCGGTGTTCGGCGTTCGGGTTGTGGTAAGTCGCGCATCCCGCGGCTGCCACCAACCCGAACTGTTGAACAGCCGAAGGACCTGGGGTGACGTCACTGTCATGTGATCAGTGCAGGGAGTGGCTCAGCACTGGATTTGATCCGTGCTGAGCCACGCCCCTGCACTGATCACATGACAGTGACGTCACCCCAGGTCCTTCGGCTGTTCAACAGTTCGGGTTGGTGGCAGCCGCCCCTTATGGATTCCATATGCCGCTATAGTGGAATCCATAACGGGATGCGCGACTTACCACAACCCGAACATCGGACTTTTTTTTAAAGTTCGCTCATCTCTAAATGGAAACAAAAATTGGAACCAGAGGCCTAACACTGATGCAACAAGGAAGTCTAACACTTCTGTTTTAGGATGTCATTCCACTTTTTACACCACCCTTTTACTGGAGTAAGATTGCGACAATTTTTGCAACATCTCCATTAATAAATCTGACTTAGGGGCTTCTACACATGAGTTGGGTTATTATTTTTTTTTTTTTTTTTTGTAGAGGCCAGGTTTAAGATATTCCCAATGCTATGCTGAGTCTTCCGGACACTGTTGAGGTGTCACCAAGTGTTGCTGCTATCCGGAGGGGATGGTAAGGCATGGTGCTCCCCAATGGGAAATAAGTCCTGAGAGTCAGGGTCTATAGTAAACCAGACTGCTTCTTTACTGGAGGAACTCAAGTGCAAAACAAAGCAGGCAAGGTGCTGAGTTGGCTTCTCCAGTCTCCTACCAGAAAAAAAAAAAAGTTTTGTGCTGAGAAAAGGCCTGAGCTAGCTGTCCCTATTTCACTCTCTCACTCTCAGAAGACTGGTACCCTAGCCAAAGGCTTGTGACCCAGGGTTTGAGGTTCAGTCATTCAGCTGGCTCCCTGGTACCACAGCTGGTGACCCTGGGTCTATGGTTCGGCATCCTCATCTCAGCATCTTCTTCTGGTCGTTCATGCAGTCTGACAGAGTCCCTCCTACTAAGTACTGGTCTTTATCTGCAGATAACTAGGGGATCTAACTGCTCTCCTTATATACAGTTACTAACTGAAGTAGAACCTTTTAATGGAGAAACACAGCCTAAACAGAAACATAAACAAGTCATAGACTTGTATAGGGTTTCAATGCAAGTCTGTGGGAATGAATAAGCAGTTTTACAGGCATAAACAGGTCTTCAGACATAAGCAACAGTGCAACACCAGTCAGAAGGTCAATGTGTCTGTTTTTTCCCTCCAAAACTTTGTGTAGGTAGAAAGTTATAAAGCCTCTCGGTATTAGCTGGCTGTGCATTGATTCTTTCCACAGTGCAGTGCAGCTATAGTGCAATAACATATGATATACTACAGTATATCATATGTTATTACAGAATTTTTATCGCGAATATCGCAACTTCGATAATTCGCGAATATTTCGAATATTCGGTTTTTTTTTTTGTTTTTTTTTTGTTGTTAATTCTTGTTGCTCTCTGGTTGTCTTCCTACTTCCCAAAAGCTGTTCTTACCTGTCCGGAGGATTCCTGGCTCTCTGCCAGCTTCAGTCATTGCCCGTTGCCGCTTCTGCTGACTTCCCATGTGCATGGGAACGCCTCCATGCTAAAATGTACTGTCGGATGTGAGAATCACGATCTCACAAATTTGACTAAGTTGTAATCGCAATGCGATTAATATAACCTGAATTATTCGCATTGCGATATTCGTTATATTCTAGCAATACAACCATTAGGAACTTAGCTCTAAGATCAATTCGCAATGCGAGTATATGTTCGCCTCGCGAATAAAACTTAGAGCTGAGTTCCTAATGGTTGTATTGCTGGAATAGAACGAAGATTGAGAATATCTCGAATTTACGAATATAGCACTATATTCTCAATCTTCGTTATATTCTAGCAATACAACCATTAGGAACTCAGATCTAAGTTGTAATCGCAATGCGATTAATACAGGTTATATTAATCGCATTGCGAATGAAACTTAGAGCTGGGTTCCTAATGGTTGTATGTATTGCTAGAATAGAACGAAGATTGAGAATATCTCGAATTCACGAATATAGCACTATATTCTCAATCTTCGTTCTATTCCAAAAGCCCCCCGTCATTGTACCTCTCAGATGCTGCGTTCATCACTGATCTTGGCATATGAGAATAATAGTGAGGGATTTCAGGGTTAGAAAAATAGTAATAATACTTACCTTTTCCATTTGAGCGTGAAGAGGTCACTGCGGCCATCTTGATTGTAGATCCTATGCGAATTCTCGCTTGGTGCGTGATGACGTCATCACAGCGGCCAGCGTGGTGACGTCATACATCACCTTGCATGAGATTTTGTGCAGGATTCTCAATCAATATGGCCGCAGCGGCCTATTCCTGCTCAAATAGATGAGGTGAGTATGTTTGGGTTTTTCTACCGCCATTTATGGGAAAATTGATTAATTACCACGTGGCACAAGGAAATTCGGCTATGCGGTGAATTGAACTTTTCCTGGAGTTCAGATCGAAGTCCAATTTGGATACTTCGATTTGCTCAACCCTAATTAAACTACAGTATATTAGTCGCTTTAATTGCATGGCTGATCCCTATGCATGGCTGGTTGGTATCAAGTACAGGCCTTTGGTGTTGCAAGGCCCAGGCTTCCACATATTGACCTTGGTTTTGGGTTGTCTTCTTCTGTCAACTTATTACATATTCTAATGAGATCTTTCTTTGTATAAGACAATGAATGCTCAAACGAAAAATCTGCATTCAACATTTCAGGCTCCTCTGTCCTGTATTTCTGTTTAGAGGCTGAATACCCATCCTAAAATTCCCCTATTGTGGATGCAGGAAATTATCCAAAATTCTACAAACATTGCCGCAAAACTTGGCGAATTTGATCCCCTCATCAGAAATGGGTTTCTTCTAGGAATGACAATCACACATGGCATTGACCCTGCTGGGCTTTGTGCCAGGCCTCTTCACCTGAGAGCTATTAACAACCATTGAGAAACCCTCCAGCTCACCCCGCCATCTGCTAAGTCAAGGACAAGCAGGATAATCTGTTAAAGATTTTTGTTTTGGGATCTTTACAGATATCGAAGCTTTGAAGCAAAATGTAAAAGTTTAGAAATGGGAAAATACTTCTTAAACAAAGATATGCTCGGCAATTCATCCTGAAAGTAATTTATGTGATTCTACAAAGGTTCCCCCAGAGATGCAGCATATGTTACAAGCAGGCAGCTTGAATAGGAGCATCAGTTGCAGTACCTGAGAATGGCCACTACATAGTGTACAGCGCTGTGGTGTTCTGGCTCCATACAGTGTTTTTGTCTGGTACTATAGCTGCCGTTAGGAGGCATTGGCTGCCCCTCCCCCATTGATCTGACACTGATGACCTATTCTATGGATCATAAATAGGTTAGTCAGAGAAAACCCTTCACATTTTAGTTACCAAAACTTAGGATCACCATTTTACTTTCAGTGAAGTATGCTGCAGCATTGCTATGCAGGTATACAGCAGATGACCGCTGCAGCCAACCACTGTTCTCAGCACAAGACCACTGAGGCTGCAGCAGTATCATGCCTTATGCCAGCATCGTGTAACTGCTTCAGCCTTGTACTCAAACACTGGGAAAAGTACCAGAGCTGTGGGGGAGGGGAAACAAGTATATGATTTTTTTATTTTTTTATTCATTTTAAGGCATTTAGTGCAATGACGGAAATTCTAGCTTAACTTGGACAACTTCTTAAAGAGTCTGGGGCCAGTAATTTATTTTGGATTCTGGTCTGGAATGAGATTTAGGCCTCATGCACACGACCGTTGTTCTGGTCCGCATCCAAGCCGCAGTTTTTGTAGCTCGGGTGCAGACCCATTCACTTCAATGGGGCCGCAAAAGATGCGGACAGCACTCCATCTGCTGTCCGCATCCGTTGCTCCATTCCATAGCCCCGCAAAAAAAATATAACATGTCCTATTCTTCTCGGTTTTGCGAATAAGAATAGGCATCTCTATAATGGGCCGCCGTTTCGTTCCCCAAATTGTGGAAGGCACACGGGCGGCTTTCGTGTTTTGCGGATCCGCAATTTGGGGACCACAAAAAAACGGAACGGTCGTGTGCATGAGGCCTTAATCTAACTGTATAACTGCTATAGAGGAGGAATGGCAAAAAAACAACAGGCCAATGATTTCTCAACAGCAAACTCTGCAATAATCATTAGATGTTGTCATGGTGGTCTGGGCTAAAGGTAGAAAAAAAGGAAAATGAATGTCTACAATCGGAGAAGATGTCACCTGTGAATCGCTTATAGAGGATCCATCACCTACTGAATTACCCATGAGACAGCAATCCTGCATCACCTACTCTGTCTGGTGACTACATCTGCACAGTAGTTTGTAGTATGATAATACTCTACAGCCAGTGTAGAACTGGGACCTAAACATTATATGGTCACCTTATGGTGGAATTATTGGTTATATCATTGGTTCTTGTATAGTGGTAGCATACACAATCGTCCTGAAAAAGCTGATGACTGCCAGTCCTTTCCCATATGATTAAGTGTTTCTATCTACCACTTTTACTTATTTTGCGTTAATCATATGGCTTACATATGTAGGGGGTGGTAAAGGGTGCAATGAAAGAAAAATCTGCTATGACATGTTGCACTTTGCTATTTTCTGCTCTCTTTAAAGAGGACTAACACTCTGAATATAGCAGGGCCAACAGGATGCTCTTCATGGTGTTCCTCAATATCTCCGCCGTGTATGCTAATGAGCCATTCGGCTCAACTGAGCGGGCCTGCAAAAGTTCTCCGAGCGTGTCTGCCTTCTCCCTGGCACGGAGCGCAGCCAATAGCGCGCTCCGCTCTAGCCAGGGAGAAGGCGCTCCAGATCTCGCGGATTGCGAGAACTGGAGCGATTTCATCCATCCTGAGCCGATGCTGGCTGCGGGAATCCAAGATGGCGCCGGCTCAGGATGGATGAAATCGCTCAGTTCTCGCAGATCTCGCGAGATCTGAGGCGTCTTCTCCCTGGCTGGAGCGGAGCGCGCTGGCAAGCTCCGTGCCAGGAGAAGGCAGACACGCCGAGACTTTTGCAGCCGCCAGTTGAGCGATGGCTCATTGCTACACGGCAGATATTGAGGCACGCGACACGGGCACATATCGAAAAGAGAGAATCAGCACCACGAGGCATGTAAGTATATGTTTAGTTTAACATGCAATTTCAGGTGAAAGGTCCTCTTTAAGTTTCAATTCCAGATCCTCCCCTGACATTCTGGAATGGTAACTCCTATCTGAGTGCATGGTACTGAGCAGCAGTACACACAATGCATTCAAAAAGTCTTCAGACCCTTTCACCTTTTTCACATTTTGTTATGTGAAAGCCATGTGGCTTGTGGTTAAATTAACCGGTTGCCAACCGCCTCACGCACGGATGCGTCCAGGCGGCGGCAAGTTTGTTCCTCCTGGATGCATCCGTGCGTCATCTCGCGAGAGGCGAGATCTGCTGTGAACGCGCGCACGCGCGCGCGCGCGTTCACAGCAGAGCGCGGCTCTGCAGTTATACTACAGCCTGCCAGCGATGATCAATCGCTGGCAGGCTGTAAATGTAAAATAAATTAGATCAAACAGGTACATCAGACGCTGTTTTGTTAACAGCGTCTGATATACCTGCTACCTGGTCCTCTGGTGGTCCCATTTACTGGGATCGACCACCAGAGGACCAGGTAACAATGTAAAGTTGCACCAAACACTACACTAACCCCCACCCCCACTCACTTTATAACCACTATTAACCCTTTGTTAACCCCTGATCACCCCATATAGACTCCCTGATCACCCCCCTGTCACTGATCACCCCCCTGTAAGGCTCTATTCACATGTCCATATGTGTTTTGCGGATCCGCGGATCCACGGATCCACAGATCCGTGCCACGGATCCACAGATCCGTGCCACGGATCCGTGGCGCGGATCCGCAAAACACGGACACCGTCAATGTGCTTTCCGCATTTTGCAGATCCGCACATTGCCAGAACTATATAGAAAATGCTTTTTCTTGTCCGCAATTGCGGACAAGAAAAGGACATGTTCTATATTTTTGCGGAACGGAAGTGCAGACCCGTAAGTGCGGATCCGCAATTCCGGATCCGAGCGGGACAAAATCTGTCCCCATAGAAATGAATGGGTCCGCAATTCCGTTCCGCAAACAGAATTTCGGACATGTGAATGGGGCATAAGGGTCCCTTATCACCGCCAGTTAGCTAGCTACTTGTTAGGTAGTTAGCGCCCAGCCCACCGCACCGCAGTCACTGATTTTGGCAGAGATTTTTTCATCCACATTGATTGATGCGAATTAAGAAATCTGTGCCGTTCATTTTTTTTCTTTTTTCAGCGCAGAGGCTGAACGGAAAAAAAAAATCTTATTACCCGTATGCTCAATATACGGAGAATCGCAGAAACTCCTAATGCTGGCCATACGTGTAATGATTGTGGAGACCCTCAAATGCCAGGGCAGTACAAAAACCTCACATGTGACCCCATTTTAGAAAGAAGACACCCCAAGGTATTCCGTGAGGGGTATGGTGAGTTCATGTAAAATTTTATTTTTTGTCACAAGTTAGTGGAATATGAGACTTTGTAAAAAAAAAAAATCAATTTCCGCTAACTTGTGCCAATTTTTATTTTTTTTCTGTGAACTCGCCATGCCCCTCAGAGAATACCTTGGGGTGTCTTCTTTCCACAATGGGGCCACTTGTGGGGTATTTATACTGTCCTGGCATTTTAGGGGTCCTAAAGCGTGAGAATCCAAATGCGTAAAAATGCCCTGTGAAATCCTAAAGGTACTCAATGGTTTTAGGGCCCCTTTGCGCATCTTGGCTGCAAAAAAGCGGCACTCATGTGGTATTGCCGTACTCAGGAGAAGTAGGGCAATAAGTTTTGGGTTGTATTTTTATATATACCCATACTTTGTGTGAGAAATATCGCTGTAAACGACAACTTTTTAAAATTTTTTATTCAAAGTTGTCAGTTTACAGAGATATTTCTCTCACCCAACATGGGTATATGTAAAAATACACCCCAAAACACATTGCCCTACTTCTCCCGAGCACAGCGATACCACATGAGTGACACTTTTTTGCAGCCTGGGTGCGCAAAGGGGCCTAAATTCCAAAGAGTACCTTTAGCTTTTACATGGCTGCTCACAATTTAGCCCCGCCCAAAATTCCAGAACAGTAAACACACCCCACAAGTGACCCCATTTCGGAAAGTAGACACCCCAAGGTATTCACTGAGGGGCATAGTGAGTCCGTGGGAGATTTTATTATTTTTTTGCCAGAAGTTAGCAGAAATGGAAAATTTATTATTTTTATTTTTTTCCTCAGAAAGTGTCATTTTCCACTAACTTGTGAAAAAAAATGAAATGATACATGAACTCACCATGCCCCTCCGCGAATACTTTGGGGTGTCTTCTTTCTAAAATGGTGTCATTTGGGGGTATTTATACTATCCTGGCATTCTAGCACCTGAAGAAACATGACAGGCGCTCAGAAAGTCAGAGCTGCTTCAAAATGCCGAAATTCACTTTTTGCACCATAGTTTGTAAACGCTATAACTTTTACCCAAACCAATAAATATACACTTATTGGATTTTTTTTTATCAAAGACATGTAGAACAATAAATTTAGAGAAAAATGTATATAGAAATGTATTTTTTTTTTTAATTTTACAACAGAAAGTGAAAAATGTCATTTTTTTGCAAAAATGTCGTTAAATTTTTATTAATAGCAAAAAATGTAAAAATGTCAGCAACAATGAAATACCACCAAATGAAAGCTCTATTAGTGAGAAGAAAAGGAGGCAAAATTCATTTGGGTGGTAAGTTGCATGACGGAGCAATAAACGGTGAAAGTAGTGTAGTGCGGAATTGTAAAAAGTGGCCTGGTCATTAAGGGTGTTTAAGCTAGGGGGGCTGAGGTGGTTAAGAAAAACAACTTTAGAACCTTATAAATGTTTGCAAATTTATTAAAAAGGAAAAACTAAAATTCTGCATGAATATAAGTATTCAGACCCTTTACTATGACACTTAGAAATTATCCATTTCTCTTTCTACACCTTTCAGATGTTTCTACACCTTGACTGGAGTCATCTGTGGTAAATTCAGTTGATTGGACATGATTTGGAAAGACACCCATGTCTATATAAGGTCTCACAGCTGACAGAGCAAAAACCAAGCCATAAGGAGAAAAGAACTGCCTGTAGAGCTCAGAGACAGGGTTGTGTGGAGGCAAAGATCTGGAGAAGAGGACAAAAAAAATTCAGCTGCACTAAAAGTCCCCAAGAGCAGTGTCCTCCATAATTATTAAATGGAAGAAATATGGAACAACCAGAACTCTTCCTAGAGCTGGCCACCGCACCAAACCAAGTAAAGGGAAGTAAGGGAGGTGACCAATAAGCCAAGGGTAACTCTGGCTGAGCTCCAAAGATCCTGTGTGCAGATTGGAGAAAACTCCAGAATGTCGACCATCACTGCAGTGCTCCACTAATCTGGGCTTTATGACAGAGGGGCCAGAAATAAGTTTCTCCTCAGTAAAAGATACATGAATGCCACCTAGAGTTTTCAAAAGAGCACCTAAAGGATTCTTAGACTGTGAGAAATAAGATTCTCCGGTCTGATAAAACAAAGATTTAACTTTTTTGCCTCAATTCTAACCATCATGTTTGGAGGAAACCAGGCACTGCCCAATACCATCCTTACAGTGAAGCATGGCGATGGTACCATCATGCTGGGGAATATTGTTTAGCAGCTAGGACAAGGAGACTGATTAGAGTTGAGGGAAAGTGGAATGGAACAGTACAGAGATATTCTTAATAAAAAACACATTCACAGAGCTCTGGACCTCAGACTGGGCAGGCAAAGCTTAAGCCATTGATCCTAAGCACACAACCAAGACAACACAGGAGTGGCTTAGGCACAAGTCTGGGAATGCCCTTAAATGGGTTGTCCGCTTTTTACCATTTATGACCTATCATCAGGACAGGTCAGGGATGGGCAAACTGCAGCTCTCCAGCTGTTGTAGAACTACAATTCCCACCGTGCCCTGCTGTAGGCTGATAGCTGTAAGCGGTCTTGCACGGTGGGAGTTGTAGTTTTGCAACAGCTGGAGAGCCGCGGTTTCCCTGGGATAGGTCATCAATATCAGATCGGTCCGACTCCTTGCAACCCCACCATTCAGGATCCTTCCTATGCACTTGAATAGACAGAGCTGTCCCATAGAAGTGAATGGGGATATCATACTTGTAATTACACTGCTCACCACTGCAATTGCAAGAAGAGAAGATAAAGTAACGCTGCTTTCTCTTCAAACAGCTGATCGTGGGGGTGCAAGGAGTCAGACCCCCGCCAATCTGATATTGATGACCTATCCTGAGGATAGTATTGAAGAAAAGACTGTCACTCGCACATAGTAGTTTTTAGAAATGCTGGATTTATTGGTCACAAATTAATAGCATAGTGACCATCGAGAGCAGTGCCGACCGGTTATCTATCTAAACTATCCTGAGGATAGGTCATCAATAGTACAAAGCAGACAACCTCTTTAAGTGAAAGTAGAGAAGTGGGCGGCACTGTGCTTGTAGTTGCAGGTGCACGATCAGTGGGTGGAATCCCAGGTCAATGCAAATGAAGAAAGATCGGCACTCCGCATTAGGATATAAGTGAATTGCCTTTATTCGTCACCTATAAGCATAGTGTGACACGCGTTTCGGCGCGATAATGCGCCTTTGTCAAACACAAGGTGAGGGGTGGTACATACACAAAGAAAAGGTAGGTTTAAATAGACCGCTCGCGACGTCACGTGATCATGACGTCACGTGATCAAGATTAACACATCGACAGTTGTATCCATAATGCGGTTAGTGAAAAAACATGATACTTAAATACAATGTAACAAAGTGAATACACACTGAGAGCGTACATGGCAGTCTACCACAACATGTTTTATATGAGTATATGTTGACAAAGGAAAGTGCCAGCATTTAGATATCCCATCCCCAGTGTCACGTGTTCGTGACGTCAGGTTGCTGGGGTAACGTATCAACAGTAGAAAAAAAAAAAAGGGGGTAGATTATCGGACATTTAGGCCATGTACGTTCTATTACAAAAAACATAAAGTCAAAAAACAATAAAATAAAGAAATTGCAACGAGATAAACATCTCCGCAAACATATCGGAAAACTTTAGAGCAATAATGGCGATCAGAAAATCGCAAAGCCATGGACATTTCCACGTACATATCACATTGTACTATAATGGTTTCACTGTATCAAATAAAACTATTTAATGTATATTCTTTATTCAATCCCATGGGGGTCAGTGTCTGCAGCCGATGTATCCAGTATGCTTCCCGTTGATGCAGCGTACGGATTCTGTCTCCCCCACGACGAGGCATGGTCACTTCCTCTATAATTTGAAAACGCAATTGCGAAATTTGGTGGTTTTTTTCAATGAAATGTTGAGGGACAGGTAACAGAGTATTTCCTTTTCTAATGGTGGACTTATGTTTCCCACACGATCTTTAACACGCATAGGTGTCTCACCCACATAACATAATCCACATGGGCATTTCAATAAATAGATCACAAAATTACTGTTGCATGTAAAATATCTCCGTACAGGGATTTGTTCACCCGTTTGTGGATGTGAAATGTGGGAACCTTTTATTATGCTAGAGCAATGGACACAGTTCAGACACGGGAAGGTACCGTTCCTTTTAGTAGTCAATGTTAATTGGCGTGGCCCTGTCTTACTACTGCCTATGTCAGCCCTAATTATTTTATCTCGAATATTCTTGTTACGTTTGTAACAGATCATGGGGGAACTTTCAAATTCTTGGATGGAGGGGTAGGCACGATGTAAAATACGCGAGTCACACTATGCTTATAGGTGACGAATAAAGGCAATTCACTTATATCCTAATGCGGAGTGCCGATCTTTCTTCATTTGCATTGACCTGGGATTCCACCCACTGATCGTGCACCTGCAACTACAAGCACAGCGCCTCCCACTTCTCTACTTTGATTTCCTTGGCTTTTTGGAGCGTGCACGTGCAAACAAGAGGATTATACCTATGACTACATACAGCTACAATGATGAGGAGGCCCGTGAGATTGTGGCACGCATCGACGCATCTGCGGATTTCTTGAAAATATCATCAAGTGAGTTAAAAAGCCGTGATTTAGAACGCACATCTAAACAATTGGTCTCACTACAATTACATGCGGTCACATTAGCTGAGTATCACCGCATGCAACGCATTCCACGTGGACTACGTGTTAATCTACGACCTACGCTATTTAGCGATAATGTGGACTATTGTACCCGATTCTCCAGTATCCTAAACAAGTGCTCGCTGGACATTATTACGCTAACCATTGAATACTTGTCGAAGGCTATTACGGACTGTGAGGAGAATATTTCCTCTATTGAACGCCAACTACAGGACTGCTTACGGCAGGAGGACTTTGATAGTTTGAAGACAAAAGTCCAGAAACAGTGTGCTGAGCTCCAAACCTCCATCCAAGCTACTAAAAGATCTAAGTATATGAGAGATACTGAAGACTACCAGAAGAACCAAGTATACAGATGGCAGGACAAGTCAGGCACAGCAGTACCGCAACAACGACGGTTTGGCCGCAGAGCAGGTTCAGCATCCTCCGATTCTGGGAGCGACATTTTCACTGGCCGAGGACCCAATTTTTTAGGGATAGGCCGACGCCCAAGAAAGCCAGCACCAGGAGGGCAGGCCGACACCATCATCGGGGACGCAGAAGCACCACGCCAAACCAGGTCACAGGTACCCCACAGACTTTAGTCTTGAATCTATCTTCTGAGTCTCACTCCTCTTCAAATAAGACTTCTCGAAAGGGGACTTTCTTTCAGTCCCACGACCGGTCTTGACACATTTGAATTGGACATGGACCTACACCGTTTTTTCCGTAATATACGGTTAAAAACTCATTTTTCCAGCGGGACTTTAGAAAAAAAGATACCTGATGATGATACACAATCCATGTTGTCACTACGACAATTTGATTTAAGGGTTAAAAGCCAGTACATGCCTCCTAAGATGTATCATCCCACAGAAACATACATACAATTAGTACAACGCGACATCATGAAGTTAATCTCTGATTTTAGGAGGGGGGGTTATCATATACATCATAACCTCACTATTGAAGAGAGACAAATAGTCAATCATCTATTGGATGATGACTCCTTGATCTATAAACCAGCTGACAAGGGGGGAGCCCTTGTGATTCTAGATAAACGATATTATGTCGAGGAAATCATGAGTCAACTATCTGATGTCAGTACCTACGAAACACTGCAGGGGGATCCAACATGGGCTATTAAGCGGGAACTACAGAATTTGATCGACGAAGGTTTAAAACAAAATGTCATTGATAAAAAATTAGCTGAGTTTCTGATCAATCAACATCCTGTGGTTCCTGTTTTTTATACTTTGCCCAAGATACACAAATCCCTAGAACGCCCACCTGGACGTCCTATTGTTGCAGCAACGGATTCTATTCTTTCACCCCCAGCAGTGCTTCTCGATAAAGTATTGACTCCTTTAACCAAATTAGCCCCTCCTACCTGAGGGATACACACCATTTTTGGAACAACTGCGGGACATTCATCTATCGGACGACTGTCTCCTAGTTACCCTAGATGTCTGCAGCTTGTACACTAGTATTACACACGAGAAGGGACTTCAGGCGGTACGGATGCTTTTGGAACAGAGTACATACACAGATAGGGAGAAAGATTTTTTTCTTGCCCTGCTGACTGTTGTCCTACACCGAAATTACTTTTTGTTTCAGGATACGTTTTTTCAACAGCGCTGCGGGACCGCGATGGGGTCTAATGCCGCACCGCCATACGCAAACTGCTATATGGCACAGTTCGAAAATGAGTACATTTATCCCAACATGCAATACCAAGAACACTGTTTACTCTGGAAGTGTTTCATAGATGACATATTTTGCGTATGGCGGGGCGGCATTGAGACCCTACACGGCTTTGTTAATTACATTAATCAGGTGAGAACGGAATTAAAATTCACCCTGCACTCTGATTCACGACGTGTCCCTTTTTTAGACACGTGGGTCATCCGAGGACAGGATGGACACATAGAGACCGATCTACACGTCAAAAAGACAGATAGAAATAGTCTGCTCTCGTTCACTAGTAACCATCCACCAGCGGTAACAAAATCAATACTGTACTCTCAATTTAGACGTGTAGCCGGGATCGTGACTGATCCCGAGACACGCACATACAGAATGCAAGAGATGACAAATAAATTCCTCGAGAGAGGTTACCCACCACAATTACTGCAGGAACAGAAACGAAAGACTGAACAACCTAGAGAACAGGACGACGTCAGCAGGTCACAGAGAATTCCCCTAATAGTGAAATATCATCCTTGGATGGATCGGGTGAGATCTGTTATTAATAAACATTGGAGTATTTTACATCGTGCCTACCCCTCCATCCAAGAATTTGAAAGTTCCCCCATGACCTGTTACAAACATAACAAGATTATTCGAGAAAAAATAATTAGGGCTGACATAGGCAGTAGTAAGACAGGGCCACGCCAATTAACACTGACGACCAAAAGGAACGGTACCTTCCCGTGTCTGAACTGTGTCCATTGCTCTAGCATAATAAAAGGTTCCCACATTTCACATCCACAAACGGGTGAACAAATCCCTGTACGGGGATATTTTACATGCAACAGTAATTTTGTGATCTATTTATTGAAATGCCCGTGTGGTATATGTTATGTGGGTGAGACAACTATGCGTGTTAAAGATCGTGTGGGGAAACATAAGTCCACCATTAGAAAAGGAAATACTCTGTTACCTGTCCCTCAACATTTCATTGAAAAAAACCACCAAATTTCGCAATTGCGTTTTCAAATTATAGAGGAAGTGACCATGCCTCGTCGTGGGGGAGACAGAATCCGTACGCTGCATCAACGGGAAGCATACTGGATACATCGGCTGCAGACACTGACCCCCATGGGATTGAATAAAGAATATACATTAAATAGTTTTATTTGATACAGTGAAACCATTATAGTACAATGTGATATGTACGTGGAAATGTCCATGGCTTTGCGATTTTCTGATCGCCATTATTGCGCTAAAGTTTTCCGATATGTTTGCGGAGATGTTTATCTCGTTGCAATTTCTTTATTTTATTGTTTTTTGACTTTATGTTTTTTGTAATAGAACGTACATGGCTAAAATGTCCGATAATCTACCCCCTTTTTTTTTTTTCTACTGTTGATACGTTACCCCAGCAACCTGACGTCACGAACACGTGACACTGGGGATGGGATATCTAAATGCTGGCACTTTCCTTTGTCAACATATACTCATATAAAACATGTTGTGGTAGACTGCCATGTACGCTCTCAGTGTGTATTCACTTTGTTACATTGTATTTAAGTATCATGTTTTTTCACTAACCGCATTATGGATACAACTGTCGATGTGTTAATCTTGATCACGTGACGTCATGATCACGTGACGTCGCGAGCGGTCTATTTAAACCTACCTTTTCTTTGTGTATGTACCACCCCTCACCTTGTGTTTGACAAAGGCGCATTATCGCGCCGAAACGCGTGTCACACTATGCTTATAGGTGACGAATAAAGGCAATTCACTTACCTTATATCCTAATGCGGAGTGCCGATCTTTCTTCATTTGCATTAACCTCTTTAAGTGGTCCAGCCAGAGCCCTGACTTGATCCCAATCAAACATCTTTGGAGAGACCTGAAAATGGCTGTCCACCGACAGTCCCCATTCAACCTGACAGAGTTGAGAGGATCTGCAGAAAAACCCCAAATCCAAGTGTGAAAACCTTGTGGCATCATACCTTTGAGGACTGTGGGCTTTAATCGCTGCCAAAGGTGCTTCAACTAAGTCCTGAGTAAAGGGTCTGAATACTTATGTTAATGCAATATATTAGTTTTTCCTTTTCAATAAATTAGCTGAGTGCAGAAAGATGCTGAAAAACTAGATTTTTTTTATTTTCGCACAAGGCCGCAACATAACAAAATATGAAAAAAGTGAAAGGGTCTGAAGACTTTTTGAATGCACTGTATGTTGCTTGCAGGGATGCACAGTCCTTTTATCAGCTGAGGTCATGGGACTGGTGAAGTACAGTAACATGAATCAGTTCTTGCCACTTGAATGGAATCCATGCTAGCAGCACAATATAAAATGGAACAAGTAATCGAAATTTGCATAAAAGTGGTTGTAAAGTACTGAAAGTAAAATGCAAAATGTTGAAACCGTGACCTTGTTGCCTGCATTAACAGTCATGTTCACCTTTGCAACCAATGTGTAAATGTCCCAAAACATCTTATATATATATATTTAAAAAAAAAGACTTAATAGGTGTCCTATCGATGTCCTATCGTTTTGGGTCTATAGCTCTATGCAGACCTATGCATCTCCATGGTAAAAGTTAATAAACAAACTGTCCATTGTATGTCACACTGTCATGAGGGTACTGATCAAGGCTCCTGCATTAGCTGATGCAATCATAGAAAGACTACTTACACCTTCAAAATGTGCCACAACATCTGTCAGGATCACAACGTAGACTCAGGACGTCAGCTTAAAGGATCACCCAGATTTTAACATCAACTTCCCATACTGCGGTCCCGGGGCCGGAACAGCTCCCTCATGCAGCGATCAGGGAAGCCGTTCATTCAGCCTTTATTTAAATGATAATAGCATATTCAAGCCCCCTAGGGGGTTTTAATAAAAATGTTTAAAGAGTTTAAAAAAAAAATTAAAAAATGTAAAAAAATGTTTAATAAAATATAAAAATTTGAATTCCCCCCACTGTCCCCATAATAAAAATAAATATTAATAAACAATAAATAAATAATATATATATATATCAGCATTGGCGAATCCAAACATGCCTGAACTATTAAAATATAAACGTATTTATCCCATATGACGCTTTGCATTTTTTTCATCACTTACCCTCTCCAAAAAAGTTGGAATAAAAGTGATCAAAAAAGTGATACACACCCCAGAATGGTATCACTGAAAACTACAGATTGCCCTGCAAAAAGTGACCCTCCACACAGCTCCATAAATGTAAATAAAAAAAAGTTATGAGGGTCAGAATATGGCAATGAAAAAAATTTTCTCCAAAGTTTATATTTATATGCACTAATAAATGGTGCCATTACAATGTGCAAAAATCAAGCCCTCATACCGCTATGTGAATGGAAAAATAAGAAAAAAGTTATGGATCCGGGAAATTAGGAATGAAAACGCAAAAATGGAAAATCACTGCATCATGAAGGGGTTAAATGGAAAAACAATTGATTGTAAATGTAGAAGGAGCTTTTTACTGCAATGTCAGTGAGATCTAACGGTATTCCGCCTAATCCCGTTTAATACTATCTTTGATACACACCAAGTTACGGTCCAGTGCTGAAGCATCGCCCCGTGACTGCGGTATTATATGTACTATGTTCACTGATGTTATAGTGGAGCCGTATGAAATTCATCTTCAGCGAGAACTCATGCAAAGCACATTAAATATCAATTCCTAATGACATTTTCTAAATCATTGCACTAATTAGAATAATTTGTAGAATTAGCGAGAATACAGATCTGCAGGCGCATGATATCATAGTACAAAGCACAATGACTAAACCCCATTAGAAGAGGTTATTAAATATTTCCTAAAGATCATCAAAGGGGTTGGAAAAACACAGACGGCCTCTACTCGTCGTCGACCCATTAAACCCCCTGTAGTCCACAGAGTAAAACAGCCATTGCCTTGAATGGAGCTGAGCTGAAGTATTAGGTCAAGCCACACTTAGGGCTCATTCACATGACCGTATGTATTTTATGGTCTGCAAAAAATACGGATGACGTCCGTGTGCATTCCCTATTTTACGGAACAGTTGGCCCCTAATGGAACAGTCCTATCCTTGTCTATGATGCGGACAATAATAGGACGTTTTATTCTTTTGCGGAATGGACATACGGAAACTTAATGCACACGGAGTAACTTCAGTTTTTTTTGCAGACCCATTAAAATAAATGGTTCTGCATACCGTCCGGCAAAAAACAGAACGGACAAGGAAAGAAAATAAGTTTGTGTGCATGAGCCCTTACGGATGAGCGGCCTTGTATATTAAGGGGGCTGCTGCTCTAATTTTCTGTTGAGGATCAGTGAGGGTCACAGGGGTCAGATCCATATACATGATATATTGATATTCTATGGATTTCCCTTAAAAAACTAAATTAAAGGGCATATTCTCCAGGAAAAGAATGGCAGCAAGTCAGAAAGTTGTCTTTGTATTTTTCTGCAGTCATGGACAGAATGAGCTTGATCCGGGCCGCACAGTGGCTGAGTAGTTAATACTGTTGCCTTGTAAAACTAGGGTCATCATCCAACAGGGGCATCATCTGCATGAAGTTTGCATGGGCAGTGGCGGACCACCACACAAACCTAGCGAATGCCTTGGGGCCTCAGAGATCAGGGGGGCCCCTACTGGCCACAAGTGGTTGGCTGGAAAAATGAAGTTGGTTCCGTTCCCAGGTGTAGATCAGTAGCAAAAGTGCCTATGCCGCATTGTTAAGCTGAGAGTGGGGCTTGGCAGGTGTATGGGGTGGCGATTAGTGGACTGACAAGGACGGTGCTTGGCGGTACAATGGGGCGGGGCTTAGTGGTATGATTGGATGGAGTTCAGCAATGTGGCAGGGTTAAAACTTAACATGCAGAAAGAACACATGACTGATAGATGTGTAGTGCCCTGGAGCAAGAAGTCTGAATGTGTGCCCCTATTGCTGCTATGCAAAGCCATCAACTCATTCCTTTAGTGCACATTGAAAGGTTAACTTGCACTGCGATTTATGTTGTTGTTTGCATTTATGCTGGTTTATACTGTTGAATTGCATGTTATATGATGTATCCTGTTGATTTGCAGTGTTATTGCACTGTATTTGAAAAGAATTGTGGAAAGGGTTAATGCACAGCTAGTTCACACTAACGGTCCCTTAACACTGACCGAGCATCGGGCAGATAATCGCTAACAAGCGTTCATAGGAACGCTTGTTAACGATGATCTGCAGGTGTAAAGGTAGCACCGATTATCAGATAGACAAGTGAAACACGCGTTCCTTGGGTAATTAGATCGTTTGTGCAGGCACCTAAATTGTTATTTGCCGGCAGCTGATCATGCTGTCTAAACAGCCTCTGCTGCTAGCAAACAATGATTCTGTATGGGGATGAGCTATGAAATTAGCAATCGCTCCCCCTCATACTAAGGAAAAGATCACTGCAGGTAAATGTAGCAGTCTCCTTCACTGACACTTCCTTCCTGACAATCTGTGCTCAGTTGAACAGTGTAAAGAGTCCTTAAGAGACTTTGGGAATTTCCATCCTGTGCACTAAGAAGCTGGTGATTTTCCACTGCTTATTAAAATGTGTATTTGGATTTTCCACTGCTTATTAAAATGTGTATTTGAGGGACACTGAATACTCTTCTAAATTTCTTTTAATTCCACCAAGGTACAAATCAATATGAATCTGCTTATATATGCTTGAAAAAGGGAGCGTGACTCTCAAAACTTTGTATGTCGAGGTGTAGTATGCAGCTCTTACACTTGTGAACTAAGCCCAGAGATGAAACGACAGTGCACATAAATGTGAATGCATGATAACATGGCGATCCTTGAAATGAAATCAGACAAAGCCAATGGACTCAGTTTTTATTTATCTTTTTTCTCACGCTTGGTGTAATTTGTACCTTTAATGGTGGAATTAAAAGAAATTTGTAAGAGCATTCAGTGCCCCTAAAATACACATTTTAATAAGTGGAATTGATGAAATGGTACATCTGTAGTGTATATGGGAATAACCTAAGCCACTTTTGTTTATTCTGATTTGATAATTTTCCATTGTTATCTTAAAGGACTATGCAGAGTCGAGTTTTGGATGGAAAAGCTAGATAAAGGTGACTTTTGATTGTCTGGTTTAGCTCTGCCAGACTTGTTCACGACTGCTTGGTCATGTCCATTGACTTGTATTGAGGCATAATGCAAGTCTATAGTAGCCATAAACTGCAACATTGTTTCTGTTAGGCTGTGCTTCTCCAGTTTCACCCCTCCCACTAGAAGGTATAAAAGTTGACCAGTCAGAGCCCCTAGGGACCCGTGTTTAGTAGGACAGGGATACTCTGGCCCCATACTTTGGGCCACCAGCCCTTAGATGAGGGAGCTAGGCAGAGGACTGACCCAAAGACCAGCCCTTTGGATAAGGTACCAGCCTTCTAAGAGAGAGAGGAACCACTATATTAGGCCTTTTCTCAGCACGGAACCTTCTTCTACCATAGAGGAAACTGAAGAAACCAACAAAGTGCATTGCCTGTATTGTTTTGCACCTCAGTTCCTGGTTAAGCACACTGGTTTAAGGCAAACCCTTACTCTCTGGACGTAATCCCATTGGGGTGCACCACACCTTACCATAAGTGGTGACCCCTCAAAGGGGACCCAGCATAGCGTTGGGGGATACATCAAACCTGGTCACTGTAGATGTGATGCTAGGGAAAAGGCTGCAACACTCATTCAATCACTGAGGCCCCTTCCAAAACTGATCATTGATGCAGCCAGAAGTCATACCCCCAACAATGTTATATTTATCCGGAGGATAGCTATCAATATTTACCTCCTGGAAAACCCCTTTAACTAGAGCGCTCCATTGGGGAGAGGGACTGATTGTATTGACGACAATCTCTGTACAGCTCTGTTGAACCTATATAATCAGAAAAAAAAAAAAAAAAAAGAGGAGTTCTCGAATTTAGAGACAGTACATTTTGCTGCAATACCAGACACGGAACATAGACAGACAAGAGTGGCGCCCTTTCTAGAAGAAAGCAGCCATCTTTTTCCAAAAATCATAGCACCTTTTTAAATGATGGTGTCATGCACCTCCCCCTATGGTGTGCATCGGTAGCATCTTGTGTGCATAAATATTATGGCGTCTTGCATGGTAACTGGTGCACATCTTACTGAGTATGGAGCATTTGGCCTTCATAATAAGATGTGACTTGCATGGGCTGGCTGTGTAGATTGCACTGTCAGTACATGTATCCGTATCTGACGCGTCCTGTTACCACATTATTATGAAGAGACATCTGTACGCAATGCACAAACATCTGGTTCAACAAATTGCTTCCTGGTTTTGAGTCATTCGTACGTTTCTTCAATCACATAAGCCAAGTTTTTACTTAAAAAATAAAACTAAAGTTTAGATTTCCTTTAATTAGTCTCAGTTGCAGTGTACTTTGTGCCGTTTCAGCAATAGCATTACTTACGTATATAGAGAAAGATGTGGTGGGCACTGGACCGACAGCAAAATTTTTCTTACGTACTTGGTAATGAGACTTCGTTCAAAGAACAGTTGAATGCTGGCTTATATACTTACAGGGGTTTTCTTGAGGATAGCTGGGGGTCCATGCGATCATGAGAACAGGGGGGCTTCAAGTGCTGCCGAGTGCCCCATAAGTGAGTGGCATATGTGACCAGAGCTACATTCGCTCCCATGAACCTGGTGTGAGCGCTGTACTCAGACGTGCCACAGAAGTGAATGGAGCAGTGGTCACACATGCGCAAAACCGCTCCCTTCTCATGGGGCACTCAGTGGCACTTCCAGACCCCCTTACTCGTTGTTGATGGGAATCCTTGCAGTTTGACCCCAACCAATCACTTATTCCCTGTGAATAGGGGACACAAGTTAGTAGTGGAATAACTATGTAACCTCTTTATTGCCAAATAAAATGTTACAACTTTTTAACCACTTTTTGTTGCACAGATCAGTATGGCATGGGAATATACTAAACTTTTTAATATGCTCTGTCTGAGGTAAGTCGCGTGGCCTTCACCTTTAAAAAGCCTGCAGTTCCCCTTTTAATGTACTGTCTTCAGAAACCCCCACACCCTCCAAAAATCCTTCTAGTGTAAAACAGGAGGCAGTGAGGAGGGGAGAGGAGGGGGATGTGCAATGGGCGCCTCCCCCCAGGGCCCCTATATCACAACCCAGGTGTAGTAGGAATGCTGAGTGGTGTAGCGCGGCCTAAATGTCTCTTTATATGTGTCACGGTGCTCCTACCTTGATACGGCTGGACCCCAGGCTCTGGCTCCGAAGCAATAAAAAGGGATGGAGGAAAAATAACTTGTGTCCAGACCTTGAGATGAAGTTCAATGGCAGCTTTACTTGAATAAACGTCTCTCCAAAACAGTTTTCAGACTTTGTCTTGGTTCCAGCAGGCTTTAGCATGAACTGGCAGGCAAACTTAACTCTGCTTGATCTCTTTCTCTCTGCTGTATTGACAGGATAGCTTAGTAACTTTGATTCTTTCTTTATGCTGCACTCTACTCTTTAGTCTGACTTAGTATCAGGCAAGGAACTATTCCCCTGGCTCCTGAGGCTTCCAAGCTTCTGCCACCATGGCCAGCAGAGCTTAGCGTGCTCTGACTGGCGTGGGCATGTCAGGCAGTGACGTGTCCCTGAACTCCCCCTGTCTAGGGGAAACTGAAACTAACTGGAAACTTCTGCCCCACCCCTCTGGCAGGAAGCAGTACTGGCCCACTTCAGCCCAAAGGGGGGAGAATGGAATGGTAAGTTCCATTCTCTCTAACTATAGCTCTGCCATTGCCAAAGACATTCCGGTGACAAGTGCCAGGAGATCAGTGAGACTGGCAATTCGTGTTTTGATCTGACAGGTTCCTTGCGGATCAATTTGTGTCTGTGTTGTTTCTGGTAATGGCCACACCCCTTGCCTCAGGTGTTGCTTATGTGGTCATTTAACCTTCCCTATTTATTGTGGCTTCTCCCACCATGCTGTGCGGTTTATAGCTTTAGCTTCAGTCTTGTTGTGGATTGCTAGTGTTGGGATCTCGGCGGAGTTCCTGTGCTTCCATAGCCATTTGAACTTAAGTGTCTTCTTCCTCTTTTGTTTATTGTTTGGGTTTTCTTGTGTTGCTCTTTTCCTGGTTATCTGTGTTTGGGCCTGAGGGAAACTCCTGTTCGTCCTACCGTTTGGAGGAACAGGTTGTATTTTGTCCTGACATTAGTACCATGGTCCTACAGGGTGAGTTAGGACTTTAGGTTCCTGTGTAGGAACTCACCTACCTCTGAGGTTAGTTCATACTTGCAGTCAGTCAGGACTTTGATTAGGGTTTCTCTAGTAGGTGACCTGCTCCTTTCCCTAGTTTCCAGTCCTTTTCCCCTCACCCCTTTCCCTCCTACGTTCGGTGTGGGTTTCCCTCCCACACTGAAGTGTGACAGCTATGTTTGCTGGTGAACCAGGCACATTACATGTATTAAACAGTTACATAACAAGATAATTAATGCGCAATATGGAGAGGACCTGGAACAAAATACACAAGATTACATTGTGTTAGCCTACTACAGACAGTAGCAAGGAGAGGAAGTGGTAACACCGCTCTGGGGTGTTACATACTCCCTTACTTAAAACCAAGCCGCCCTCGGCTTGTGCATAGGGTGTGCTCTAAGGGTACCCAGGAAAAGTTAGAGTGCTGCAAGAAACTATTTATTATTTCTGACTGATATATCAATGGCTACACTAGGTCTCTGCCCGTATGAGTAGGGTGTCTATTCACAGTTTGCCCTCTTGGTAAAAAACAGAGAACCAAAAGGTCTGCACCAAGCGCTAAAATACTCCAGTTTTGTGTGGATACCAAGCCCTAGTACCACCAGAAGCGTGGGGGTGTCATGTACTGTATTCCCTTCACGATACTATGAGACGCCCGCAAATAGAATGGTGGCTTCATCCTGTATTCCCTTCCAAGCACCAAGGCTTAATCATGCTTTACGCTTCGTTACCTTGATGACTAAACAGGTAGCTAAACTTATTTTCCTAAAGACAGTGCACAATGCCTTAGGGCATCTTGAACTAGGAGGAGGAACCAGTCTACCCTCCATAGTTCCATGAGGGCTGGTCCCCTCTAAACTCACATTTTAGCAGTGGGGTTACACTTGATGATGTTAGATCTGCTTGTGACTTTACCACTTGGTCCACCCTGTGTAGCACCACACATGATCCCAAAGACACAGGACAGCTAGGATACTATTTGGCTAACTGAACTAAGTCCATAGTCCATTTGTAGTACATAGGATCACATTGTTGTACCCGTAAAAGAGTGCATACAATGGGCTAAAGTGCTTGAACGTTGCAGAAATTTTAAAAAATGAGTGCAAAAACATTACAATATGAACAGTAGGAATTACAAAGAGCTCAGGTACATGTTTGAGTCTTTTCCTTGGGTGCTGGCTTGTAACTTTGAAAACCGTAACACGAAGTGCCAAATGTCATTTGTAATCGACATGAGGTAGCAGCAAATTTAATGAGAACCTTTAAGGCAGCTGGAGTTTGCTGTATTTAACAGATGGGGGGGGGGGGGGTCCTGAAAAACCATGTCCATCTTGTTGAGGACCGAACAGGGCAATGGAACAAACATCTAGACCAACAAGTTCTGACCCTTAAAGTGCAGTCCATGTTGTGGCTCCCATAACCCATGATCTTTCTTTCTTCATTCTCAGAGGGGAAGCTCCTTAGTAGTGAAATCTGAGGTCCTCCTCACTGCTGGAACTGCTGAAGGACATCAGGGGTCGCTCCTGCCCTTTGTAGGCAAGGCATGCTGCGCTGGTGAAGATCCACTGCCCTTTAGTGGAGGAATCTGGTTTTGACTGGCTGGTCACATTGGCAATGGTTGCAGCCACTTTTCTCTTTAAAGTGTCGTAACAGCCTGCCGGGGCAGGGGGACTCAGTATCTCCAGCTGCAGGGGCTTTGGTAGTTGGGCCTCAGCTGGTGGAGTTGGAAATCGAGGACCCTTTGCTGCTGCGGACGTCATCTTTCATAGGAGCTGGTAGTTAACCACAGTAGGATTGTAGGAAAAGGCAGTGGTCATTTGGTATCCAAGCTGAAAGGTTGGAGGCAGCGGCAGTCCCGGGATCTTTGGCTTTGGCTGGGGCTGGGGCTTTTATTGGAAGCGGAGGACCCCCTCTGCGGTCTCCTGGAGGTAGAACACACGGCCTGCGGCTGCTGGATCCTCCTGCCAGTGTTTACCGACTGGCATAGGGACTACTCTACGTGATCCCTCGCGTAGAGACTATGACGGGGCTGGGGAATGTAGGGGCGCTTTACAAACCAGCGGCCTATGAACAGCTCTTCACCATCTTCATTATCCACCAGGAAGCCACTGCTGCACTCGATGGAAAACCACAGGATGGTCCCCCGGCGTCTCTCCAACTGAGTATCCCCCGGCCATGGGTGGTACAGGACATGGATCACCCATTCCTCTGCAGCCTTTTTGTAATCCCAAATCATCTGGGCATGTGCCGCGACCTCCGGCGGGACCATGGAGTTAAGTTGGGCGTAAGGATAGATCTTCCTGAGCGGCGGAGTGGACGCCCCAGCCGCATTTGCCGCACTAGCCGTCACGGCGGACAACTCAGGCCTTCTCTCTGGGTTCCGCTGTACTTGAGAGAGTCTTCTTCTTCCAGGCATGCTTGCACTTCGGTCCCATACCATCTCTCCCCAGCTAGGCCTAAGAGGACGTGTCATGTTGCTTTACTCTGGCTTTCTGGCACAAATCGGTAAGGGGGCGGATTTTTCAGAGTGGAGTGTTCACTTCCTGCACTTGGACTGGGCAGTTCCCAGGGGGCAGGGTCACTGTTTCCCACTCTTGATGTACAAGAAGAGCATACGTCATTACTGGCAAAGATGGCGGATTAACCCCTATGTTGCCGGCGCGCACAATCTGGCGCCTGTTAATCTGGAATAAATGTACCAAAGTAATTTTTCAGGGGACTTTCTGTAGCATAAAGGCACAAAAGTAAATCCTGTTCGTGATGCCAAATTGCAACGTACGTCTCCCCCCAGGGCCCCTATATTGTGACCCAGGTTTAGTAGGAATGCCGAATGGTGTAGCTTGGCCTAAATGTCTCTTCATGTGTGTCACGCTGTTCCTACCTGGAAACCGCAGGACCCCATGCTTTGGCTCCGAAACAATAAAGAGAGGGAATAATTAAGGGATGGAGGAAAAATAACTTGAGTCCAGACCATGAAGTTCAATGGCAGCTTTACTTGAATAAACGTCTCTGCAAGACAGTTTTAAGGCATTGTTTTGGTGTCCCTGGACTCCCTTCCCCTGTCTAAGGAAAACTGGAACTTACTGGAAACTCCTGCCCCACCCTTCCGGCAAGAAGCAGGCCTGGCCCACTTCAGCCCATAGGGGGAGAATGGAATGGTAAGTTCCATTCTCTGTAACTATAGCTCTGCCATATTTGCTGCCACCTGTTGGTGAACCAGGCATATAACATGTATTAAAAAGTTACATAATAAGATTATTAATGCACAATATGGAGAGGACCTGGGACAAAATACACAAGATGACATTGTGTTAGCCCATTAAAGACAGTAGCAGGGTGCAGGAGTGGTAACACCACTCTGGGGTGTTACAGATGCAACTGCAGAGCTTGATTGAAAAAGATATCTGATTGGTTTAGAGCATACAGGACAGCTCTAACATCTCAGCTCAGGATAGCTCTGACATCAATCCAGGAAAGCCCACCAACCCAAAGCAGCAGAGGGGAGGCCAAGCATATACAGGTTACACAAAACTTCTGACTACGCTGCATCTGATCTTCAACTATCTAAACAGAAGTGGAATCTTATTGGTAAGTAAAGACACCTTCTGTCTCATCAGAAGAAGTCAGCTGCTCCAACCCTCTCGCCATGCATTACACTGCGGCTCTGTCTCTTCAGATTGGCTTCTGTGTATAAGCATAAGCCCAGCACCAAGTCAATGCAAGGAGAGATTATTTCCATTACAGCAATAGACCTCTATAATAGAGGAGTTTTTAGTCTATCCAAGATTGATATGTCCTACATATGTGTCACATTGGAACCTCAATTATGTCCATTAACCCAGGGCCTTAGTGTGATCAATTATTATTACTGTGCATATAGTCCTAGAGCAGTGTTGGAAATCCATATGAGGACCTCACAAATGCCTTTTGCATTTTTACATGTTCCTCATCTGCAGTGAGGAGGTGGCTGTCTCCACATGGACGCTCTCCATTGCAACCTTTTGGGGGGTTAGATACAGAAAAACCCTAGAAACGCGTCACTTCTCTGCAAATTACAGACATAAGATCCACATTCTTTAAAGCAGAACTCAGCAGTGTGTAGCCAACTGTTGTAGCCGAGCAATGGAGTGCAGCAAGAATAGAAGAAGAGAGCGAAGGGCTCGAAGTCGGGTAACCATTGCCCTACAACTTGATGGGGAACCTTTTAGAGACTGAGTGCCCAAACTGCAACCCAAAATCCACTTATTTATCGCAAAGTGCCAACATGGCAATATAATCTGAATACCAATATAGTATATCTTCCATGTACTGTACTTTATCATTTAGCTATAATAGCCAGGCTGTGTACATTCAATGCTCTATCTGTGCCATTCATAGCATGTCCTGCGCTGATGAATCGCAGGAAAAGTCTAAGACATATTGGCTGGGGTGTACATAGAAATCACTGGGCCCGATAGCAAGAATCTAAATTGGGCTCCCACTGCTATATATATTATATATCTGTACACACCGCATCTATTATACCTCGTACCTCATGTATCAGTACACTGCTGTATATACTATATATCTATACACACTGCATCTATTATACCTCGTACCTCACGTATCAGTACACTGCTGTATATACTATATATCTATACACACTGCATCTATTATACCTCGTACCTCACGTATCAGTACACTGCTGTATATACTATATATCTATACACACTGCATCTATTATACTTTGTACCTCACATATCAGTACACTATTGTATATACTATATACCTGTACACACTGCATCTATCATACATCGCACCTCACATATCAGTACACTATTGTATATACTATATACAGTATCTGTACATTTTGCATCTATAATACTGTGTAATACATGCAGTGTGTGTGTGTATATATACACTCACCTAAAGAATTATTAGGAACACCTGTTCTATTTCTCATTAATGCAATTATCTAGTCAACCAATCACATGGCAGTTGCTTCAATGCATTTAGGGGTGTGTCCTGGTCAAGACAATCTCCTGAACTCCAAACTGAATGTCAGAATGGGAAAGAAAGGGGATTTAAGCAATTTTGAGTGTGGCATGGTTGTTGGTGCCAGACGGGCCGGTCTGAGTATTTCGCAATCTGCTTAGTTACTGGGATTTTCACGCACAACCATTTCTAGGGTTTACAAAGAATGGTGTGAAAAGGGAAAAACATCCCATATGCGGCAGTCCTGTGGGCGAAAATGCCTTGTTGATGCTAGAGGTCAGAGGAGAATGGGCCGACTGATTCAAGCTGATAGAAGAGCAACGTTGACTGAAATAACCACTCGTTACAACCGAGGTATGCAGCAAAGCATTTGTGAAGCCACAACATGCACAACCTTAAGGCGGATGGGCTACAACAGCAGAAGACCCCACCGGGTACCACTCCTCTCCACTACAAATAGGAAAAAGAGGCTACAATTTGTACGAGCTCACCAAAATTGGACTGTTGAAGACTGGAAAAATGTTGCCTGGTCTGATGA